>JAWZYV010019464.1:0-1226331 GCA_038373885.1 Cheiracanthium punctorium
AATGAATTTTTTAACTTTGGTGCACCCAGGATGCATCAAAAGCTAGTGAAAAGTTCAAAAATTCATTAAAAAAAGAACAAATAATGATAAAAAATTGCAGTTTGCAATTTTATTTAGGGATATCTATTTTAGGGATAATTTGAGATTCGAAATATTTCCATTTTTTTAAATTGGAAATTTGGTTCCCATTGTGAATGTCAGCGCCACCTACCGGCAACATTTGGAACTACAAACTTTCTTGTCATTAAAAAAAAAATCCCATCATACCCTAAACCTATTTGTGCAAACCGCAATTTTCTATTATTTACTCTTTTTTAATGAATTTTTAAAGTTTGCCCTGACTTTTGGATATATATACATATGCGTTGTACATACTACCTCCTCTTTTGTTGAAGTTGGTAAAAAAATAATGAAAATCTTCAATTTTTTATGAGCGCTTACAACCTATGCTCGGCGCTCGGGTGTCGTGATCAGACTTAGCAAGGCGTATTAGTGACTGACTGAGGAGAGGTTTCTCGGAGTTCCATGCGCTCACCTCCAAGTAATGTAATGAAATGGATGTTCGTGAATTTGGATGTTAATGAAGATCGCGGCAGATGTGTTGCCGCGGTAGTTCAGTGCAGAGAGTCAATCATCAATCACCTTGAGCAGAAAGTCCGTCCGAAGGGAAGAAAAAAGGAAAAGCGAAAAAGGGTCCCTTCAATAATGTGGGGGAAAGTCATGAGGCCTGCCACTCAGCGTGGAAAGTCTTCAGCATCAGGGACTCTACCACCATAGTATCGGAAAGCTTTCGCTAGCGAATAGATCGAGCCTTCTCTTCTCATGACGTCACAATCCGAGAAATATCCGATATGCCCTACTACGATCGTATCGTGATAGTTTCACTGTCGTATTGACTATCGGAAATATTGCTGTTTTTTTTCCCGACACGTTGGATGAAGGCGAAAACTCGCATTCCGGTATCGGGGAGTATGAGATGGATGGGTTTTTATTGTGTGGATCGTGGAGTGTCAAGTGCTTCCACAAAAGGACCCCCTCTCCCTAGCATGTTGGGTCTGTCAAAAACGGGCTTCCACTCGTGATGGATGTCTCCGGAGTCTTCGGAAATTCTGAAGACAACGCCTTCGTTTAAGAAAAAGGGGGGAAAGATTAGTGTTTTGATGGGTTGATCGCTCTGAGTGTCGGATAGATTTCTAGCAAGCACAAAAATACTCGCTTGTTTTATTCGACACTCACCGTGGTAGCGCCAAAAGGAGAGTCGCGGCTATTTATTCGAAGTATCTGACTATCCGTGAGCGAGAAATATCCGCGTAGAGTTATATGGGCTCGTGGGGCTCGAGCCCCCCCAATCAATTGTGAATAGGGGCTGAGCCCACCCAATAATTTACCACTCAATACAGAAAACTCATTTATACTGACATAAAAAATAGTATTTCACGCCATTTACAAAAGTTTTAAAAAAACCTTTACTTGGACTTTTAAAAATTTTCTTCTTTTGATTTCAATCATGATTTAGTATTCATTGTGACGCCACATAACACACAATGTTACTATAAGCTGCCCTCGCCAGGCTCTGGTTCATTGAAATCAGTTTATGCAATGTAAAGTATGAAATGAAGAAAAGTTCAGATGTGTCTAAAATGCACTATCTCATCGAAAATGTTTTTTCCCCTCCTTTGGAATTTTAACTTTGCTTCTTTTCTTTAACTTATAACATGGTAGGAAGATACTAACATGGATACTTACCTTACACAGGTGTAGAATTCTATGGACCCATAGGCCTCGAATAATTTACACTTAAGTCATAGCTGCCAACTACTACGGAATATAATTAACCACCTTTTGTAAATAGTATATTTTTTAATTATTTTTTTTTTCAAAAGAGTAACCAGCTCGCGCGAGCAGCACAAAAATTTTGCTATATTTTAAGCCGAAAAATCATGTAGAAAAAGTGGTTAATTCTATTCCGTAGTAGTTGGCAGCTATGAGTAAGTTATATGTACGTAATCCGTGGCGTAACCAGAAATTTTTCATGGGGGGTGGGGGTACGACTTCTGCAACTCACATATATGTATACGGGTGTGTGATAAGCGAGTGAAGAATATACATGGGGTTATACCGCCCTAACACCCCCCCCCCCCTTTGGCTACGCCCCTGACGTGAATATACGTGGTTGTGGGTCCCAGCCCCCCGCAATAATTTTGAAAACTTTACGCTTATGGTCACGGATATTCTACGACACCATGGTAGTAGAGCCCCTGATCCTCGAAACACCGTGCTGTCCGATGAGAAACCTCAGGGGAATCAAGGCGTACCGCAGACATGACTGGTAGCTATTTTTAAAGGTAAACAGCAACAGCAGCACTATGTAAATCAGGCCAACTGCAGAAGAATAACCATCCAAGCAAGAGGTCTCAGTAACCGTCCGCCACGGGCCATTTGATAACGTACGAAACGAAATCAGAGGCGATCATTAAAAGTCGGTTGAGGTTCTGAAATCGATCCACCTTCACAGGCTATCCCGACAGTACGCAATAGGCAGTATACACCCCCCATCAACATGCCTCAGTCAAGTCCGAACGGGCGGATCTCCGCAGAGATCCTCTAAAGAGCGAAGCTCAGTTTGTGCCCGGCTGACACTCCGGATGGTCAAGGCGGATTAGTCTGTAAATGAGCAAACAGTCGACGCCCAGTGGTAGCAACGCCTACTAGAGAGGAAAGCCGCGGTGCTTACTTGTGACGTCACACCGAGTAGGTAAAGCAAAGCGTTTCCATTGGGTTTCTACTCTCTCCCGCGCCGGGGGAGAGAAGAGAAACCCAATGGAAACGCTTTGCTTTACCTACTCGGTGTGATGTCACAAGTAAGCGCCGCGGCTTTCCTCTCTAGGGGGCGTTGGTGGTAGCCCAGTGGTTAAGGCGTTGGACTCGTAACCGGAAGGTTGCGGGTTCCATACCGGAGTACCACTAAAGACCACCGTGTACATGCAGTGTACGTGCACGTTAAATCCGTGGTTCCGAAAGTCCTCTCGGCGGTCGCTAGCAGTTTCCGAGGGGTGCCAATATTCAGAAGTCCCCCCTACCTTCTGATGAGGTTCCAAATTGTGGCGGGAAATTCCGGGAAGGACGTATACGTAGCTCTAAGCGACACATTCAGTGACGAGAGCTGTCCTCTCCTGGCAAATAATCTCTTTATACAAATTATTTCTGAAACCAAATTTCCAATTGAAAAGGCAAATTTTATACAGTGAAACCGCCAAAATTTGAAACACCTGTGGTTCCTTCCACAAGTGTCCGACTTCCAGAGGTGTCTAACTTGTATATTTCAATACTATAGTCACGTTCCGTTCCCCCCAGAAGAAAAGAGTCCAACTTGGGAGGTTTCACTGCAACATACTCAGTTCCTACAGCAAACAAATATACCATTACAAAACGCATCGAGCATCCAAACTTACCGTGTTTACGACGTTCTGTGGTAAGTTTTCAACGGAAATTTCTTTGATGAAGAACGCACACAAGCTTTTCAACATCCACTTTTCGGAAGTGTGCAAGAAAACTGAGTTGGAATTCAGTCTTCTGTCTGAAATGATAAATACGTTATAAGCTTAATAAATAAAGAGAAACGGGATTTCACAGTTAAAATACAGTGGACTCGAATTAATTTATCTTCCGCGAATTTTTCGCGAGTGACGTGCATTCCAGAGCTTATATGAACTCCTCAGCTGCAACGCGTCCGTTTTGGCGCAGTTCTGTACAGTACTAGCCACCCTATACCCTACTGTTCTTTATGATTAGTGCAAGTGTTGGCCAAAGCATTGGACTCATTTCAACGAAAATCAAGTTTCTTTGTTTTAACCCTTTGAGGCGCAACCCTTTCCCAATGCTGAAAAAAGTTCAGCCGTTGCCATCGTTCGACTGAACGACCAGCAAGAGGGCGGACGATCGAAACGTTCATCGCGTGCCACAGATCGAGAGACCCTTTTTTGACGACAGGTGACTGTGCGGCACCGCCAGCTGCCGTCAAAAAAGGGGTCTCCAGATCTGTGGCACGCGATGAACGTTTCGATCGTCCGCCCTCTTGCGGGTCGTTCAGTCGAGCGATGGCAACGGCTGCCCTTTTTTCAGCATTGGGCAATCTACCCGGCTGTTTTCGAATTCTTCCATTTTTCGGCAGATGTCAGTGCTGTTAAAAAGAATCGTGACCATTTTTTGACGGGAAATCACGTGCTAAAAAGTAAAGGATTCTCGTGGAGCTAGGTCACCCGCCACTATTTTTATAGAAATCTAATCTATTCTTCGTGACTGAGAACAGTCGAAACGTCAGAGTTTGGTGTTCCCAGAGCGGGAACACTGCACGTTAAAGGGTTAACGGTATTTGTCATTAAATTTACTTAGGTAAGGGTTACTACACATTTTGGGTGTCATCATAAAAACCGACGATGCCAAGTACTGGCATTGCAAAATGTACAAAAAGACATAATTGGTTACATTTCCATTCATAAAATGATTATGAAATGACATTATTGGGTGATACGTTGTAGAACATGTACAAATTCCTACGGAAATACTTCTTAATTTCAGCAACTGCAGGCTTCCTCAAATTAGTATTGAGTGGGGTGCCTTCCATTCATTGGCTCCGCTAGTAGGTACTTTTCTCTTTGAATAACAGCAGTGTTAAGGCGTATTACGTTTGCATCTCGAGGAATTCACGCTAGGCCGACAGTCACGCGGTGTAGACCAGAACCCTGGACCTTCACACTTCAGCTATCTAGCGTGTTCAGTGTCGTATCCACTAGCTAGGGCCATATTGGGCCCCTGTTTAAATATACAACCAGGCGGAAACAATGAAGATGCTGTTACAGAGAAGTCAGGCAAGATATATCCAAATCGAGGGACAGTGTTTGCCTGCAATATCATTATTTGTTCTTTTATAAAGTATTTTTAAAATTTTTACAGACACTTTTTGCTCACCTCGTATTTTAATGAGTTTTGAAATTTCACTAAGAGTTTAGCGTGAATTCAAAACTGGGTTAGAAGTTTATCACGTGAAGAAGCTTGAAATGAAATGTAAATAGTGTTGTGCCATCGTCATTGTAAGTAAACATTTTGTGAATATTGTCTTCTGTTCAATGGCTAAACCGTGACCGGACAACACTTACTGAGTGACGTGTTATGCCATGTATGTGTATGCACGACTATCCAACTTTGTTTAGGAAGTTGAAACCTCCAAAATGTCTAACTTCGTGACCTAGCTTTTTATTCATGAGTAAATGCTACTAATTTAAACACTCTCATGAATCACATTTATATAATAATAGCACAAGACTGCAAAGGAATACTTTTTTTTCAACGACAACCTATACAGTCTAACTCGCCATAACGAGCGAGAAGGGAATGCGATAGTTGCTCGCTATAACCGAGTGATCGTAAAAAGCGGGTTTATGAGAAAAAAAAAATCATGCAAATTCAGACACTTACTTTATTTTTCGTTTATTTCGGTGCACTATAAAAAAAATTGATTAATAATTCTCTGAAGATAAGGGCTCCAAAACAGCGTCATTTCCTTTGAGAAAAGTTTGAAGTTTTCCAAGAAAGGTTTAGGAGAATTAGAGGTTAATAAAAATATCATGAATCACAAAAATATTGCGCCCTATAACCGGGTTTACTCGTTAAAGGCGAGTAATGTTCCCATAACTTAACATTATAACAAACCAAATATGTCCGACTGTCTCGTTAAATCGGGGCTCGTTGTAAACGAGTTCTACTGCATAAATATACAACCCGAATCATTTTTAAAAATTAGAGTATTCTAATGAAATTTTGACTTACTCGTGTAACGAACTGAATCTGCCCGGATAAAAATCATATGTCTTGATTTCGTCTCTTTGAAAAAACTATTGGTAGCGTCCACCTGAAACACCAATGGTCAATATTTCATAAACTATTCTGATGTTTAGTTTAATCTGCATATCATCGTTGTCAAACCAATATCTGCTATTGACACCGCGGCGTACAATTGGCTTCAAAACTTTTTTTCTAAATGTGCCTAAACTTTCAACTGCTTATTTTTTTTCTGGATACTTCTTAACGCTAGTAAGCCTATAAAGATACAATTTAAATTTTTGAGCCAATGGCGCAATTTGCTTGCTTTAAAAACTGTTTAAACGTTGTATTATACCCCAAAAGAACAATATATGTTTGGAATGGTTCATGAGAAAGTTTTGGTGGAAAAAAAAAAAACGCTTAAAAGCAAATGATGTATCAATCGTATATTGATAACTAAATGTAACACGAATGTGCTATATATATAAAGAACATAAACCTATCCGATTTTGAAGAAATCTAGTGTTTCAGTCTTGCCGGGGAAATATTTTTAAAGTGTACCACAAAGGCAAGCTCATACTATGGAGCACCACCAGTGGCCGAGCGCATAGCACTCTGAACTGGGAGACAGAAGGTGCCTGGTTCAAAACGAGGTCGCGTCCGCCTACCTAATCGCTCGTAGTTTTCCGTGGTTTCCTCCGAAACTTTGCATAGGTACGGGTCAGGACACAATAGAAAGACCCCCCCCTCCTCCCACGGAGTACACCCAACTAGAGATAAGTTCGGGCTCATTTTTTAAAGCCAGAGGACTTTTTAATTTGAGCCCGCCCGAGCGATACTATCTAAGTCGGAGCCCGAGCCTGAAATTTCAGCTAGTAGAATAATAAAAATCAATTACTTGATTGGTAGAATATCATGAATTCTGCCGTTTGTGCAAATAAAAAAAATGTAATCGAACCCGATTACATTTTTTTGATGTTTCCCCAATGACCTCTACACCCCACCCCTCGGCCTAGAGCCCACGTGCAGTTGATTGGCCGTAATCGCACAACAACATCCTACTCAAGACTTTTCATAAAAATTCTAGTCTTAAAAAAATATCAGGTTGTAACGAAAGTTTTCCGCCATATCTGCCTGAAATACTAACTTCTAACTCCTTAGATAACTGTTTTTGAACTTTCGGTACCCAACCTGCACAGTGTCACATGATACAACAATAGTACTTAAAGCTGTACTCATAATTCATTGATAGTCTGTAGCTGACTTTTTGCAACACAACTGGAAGTAAAGGATGGTTCTAATCCTCTAGAGTGATAGTTCTATTTGAGACACCTTATACTTAATGATAACTCTATTTTTTACAGATTTCACAACACAGTGTTATAAAGTAAGCCTCTTTCTTTCAAATGCCAAAAATCGTTTGACAAAATAGGAGCCAATACGCCAACGAGAACTGTGTGCTGACGAAGTTTGCTGTGGCGGGAAACTTTCGTTACAACCTAATATAATTTTAGTGCCAATTTATACAAATGTGCTTGTGTGTACGCATAAACCCATTTTCATTATGCTGATTTTTCAAAAATCTCCCCACGCCGATTCGCGCCGTCGCCGCCAATTTTCTGTTTCGCCAATTTCCGCGAGGCGCAGACCTCTAGCATCTGCCAGAATATAGTCAAATAGTACCTGCTAATAAAAACTGGTGATAATAAATAAACATTTTGCACATAGAAGATGGTTGTTTGACAACGAAGAAATGCTAAAAAACGCAAAATAAATAATTACTAAATTAATAAGCACTCTTCCGAATTCATAAAACAATGTCATGTGTATTAAAGAAAACGCTTACCATATATTCTCCTTTATAAGTCTTATTCTTTCAAAGTCAGTTTAAAATTCGGAGAACTGTTTATAACTAGGGTGCAAGGTGCAATCTTATTGTACGATCTTCACTTCCTATCATTATTTTTACGGCAAGGTTGTAATTTGGACCGATCAAAACTGATTTCGACCGGGGCATCTAATAAAAGTGGTTTAACAGTTCAAAACGGGTCGATATTAAACGACATTGTTCATAACTGTTAACACCTGGCTCGAAAGTTCTTAATTTTAATTATTATTTAATTATTTAGTTTGCATTATTGCAATTTTTAAAATAACTTGATGTGTAATAAAAGTAACAGTGCAGTTACAAAAAATAATAAACTCACAAGTTTTTAAAGTTAATAATAAAATACGCTTATAAAGTGCAACTTAGAATAAACCATGAAATTGTAAACATATCAACCAGTTGCAGTTTAAAATATCACAGCAATGGTTTTTTAAATTCAATACCGTGTACATAAAAGAACTTGTGTAAAAACTTAAACATTTTCGTTCTATCTTGGTGTAATGTTATTTACACCAGATGTTCTGATTTTTTTCTCCGTGTTTGTTGGTGTTATGTTATTTATACTATGGCATTTTTAAGAAGTGTCATAAAAATGTTATTATGACATTTTTGTTGTTGTTGTTGCTAATGCCCTCTGGCAACCGCGTTGCGGTAACAGATCCCCCTATATATATAGGGAGGCGATGGGCCGAAGGAGCGGCTTCCATTTCAATGAGCCCCAGTGGGAGGAAGTCCGTCTTTGCTCGAGGTCCCTTCATTTTGAACCCATTCCAGAGGAGGGACCCACCCCCTGAAATCGGCACCCCCAGAGGTATCGTTTAACAACTTGGAGGACTTGGAGCCACGACGGATTTGACGTGCACCAGCTCCCATGAGCGTACACGGTTCCACAGCGGACGGGCCGAGAGGGGGAAGTCCCTCCCAAGCACTGGCCAAGCCAGATGCTGCTTCACTTGCCGTGTTCTT
The DNA here is from genome assembly GCA_038373885.1 of Cheiracanthium punctorium. Classification (NCBI taxonomy): domain Eukaryota; kingdom Metazoa; phylum Arthropoda; class Arachnida; order Araneae; family Cheiracanthiidae; genus Cheiracanthium; species Cheiracanthium punctorium. The sequence goes on from JAWZYV010019464.1 coordinate 8,675, forward strand.
ATGGGAACGGAGTTTAGCGCCCAGTCCACTGCGGGACATGACATTTTTAATACTCCGTTTTACACGAGCAACTGTTTGAGCATTTTTGTTCTTTTAAAAACGGTTCCAACGTAGTAAGCCAGGACACACCACAGTTATGTACAGCGTTTTATGCATACTTACGACTGTTGAAGTGTTCGAGAAGATTGTTAAGCGGAAATTCCTACTATGGACGGCTCTGTATGTGAGTTTTGGAAAACTAATTTCGGCTTATGAATGCGAAATTCTCACCTTTTCTTGTATGCTGTTGTCTTCGGTGATTTCTTCTTTTGTCCTGCCAGTCACTATGGACAGCAGCTGCAGCATGTAGTCGAACCGGCTGTCTACTTTAGACGGGCTTGCATCGAACTTGGTGCTTTTTTTCTGAAAAACAAAACAAGCGTGTGTAACCAATCACTATTCCATTTTAAAACTCGCGTTTAATTCTACCTGCGGATGAGAGAAAAAAAAAATTACTACAGAATGGGCAAAAAGCCCACAAAAACTTTAAAAACTCATTAAAAATAGAACAAATGAATTATCACAAATAGGATTAGAGGGAGATCGGATTTTTTTTTAATGATAAGAAAGGTTTTAGTTCCAAATGTTACCGATAGGTGGCGCTGTCATGCACAGTTTGAAGCAAGTTTCTAATAATTTAGTATTTAGAACTATTGTAACATCTAACTGTGCGTCTTTTGACTGCAATCAACTGGGTCATTTATTTGCAGACTTGACTTTCGTATGAAGCGTATTTTAGAGGTATTAGGCTATTTCAAACGACTCAAAAGTGATGTATGCTGTTAATGGTTACAAAATGAATCTCTCTCCATAGAAAATAGCATCTGTGTCATTGATAGTTCTTCTACAGGAACACTCAAAAGAATTTCAACACATTACGGTCAATGGTAGTTTTCGGGACATTCATCCATTTCAAGGACGATACCGTCCTATCATATACTAGTTAGTAATGGTCCGACCACGGCCACGTGCCTTCCTCAAAAATTACGCCAAAAGTCGCCAAGCCCGGCGACTTTTGGTGTACGTGTGTATGTATTTAACTCTTATATCACAGAAATTATTATTCGTAAAATGCTGAAATTTCATATATAAGATTGTTGTAATATCTGGTTGTGCATCTTGATTTTTGATTCCAAGCTACCGGAGAGTTTCTTTAGACTACCAATGAAAAGAATTTCAATATAGTAATGTGTATGGACAATATATTATGTCTGTAGTCAGTCATTGTTTGTACATGCCCAAAATCTTGCCATTTGTACAAGACCTTGGCGAGTTTTGCCGAAATATACCCAAATTTTGCGCCAAAAATAATTTCGTATTTCGCATAACTCTAAAACTCTTAACCGTAGGATGTTGAAAATTTGTATTTAGAACTATTGTAACATCTACATCTCTTTTTTGATTGCAATCGACTGCACTCGCGCCAAATGACCAAAATGTCGCCAAGCTTGGGGATATTTTGATCATTTGGCGCGTTCTTCCCAATGGGGCTTGTAAAGTTAGTTTTTCAACATTAACATGCACAATAGTCTAATATTACTCTTATATTACGCAAACATAATTGAATCTGTTCTAGTACATTTTACGGATGGTTCTCTCTGGAACCTTCTACGGTGTTCATCGTAAGCTATAAAAGGACATAACTATAAATTGATGCGGGGGAAAAAATATATATTTAAAGTGTGTAAAAAGGAGCCGCAGTTTTTTAATGATTTTGGGGCAATTCCTGAAATTTTGAAGGAAAGCACGTGCATTTTCGTTAGTCAAGCCAAAAAGGGGCGTTCAAAGATGTATGCAGAGAAGCAATGATATGTTCAGAAGGAGATTCTCTGCTATATACTGTTGCAGAAAACTCTGCTAATTCCTGTTCTCGTCGTTCTAAACTCCAGCAGGTGTAGAAAGTTCTGGTAAAGTGTCCACTTGTCAGGACAAAACACGAACTTTATTGCCTCTAGAACTTCGTCGAAGAATCAGCTGTACAAAAATCACAAGCACAAACAGCTCGTAATGTGCTTATATCAGTCCGCTTAGTACAGAAGCTTTCACAAATGCTGTATTTCTCACAGAAATTAAAACATTTCTGAGTGCAGAAATTCAGGGGAAGCATACGAGGGAAATCGTAAACAGTCCCCCAAGACTCAGCAATGAAGAATTTACACACAGCACTTAAAAATAAAAATTTCAAAAATCTCTCTGGTCAAGCAGAAGCAAGACTGAATGGACAAGGGCAGCCCTCTTCCGTTTATAGATGACGCAGAAGCTATTAGAAATTTCCCGAAGGTTCCCCTTAAAGCGCGAATATTGATTACGTCATAAAATACAGCTGATTCAATAGGCTATTAAGTAATGTTAATGCAGGAAAACTAGCTTAACAAGTCCCATTGGAAAAATCGCGCCAAATGTCCGAAATGTCGCCACTCTTGGCGACTTTTTGGCGAAATATCGCCAAATGGGGCGCCAAAAATAAGTCCTCAAAAGTGAGATTAGCGAAGGCCTACGACCCATATTTCTCGAGATTTCTAGAAAACGTTATATTAATCAATGGGTGAAACCCAAAAACTCCATATCTCGCGTTGTAGTTAACCAATTTTGATACAACAAAATGCAAAATTTAACTATTTGACGCGTAGAATACGAATTTTAAACTATTTTAAACCCCAGAACAGCGCGTTGCCCCGAAAATTCGTAACAATACATTATTTGCGTCAGTACAACAGGAAGCAAATGAACGTCTCCTAGAACACTTTAAACAATGGCATGACATGTATATTCAAGGGGCCGTCGATAAATGATGTCACAATTTTTTGACTCCCCTCCCCCTCTCCTCTTTGTCATTACTTTACCCTATTCCTACCCTCCCCCGTTGCCACACGTCACGCTTTATAACACGGACATATTTTTGTAGTTCAGAAATAAATCACTACGTCATAGATCATAGTCCATATTTTACATTTAAACAACTTCCAACAATGGCGTTTTAATGACATTTGAGAACATAAAAATCCGTGTACTTATTTTGCATGAAAAAAGATTATGAGTTAGACTAGAGAATGATTAAAGTAAAGCATTTTCGCTGCTACCATACTTTTAGAATCTATCCTGTGTACGTCTTTTTCTGAGAGAAAATAATATAACTGACATTGCAAACTTATTTCTTAACTAGCTGAAGTACCCGTCCTTGACGGGTTAGTGAATGCAAATTTCCAAAAAGCAAGAACTTTCGTCAGCATTGTAGGAGTACACAGAATGGATGTAGTATGTTGCCAAAGTAAAGAAAGCGAAGTTATCATTTTTATGTATCGTTAAAATATTACAGGTTAAGAGAGTCACTAAGTAATATCATTTCATTCGCTTTGGTCGTCATTATGGGATGCGCGAACGAATATTGACGAATATAGAAATAATTTTCGCAAAATCTCAAAATCTAATCAACATCTTTGAAAAATTGGAAGCCTAGAATTTAAGTTGAATGACAACCTATCCTGTCACCCAATTTCGTTTCATTCCCTGCAGTCTTTATTTCGTGATGCTGGAACAAAATTTCAGCATTTTAAAACGATTTTCGCAAAATCTCCAAATGTAATCAAAATATTTTAAAAATTCAACGCCTATAAATTAAGATTAGCCACTACCTATCCTATCACCAAATTTCGTATCATTCGTATTAGTTGTTATTACGTGATGTTTGAAGAAATATAAACGTATTTTGAGAGAATTTTCACAAAATCTCAAAATCTAATGAAAATGTTTAAAAAATTGGATACCTATAGTTTATGTTGAGCAACCATCTATCATGTGACCCAATTTCATATCATTCGCTTTAGTCGTTATTACGTAATTCGGGAACAAAGATTCACTCACTTTTAAACGATTTTCGCAAAATCTCGAAATCGGATCGATTTTTTAAAATTAGATGCTTATAGTTTAAGGTGATTGACCACCTATCATTTCACCCAATATCATTTTTTCACCTTTGCAGTTATTACGTGATGTGCGAACACAAATTTACGCAGTTTGAAACGATTTTCGCAAAATCTGAAAATCTAATGAAAATTTTTAAAAATTCGACGCCTATGTTTTAAGTTGAGTGACCACCTATCATGACACCCAATTTCATATCATTCGCTTCAGTCGTTTTTGCGTGATGCTCGAACACAAATTTACGCAGTTTGACAGGATTTTCGCAAAATCTCAAAATCCAATCAAGATTTTTGAAAAATTGGACGCCTATGTTTTAAGTTCAGTGACCACCTATCATGACACCCAATTTCATATCATTCGCTTCAGCCGTTTTTACGTGATACTTAAACAGAAAAAGCGTCACGGACAGAATGACAGAATGACAGAACGACAGAACGACAGACAGACACACTTTTTTTTGAGGGTCGCATCGGATTCCCGGGTGTCTGAAACTGATAGAAATCGCAAAATTTTTGAATTCCAAGAAATGTACAGACAAAAGTCTAATTTTATTTATATAGATTACAGCAGCTGCAAGATTTCTTTTAAAAAAGTATTGAGTGCGTTGCCGTTCGATTCATGAGCCCTATGATTCCGCTAATTATAAATTTTCCATTTTTAATAGCTATAACACCAATGTTAATGTGCCGAAGTTAGCAACCTGGTTTATTTAATATGTATCCCTGGTTATACAGTAATATTAAAAAGAAACAGGAAATAACAGAATGCACTTAAAAAAGCGTCGTACAGCTTTGATTGTATATTATAAAATATGGATTTTACAATATGGGATTTAACTTGTACCGAAGATGACGTGATTGAATTTCTCCAAGAAAACTGAACATTAAAAATGTTGACAGACATTGTAAGTTTTATGCCTCCTATGCAGATCTGTATATCACCTATTTTCCTGCTCATATATACCGTTAGTTAATAAAATGCGATAAAAAATGTGAAGGATGACAACCTCGTATCTATTTTTTATGTTTGCTTTATCGCTTTGTTTATTTTAATGGCAACAGGTGCAAATAATTTAACTTGGCGGAGTTGACGATGAATGGTGTTATCAAAATGGATTAGTACCCGCTAAGGTTAACACCTAGCTGTTGCTATTTGCATTGTAGAAAAATCGTCAATTTTGGTATCGCATACGTTACTGTGCTATATAAATAGATTTCAAAATTCAATCTGCTAAATTTTTAAATGTTTTTATTTTAACCAAAATGTGTAATGTCACACCCCCATTGTTAGTTTTGTTGCCGATGGATCAATGTTGTCAGAGTAGTTAGGCCGCAACAGGCTGTCTTGCAAGCAAACCGGAACCAGCACAGCTTTCTGTCGGGAAAAAAGTGTGCAGCACACTCTTGATAATCCGGCCTTGGTTAGTCCGACACGTTCAATAATCCACCCAATGTTGCGACTTTCTGAGACATTTTCCCCTAAACGTGATCGAATTCCCCCCCCCACAAAATTTATAAAATCCTTAATTGCAATTTTACCTAGGCGTAGGTAGTTATTTTAAATAAAATATAAAATTATAGTAATAATACCTTTACATACTAAGTTCATGATTTAGAAGTTTGTTGCTTTTGACATGTACAAGAGACTGTTGAGCAATTTTCATTGGCGGTTGGGTCGGTGGGAAAGAAAGTAGGGAAAACAATATATCGACAAATCTGTACTTCACAGTCAGAGTGATTTTATGGAGGGAAAATTCGAAATTCATAACTTGTAGGAACTAGTAATTTTATGTAACATAATATTTTATACTTCATTAATATTTTTATAAATTCAGTTATGTTGGCCGCGGCAGCTCAGTTGGGAGAGGCGTCGGTCGCGTAGCCAAAAGGTTGCGAGTTCAATCCTGGGACCAACCAAAAACCGCCTAACGTTCGGTAGTGCTGCCATCTATCGTCTTCTGAATGAGGTAGAAATGAATTGTTCGGGAGTCAGTGGTAGAAATGAACACACTTGGCAGGTACTGCCGCTATCGATCTAATCTGGATTTGGGGTTGGTACAAAAAGCTATAAGAGCAGAGGTGCCGAAGCCCCCATTATCCATGAAAACAAGATAGAACAGAAAAGAACAAATTCAGTTATTGGCCATTGACACTCCGTCGACACGTAGAGATTAAAAAATAAAATTTTCCTAAATTCAAAAATAATAATAAATAAAAAAAATAAAATTTTCCCGATATTCCATTTTTGTCTCTAAAAAAAAACCCCTAAACTATTCCCACCGATAAAAATCCCCCTGAAGGATAAAAATCCTTCTAAACTATTTCTCCCCCCCAAGAAATCCCCCTAAATCTGCTGGGAAATTTCCCCAATGTGGCATCACTGAATCTGGCCCTCTTAGGAAACACGTCATATTGTCTTCCTCTCAGTCGACCACCGGGAATGTGAACAACCATGCCCGATTTTGTACCCCCCCCCCCTAGCGCCTGATTGTGATCGCAAGGGGAAATGGGCTTGATAAATTTGGGGGCCCCCATTTATGAAATTTGTTTTATTTTTCATAAAATTTGATACAAAAAAGAATATTTCAGAACAACATCTGAAATTGGGGACTCTAGGCAAAGCCCCGATTTGCCCATGCGATAATAAGGCCCTGCTGCCCCCCCCACCTTCTTTTGTCATTGTTTTCTAGTTTACCTAATGTACTATTTTGTAGTGTTTTCATCTAGTATACTACAGCATCGACCAAACCGAAGCACGTGAGTGAGTTTCTGTCAAAAAAAAAAAAAAAAAAAAAAAAAGGAGATACTGATAATCACGAACTCTCCGATAATCCGGCGGTTGTCTGGTCCCATACATGCCGGACTATCGAGATTTATCTGTATTTAAAAGTAAGGAAATCTTACCTTCAACGTTTTCATGTAGTCGTCCCCGACGTTCAGCAGTTTGCCCCTGGCCCGGCTCAGGTGGTGCACCGTGGACCACGACAGGCCCTGTTGCTTGAAAGGCCATCGGCCTTCGAAATTCATGATTTTTGCGCGGGAACAAGCCAAAAAGAAAGAAAAACCACAACAAGAAGAGAAGCCTAGAAAGCTATCTTCCGAGTGGCACAGTTTTCGGCTGAGGTCCGAACTTGGACTGATCTTCCGCGCCGAGGCTGAAAAGTTGTGGACAGTGAAATGACTCCGTAGTCGTTACCAAGCAACGCTGTTATTGATTACGGAAAGTTTTTCACGATACAAGTGAAAAAAGAAAAAAGAAGGGGGGAGGAAGGGGAGGGGGGAGAGAACATCTTTAATGATTGTTGTATTTCAGGCGCATCGGAACATTTCCCAAGCTGTATGTTCTTTTTAGGAAATCACGCAACTTTCCGAAGAGCTTTTTAAAGAACTCAATTGCACTAGAGATTCCGACTAAATTTAGAATGTCTCTGTACCAAGTTCTACTGTGAACTGTTGCAAACAGTGAACCTACAGAAATTACACCGGTCAACAACAAAAAAAAATTGGGGGGGGGGGGGGGTTCTGTTCTCATGCTTAAATTCTGATTCTAGACATTGAAAAACACTTAAATTTTCATTTTTAGTTCTTAAAGTTTGCTTTTGTCTGATTTACGTCGATAAGTATATTTTAATTTATTTCATAAACGAAAGATGGCAGCACTTTGATTAACCCGAAAGTAAACTGTATTATTATTTGTAACTCTGTAGTATTGCTTGTAGTATTATTTGTAATATTATTATTTGTTTGTATTATTATTTGCTCATACGAACATAAAAGAAATACGAAAAATATTCACTTTTAGACATTAATTTCTTATTATTTTACATTTATATGTTATTGTTTATCACAAATCTTGAATAAAAAAGACTTTTATATCCAGCAAAAACTTTTCTGATCATAATTTAGAGTGGAATTATAAAAATAATATAAAAATCAGTGATTTTTGCCAAAAAATTGAAAAATTGCTTTAATTTCTACAAAAGCAAACTTTCATTTAAAAAAAAATTATTTTCCTTAGTTTTGGCGTAGGAGAAACTAAAATTTAACATGTAGAAGTCAGACCCAAAAATCGTGTTGACCGGTGTTATGAAACATTTAGGGGGGAAAATGCTAAGCATGCGGAATTTTGCAATATTTCCCTGAACAAGGTAACTCCCTGGCCAATTTTTGGTGCTTTTGAAATTTTTCTGGAATTTGCGAGAGACATACTGCTTTACTGTTAGTTTTAGCACATGTTGTATAGGAGGTAAAGAAGCATTATTATTTTTTTTTTCCGAGTGTTTAACTATTGACATGTTTTTAAAGCTGCTCAAAAGTCCTGTGACGACGACCGCTTTACCAAAAGGAATACCCTTGGAATGGATCACACGTAGAACTATTTTCTTTAGTTTAAACTTGCTTTTTCCAACAATTCCTCATTGAATATTAATTATGAGTAAGTGTAAAGAGTTAGTTCGGTACTTACGTGTTATCCCGGCGATCCGCCAAGACCAGCGATTTTTCGCCAAGATAAATTCCGAGCACATGAAATTGTTTATGGTTTGGAGTACGATTGGCAACAGTTTGCCAGCCTATTTGACGAAAAAATAGTTTGGCGGGAATGACCGCCGTTATAATACGTAAGTACCGCTAATTCATTTTGAATAAGAACAGTTTCTAGTCTACAAGTAATATGTATGTATAACATAATAAATCAAAATCCTATTGAAATCCCAAATTTCTAAAACGTTTTAAAACTGCGTAGTTAAAGAACAAAGGAAATTCGCTTTCGAAAACCGCAACTGCTACACAGCCCGTAGCAGTTTCTTATTAAATTTGTGGTCAGTCCCCGGTGTTTAGTCAGATTGGCTCCCTTGAACCAAAACTTCCTGCGGTCCCAGAAATGGATTTGTCCAATCTTTGCAGGCTTCGAGGTCACGTGACAAGACCTCAATAAAAAGGCTCACATGGCCGGGAGAGTTCTCTTTTGCGGGGCCGCAATTGCTACCAAAATCTGTACTAAAGCTGCTAATATAAAATTATGTAAACCTGCAAAAATTTCTTCATTGGACCGACTAGTTCCAGCAGCTGGCAGCCGGCCATCATCTCAACGGAACCCAGCACCGAGCAGCCTGCTCCTGTCTAACCAGCGTCGATATGCTACAAACGACAACACCTTCCTGTAGCCGTGATGCTACGTATATATCTTTAAATATGTATTTATCAAGTAATTTTTTTTTATCTTTACCAAAAACCTCCAGACCTGAAAATGTTAAAACTACTATTTTACAGCTTCTTTAAAGAATCGCAACCAATATTCCACAGCAAGAAAATATTTGCCTCTTTAACCCTTTAACGCTCAGTGTTCCCGCTCCGGTAACACCGAACTCTGACGTTTTGACTGTTGCCAGTCACGAAGAATAGATTGGATTTCTATAAAAATAGTTGCTGGTGACATAGCTCCACGAGAATCCTTTACATTTTAGCACGTCATTTCCCTTAAAAAAATGGTCACGATTCTTTTCAACAGCATAGACATCTGCTGAAAAGTGGAAGAATGCGAGAACAGCTGGACAGATAGCCCAATGCTGAAAAAAAGAGCAGCCGTTGCCATCGCTCGACGCCCTTTTTTTCAGCATTGGGAAAGGGTTGCGCCTCAAAGGGTTAAAGCTGTTGAAAAGTTCTGTGAAAACGATCGCTCTCGGGTGAAACACTCTTAAGTAAGAGCCAGTGGCGTAAGCGAGGGGGTGGTTTTGGGGGTCAGAACGCCTCCCTAAAATTTTTTAAATGGGCCTTATTCTTGGAAGTGAGAATACGGGCCCACAAAATAGGAAGGGCGCTATAGCTTTCTCTTTCTAATTTTTTTGCTAGAAATTTTAGAGATATTTTATGCACATTTTCCTTTTAATATTGTAAATATGAAATAGAATAGAAATAGCTTTTGTGCAGGGGTAATATCCGATAAAGACAGATTCTTAACAACAGATTACGCGACTCTGTGGACAAACCGTAATGGGGCCTCATCTTCAAGGCCGTACCCAGGGGGGTAGACCAGGAAGACCGGTCCCTCCCACCCAAAATTTAAAATTTTGTTAACAAAATAATAATGACGAAGTCTTTCTGGGAAAAATTCAGCCTTTTTCACCGTTTGGTCCTCCTCCGAAATTTTTGGACTCTCCCCGAAATTTTTTTCTGGGTACGACCCTGCTCATCTTGACTGCTTTTTCTAAGCTTAACCACTGTTCATCGAGTTAGGGTCCACTGTTCTCGTAGGTATGCCATTTCCCGAACTCGTGGCCCAGGTGCACTGCCTCTTGTGCCCAGTGGTAATTATAGCTCTCGATGACAGGCCTCAGTGTACACCCTCCAAAAAAAGTATTCGAGCAAGAGATACATTTCCTAAGTTGGTTTCGTATATTCAAAATTATTTATCATAGAATATGAATTAGACTATGTATAAATATGACTTTCCATATTTCTGTCAAGTTGTGCGTTTTTCAAAAACTCAATTATTATTCACAAATTAAACGTGGAAATTTAACTACTGCTCGAATACTTTTTTTGGAGGGTGTACCTTAAAAATGGCCTTTTTAAAGCTTACTATTTTCAGACCGCAAAATTTTTCGTTGAGGCATTGCCTAAAAGCCCCCCTAATTCTTTTCTTCTGGCTACGCCACTGGTATGAGCAAGAACACCTGGTTTACAGTTGCTAAACAATTACGACACTTATTTGAATAAGTAAAATTTGCTCCCATCTCCAAACTGTCCAACAACTCCGCAAATTTTGAGGTTCAAGTGTGCTTTTAAAAAAGGGGGTGGGGCAATTGCCCCATACCTTCGCCTCCCCACCTTTTGGACGTAGCTTTGTTTTGGCTAAAGCCTGCTGTTCTTGTTTTTTTTTTCTGAAGAAAGAATGATTGAAATTTGTATCGAGCCCTTGAATAACTTTATCCTCGTTGATGTTGTAGGTCAGATAGCAAATAAAATGGAATGCTTACCCGTCTCCATAAAAGGGCAGATCTTGATACAGGAAATATTATATCAGTGACGTGCGTGCAATAAAATTAATCTTCTTTTAATAACAAACCAACAAATTTAACATTTATGCATAAAGAACATCTCACGATGAAAACAATACGAAATGAACTTGAACAGACGAAAAAAGAATAACAGAACTGCAAGGAATCCTGGGAAGAGATAACGGGACGTTGGAGAGAGAGTTGAGTAGTTTAGTTATGCATGATTACATGCTACAGTTATTTCGTGTATGCTGCCTTTTTAAAAGAAACAAACACACCAATGGAAAATCAAAATTGATTTTTATAAAAGGTAAAATTGTTGTACACACAAAACATAAGATCTTATACATCATTGGACATACATCTACTTCACAAACATATCTAAAGACAAGGAAACACAGATTCACACCTTATAAATTAAATAAAACTGAACACACAGTGATTTATTAAATAAATAAGTAAATATTCTTGTTTTTTTTTGCCATTTTTTTCTTCTAGTCCTTGTAATACCGAGATTCTCTGAAGGGGGGAGCTTTGATTTCCATCTTTTGCTTCTGTGATTCTTGAGCAAAGTTGGGCGAGGACTTCATTGGCCTAACACAGCTTTGGTCAGCAAAAATGGTCTTGATTTTGTGCGGTATTAGAGGTTCGTCTTTCCCGCAAAACACGACACTAGGAAAGAAAAAATATACATAGAAGATAAAATTGTATGTACTATTTTAAGTAAATAGGAATGAATGATTAAAACTTTGAACTTTTCATGGGAAAGTATGTTCAACGCTGTTTTCAAGTAGAGAATCGCCTTGTTTATTCTTGAAAATTTTCCGTTCGCTTTTATACAGTAACAAATATCACTAAACAGTGCAAAATGAAGGTTTAATAGAAATGAAAGCTTTATTCAACAATTTTTCTGGAAAATTGTACACCCTCCAAAAAAGTATTCGAGCAAGAGATAAATTTCCTACGTTGGTTTCGTATATTAAAAATTATTTATCATAGAATATGAATTAGGCTATGCATAAATATGACTTTCAAAATCTCTGTCAAGTTGTGCGTTTTTGGAAAACTCAATTATTATTCGAAAATCTAAAAAGGAAATTTCTCTCTTGCTCGAATACTTTTTTTGGAGGGTGTACCATTGATACCAAAAAAATGTAGAGAGCTTGCACAAAATAACACAACAAACAATCTGCAAGTCGTTAATAATAACAGCAAAGCGCTCGGCTTCTAATAAGGTTGAAGTTCGACGAAAAAAAAAGAACCTTATTTTTGGTCTTGACACACAAATTGAAATAAACTAATTCCACCAGGGTCTCGAAAAAATTCACGATGGTTCTTCATAAGCTGTATCACACACAGTAATAAGCGAAAAAAACTCTGCCTTTTGTGAAACTTTCAGAGAAAAATTCTTAAAAATGGAAGCGCACCTCAAAATTTTTCTAAGAGTGGAACATTTTGCAAAATTTTCGATTTTTAAGAGTGTTTTCTAAAAGCTTTGTAACTGATACAGGCTTATCTTTTATTTCAGTATGTAGTACAGCTCGCAAAGAGATACTCTCAAACTTTTGAAGCGCCTGACTTAATTAGTTTATTTGTACTTATGTACACCCTCCAAAAAAGTATTCGAGCAAGAGATAAATTTCCTACGTTGGTTTCGTATATTAAAAATTATTTATCATAGAATATGAATTAGGCTATGCATAAATATGACTTTCCAAATCTCTGTCAAGTTGTGCGTTTTTGGAAAACTCAATTATTATTCGCAAATCTAAAATAGGAAATTTCTCGCTTGCTCGAATCCTTTTTTGGAGGGTGTACCAAAATCGCATGATATTTTCGAACTACACCATTAACTCACTTAACTGAACTCTTTCTTTTATTTCTGGGCAGGATTTGACGTCACACAGAAATTTCTGGAAGGTGCCTCGTAACTTCCTGCCAGACGGGGATAGAAAGAAGATTCCAGTCCTTTCGAAAAACTTTATTTTTGTCTCTAAAGTCACCAAATTTGTCTTCAAGTCGCCAAACGGTCGCCAAGTATTACGTCAAGGTCAAAGTGCGCCTGCGTAGGCTTTCAAGAACCACACAATGCCTGTATAACTCATTTCTCCCCGATAAACTGCGTTTGACAGGAAAGCGACATTACAGTATTGTAACAATACTAACTAGAGAATAGCAATATAACAATAGAATGTTGTTCTTAAAACTGACGAGTATTCGACTTCTATCCTAAAACGAAACAAAATCAGCAAAGCTGAGATTTTTTTAAAGTCTCCACAGTTTACTTTCCATCGCATTACTATTTTAGCAACACCTGCTGGAAATTTGGAGATATTTTCTGGAAGTGATCAGAGCAGTTTGATGCTGAAGAACGTCGCATTTTAAGTTCCTCTCATTAAAGAAGGAAATAATGTTTTTAGTGGATGTCTCAGAGTGACCTAGTCGCTAAACATCGTACCCGTAAGAACACGGAAAGTGAAGCAGCACAGGCTTGGCCAGTGCTTGGGAGGGATAACTCTTATCTCGGGTGGACTGCTGTGGGACCGTGTACGTTAATGGAAGCTGGTTCACGTAAAATCTGTCATGGTCAAATTGAAACGATACCTCTGGGGGATGTTGATTTCAGGTGCTAGGTCTCTCATCTGGAATGGGTTGATAATTAGGAGACCACTTATAGGGGGCAACGTTGGTCTGCCCAACAGGCGCCCCCATATTGGAATGACCAACTTAGGCGGTCCTGGTTGTGGTCAAGCCTCCAATAAGCCGCTGGCCCGGCCATTTGAAAGGGAAAAAATGTTTCTAGAGGTAAAATTACACGATTGGTGCACAATCACCTATCACAGTCCCCCACATTCGATTACGGGCCCTGGGCCTAGAATCAAGATGTTTCGCGTTATGGGGAAGCCTACACATAGAGCATATTCCTACGGTGGGAGGCATCTTGGCCGGAGGACTTTTTCAGGAGTTTTAAAGTGTATTCACGTCATACTATCTGGAGAGAACCGACCTAAACTCCAGAGCGTTAGATCGACAGCCGAACGAAGGCGTAAACGCGGAACCTTCAAACTTCCCATACAGCACGCATAGGTTCTCTGAACGTTAATAGACGTTCAGAGAACCTATACGTTATGTATAGGTTCAGCCGTTTTCCATGTTCAGTGTCTTATCCACCTCGGCCATAAACGGAGCCTCCATGACCAGAGAGTGGGCCCCCTGACTATTTTATAATTGTATGCTACATAATGAATCCATGGCTATTTCTTACCTACTCCTTCTTAGAAAGTAGTTTAATCTGAAACTGCATTTTATAGTTATAAAATGGTGACCATTTTATGAATTCGAACTAAAATTGATTTATAAAGCTTCTTTACTTAACCCATTTATGCCTCGTGTCCCTTTTTTTGGGACGGAATTTTCGCTATCAGTCGGAAACGTTACTTATTTTTCCTAGCCCTTATTCACGAGTACTGAACCTCAACTCCACGAAATATTTTAGCATGACCCAGTAGGATGTTGACAATTCAATTTTTATACAGAATGATTTTTAGAAAAAATCATCCCTTGTTCAAGAAGTTGGCATCAGAAATGATCAAAAGTGATTCACTTTATTTTTTTTTACCTCTCGGAAATAAAATAGAACAGAAAAGAGCGAAAAATCGCTTAAAAATGAGGGAAAGGGTGCATTTTCAAATTTTTAAAGTAGTGCAGATTGTTTTCTTTATTTTTATACATAATTATGAAAAAATTCAAGCGGATCGTATGAACAGTGTAGATTTTATGATTTTTGTGCTTAACTTTTTAATCTGTTAGGAATGATGGTGGTAAACGTTTTATTTTGGAATCGTTCCACAGTGAGTGAGTCAGGGATCAGCGCAACTACGTAGCAGGATAATAGAAATCACTTTTTGAATTACAAAGTGGGACCGGGGCCTTATGCCCCTACCCTAGTAGCAATGACTGCTTGTTTTCTGCTCGGTCGTTCATCGACTCATCGTTAACGCATCGACTTATCGAATTCAGTCATCGGCAAGTGCACTTTTGTTTTTCTGCAATAGATGAATTTTTATTCATGGATAGAAGTGATCTATACCAGCAGTTTCGCCGATGGGAAACCGACAAACAATATCTTATCCGAAACTGCAGCTCTATAGTCATCGGGCCTTGCAGCTGTCACAGTGGTTTAATGTGTCTTTTCTAATCTAAGGGAAATTTTGAACAATTCTTGAATGAATGACATAATTTACTTCAAATTTCTTATATTGAGGTAGGGACTGGGCAGGGGGTTGATATCCCCCCCCCCCACAAAATTTAAATTTGAAAATAAATATTTACAAAAAGAAAGTAAGTGTTTATTATATAAAATCGTTTGTAATATTTAAATAATTAAAAAAAATGTGTTTAAAAAACGAAAAGAAAATCTGTTTGAGCGTCAGCTGCATTATAAGAATAACGGAAACTTCATTAAAATGAGCAACTCTTTTGAAACCTCCCTAATGTAAACAGCAAGAAGAGAAATCAGTTAATTTTTAAAAGTTATCCAAGAGATATTATGAAAGTTAAAATCACATTAATATTCCTATACAATTTACAATATTGTTTTTTAATTATTAATTTTGAATGTTGTTGCTACTTACATACACTGGTAAAAACTGAAATTAATTTCTTACCAGTCGAGTTATTTGACTATTAATAATAGCTGAAGAGCACCGTCAAAATTTCACCAAAGTCCCAATCTGTGACTAAAATAACTGTTAGTTCAATCTTTGGCTTATACATGATAAGTCTGGGTGGCCTTGTGGCAGCGCGCTAATCTTTGACCACGCACGCTCAGGGTTCGGATCCGGTGGGGAAAGATTTTTTTTCCCTTTTTTTTTCTTCAGAAAAACGGAAAGTTAGCATCCAAAGAACGAAAAGATAATAAACAGAACGGACATTTTTTGAAAATTTTACTGCCAGTCGTTTATTTTTTATTAACAAATATATTTTTAACAGTTTATCGGTTTCTTTTAGTCATTTCATCGGAGTCATCGGGAAACGATGATCGGCTTCATGGCCCCCCGAGCGGACATTTTGTACCAGTTGCCGATGTAATTTCCCCTTTTTTGGATGAAAAGCCGTGTTCGGCCATTGCTCCTTCTCCTCGGATTAAACTCACCCGCCTCTCATCGACCGATGGGTTATTGCTACTAGGGTAACGACTTGTCGCCACTGGTTGTGACCAAATTTATCATCAACCTTCCAATTAGTTTAATTTTTTTCACATTCACACGTTACAAACACTTTAAATGAATAATTTCCTCCTTTGAAGTCAGCTAAGAAACACACACACACACTTATTTTTAAACACGAACTCACAAAGTAACACATTTTTTATCCGTGCTTAAACATCTACAGCGGTGTTTGACCCCACACAAAGTCTTATAGGAATCTTTAACGGTCAAGTGCAGCACCGCTAAGAAACAAGTGGGGAAAAAAAAGAAAAGAAAATAAAGCTCAAAATTTTAAGGTTCACGGGACATTTCCCCAAAGTGCGTATTCCAGCGGCAGTTGTCGATTTACGGAAATAACTGAGCGTGAAGCCGTTAAAGCCTGCGTGTCAGTCGTTTTCTTCCCCCCACTGAAAATCAGAAGCGACAGTTTTTAAACGGATTAGCTTTAGACGGAAAATTAGGGAAGGTCGAAGCACTTAATATTTCTAACTAGGTTCCAAGCTGCTAATTCTGAAAGGGAGAGTGAGTCATAAGTAGATCAAAAATACAGGTAGAACTTCGCTTGATTTTACGTTTTATTTTAAAAACTGTCTGGAGTACCTGTTTCAGTAGAACTCGTTTATAACGAGCCCCGATATAACGAGAACCCGGATATCGGAAACACTTGGCTGGTACATTCTCCAAAAAAAGTATTCGAACAAGAGAGAAATTTCTTACGTTAGTTTCGTATATTAAAAATTATTTATCATAGAATATTAATTAGGCTATGTATATGAATTTCCATATTTTATCAAGTTGTGCGTTTTTCAAAAACTCAATTATTATTCGCAAATCTAAAATAGGAAATTTCTCTCTTGCTCGAATACTTTTTTTGGAGGGTGTACCATATTAAATCTACAGGTTAACTCGCTTTTAACAAGTAAGCCCCGGTTATGTGGAGTGATATAGGGTTCAAAATATTTCTGTTGATCTCTACCTCCCCTGCTCTGCTAATCCTTTCTTGGAAAAATTCCGCGGTCAATTAAATCGACGATGAAAACAATGAATATGTTGAATATCTCAACATATTTACTGCAACAGACAACCAATAAGCAATTGGACACCATCTACCAATAAGCAACTGGACACCTGTGATGAAAGAGATAAGCATAATTTATTCATATTCGATAAGAGTTGGTAGAATTTCTATGCATACAGCCTTAACCCTCCGGGCATGATTTCCGCAAACGTTTGTATGATGCACAGAGGTATTTTCTTTCACTCTGGTTGTAGAAGACATGTAAGTTCTTTCACCGATTTAGGACGGTTGCTGCACCCTTTAATTCGGCGATCCAACTCATCCCAGAGGTTTTCTATAGGATTCAAGTCTGGACTCTGGGCAGGCCAGTCCAGTCGGCTCACTCCATTTCCGTCATACCAATTTACACAGTACCCGCAACATAACAAGAGGCGTTGTCATCCTGGAAGTAACAATGATCCAACCCATAAAATTGACACAGCGTAGGAAGCACATTTGCTCTCTTAGAACAGTGCAATAGGAGTCGGCATTGAGCTAACCATGAATTGGATTCAAGGGTCCCTGTCTAAACCACAAGAAAAATCTCCAAGATCATAATTCCACCTCCGCCAAACTTTACTGTAGGGCAAAATGCATTCTGGCAAAAGGCTTTCTCGAAGGCATACGCCAAACCCAGACTCTGCCATCCGACTGTTAGAGATTGAACCCTGATTTACCACTCCGGTGAACCTGTTACCACTCATCTATGGTCCAATTTCGACGTGCCTTGCACCACCTCAACCGAGCAGCGCGGTTGGATTTTGCAATCAAAGTATGGACTGCAGTACGACCAAGAAGTCAAGCAAATGTGCTTCCTAGCGGATGGCATTTATCGAAACAACAGTCCCGGAAGCTTGTTGGAACTCCTGGAGTATGTGAGCCATCTGCTTGATGCGGTTTTTCCGAATTTCTTTGGACAGTTCTTGTCGATCTCTATCGCTTAGTTTTGTAGGTCTGCCAAGTGGAAACACATTCTCAGACAATCGCCACTCTCCTTCCTATTCTTAATCGCAAAAGCCAGTTACTATATATGTCCCCTTAAGAATTGACCATTCTCGAAGGTCAATATCTCGAAGGATTGACCATCTGCCATTCTCGAAGTCCAAAGCTCTGAATTCGTGGCATCTTGCATGCAACTAATGCCAATGCTGTTTCCTACACGATGTTTAAGTACAGGATGCGTGACGTAAATCAGGACAGCAGATATCCTCATTTGCATGGGTGTCCAAATACATATTGGTAGCTAGTGTAATTATATTTGCTTTTGAGTGCAGAGAAAAACTTCATTTTTTTTTGTCGAATCTAGGATGCAACTGACGATGTATTTCGGTCTTTGAGTTTTCATTTAAGAAGAATAACACAAGAGACACTAAGACAGTCAAAACAAATTAACCAATTTCGTTTGTATTATATAGAGATACAAAATAAATAAAATAATATAGAAAGTTATGTGTGAATATTTATGATTTTTTCATAGCTCGATGTCCCATAACTGCCATTGACCATAATGTATCGGAATTATTTTATGTGCTCCTGCAAAATTAAAAAATCTGATGTGTCCAACACATGACTTCCTTGCACGTCCATTAGATCAAAAATATTTTCGACGCACTTCCTCTAAATTTAATTGTTTGAAAGAGATAAAATATCAATAATAGTAAGGTTTAGCAATTTCTAGCCAAATATTTCGATATCGCCAAGCTGAGTTCAATTTGAAAGATTTCCTTCTGACACTTTATTTGGCGATATTTCACCAAAAGCCGACAAACTTGAGATAGTCAGCGAGATTTTGGGGATAGCCAAAGTAGTCAGTGAGCACAGACCTTCAATGAATTGAATGCATCTATACACCTCAATGTATTCAAAGTCATTTGGCTCACCATGTAAATAAATTCTCAGTCGATTGCTGTCAAAAAAGATATTGAAAACAGTTAGATATTACAATAGTTCTAAATACAAAGTTAAAAAATCTACGGGTTAAAGTTTTAGAGTTATACAAAATAGGAAATAATTTTTGGCGCCAAATTTGGCGATATTTCGGCGAAACTCGTCAATGTCGACGACATTTGGCGAGATTTTAAGCATAAACCAAACAATGACAGATTATCGCCAAATTTGGCGATATTTCGCCAAAACTCGCCAAGAACGATGACAAATGGCGATACTTTGGGCATGGACGAAATGACTGACTATCGCCAAATTTGGCGATATTTCGCCAAAACTCGCCAAGGTCGAGGACAGACGGCGAGATTTTGGGCATGTACCAAACAATGACTGTCTACAGTTGTATTATAATGAAGATGTCCATAGACATTAAGGTACTGAAATTCTTTTCGGTGGTCCTGTAAATAAACTCTCCAGTAGATTGGAACCAAAAATCGAGATGCACAACTAGATGTTACAACATTCTTATATATGAAATTTCATAATAGTTTTTGAGATTTGAGAGTTAAATATGCACACACGTACACCAAAAGTCGCCAAGCTTGGCGACTTTTGGCATAGTTCTTGAGGGAGGCACGTGACCGTGGTCGGACCATTACCTAACTTATGTGGTAGGACGGTATTGTGCTTGAAATGGATGAATGCCCCTAAAATTGCTATTGACCGTAATGTATTGGAAATCTTTTGAGTGTTCCTGTAGCAGAACTATAAATGATAAAGACACTTTTTTTAATAGAGAAATTCATTTTCTAACTCTTTACAGCATATATCACTTCTGGGTCGTTTGAAATAGCCCAATACCTCTAAAAAACGCTTTGATGAATTTCGGCCCATAGAGCGTAATGTATTTCGAATCTTTTGGGCGGTCCTGTAGATAAACTATTCAGTCGAATGGAACCGAAAGGGGAGGTGCACAACTAGATGTTACAACAATCCTAAATATAAAGTTTCAACATTCAACGCCTAACAGTTTTTGAGATATGCGAGTTTAATGAATTTCGGCCCATTGAGTGTAATGTATTTCGAATGTTTTGGGCAGTCCTGTAGATAAACTATCCAGTCGAATGGAACCAAAAGGGGAGGTGCACAACTAGATGTTACAACTATCCAAAATATGAAGTTTCGACATTCTACGCCTAATAGCTTTTGAGTTAGGCGAGTTTAATGAATTTCGGCCCATAGAGCGTAATGTATTTCGAATCTTTTGGGCGGTCCTGTACATAAACTATCCATTCGATTGCCACCAAAAGGGAGGTGCACAACTAGATCATACAACAATCCTAAATATCAAATCTCAACATTCTACGACCAATAGTTTTTGAGATATGCGAGTTACATACATACGTACGTACGTACAGACGGCATGGAAAAACTGGCCACAGTAGACTCGCCACTGGTCAAAATGAGTTGCAGACGCGTTAATATGATCGTGCATGCTAGCCTACGATGAGATGCATCGAAAAAATTTTTAAAATTCAATTTAGAGGTAGTCAAAATCGGTTTTTATGTCGAAATTTGGCCCCCAAAATTTTTCGGGATCATATTACTTCCTTATACTACGTACAAGGAAGTAAAAATAAAATAAAATAACTTAGGAATGCTTCATACACTATTTTCGATGCAGATTATTATTTTATAAACCTCAGTAACATGCATTAATATTGTTATGTCTGAAATAGATTTTAAATACAGTTTAAGCCAGTGGCTCCCAACCTTTTAACATTGCTCCCTCCCCGTCTCACATTCCTCGGAATACATACAGTTCTTAATTTTTCAACAATTAGCATTTAGTTGCCTTTTCTATAAAATAACGTCATCGGTAAATTTTGAATAAACATTTTAAGCGAAAATAAATATGTTTTGGAGTAAAAATTAGAATAAATAAAATGATTTTTTTAAGCACGCACTATCCCATCACACGCATTGCACTTCGCCTGTTTTCTCCCCCCCCCTTGAAAACACTCTGCACCTCCAGAGGGGGCGCGCTCCCCACTGGTTGGGGAACCGCTGCTTTAAACAATGACTTAAAAAAAGAACAAACTTTTTCAGCCAACTCAACATTTTGAAAAGATATTTTAAACTTTAGTTTTCGAAATAAATAATGAAATAGTAATATTTTGTTTCACCTGTCTCCGCTTTCCAGATGAGTCACGATGATGTCTTTGATGTATATCTGAGGCACGTTGAACAACCTCCACGTGAGGGGGTTCAGTAGAGAGGCGGTGGAGCGCCACTCGAGATCCAGCCTCAAGAGGCGCCCCATCTCCACCGTGGAGACCAGAAACTCCACCGATCCACCGGGAATGAACTGAATGTAGCTATGGGAGAGGGAAAAAAAAAAACACATTTACAATTTTCAGATGCAAGGATCTGGTGTGAACACCACAAGACTCTCTTGTACGACTGTTAAATTATACATATTTTTGACCTTAAGGGAGTCTGCCTACCTTCGCAGCACTTTTTTTGAAAATTATACAAAATGTAACAAGTAAAGATGTTTTTGATAAGAATGCAATGTATAACCATGAAAAAGAAAAAAAAATTAAATATTTCCACAACATTGCAAGAAATAGGGAACTTTTGACATAAATCATGCAAAATTTAATGCCTACGGCGATTGCTCTGAAACCATTTCTATTATTTTTTTATCACAATTTCCTTTATACAACATACTCTTATGACACTTGCCTATGCAATGAACGAAAAGTTTTAAAATATTTTTAAAATTATTTGAAATATGCTGAATTGTATGGAAAAGCTAATAATTTCATCAAAAAAGCTTAAAAACTTATACACATGTGCCTACAAAACGACCAATTCTTTAGAGAAAGCTTGGATTTTAGTTCAAAGCGCAAGTAGATATAAAAGACTGCGAAAATTTTTCAACCCAGAATCTATAATATTTTTTGAGTTATCACTGTTATCGTTCAGGAAAGTCACCGAAAAACAGATTTTTCAGAAATTGCAATTGAAGATTAACTTTAGAGTCACTTTTTATCCCTTACCGTGCAATCTTTTGTCTATAACTCGGCTTTTAATTATCATAATGACAAAAATAACCATTTTTTGAAACTTAAAAAAGCTGCTCTTTAAATTGACGGTATAAATGAAAAAACGATTTTTTTTTTTTTTCAATCGGTCATTTTAGAGTAGGCAGTCCCCTTAAGGGAGACGGGTAGATTTGGACGCTCACACCTTGATTCCCATGTTATATAAACTCTGTTTTCATTTTTTCTGACTTATAACTCCGAGTTTAATACTGTTTTTGTGTATGCGTAGAAAAAGTAACAAAGATTCAGATGACACATTCTTAAATGTATCAAACATGTAGGATATCCAATATTTTATAAAATATATCTGGAGAAATGCTGCCACCTAGTGGTAGAATTTCGCACTTTATTGAAATATTAAATGTTATTAATTTTCGATCGACTTAAGGGGTCAAGGGACGTTAAAACTGAAAACTGTCATCTCTTAATTTTTAGTCTCAAATCATACGTGAAGTTGTTTAACACAAAGGTTTATATTTGTATTAATACTAAAAATAAAAAATTAAATCTTATTTTTAAAAATATATTAATATCTTTGCGAAAAAAACGTGCATTCAAATTTCTTTTCAAAATATCCTATGCGCATATCAAATTTATAAAAAGCTGTAATTTTTTTAGAGTGTACTTGTAATGTATATATGGACATAATTGATCAATAAATTTTCAAACAATAGTCAATTAATAGACATTATAGGAATTTAAATGTATAAATAGGGTGTAAATTTGAAAAAAAGCTACATCTCACATGATTTTAATTTTTCTATACAGCTTACCCTTGTCACACACAAAAATGAATGCGCAGATATGTTCAAACATATAATGAAAGTGCATATTTAAAAAAATTATAGATTTTTATTAATTTGGAATGCGCATGGGATATTTTAAGTTAAAAAAAAAAAAAGGCATATTTTTCAAGAATATATCAACTTTTCATTTTTAAAAAAATATATTTTTTTTTTAGTTTTTAGTGTCAATATAGATGCAAACTATTATGTTAAACAACAATGATTTTATGTTAAACAACTTTACATAGGATTACAAGTAAAAATTCAAAATTGAAAATTTTGAATATTGCACGTCCCTTTTCCTCTTAAGAGTGTGACATCTGAATCTTTGATACGTTTTCTACGTAAACACAGAAACTGAATCAAAATCGGAGTTATCAATAAGAAAGAATTACGTAAAACAGATTTTAACGTGGGAGTCAATGGGATCGTCCAAAGCTCTCCGTCTTTCTTAATTGAGAACCTAACTACATAAAATTATTATGTTATAATTAGATACAGAAAAAATTACAGTAGTTCCCCTATAACACTATAGATACGTTTCGTGTTATATGACTCCGTTTTGTAGGAGTCACTCAGATTACACAAACTCATGAGCATCATCAGCAGTGTTAAAAAGGCAATACAAAAACAACTGTCTCATTCATTTACCGTGTTCTACGAGCCATTTTTAGCGTGTTATGGAAAGAAGATCGCAAATTTTCCTCCGTGTTATAAGATTCCGTCTTACATGAACCCGTATTATAGCAGGTTGGGGGGGTCTACTGTTCATTACATTGGAGCAGTGGCTTAGCCAAAAATTTTTCATGAGGGGGGGGGGTTACGACTACTGCAACTCATATATATGTATACGTGAGTGGGATAAGAGAGTGAAAAATATACATTTTGTATGGCAAAAAATTCCTCATGGGGGGGTATGGCCACCTAATCACCCCCCCCCCCTTGGTTACGCCACTGCATTGGAGACTTGACTTACTTGAGGGATGCATTCCAAGAATCTTCGCGTACGTGAAAATTTCACGGAGGGATATAAGGTATGGATGCAATTTTTCAATACCCATACACAGATATTTTTAGACTCTTATAAACATACTTCCAACTGTTTTAAACTATTTCCTAACTATGCATTACCATTTCCCGCATAAATTAATGAGTAAATGAATCTTGGCGCTTCTTATTGCCAGCGAAAAATATCGCATTGTAGGTTAAGAGTACTATCCATTCGCGTAACATAGATTGGATTTTAGCGCGAGTCTACTGTGTATTCGTATTTTCAATTTAGCTACATATTTTCTGCAAGAAATATTTTATTTTCATTGATGGAGACTGAAGGCATTAAAATTTTTTGGGAAAAAATTTGCACAATCCATATTGACCCAGTAAAAGGTAACAAAATTCTACAATTGGGATTCGGAATGAAGAAGTGCGGAAATTCATTACACCTTAATATATACTGTTCCCCCAGCTTAAGCGCACCCGTGGACACGAACACGCATGCGCTAACTGAACGAGTCCAGTAGAAAAAATAGGGGTGAGGATACAGATCAGAGGGAATGCTTACAAGTTGTGGACAGTTTCGGAATGAAAAGAAAACTTCAGCCCAAAACGAGCGGTTTTGTTTTCGACAAAAGGAAATTAATATTGATGGTTTAATGCTAAAAAAATTGTTTTTCTTCACTTTAGATCGTAGTAAAGCGGAATTAGCTCTGCGCATCTTTCCAACCTTTCCCCCTTCGGTGTTTGAATTCGTCCTCCGTAACTGGGTGCACTTAACGGTGAAATAGAACATTATGGGTTTTTTTTAAGTACTTCAGTGCTATTTCTGTCGGTATAATTTATAGACATGATTTGTATCCACACGTTTTCGGTGCATTTTTCAACAGGGTTGCCAGATAGCGGAAGTGAGGAGAATAAACTGATAAAAGTCGCCAAGGTTTGCAATTTTCGATGATTTATCACCAAGTTCGGCGCCAAAAATAAATCCCCAAAAACGAAACTAGCTTGGCGATATATTCCATATATAGCGAGAAACTAACAAACCTCATACTTTATTACAAAGAAGGTGTATAGTTTAAATATGCCTGACGAAAATTGTAAAATAATTTTAGTTGGCGATTTTAATTAACTTATGCGATTAACGTAGGGGAACAGTACATGAATATTTGCTCAGACGAATTCTCCGAATTTCACTTAATTTAATAAAGTCACTCGAAACGGCACGTCAAGAAAAACAGTTTAGTTATGAAAATTACGTACTCCTTTTTAGCTTCCAAGACGGGCGTCTGTGCCTTAGTTCCAGTCAGCCTGACGAACAGTCTTCCCTTTTCGGTGGTAGTATGCATTCTGGCTTCGTCAACTTTAGAACATCTCAAATGAATGTAGTAATGATGCCCTGAAGAAAGAAGGAAGAAGATTTCGATGTTCGTAAAAAAAGAGAGAGTATTTTATGTTTTGTGGATTAAAATTTTAGATGCAGAGTGATTATAATTAAACTTCTTATTTTAGGGCTAGCCAACCTTTAGCATATAATGCGCCATTTTCTTTTCACATACAACTCTAGCTCCTTTCTTCCCGTTACTTTCACGGGTAGAGCTGGTAAATAAGATTACGTCGCGGCTTTAGTTTAAAAGAGGAAAAGTAACAATATGTGGACATGAGATTAAAATCGTTGTTCTTAGGAAGATGATTGGAGAATTAAATTTTCGAATATTTGGTAGGGGATCAGAGACGGTTCGAATTTTGATGACAATGCAATTTGGAAAGTAAAGATGCTTCTTTTTGACGTAGCATCATGAATTATAAGACATATGAAATATTTCCGGGCGCGAAATTACTTAAAAATCTTCAGTCTATATGAAAACAATAAGTAGCCACATGTATGCAATGCGCCACTTGAAATCATCCAATGCTTCAAGTTTGGCGCATGCGCCATGAGTTGGCTTGCCCACCCCACTCCTGTATAAGCGGCATTCTGCGGCCGAAACCGGTGCGCAGATTGCCGGCAACTTTCTTTTGCAGACGAGAGTCGCTCCAGATTGATTTTTTGAAGTTTAGCTCAAACATCTGTCCACCAGGTTGAGCTTTGTAAGAAAAAGACAGCAAATTTAACCATGGGAACGAATACCTCAAAATGCACAATTTCAACTTTTATTCAACAGTCTTTCACTTAACACATACGTTCACAGACTTCAGATAAGGTACATGTATCTATTATACTCGGATAAATTCTTTAATAATAAGTTACAAGGAAAAAAGATTAATAAACACGTTTAGTTAAAATTTCTAGTAAACATTTGCCATCAGATTCACATATCTGAAGTTACCAGCCTCACCTAAGATGGAGAGTAGGTTTGAAACATGCTATACAGAAATAAAAAAAAGTTTAAAACTGATTTAGAATACAATATTTCTGCATAAGATTGTATTGCTGGTTAGAATAGACTAATCCGCAAAATTTCAGCTCAATTGGAGATTGAGAAGTTTGCAGAAGATCGATTTTATGTGGGTCATTACAGCAAATTCAGAACGGAACCACTATTCAGGAGATGCTTTTCTTCTGTTAAGATTTAAACTGAGATTCACAGATGAGAGTCTCTCAAATGCAATGTTTTTCACTCCCTGGACTGTAGATTATTAATATTCTTTTATGTGAGCCTATAAAAGAACTCTTCATGCTGCACACACCATTATTGTACGTAGATGGTTCAAAAAGTAAAGTAACAAGACCTCTCACGGTCGCACAAAATCTATTAGCGAATGAAATTCCATTTCTAGGAGCAGCAGACGATCACAGCAATCAAATGCCACTAGATAGCAACTAACCACGCGATTAGCTGCAATGCCTCAGATGGAACGTATTGGATCAACCCCTTTACCAGATCACCCACCCAGTGAATTCCATCTCTGAGCCGCATCATGTAACAGGACGTCATTTCCTCCAAACCAATGCAGTAGTTCAGCACGCCCACTTTAAGTCTCGGCTTATTGACCAGGGCCTAATTTCTTCAACGCCGGTTTTGATAGATTGGCAGTGACGTCATCTGAGTGACAGCCGACTGCATATCCGTTCTGTGCAGATTCTCCTATTGTCTTCAACCCAGAAAAAGGTTATTAGAAACATCAGTTTTAATGATCCTTAATCACTTCAAAAAATAAAAATGTCCGCTGCAAAATCAGAGGGGAAGGTTCACTTACCCAATTCAATCCATTACAATTATGCAAAAACTTCAGTTTAATACTTTCTTTCAATGTTAAAAATCGGACTTTTCCCATTGAAATACGTTACGAGAACCCAAAGCCGTCTCGCAGGAGGGAGATCTGTCACAGATGCTCTATAAAGTTGGAGCAAACACTTTGCTGCCCATAGAGACTACGTTGAAAAAGAGTCTGTACCAAATGCCTTGATATATTTGTTTATGTTTTGGATATCGTGAATAAACATTTTGGTAAAAGGTCTTGATACCTTACTCTTTTGAACCCATCCTTCGTATTTTGATTGATTCTTGATATGTCTACAAAATTTCAAGGAAAATGGAGAATGAGAAGTTATAAGTTTTTCGCTGTATGTGAAGATCAAGATCTTGAACTTCACATGAGTACCAGATATAGAGTGCGAGTTTAGCAAAATAGTGAAAACTGGAGCCCTACCACGATAGTCTCGGGAAATAATCGGTAGCGGATAGTTCCCGCTATCGGATAATGAAATCATCGGATAAATAGCCGCGACCCTCAGTTTTGCCCTACCACCATGGTCACGTCTAAAGGAAGCGATAATTTTTTCGACTGTTCCGGGAGTATCGTAATCGACAGAAATCAACCCATCAAAGTAGATCATTCTTTCCGATATCCGATCCACGTGAGCGCGTGGATCGGCGCGTGAAATGCATGTTAAAAAATACACCAAAACAATTATACTTTGAAACCAATTTCTGAACAATATACAGCCCAAAGATGGAATATTAATTACATACAATTTGTCAGACAAAATTTTAGGATGTTACACCTTGAAACACAGATGCTGTTATTTGTAACTATTTAAAGAAAGATTATATAAAAGAAGGTTTGCTAGCTCAGTGATAGTATCCAAAATTATTCATCCTTAAGTATTTTCTATGGAGACATTAATTTGTTAAAGGTGATATAACATTTTTTTCTTTTTCATGGCATATAAAATGAACTGTGTAATAATAATAAGTGTTGCTTTGAATTAGTAATGTAAGCATATTTTCCTTAACAGTGCATGTTTAATAAATGGAAACTAAGTGAATAACCATACATTTAAAAAGTGATAATAAAAAATTTCACTTCATCATTTCAAAATTTTATTTCTGTGTTGAGGGCTGTCTTTCTTGTTGTTTTAGCCTCGAGAAAAGGCTTAAGTTCTTCAATCAGCCGAAGTGCGGATTGTTTGTTTAAGCGGAAATTTCTAATGAAATCTTCCTCGCTTCAATCAAATGATTTACATCTAGGAATCGAAATTCGATTCCTAGGAACCCTTCTTGCATCGTCTTGTTGTGCAAGCGCTAAAACCAATAATCGTGACATTTTTTTAAAAGTTAAAACGATCCAACAAAACAAAAATACCACGAGCTGCAATCCGAGATGAAGATAGTCGATAGCGGGAAACGGTTATCACACTTGTTGATGGTGTCGTAAAACAACAGCGGATTTCTCGACAGTATTTACGGTATCGTAAACATTACGACATTATCGTGGTGGCACTTTTAAGTACTCTGTCGAAATGTGACGTCCTATGTGCGAGAAGGTTGATTTATCCGCTACCGATTATTTCCCGAGACTATCGTGGTAGGGCTCCTGGTGAGATAAACTACGTTAGCGTCAATACATTTTTAAAGACAAAGACTTACTGCAAAAAGGCTCCGTATTGCTGGTGTGCAAAAACATTTTCACAGGCTCTTCTCGGGCGAATTTCTTCCACTTGTCAGCCCTGAGTCCCATGGGGGCGCACAGCGACCGATCCGCTCCGCAACCCCAGGGGCACCTGCCCACGGAGAAATTGTCGTAGGTGTCGCAGACGTAGCCGTAGAACGGACAGTCCGAGTTGACGGACTCCGTGAAGAACTCGTACGCTCGAATGTGGTTGCATCCGATGAAACGTCGAATGCCTGTTGAAAGAAAAGTGCTACTGCTAGTTTAGAGAAGAGCTCATATAGTGGACTGGCAGGAGACAAGACACAAAAAGTAACAGGAGAGTATGGAAAAAAACACTCAAAATACTGGTGTTAAACAATAAAGTAAATAAAAAACTTTGTAAAAAACACACATGTTTGTGCATTCCACCCTGTTTGATTCCCCTGTTCCCCCAGTTAGCCATTCCACCATGTGCATTTTCGTAGTGTATTAACTCCTGCAATTCCACCAT
This sequence comes from Cheiracanthium punctorium, assembly GCA_038373885.1. Classification (NCBI taxonomy): domain Eukaryota; kingdom Metazoa; phylum Arthropoda; class Arachnida; order Araneae; family Cheiracanthiidae; genus Cheiracanthium; species Cheiracanthium punctorium. The sequence continues at coordinate 38,060 of JAWZYV010019464.1, forward strand.
GTATGTTCTCGTAACATACTCTCCTGTTAAAGTAAATAAAAAACTTTGTAAAAAACACACATAAGATGTTATAGGTAAGAGTTTGTGTGTTTTTTACAAAGTTTTTTATTTACTTATTAATGGTACAAATGGCACAAAAAATTCTGAAAACATTAATCAAATGTTTTTACAGTATAAAATTTCTCTAGTTCAATTAGAAAGACATTGATTATATTATAATTATTCCATATTATATTCTAATTTCGTTATAGTTTTGTGTCGTAATACACACAGGCCTCCAAAAGTTAACGTGAAACCGGTTTTCTGAGTGTAATTTGTAAATGAATAAATGTAGAAACAACAAATTTGGAGGAAATGTGCATTAAACAGTAAACACATGCGGCATAGAAATTTACATACGTAAGTTTACAACAAAAATGATTTACAACAGAAAAAGCAGTTTTGATGGAAATGTTTCATTTTTGGAAAAAACAGTACATCCCAATATTATGTGGTAAAATATCATAGAAACATAACAAAAATGATTTCTAATAAGGAATGCGTCCACTTCTAGCTTGACTGCATTGGCGGCATGGATTTTTCATGCTGTCAGTTAAGTTGTCGGACACCGAAATGGAAAGCTAAGACCAGACACGGAATAAGTCTTGTTCTAGTTCATCTAACGACATCTAAGGAGGACTTAAAGTAGCAACCTATCTTCCAAGATTGTTCCAAAGATGTTCTATCGAACTCAGGTCTTGAGATAGAGCTGGCCATTCCACTCATTCCAAACCATGACCGTCAAGAAAGTCCTCAACAGCCACAGTTCGGCGAGGTCGTGCACTATTATCCATCAGAATGAAATCATTGCCAATACAACTGGCATATGAGCCGACATATGTATCAAGGATCTCACATCCCGATATCTCACTCCAATCAGAATTCTTCCGTGGAACACAGGCAGGTCAGTGTGATAACCGAGTGAGATTCCTGGCCAAATCATGATTCCACCATTTCTGTAATTGTGCCTTTCAGCCATGTTGGATTTATGGTATCTGGTGCATTGTTCCCAGCAGACGCCCTGAATTGCTCTCCAGTGGAAATCTGGACTCGTCTACGCAGAGTACAGAAGCCCATCACTGTCTGGGCCAGGAAACGTATTCTGTTGCCCAATATAAGCGGGCCCTTCTCTGCCGTCCGTTGAGGGGTCACACACAACTGGTCGCCTTGCATAGAGGCCAGCTTTGTGGAGACGTCTCCGCACCGTACTAGCGCATATTCTACTCCATAGTACTACAAAGTGGTCTGCAACGAGCTGTGGCACAGTTGTGCTTCTTCTTCTTCAGAACAGAACTAGAAAACGGACTTCTGCGGGTGTTGTAGTTGTTGTTGCTTATCTCCGTGTCCCAGCTACTGCTAGACGAGATCTACAAGTTTATTCACCCTCAAAAAATCATAGACCAGAATAGGAAAGTCCTATAGGTCGTCGTAGGACAACTCCAGGCACATAAGAATATGAACCGGAGATGCCTGCTCATTCGAAATTCCATTTATGATACACTGAATTATCCGAAGAGGACGAGTTTTGGGAAACTGTAACGGACTTATCGCGGACGAGGCCCTCTTGCTAAAATCCGAACGCGTCCCTTTTTAACCTGCGCGACGGACGAGGCAGTATTATCAATAGTGGGCGACATAACTCATAGACGGAGGAAAAAGGCAGCCTCTGTTAGTCCAAGGACCTGAGCACCAGAGTAGAGGACTGACTTAGCTCTTTGCCTGTAGGTATTTAGCTGGGTAAAATGGAATGGCCTTCACGCCTTGGGTGACCGTACCAGGAGAATACTCTCCCGACGTACTTCACCCATTCCACCCAGTGGCACCCCCTCGCCACGATGAGGCAACCTACAGGACAGGAGGGGGCTTGTAGTTCGTGGTAAGCCTGGAGCATGTCTTCTGAACATAGAATCTTCGAAATGATATTGATCCGGGTCATTAGACCACACTGAGAGACACACTGAGGCGCCCAGCAGCTGTTACAGCCTCAACCTGTTACAGCCCTGGCAACCTGTTACAGCCTCATTCCCATTCATCCGACCATCTGCTACCTTACTGAATCGGAAAAACGGCTTCTCCGAGACATTGCTGGACACTGCTGCTTGCTTTCAACGAATCTGCCAACAACAGTTGTAAATCAACAAAAATTACACACGTAATTATGAAAGCCTTATATCTGCGTATATTCCTCTCACTCATATACAACTGTCACAATACACTCATACAACTCTATAAAATTAAAGTGGTAGCTACCGTTTTTGCATGTTTCTTTAAAGTTCGTTATTATCATTTATATAAACTTAAGAATTTTATTGTTACTGCCGTTTTTTTACTGTGAGCTTCGGAAAGCATGCCGTACCTTAACTTTTGGAGGCCGGTGTAACATTAGATGAATGTTTCCAGACTAAAGGGAAAAGGAATGGTAGAAATATATTCAATTGTTCGTTCTAAAAATTTGAATTTGAAAAGGCAGCTTTCTCCAAAAAGAAGCATTGCGGTGCTGTTGTTTATCCGGAGGGAGAAGCCCTTAATAATACAATTGTTAAAATTATACGCATCATAAACATATATAGGGTATTCCAAAATTCCAAAAACACTGAACTAGCCTTTTATTTTTTAAGATAACCGTACACGTTCGAAGGCTTTTTTCATTAAGTGAAACTTCTTTAGGCGCGTTGAGAGTGAAATTTCAAGGTCACGTCATGGCAATACTGTCACGGCAATAGCGTCATGATGAATCTGGGACGGTTTTGGATTTTAATAGACGGAGAGAACTACCGGATAGATCGCCAGAGAGAAAGAGACAAAAAGCACGCTATACTCTATTACTGCAGAGAGTTTTCTTTCTCCTCTTTGTGCTACATTCGTTCTTAAGAAAGTGTACGCATGCGCTGAATGTAAACACACATCGTGCAATCGGAGACGAAAATGCTGGAGCGCTGACTTACAGTGGGTAAAGTCAATTATTAATGTTATATTTTGACCCGAATCTCCAGTATTTTGAAACTGATTTATGTTTATTATTATTGACAAACTATTATACACAAAAACCGATATCCAAGTAAGTTTATTTTATATGTTATTTTTGTATATATCCTCATTGTAATTTAAAATTTCAAATCCATGCATATTAAATGATTTTTATGTTTGTCTAATGACATAGTGTGCTTAGTATATTTATTATATTATTTTTTAAATCTTTTTAATACTATGCCTCAATCCTTTGACTGCCTACAACATCTCGCGTTTAATCTGTTTTCAAATATTATCTTTAATTTTTATCTCTGACGACATATCTGACAATCGAACAGATTTTAATCAATCTCGCCAAAGACGTTTCACTTCTGACACGTGTACTCTGTACACACGCTCTTGTTTTAGCTTCAGAGGTACATTTTATTATTTATATATGACTTAAAAATTAGGAAAACTATAAAATAAAAAAATTTTTTGTATTGAAAGTTATATTTAGCCACTCCTTAAGTCCTTTTTCACACATCCGGCTGTGTCAAAAAAATGACTTTAGCTCTGTGACATGCGAAGGGCGATTCGATCGACAGCCATGCTGCTGGAAGTTAACTCGAGAGATAGTAACGGGTAGAGATGAGACGGGCTCAGCCCGAGCCCGAAAGCCCGAGCCCGAAAGCCCGAGCCCGAAAGCCCGAGCCCGAGCCCGGGCCCGACTCGGGCTCGGGCTCTGTAATTTACGATTGCGTTCGGGCTCGGGCGGGCTCGGGCTCGTGAAAAATTTCTTCTTTGTTGAACATACTCCTTGAAACAGATTTTAAAAAGTGATTCATGGGATAAATAGACGTACTTATTTCAAAAAATAGCGGTACGGGGGACTAGAAGGTGTGTGAAGCTCCAAAATTTATTGTATCCTCTTAATGAAGTAGTTAATTTTATTTGTCTTTAGCTGAAATTTCGGGCTCGGGCGGGCTCGGATTAAAAGTCTTCGGGCTCGGGCTTCAAAAAATGAGCCCGAACTCATCTCTAGTAACGGGTGTACCTTTTCAGCATTGGCACTATATAAAATCGTTATTCGATATAGATGTGAAAAAGGTTGCGCCTTAAAATCGACGAAATATACGAGCTATAAAATCGTCAGAATAAAAAGGAATTTGCTGATACTTATTTTACAGGCAACTGAAAGTCATGCGCACCATAAAGGAAATCTCTCTCTTTTTCAATCGCTCCAACGACGTTCTGATTGCACCCAGGCTGTCTCTTGCCGCCATTGGGATAGAAGTCCACGTGACCACAATCCTGGATCATGCCCAGTCCTAAATGAATGTAAAACACAAAATGAACTTTTACTAAATATATATATATGTAATAATAAAATAAACTTTTCTAATTTAACCTAATTTAATGTAATGTTATTTGAAAAAGCTTCTTTAATCTCTGTTACTCTTACTGTAAAGTTTGTTTCTCGGTCACACAAATATTACGCTCAGAGAAGTTTTTTGAAGTTCCATAAGGAGTAAAATTGTTGATTCAGCAGTATTTTCAGTTTTCTGTGGTTTGTCTACTACGCGCTTTTAGATCTCCTGGGTAAGCAGGTGTTTCTCATGTCTTGATTGACAATCTAGTTACTAATTACGTTTGAGAGTAACGCTTTCGCGATCGTGCTGCACCCTGCCAGCAGGTGTAGTAACTAAGGAGTATTTAAGCAAGAGCGCGGAAATTTCGAGAGCTTAGCCTTAGCTTCGAGCTTTAGCTTTTAGACTGCGATGTAAGAAGATAGTCTTGGAGCTAAAAGGTCGCCGGCCTGACTCCTGCCCTCTGTCCGAACTTTGAAATAAACTGTTCAACCCAGAACCCCAATGGATTTGTGTCGATCATTTCAACAAGGGATGGCATAAGGCCATTCATTACATATATATATTTCTTTAGAAATTTCTAATACACTGTTGTCCAAAGTTAAACTCATCGGCGATTATCTGGAACAAGCGGGGATTCACTGTATGGTGTGGCCAGCGAGGTCTCCAGATCTCGATCCCTTAGAGCACTAGTGGGATGTTCTAGGAAGAGCCACTGCATGTCAACAACCCCTTCCAAGAACATTTCAAGAGTTAAAATTGGCGTTTTTAGAAGAATGAGACCGACTGCCTCAATATTCATACAGTAGCGTAGCCAGAAGTTTTTTCTCGGGAGGAGGGGAGGGGGGGGATGAGAATTTAAAATCTGGAATGCAGAATAACTTATAAAAATTAATATCATAAAAATTATTATTATTATTATTTTGTAGAAGGGGTGTGTGGTTATTTTTTAAACTATATATTATAATTATTATTATTATCATTATACATTATTAGCATTATAAGTATTATTTATTTATTAATTTATTTATTTGCCTTCAAGTGTTCTCATATAAAAGTGATAAAAAGGAATTCCAAAATAGAGTTTAAAATCGTTACATTTAGGGGGAAAACTTGATTTAAAGCTCAAATTTCTCAGGAGGCACTTTTGAGGAGTCCTACAACCGGCTACCAACTTCCATTGACCATAAACAATGTATCCCCTCTCTCCTGAAAATGTTCTGAAACATTATTTCCTGTTCCTCCCCAAGATCTCACGTAATCAAGACTGTGTGGAACCCTGGAGTATCTTTTATTTTCCCCCTCGTCTGCTAGACAAGAGAAGAGACTTGTTTTATCTATGCCACATCCTAAGAGTGGAAAAACAATAGCTGACGTGATGATATTGGTGCTAGTTCCATTGAGTTGCTAGGATTTTATATTCTGTCTTCGGTCTTGTTTTGATGGATTGTGGAGGCACTTCTTTTACAGCATTTTGTACCAACCCCGAATCCAGATTAGATCGATAGCGGCAGTACCTGCCAAGGGTGTTCATTTCTACCACAAACTCCGGAACAGTTCACGTCTACCACATTCGGGTGCGGACAGATGGCAGCACTACCGATCGTTAGTGGCGTTTCTTAATTTTGAAGCAAATACCAAGCAGAAGATCCCAAGGCTTAGTTTCGCGAAGCTCAGATTTATCGTCCTGTACAGGAATTCGGAGGACATTGCGACCACGACTTATTTAACGTGTCCCAGTCTCCATTAGCGAGCACGGCGATCTTTGGTTGGTCCCAGGATCGAACCCGCAACCTTTTGGCTACGAGATTCACGCTTCTCCCAACCGGGATACCGCGGCTACGATATTATTTTAAAAAGATGAAAAAAATACACTGGGTTGGCAATAAAGTACTTGCGTTTTCTTACATAAAATTCAAGCACATAAATTTTCATAAAGTTTTTAATTATAGACAAGCTGTGCCCGAATATAGGCTTCAATTTTTGCTACATTTTAAAGTAAGAATTCTTCAGATATTATTTTTTTTTTCGTCCATGAGAGATGGCCACCCTCCCCCTTTATTCACGTCTATCCTCCTTAGAGGACACTACTCAAAATGTCTTGAAATTGATTTTTAGATATGATGTATTTTACAGCAAGAATTTCACGGATATCTCTATTTTTCTTTGAGATCAGGCGGGAGATCTGAAAAGAACTTTTCCTCCGTACCACCCTAAGGTTACGAATTCTGGAAAATGCTCTAATATAGCAAATATGTTAAAGAATTTACGTACGTGACCAAATTCCGTATTATTAGCTTCAGTACTTTTGGCCCGGGGAAATAATAACATATGTGGAAAAACGAAATTACTTTCTTGCCGACCCAATATTTCTCTGTACAGTAAAGTTATCGGAGAATTAAGTAATTTTCACCTTATCTCATATTTACTCAATTAGGAGCTGGCTACTACCATTGCACAAAACGACAAAAAACAATGACTTAACCCTTTGAGGCGCAACCCTTTCCCAATGCTGAAAAAAGGGTAGCCGTTACCATCGCTTGACTTAACGACCAGCAAGAGGGCGGACGATCGAAACGTTCATCGTGTGCTCTTTTTTTGACGGCTGCTGGCTGTGCCGAGCTGCCGTCAAAAAAAGGGTCTCTAGATCTGCGGCACGCGATGAACGTTTCGATCGTCCGCCCTCTTGCTGGTCGTTCAGTCGAGCGATGGGAACGGCTGCCCTTTTTTCAGCATGGAGCCATCTATGCAGCTGTTCTCGCAGCCGTTGCCATCGCACGACTGAACTACCAGCTGGCTGTGCGCGAGATCTCTAGAAATGTGGAACGCGATGAACGTTTCGATCGTCCGCCATCTCGCTGGTCGTTCAGTCGAGCAATGGCAACGGCTGCCTTTTTTTCAGCATTGGACAATCTATCCAAGTGTTCTCGCGTTCTTCCATTTTTTTTCAGCAGATGTCAGTGCTGTTCAAAATAATCGTGACCATTTTTTTGACGGGAGATGTCCTGCTAAAAAGTAAAGTATTCTCGCGGAGCTATGTCACCCGCAACTCTTTTCACAGAAATCCAATCTATTCTTCGTGACTGGCAAGTCAAAAACGTCATAGTTGGGTGTTCCCGGAGCGGGAACACTGCGCGTTAAAAGGGTTTAAAACCCTCTGAGCGTCTTGGAAATGGGCAAATAATGTAAAGTTGTTTTCACTGCAAAATTTTCATGCATCTTTAAAATTATTTAAAAAATAAAATTTTGATAGGAAAATTTCTAATTATTAAAAAGTTAACTCCTAAAATACCCATAAGCTTTAATATCGAAATATATTTTATGATGCCTTGGTGTTATAAATAATTTAAATTATAGATGCATTGCAGCGAAAACTGGAATGAAGTGAACGGGATTTTACGTCTCAGCCGCTTGGAGGGTTAAAGGCGTATGCATACCTCCAGTTATGAAGCTTCCGCCATCCGTATGTATCACATCGACGAATTGCGCGTCGCTGGGATCCAGCCTCACTTCTTCCCCGGTGTACTGGAAATAGGGTTCGGCAGGATCCAGCCCTGAAAAAGATGGAATGACAAGCTTTAAATTATTTTCTTTTTCAAACAAACTTCTTTTTAGCTAATGGTAACGGAAACGCTTAGTTAATCATTGAAACATAGGTGGGAGGGAGAAAGAATTAAAAAAAAAAAAAAAAGGAAATGGCAGAGCAAGTGAGAGATAAAGTACGAATATCTGAAAAAGCAAGAGAAATTTGCAAACTTGAGTCTTAGGATAGAGTGAAAGAAGATGTGTATACAGTTAACCCTTTATAAGGCCGTGGGAAGTATACTTCCCACCAACTTCGTTCTCTTTCAAATGTCGATGGGATACTATTTTCCCACCTATGATTTGAGCTTCCATCTGCTGATAACTCCAGAAATTTTAGGTATTTTTAAAATAAATATTATACAATAAATAATAATAATAATAATAAAATAAATATAATAATAATAAAAATAAATAATAATAATAATAATAATAAAAATAAATAAATAATAATAATAATAATAATAAAAATAAAAATAAATAAATAATAATAATAATAATAAAAATAAATAATAATAATTTAAAATAAATAATAATAATAATTAATAATTTTCGGTAATAAGCTAAATGAATTAATTTTTATAAATCAAAATACTTTAGCATAACATTATTAAATAAATAGCCCTATGAAGGGTTAAGTTAAATAAGTAACCGAACTTCCAATTAAGACTGTAGAAGTTGTAAAGACAGCCATTGAACGGTTGCAGAAGGAGTCAAAATTCAAGACGTAATAGATATTTTTAAATTGTCTCGAATAGTCAGAGGGCGCTTTCTCTACTAGTAGGCTAAAGCATATGCGCATGTGCGACTCCAGATTATCGAATTTTACGATCTGCGCACGAAAGAACTATCTTCTGACAGCAAAATAGTTTCAATTTGTATCAATGAAAATTACATTCAATTTGTATGAATGAAAATTACTTTCAATACGTTATGGACACTAGTTTTGTAGTTTTGGTCACAATCATCTGTGTCAAAAATGTTCTTTAGATCTGTGGCACGCGATGGGTGATTCGATTGACCGCCGTGTTTCCGGTAGTTAAATCGAGCGATGGCAACGGCTGCAATTTGTAGGCACTGGGAAATGGCTGCGCTTCAAAAGGTTAAAGGGGAAGAAAACATTAAGGTAGTTCAGATGGAAACATGCTTTAGAAAAAAAAAGAAATATAAAAGCCACAGAGAGATGAAAGTAGTGTCGAAAATGTCATTCAAACCTGTAATTCTTCCCAGACGTTTTAACCTTTCGCCCGCGTAACCGGCCACGTGCGCTCCTAAGCTGTGACCTATAAGATGCATGGAAGACAGGGGTATCTTGTAGACATCCTTAAAAGGAAAAAAATAAATAACAGTAAAACAGTCAAAATTAGATCATCCTTTACGAATCATGCCTGTTTTAGTAAAAAAATACAGTGAATTTATGCGCTTACAATAACTCATTCAGTATTTTTAGTTTAGGAGAGAGAGAGAGAGAGCTACAAACTACAGTTAAACACTTTTATTGACGCTGTAACTCTTAGAGCGAGCGTTACGCGATCAAAGAGCACTCCTGAAGCTGGTGCTCGGAGTTCGTAATACATAAAAGCACAGTACACAAGTTCTTACAATTTTAAGAGTATTTTGAAAAGAATAAAATAGTAATAAGTAGTGCTTGCTCCAAGATTAATTCAAACAAAAACGAAACATAATAGAAGTAACAAATTCTAATACATAATAAACAGAAACACATTCTAATGCATCTGTATAAATAAAAACGTATTCTAATACATAATACATGAAAACAAATTCTAATACGTAATACATGAAAACAAACTAAAACATAAATCTTCAAGCTCCTGAGAATACCATGTTACTGAAAAAAATGGTGTGCTTGGAAACAATAAGTCAAACGATTTTTAAAAGGGGAGGAAAAGTTTTATCCGGTTTCTTACTTTCTCATTACATGCGCCTTCATTCTGCACTTCACTGTGCACGGCCCCTGTAAAAATTTGAATGATCATGTGCGTAAAGTGGTTTAACCCTTTAACGCGCAGTGATCCCGCTCTGGGACGAGCTGTGCGCGCACATCCAGCTGTCGTCAAAAAAGGGGTCTCTAGATCTGTGGCCCACGATGAACGTTTCGATCGTCCGCCCTCTTGCGGGTCGTTAAGTCGATCTATGGCAACGGCTGCCCTTTTTTCAGCATTGGGAAAGGGTTGCTCCTCAAAGGGTTAAGCCACTGAACGTCATGTTTCATACTTCTGTGAATATTGGCCTTACCAGTATCGACCTTTTGTGTTTGGAATGTTTTTGTATGGACAGGATATCCCTAAATATAAATGTAGAAGACCTAGATTGAGACCCGTAGGCTGTAGAGATGAGTTCGGGCTCTTTTTTTGAAGCCCAAGCCCGAAGACTTTTAATCCGAGCCCGCCCGAGCCCGAAATTTCAGCTAAAGCTAAATAAAATTCCATAAAATTCAAAGAAGTAATTCTTTGATAGAATACAATAAATTTTGCCGTTTGTGCAAATTACAAATATAGTTGCAAATTTTTAATGCAACTATATTTGCAATATATATGCAATTATATTTTTTAATGCAACTACCACTTTCCACTGCATCTTTTCTATCTATGTTTATGAAATAACGTTCGATCTCACGACTAACTAAACAATATAAGCCGCCGTTATGAAATACCCAAAGAGCTTCACGCGCCTTCTAGACACCTGTGCCGCTATTTTTTTTTTATAAGTACTTTTATTTTCCACATGAGTCACTACTTAAAAATCTGTTTCAAGGAGTTTGTTCAATAAAATGGAAATTTTTCACGAGCCCGAGCCCGAACGCAATTGTGAATTACAGAGCTCGAGCCCGGTTCAGGCTCGGGCTGAGCCCGTCTCATCTCTAGTAGGATGTATAGAAATTTGGATTAAGTATTTTTTCACTATCCACCTCCCCTTCAAACTTTTAATATCTTCTTTCTGCATCCAATTGTAATCATATTTGTAACCGAAAGTATACGCATCTAGGACTAACGGTTGCAAAAATAAAGGTCGGTCAACTTAAATTTGAACACGCTGTACATACAGAGCCATGGGCACCTACAGGGCCCGATTAACCTCTGAAGTGAAGGGAAGCTCAGTCTCATTTCGGGGCCCCCTCCCCTTTTTGTTTGGGAAAAGTAAAGTTTTAATGATCTTATTCGATAAAAATGTATTATTCGTTAAACTGAAATTTTATTTAGTTAGTTAGTTCGAATGATTTCCTTTGTCAAAAATAAATTATTCCTTAATCTGAACTTTTCCTTTGATAAAAATATTTTATTCATTTATCTTCATAATAGTTCAATTCATTGTAACGAGTTTTTTTACAGTATTTCGGAAATTACTTTTAAAAGTAAACTAAAAACATTACCTTACTGGACCATTAAACTTTATTTATTTAGTCATATTTTTCATTTATGGCTTTTTTTTTCAGGAATTCTTTGTTTCTTTTGATATTCTAAATATCACAACATGAAAGTTCAGAATTAATTTTGACACTTAGAAGATGTTTAACATTACATATTGAATGTCTACCCCTTTTCTGCCGGCCCAATGTTCCCCATAATAGAAAAAACTCTCTCAACTGGAGCAGATGTCACCAGGGAAAGACATCGCAAACTGAACCAACCAATTTATAAATGTTGCGACAAGAAGTATCAGACTTCTGGAAAAACCTTAAAAATAGCTTTCCACTTCTCTTCATTAAAAATCTTTACAATAACTTAAAAGATTTAAAAACAAAGTTTTGAATTTTTATCGCAGTTTTTCTGTCATTTTTGGGCCCCCTTGAAATTCTGAGGGGAAGCTCAAGCTTCCCGAGCCTTTTCGGTAATCGGGCCCTGGGCACCTATATCTATGAGGTCTAGTTCAACACTAGTACCTTTCTGGGGCAGGACCCCTAGGTTGTCCCCTCTTCTCCCTGCAAACAATCTTATGGGCACCCAAGTATAGAGCTGAACATAAGAAAAGCTGGTACCTACCAGAAAAATATTTCAACAGAATCAGTGGTTACCAATAAATATTAAACGTGCGAGGAAATTATTAAAAAAATTCAAAGTGAAATTATATTTTGCCAAGAAACAGTAACGAAACATCTGAATGTGCAATATAACGTACCGTCGTTGTCAAAATGAATATCTGATATGTGCACTTTTTGGAGATTTTGACATTATGACTATTATGACTTGTTTACTAACGAAATTTTCGTACAAAAAGACTTCTATTTGACTCTAAGCATTATACGGTGAGCTGATACTACCCTGCCAGAATGTTGTCTAATAAAAAAACTGGTAATCCTTATAAACAAAAATGAAATTCTGTTTGTGGGTTTAGGCCGTATACAAATCCACAAAAAAATGGACCTACCAGCCTGAAATTTTGCACAGATGTGTAAAATAATATAGAATAAATGATAGTCCACTTTAAAACTTTCAAAGTCCACCCGTTCTCAGAGTTTAAGAGATTTTTTATGTTTTCAACGCAGAAAGATTTCCGTAATTGTAACCCCTGTAGTGAAAAAAGTGTGAAATAAGCATCGTGGTGGCAATATTGCCGAATAAAATGTTTCAAATTCTTAAAGTAAAAATAAAAGAATAATAATGATTTTTTTTTGTCAGTTTATATGTGTAAGGTTATTTTTTTTTAATTATAATATCGTGTGCATGGGAAATCAGAGCAGGAATGAAATATTTTATACGCAAAACAATAAGGATTGAAGATTTACGAGGCTAATACCTAAAATTTTTTAGTTGGGCGAAAAATAAAATGGCTGATAGGCCGATTTTGGGAAAGTGAGTTCTAGCGGTTTGCACAGTTTTAGGCTTTGCGCAATTAACTGAGAGCTCAAGGAAATAGCATTTTTGAAAATAAGTGTATAGGTTTTATTAGAATACAGCGTGAATTTTTAATTATCCGTGCAGAAATAATGCAGTTATTAAGGGATTTCAAGCAATCTATCTTCAGAATTCTCGCCAAATTGAGTAAATTGATTTAAGTTGGGGGAATTCCGCCAAATTTCAGAAAATTGAAATCTTCGCATTTAGTACATCGGAGTTAACGATAAATAAAACACGTTATAGTTGATAATTAAAAAAAAATCGGCAACTTTTCAAATAAATGTCTGCTTTACATTTGGCGATGGAACTATATATGTGCGACAGATATTTCCCATTTTGATTGCTGTTAAGTCAATGCTTCGAATGATTCCCTGAAAAAAATCTCACAAAATGGTGTTTGTTGGTACTTTAGCAAGGCTTAAATTTGAAACTGGATATTATTTGAGACTGGTATAGATGATAACACTAGTTGCATGTCTCCACTTGCTGGTAATAAACTTTTTTCACATAACAGATATTGGTTTGAAGATGTGATATGACCTACATCAGAAGCTGATTGTGCGTTTCTTGTTCTTTTAATTTTAATAGCTGTGGTTTTTAAACAACCTTTACCTTGAAATGTTTTAATTATGAGTGAATTTTTCGGAGACATACATCTGTCATAACTATAAATCTCAGACAGTGCCGATAATTTAAGCTAAAAAGTCGGGATGCGGGGGTTTATTTTAAGTATTGTCATTTATTCACCAATAAACGTCAACATTTCAATATCCAGAAACATAAAAATAAATTTACGATTACACTAAACCCGCAAGTTTTATGCGCAAATAACTCTGCCCGTGAAATTAAAGGAAAAGTTTAAAAATACGTTTTAGCCGCTTGTTAATTTCGTCTTTTTCTAAAGGCGTGAATCCAAGCGTTAAAAGAAAAAGAAAAATGAACAAAAATACGAATGCTACACCAGAAAGAAAGACATTGAACTTCCCTAAACTAACAAGAATAGACCATTAAAATTATCAACTGAACATCCGCAGCGGTCCATGCTTTTAACACTCTTAAAAATGTCTTTTGTGTAGCCGCTCAACCTGTCTGTTCTAAAATGACAAGCCTATATTTAACTCTTTTCGACGACGTCTAAACAAGAAATTTGAAATTGTCAGTGAAATGGTAATGCCCGATTTTTACAGGAGAAACAGACATTTTACCTGTCCAAAGACTTGATTACTGCTTGGGGGAGGGAGGATGGGAGAATAGAATGCACTTTAACCAAGAAAAGATAATTTTTCAAGATTTTCTCATTTGTTCATTCATTCTCAATTTTGAAAAGTTCCTGTTTACAGTTAGCTCGTTGAGCTGTTGAAGACAACAAAATTCGTTCATTGACCTCCAGTTTTTACTGTAGTATGCTGAACATATTTTGATAGTTAAACTGAGTTCAGCGATACGATAAACTAGAAGATAAAACCCGTTATGCAATTACAACGGGCATTAGAGAAAGCATTTGACAAAAATATGTCTACACTCAATATATTTAATCTTCGTCCACTTAAAATGAACATATTCAATTTTTATTACATACCGAAATCGAATTTCATGTTCTTCTGGAAACGTGCGGAAACGTTTCGCATTCGAACGATTTCGTTTTGTGTAAACGCAGATGATATCATTTTATTTATAAAAAAAATTAAACTGGATAATCTGGGAAAACTGTTTTAAACGAATTAGAATCCCAATTTTTCCTTCAAAGCGTGATAACCGTGACTTTAATATGAAGTCAATGTCAGATGGGACAGCCTCATTTTGTCACTCAAATGATTCACTTTTTTGACTCTCGGAAATAAAATAGAACTGAAAATAGCGAAAAATCATTAAAAAATGAGAGAACGGGTGGAGTTTTAGATTTTTAAAGCAGCGCAGATTACTTTCTATATTTTTATGCGTGTAATTATATGAAAATTTTCAAGCGAATCGCACACACTTAGATTTTATTACGTTCCTTGTGTTTAACTTGTTAAAATTTTTTGGAGTAATGGTGGTAAAAGTTTTATCTGAGCGGTTGAACCGGAGTTGTTACAGAGTCTGTGAGTCAAGGATTAGCGTAACTATATACTAGGATTATTTTTCAAGGTTGAAAGTAATATTTATGAACGATTTTCTGTTAAATATATGTTTACCCTTATTCAATCTTTCTTTTACATCACTCCAGTGTTCTAAATTCAGTAACAGAATTTTTCGAAACTACGGGCCATTCTTTTTTTCATTTTTAATCTGGAGCCTAGATTTAACACGCTCGCAAGGCTGGGACTTGGCGGAGAATTTATTCGCAACCTTGCTTCATGACCTAATCCAGGAAGCAAGGCTGAGCAAAGAAGGGAAAGCCTTGCCGTTGTTTCTGTGTAAGTGTGAGAGCGAACACTTTAATATTGATTGGTTGGTTGATTAAGGGTTTTCGGTGCAAAATCCTGTTAGAATATACTGCCATTTCGGTGTTGAATACGCACCACGATCGGAAGGCCAACTGAAGCCACAAAAAAGGCATTAACCCTTTAATGCGCAGTGCTCCCGCTCTGGGAACACCCAACTCGGACGTTTTGACTGTTGCCAGTCACGAAGAATAGATTGGATTTCTATAAAAAGAGTGGCGGGTGACAGAGCTCCACGAGAATTCTTTACTTTTTAACACGTCATTTCCCGCCAAAAAATGGGCACGATTCTTTCTAACAGCACTGACATCTGCTGAAAAATGGAAGAATGCACGAACAGCTGGATAGATTGCCCCATGCTGAAAAAAGGGCGGCCGTTGTCATCGCTCGACTTAACGACCCGCAAGATGGCGGACGATCGAAACGTTCATCGCGTGCCACAGATCTAGAGACCAAGCTGTTGTCAAAAAAGGGTCTCTAGATCTGTAGCACGCGATGAACGTTTCGATCGTCCGCCATCTTGCTGGTCGTTAAGTCGAACAATGGCAACGGCTGCCCCTTTTTTCAGCGTTGGGAAAAGGTTGCGCCTCAAAGGGTTAATGTTGGTTGGTTGGTTGATTGAGGTTTTTTGGCACAAAATCCAGTTAGGATATCCTGCCATTTCGGTGCTGAAGACGCGCCACGGTCTGGAATTGCTATCGAAGCGGATGAAGACACAATAAAGGCAATCATGGATGAAAACCGCCGAATAACAACTCGTGAGATCGCTGCAAGATTCAGTTTATCGAATTCGACCCTTCATGATCATTCGAAACGCTTCAAACCTCGACACGTGGGTTCCTCATGTTCTTAAAATACGAAATGACTTTCCAGAAACAACCCAATAAAAGGGATTGGCATGGAGATAAGGTTGGGAATCATTGCATTAGAGAGTTAAAATAAATGAAAACTCCTCCCCAAACCTCTTGTTACGTACGTAACTGTTTGAGTTTGGTGTGCAGATCAAACAACTTTACATATTTTCTTTTTTTCTATTCTAAGCGCTCATAGGTTTTTAAATTTTTTTTTAGAATGGACAAGTCAGTTGCTGAATGCAACCTTGACCGCTACGAGGGGCGAAGATGTTGGCCATTTCATTATGATAGCGTCTAGTAGGCAGGTCAGCGTTGCCCCCTATGAGTGGCCTCCCAACCAATTTCTTTCTTTTTTTTTAATATCCTATTCCTGTGTTCGACCTCCCGGCCATAAATCGACCAGCAGCCCAATACAAAAAAGAATGATAAAAATAATGACCAAAGACTTTGTCAATAACATAAGAAGGTAAAGAATTAAGAACAGCACGACGATTGCTGAAGTGCTTGCTCTCCAGTCATAGGCACGCCATGGTAGCAAGGGGATCAAACTGTCCTAGCACCTGAAGTGGCATCCCCAGAGGTTTTGTTTGAATTTAGAGGACTTTGGAACCACGACAGATTTTACGAGCGCTGCCTAGGTGGTGTAGTGGCTTAAGAACCATTCTATCAGGCCTTGGGTCCGGGTTCGAATCCCGGGTGGAGTATTCATGTTACTGCTCACCCAAAGATATAAGGTCGGCTTTGACGCGCTGCCAAAAAATGGATGCTGAGATTTTTTTCAATGGGGAGATGGGTTCAGATGGGCAAGAAATTCTCTCTCCAGTATGTGCGGACAGGGCTGCCAATTTAGCCACTTTTTGGCTAGATTTTGGCCAACTGGCAGTACGGAAGTATTTTGTAAATCGGAAATGAAAGTCCAAATGACTCTAAAAGCACTACTACCGTATAGAATTTTAAGAGTCCTTACCCATCTGAACCCATCTTCCCTGTGAAAAATATCGCAGCATCCATTTTTTTTTCTTTTTTGGCAACGCGCCAAAGCCGATCTTTTATCGTTGAGCGAGCAGTAACTTGTCCGTCCCTTCATAGGTGGTAACGTTGTCCACCCACTGGATTGCCCCCATAATAAAATGGCCACAATATTTTCGGGCAGTTGTAGCGGACAATGCCTAATCAGCAAGTGACCACCCGTTGGAAAAAAATATTTTACGAGCACCAGCTAGCTTTAGCGTACATGGTCCACTCAGTCAAGAGAGGTTTTCAAATCCTCCCAATCACTCGCCAAAGCCAGTACTCTTTCAATTTCAGTGCCCTGATGGAAACCAAGCTCAACCGACGAGCCATTCTCGTTCCGCTCGGCAGATAAAATTTGTGAGACTAACAACTCATTTTAAGGAGCAGTCGCAACTTTCTGTGACCCTTTCTGATAGCAAAACACGGAAATAAGTTACAATCAAGCAACTACTCACCCTTAAAATTTCGATGAATTCAGCCAATATGACGCCCACCATACGGGCATTCGCCACCGCCTGTGTGTAAGGTGGCGCTGCACCGAACACCCAATCAACCGAAATGACATTGAAGTTGTCCTTAGTCAGCAGCTCTCGAATCATGTCCTGGAACAAAAGATACATAGAATAGGTAGAAATTGCGAAAAGTTTGCAAGTCTTATGCTTTGCTTCAGTCTTCTACCGGTAGAAGTTTTAAAGGATATTGAATCAAAAATGGAGATCTCCTAAGTAAAATTAAGGCATATTTTATTTGTTCGTTTTCTTAATGTCCGGTACAGGGTACAATAGTATGTATAAAAAAAGACAAGACACTATTGATTCATAGATGAGCCAAATTCATGTTCTTCTTTAAGTTAGGGAAAGTTCAGCGTCACAACAAAAGCATTACTTCACAACTTCAAACATCTCCAGTATTCTTTTTATCCAAATGGCATTGCATAATATGGCGTTGTAGTTAACATCCAACACATACACACACACACACACACACACACACACAAAAAAAAAAAAAAATATCGTCAGGGAAATAGTACTGTAAAATGTAGAAATTCTCACCAGTAAAGGAAGATGGAAGAAATAAAAACTTTCTTTCAAAGAAGTAATCTTCTGATTTATGTTTATAACAGCAAGTTTTTAATCTCTGCTAATTTCCTTAACTGACTGCAGTGGTTCTCAACCTTTTAACGTCGTTCCCCCCAACAAAGGCTAACTTACGGTGCCCCCCCCCTCACATTTTTCAGCATACATACAGCTTTTTAACCTTTAACAATGAACATAGTCGAATTTTCTAAAATAATGTTAACAGTAAAGTTTGAATGAACATTTTAAGCGAAAATGGATAGATTTTTGAGTAAAAATGAGAATATATTAGATGATCTTTTTTAAAAACATGCACTACTACTCATCATCACTACTTACTTCTTGGTTTTCTCGCCCCCCCCCCCTTGGGGGTTGCGTCCACAGGTTGAGAAACGCTGGAATATTGTGCCAACTTTTAAAGAGTATGGAAGTTGGAGATTTGATATCATTGCATACTTCAAGTAAAAGTTGCATAAATCAATCGCTTTCCTAGGAACCTCCAGAGGGGAAAAAGTGTTGTAGCTTCTTGCAGCATGGTACTTCCTGTTTTAGGGACTGCATAAAGGAATCGAAAAAAGATACCAATACGACGCGAATAGCCAGAAAAAACTGTCCGGTCAAGAACCTCAATAATTCTACAGCTTTCATTCCGGAATAATCAGATGTATCACCAATCAAATCTCCCTCAAGGTTTTGAAAAAAATGTTCTTATAAACTACCGCAAATAAATTATACAGCAATTAAAAGTCTTCAGTAGTAGTACCATGTTTGAATTATCCTAATTAACTTTAATGTAAAGGAATTTGTATTGAATGTCAACTAATTTTCTTTCCTGTCCCCCTTTCTTCTTTTTTTACGGTGTGTTTGGTACTGCAGATCACATTCATTAATTTGGTGTCCTTTTGAAGGTTAGACGGGGTTTGTACAAAACAAAACGATCTGTACCATGCATTTTTTTCCGTTTTGGAAATTTTCGCTGTCTACACGTTTCAGTCAGGTTGTACACTCACTTACCCAGAGGGCATTGTGGTTGAACTTTTTCTCTACACATACACATACATTCGTGCTATAAAATGATTTAATTTTTAGAATGCAAGCGATTTAAAATGTCATAATCAAATATATCTTCCCGTTTTCAGGAAGTAAGTGGCCGGATACACAACATGAAGCAAATATAAAAAACGCCTCATAAAAAGTCTTTTCAGAATCCTTGACCATGAAATTGATACAATAAAAGGTCTGATTCTGAAATCGAAAAAACTGTACGAAAACGCCATTTTGTTCTGCTTTACGAAGAAAAGCAATTACTTTAACCGCACACAAAAGAAAAAGAAATGGAAGCTAACTCATTTCCTCCGTTACTGTTTTACAAACGCACCCGTAACGGTTAGCCGGCCGCAGACAACGCAACGCCACTCACCTGAATCCACTTCTGATGTCCATGTTCCAGGTAACCATGGACGATGAACTTGGTCTGTTGCTTGGGGTTCAGGTTCTGCTGCGTGAAGCTGTCGTTGTTTTCCGGTCGCAGTCTGTTGAAGAGGTCCGGGTTCTTCCGAGTCTTCAGGTAGAACTTCACGTCCAGAACCTCCGGGTGCAGGGGGAAGAGATTGACGGGGCGATAAATGGACAGGAAAGGTTCGCCAATAGAGAAACAGCCCCACCTACCGTAGCAGCGCTGAAGCAGGATATCTGGAAAAAGCAATGGAAAGCGATTATGAAGCGCTTTAAAATCAAAGATATGGATTTAATATTGATGAGAGGCCGCAGAAGTCCGGTTGGGAGAGGCGTCGATCTCGTAGCCGAAAGGTTGTGCGTTCGGCCCTGGGACCAACTAAAGAGCGCCGTGCTCGCTAATGGCGAATCTGGGCACGTTAAATACGTTGTTGTCGCAATGTCCTGCAAGTTCCCATACAAAACCGATACCTCTGGAGGTGGCAAGACTAAGCCTTGAGGTCTTCTGCTTGGCATTTGCTTCAAAATTACCGCCCCCCCCGCTAACGATCGGTAGTGCTGCCATCTATCGGCCCCCGATTGAGGTAGAAATGAACTGTTCGAGAGTTTGTGGTAGAAATTAACGCCCTTCGCCGGTACTGCCGCTATCGAACTAATCTGGATTTGGGCTTGGTGCAAAATGTTGTAAAAGCAGAAGTGCCTATGCCCCCACAATCCATGAAAACAAGACAGACAGACAAACATTATTGAAGAACTGGTTATTACAAACGTTACTTTGCTATTTC
This sequence comes from Cheiracanthium punctorium, assembly GCA_038373885.1. Taxonomy (NCBI): domain Eukaryota; kingdom Metazoa; phylum Arthropoda; class Arachnida; order Araneae; family Cheiracanthiidae; genus Cheiracanthium; species Cheiracanthium punctorium. The sequence goes on from JAWZYV010019464.1 coordinate 58,463, forward strand.
TGGACATTTTGTATAAAGCTGGTTCTAAACTCAAGCCAATTTACATATTCTACCTCTCGCAGGTCTTTTAAAATTCTCAGTCTTGCACATGCACAATGTGTTCCCCTACAGATGGCAACGACATCCAGTTCTATCGGCCAGACGAGTGACGTTTTCTAAACTACGTAAATTATTCATGTTCTAAGTAAATAGTCCGTGGTCAATATTAACCCTACAATGCATACTGAAGCCAATTGGATACACTCTAATTTTCCGTGATAAAAAGAAAATGTAGCACATTTTGTCTAAAATATGCATTTAAGATATATATATAGATAAGATCATTATGGAAATAAAGTTTAGTTTCAAAATGTATGGCATTTTTTTTTTCCGTAAACAAGCATGAATTCATAGAGTGTGCATCCAGCTCGCTGGACAAATTTTTTATTGCTAAATGAAACTAAAAACAATGCTATTAAAAAATATTAATATTAAGACAAAATAAAGTATAGAATTAGGCTATATTACTTTCGTTTTATTAGAGCTATAGGTAGGACACTAATTTTTGTAATTTGATATTTTTTTCATGATTTTTCTGAGAAACTGAATGATGAAGTTTCTTTAAAATATTCCTTTTAGCATAAGCCTAAAGTAAGCTATAATTTCATTTTTAGCCGATTTTAAAAAATTATGCATTTTCAGGTTAAGATTTCTGATTTCCCTCGAAGAATTCATTCTTTCCGGAATAAAATACTATCAAACTTTTGTGACCTTGCTGATTATTTACCAGCATGCGTAAATCGATTTTTCGTTTGTGGCAGTTCTGTTTGCTAGGTACGGAAAATGGTTGTGATTTTAAAAGTTTTTACAGGTCTTCTATGCGACCACTTCGCGACCAGCGATGCGTACAACTTGTCGCAATCTAAACGGAAGCCTTTGGTACAGTCTAATATTCCGATGATGGAAAGTGACTGACAGCCTAAAAAGCGAGTGAACTATTCGGAAGCGAAGGGTGTAGTACAAGGAGGTTCAACTAATGGAGAAGCCCATGTTCCCCGTTTTTGAAGTCAGAAACCACGCCCCCACATCCCCCCAAAGCATTGGATATCGTCATTGGAAAACATGTAAATTTATATATTTGAAATTATACAATAAAAAAAAATCTGGAGTGACTCCACTCGACTTTCCGAACACTTACGATTAAGATCATGACCAAGCATTTAAATAAATTTTAATCGATGAATAATTCAAATATATATACCAAATTTAAGCTCAGTGGAATGTACCGTTTAAACGCTAGCGCACTTTCAAGAATTTCTCCCCATAGGCCATCATGTAAAAGAAATCTTTGTCGTAGCCCTGTAGAAAAACTAGAAGTCCTATGCAAACCAAAATCAATACCGGTCTTGCGATGGTGGTTTATAACATGTATACCCAATTTGAGCTCAATCGAATGTACCGTTTAAACGCTAGCGCACTTTCTAGAATTTCCCCCCATAGGCCATAATGTAAAAGAAATCTTTGTCATAGCCCTGTAGAAAAACTATAAGAACTATACACACCAAAATCAATACAGGTCTTGCGACGGTGGTTTATAACATATAGACCCAATTTGAGCTCAATCGCATGCCCCGTTCAGGAGCTATCGTGTTCACTCACATACACACAAACACACATACACACACACACACACACACACACACACATACATACATACATCTCGTAAAAATATCATAAATGAATTCATTAGACCCCAAAACGTGTCAATACACCAAAATCTCGAATTCGAATTTTTTCATGATTACAATACTTTCCTTACATGGTACATGTTCGGAAAGTAACAAGTTAATACGTGTAAACAACCTTCAATAAATGTAAAATGGATAAACAAATTGGTTAGTAACTTTTAAATTACTTTTTATTAACAATTTCCGGAACTCGTTTTTCAATGCATCTCTACGCGTTCTTCAATCTTTTGGGGGGATAAGGGGGCGTGGCGCGGGCTTCACTTTCCCAGCACTGCGTAGCGCAACATTGGCAACTCCATTAGTTAAACCTCCTTGGCGTAGTACAAAGGAACAAAACCTGAATCGCTGTCAAAATTACAATAAACTAATTGTGCCAAGTTCTCGGAAAAAAACGAGGATGATTTCTTTCTAAGCTGTACTGACCACTGTTTTAAATGAATTAACATTCTGTACCTTTCATAAAACGTTCGGAAAGAATTCTTCAACGTGGAATTGCACAACAAAACTTCCACACCGAGTGGCACATCGTGCTAAATTTTCGATTTTTAAGAATTTTTTCTGAAAGTTTAGCAAATGATATAGGTTTATCGTTTGTTATAGTACATAGTACAGCATGTAAAGAGGCATTCTAAAAAAATTTTTAAGTGCATGACGTAATCATTTTATTTGCATTTACGTACCAAAATCACATAGCGAATCTTCTGAGCAATCCAGACGATAGCCTCCTGGCAGGGGCGTAGCCAAAGGGAGGGGGGGGGTTAGGGGGGTCATAACACCCCCATGAGGAATTTTTTGCCATACAAAATGTACATTCTTCGTTACATTACCACACACACGTATACATATATATGAGTTGTAGTAGTCGTAACCCCCCCTATGAAAAATTTCTGGCTACGCCCCTGCCTCCTGGCTAATTGTCTCAATTCTCAATCAACCAACCTCTCAAATCCAAGGTGAATCTCTCTCAAATCTCTTACACAGAGAATGTGTGGAGGAGGTTCTTTAGAATTAATCAGGTCTAAGTCTAAGGAGCATACTTCGAAGGTGTTGATAGAGATGGTAGAGCACTTCACCGCTCGAGCAAATCAGATACATGTCTCTTGCTGCATGTACCCTTGTATTGTTGGGCTGAAAGATGCACTGGTCATGCAATAGATGTCGTTATCTTCCTTGCAGATTTTATAGTGGACTATTTTTGAAAAATGTCGGTAGTACTCCAAGGAGAAACTGCTTTTGCAAGAGGCTTGATGCAGAAAAGTGTCAAGTGAAGTGAGGAAGGGTTTGGCGAAATATTTTATTAGAGTGTACAGCATTTCCCCCAAGTGGATTTAGTCGTTTTTGGTTTGACATTTTTATTCTAGAACTTAGTTTTCGTCTGTTCGCATTCATCATAAAAAAAAAACCGCTGTGGTATTACCCAATCTAGGCTGAGCCATAAGCCTTTAACGCGCAGTGTTCCCGCTCTGGGAACATCCAACTCTGACGTTTGGACTGTTGCCAGTCACGAAGAATAGATTGGATTTCTATAAAAAATAGTGGCGGGTGACAGAGCTCCACGAGAATCTTTTATTTTTTAGCACGTCATTTCTCGTCAAGAAATGGTAACGATTCTTTTTAACAGCACTGATATCTGCTGAAAATTGGAAGCATGCGAGAACAGCTGGATAGATGGCCCCATGCTGAAAAAAGGGCAGCCGTTGCCATCGTTCGACTGAACGACCAGCAAGAGGGCGGACGATCGAATTGTTAATCGCGTGCCACAGATCGAGAGACCCTTTTTTTGACGACAGCTCGCTTGGCCGGCACAGCCAGCTGTCGTCAAAAAAGAGTCTCTCGATCTGTGGCACGCGATGAACGATTCGATCGTCCGCCCTCTTGCTGGTCGTTAAGTCGAACGATGGCCAATTTTCAGCATTGGGAAAGGGTTGCGCCTCAAAGGGTTAACGGAGCATTCAAAGACAAAGTACGGAGAAGCAACATTGATCGCAGGAAGCGGGGAAACTCTCCACCGTTGTGTCTTTCTCCTTTATAAGAGCAAACAGAATGAACTTGAGTTTAAAAACGTGGATTAAACACTTAAAAAAGTAACCCTCCTCCACCTAACGGTGTGGCAACAACTTCACATTTTTATCTTTCCCAGATTTTCAAATACTAGTTTAATATTTTGTCAATACTTGTTTCAGAAAGGTACTGCAGGTGGAACTTTTTAATGAATGAAGACAGGCAGATTTTTAGGTTCAGTGTGCTGAAGTCTGTAGGGAATGGGAGGTTGGGGGAGGAGGTGGGGGGGGGGGGTTGTCATCAAATGCGCCACACGGAACTAATAGCCTGAATTGGAACAACAGCGCTCCGTGATCCCTCATTCACACCTTCTCTATTATTTATTACTTTCCGAACATGTACCATGTAAGGAAAGTATTGTAATCATGAAAAAATTCGAATTCGAGATTTTGGTGTATTGACACGTTTAGAGGGCTTCTGAATTCATTTATGCTATTCTTACGAGATGTATGTATGTATGTGTGTATGTGTGTGTGTGTGTATGTGTGTTTGTGTGTATGTGAGTGAACACGATAGCTCCTGAACGGGGCATGCGATTGAGCTCAAATTGGGTATATAGGTTATAAACCACCGTCGCAAGACCGGTATTGATTTGGGTGTGTATAGGACTTATAGTTTTTCTACAGGGCTACGACAAAGATTTCTTTTACATTATGGCCTATGGGGGAAAATTCTGGAAAGTGCGCTAGCGTTTAAACGGTCCATTCGATTGAGCTCAAATTAGGTATATATGTTATAAACCACCGTCGCAAGACCTGTATTGATTTCGGTGTGTATAAGACCTATAGTTTTTCTACAGGGCTACGACAAAGATTTCTTTTACATGATGGCCTATGGGGGAAAATTCTTGAAAGTGCGCTAGCGTTTAAACGGTACATTCGATTGAGCTCAAATTAGGTATATATGTTATAAACCACCGTCGCAAGACCTGTATTGATTTCGGTGTGTATAAGACTTATAGTTTTTCTACAGGGCTACGACAAAAATTCCTTTTACATTATAGCCTATGGGGAGAAATTCTTGAAAGTGCGCTAGCGTTTAAACGATACATTCGATTGAGCTTCATTTTGGTATATATATTTGGAGTATTCATCGATTAAAATTTATTTAAATGCTTGGTAATGATCTTAATCGTAAGTGTTCAGAAAGTCGAGTGGAGTCACTCCAGATTTTTTTGTAATGAAATTTATTCCAAAGAAATTAACGTACATTCATTTCACTTTGTCTCAAGAACATTTAAAGAAAAAAAGCAAATGTGTTCTATAAGCTTCGGTAACCGACCATTTGCGTGAGAACTGTCACACGTTACCAGTTTCGTTCCGATTTACTTTTCAAAGTTTATTTTTCTTCTAAGATAATCAAACAGAAATAGAGAAGTCGCTTTACTTATGCTTTGAGTTTTACGAATTCAGTTTTTGCTGGAAGCAAAAGCACTCTGTGTCGAAGTAACCTGGCTCGAAAATCTTAAATTTTAGTTAGAAATATTAGTGAGGAGTTTTTACTGTCAGAACCGTATTATTAACATCATTATATAAAAAGTTAACATAAAAAAGTAAGAGTTTTTTCCCCTTCTTATCTCACTTATTTGAATAATAACCGTATACAGTTCTTTCGTGAAGTTCTTTCGTGAAAACGGAAGAATTATTAAATTCGTTGTATATTAATTGAGAAGGCACAGTTTTTATTAATTCCGCATATTGCAATGCAACGTTAGAAATGTGAAGTAATGCATAATTAAGGAAGAGATTTTAAGACAAATTTAGTTTAAACTATTAAAACAGACTGTGCCTTCTCAATTTCTAAGTGCTTTTCTTCCCTGATATTTTACTTAAAATTTTCTGCCATTTACATGAAAATAATGGCTGCTGTTCATTATCTAATATTGGGAATAAATTGAAGTAACACTACATCCTTTATGAATTGCTTAGTTTATATTTCATTAGATCATGAAGCGAGGGGCAAAATGATATCACATATTTTTCTGGTCACTTTTTTTTTTTTCTTGTTCGGAAGAGGGCGGTTTTAATGCTTTTTAGAAATTCTCATTGGATAATAAATGAGAGGATGGAGTTTTAACCCATTTGTGCCTAGATATTTTTGCGACTTTCTTCGATTTTTACTGATAACAGAAATAATAGATAAATTTCTGATGTCAACTTCTTGAACAAGGGATGATTTCTTTTAAAATCATTATGCATAAAAATTGAAATATCAACATCCTACTGGGTCATGCTAAAATATTTTGTAGAGCTGAGACTCAATAAAGGCTAGGAAAAATAAATAATGTTTTCGAATAATAGCGAAAATGCCGTCCCAAAAAAAGGGACACTAGGCATAAATGGGTTAAGGTGGCTATTTGTTTTTCAATTACAAAGTATTACGTTTGTATAACAATTTCAATGCATTTTAACGAAACAAATATAAAAGTGTCCTATGTAAATATTCATTGAAATTCAAGACCGTCCAATTGCACGATAAATCAAGATAAACTTTTAATAAAGGTAGTAAAAAAATATATATAAACTACATAACCAATGCATTAAACAAGATAAATAAGTCATGCTCCACATCCTGACTTAGAAAGAAACTTATTTTCAAGCTTTCTGAAAGAACAATTTTTTCTTTGCCAGCTGTCAATTAGCTGTGGAATGTCAGTTGAAACTGAGCCCTCTGCTTTGTCGATTAATTTTTGTGAAATTACGCTTTTGAGATGAAAAATGTAGGTTATAAAATATAATAAAGTACTTCAAATACCGGATATTTTATTATTATTATTTTTTTTAATCGAAGCTATTTAGACCCGCGACCTGGAGGCCTTTAAAAAGGTATTCCCAGCAGTTTGACCTATATTACTTGTATCACAGCGCAAAACCAAGAGAACTGAAGTTTTTTTTTTTTCTCGTATGATAATTGTCCACCGAAAAAATTCTCTGCGTTTGATTCGACATGGAGTGATGTTTTTAATTTTTAACCCTTTAACGCGCAGTGATCCCGCTCTGGGATCACCCAACTCTGACGTTTTGACTGTTGCCAGTCAAGACGAATAGATTTGATTTCTATAAAAATAGTTGCGAGTGACATAACTCCACGAGAATCCTTTACTTTTTAGCACGTTCATTTCCCGTAAAAAATTGTCACGGTTATTTTTAAGAGCACTGACATCTGCTGAAAAATGGAAGAACGCGAGAACAGCTGGAAAGATGGCCCAATGCTGAAAAAAGGGCAGCCGTTGCCATCGCTCCACTTAACTACCAGCAAGATGGCAAGTTAAGTGGAGCGATGGCAACGGCTGCCCTTTTTTCAGCATTGGGAAAGGGTTGCGCCTCAAAGGGTTAACTGTTGCTCCGATACTTTTCAGACTCTGACGGGCGAGTTTCAAATAAAATTATAACGCTTTTTTTTTCACTTTGATTATTTAGAAAGTTAAAATACAGGTAAGGCGTACAGGTACTCTTTTAAATTGATGAGTGCCTGTTGGTTTTTTCGTATTACCCTTATATCTGACGGATGTGACAACTGTTCTAACAGTGAAGTATGATTGTTTGAACTTTTTTCAAGTGTGGGAAGCAATTTCCGACACTGCTGAATTGTTACAACTTTATTAGTGAGGTAAAACAGAAACGGAGACACACTATTTCACTTAATCCTGAGTTAATTTTATTCATTGAAAAACATAATTTAATTCAAATTTTTTGCACTATCATTCCTTACAGCAAAAAGATTGAAAATGTGTAGGTTTGCCAGTGAAATCTTGCAAACATCGATGAATTGCAACAAATCATACAAGAAATCTCGTCAGTATCGCTAGCAATGTTGCGAAGTGTGTTAAAAATCTTGGTTCGACGTGTTCACAGGTAGTACATACCAGCTGTGAGAACCTGATTACCACGTCTTACATCGTCCAAAACGCGTCCTGGTTCAAAATTTGTGCTCCGGCTAACTGAGCTTCACGTTTTACTGTAGTACTCTGAGGTATCTACTATGAAAGATTTTCTTATTGGGACTGCTTAACATGCAGCCAACAGATTTTATAATCCGTTCTACACTGTCTACCAATAAGTATTTGGACACCTGTGATAGAAAAGAAAAACTATATTCAAAATCAATAGTTGGTAGAGCCTCCACGAGAGGCAATTACAGCGTGAACCCTCCGGGGCATCTTTCCACAAGTCTTTATTACAGCTAGTGTTATTGTCTTCCACTCGGCTTGGAGTAGACATAGAAGTTCCTTCACCGATTTTGGAAGGGTAGCGCACCCCTTCATTTGGCGATCCAACGCGTCCCAGAGGTTCTCGATAGGTTTCAGGTCTGGGCTCTGGGCAGGCTAGTCCATTCGATGAACTCCATTGGCACCCTACCAAGCTTTGGTTAACCTCGGAACATGACAACTTTCATTGTCGTCCTGAAAGTAACAGGTGTCCAACCCTTAAAACTGCCACAACGTAGGAAGCACATTGTCGCCCAAAATAGTTCAGTAAGCATCGGCGTTGAGCTTACCATGAATGGGGACCCAGGGTCCCAGTCCATACCAGGAGAAACACCCCCAGACCATAATTCCACCTCCGCCGCACTTGACTGTTGGCACAATGCATTCTGGCAGGAGACGTTCTCCAGGCAGACGCCAGACCCAGACCCTGCCATCCGAACGTTAAAGGGTAAAAGCTTGATTCGTCGCTCCAAAGAACCCGTTTCCACTGATCTACGGTCCAATTTCGAAGTGCTTTGCCCCCCATTAACGGAGCAGCGCGGTTGGACTTTGTGATCAAAGGCTTATGGGCAGCAGCACGACCCTGAAAACCAAGCAGATGTGCTTCTTTTACGGATGGTATTCATTGAAACAATACTCCCGGATGCCTGTTGAAAGTCCTCGCGGATGAGGGCCATCGGTTGGGTGCGGTTCTTCCGAATTTCTCTGGACAGCTCTCGTCGGTCTCCAAGTTTCGTTGGTCTGCCGACTTAGGGCACATTCCGACAATCACCGCTCCCCTTCCACTTCTTAATCCCATAGACCACTGTCGATTTTGGGTACTTCAGATCGCTAGATATGTCCCTTAAGGATCGGCCACATTTGTGATACCCGATCATTATACCTTTCTCGAAATAAGAGAGCTCCGAACTGCGCGGCATCTTGCATGTGCGACTCATGCCGATGCTGTTTCCTGCACGATATATACCGGCGGAGGCCTTAACGTACCTCAGGACCGCAGATATCGTCATTTGCATAGGTGTCCAAATACTTATTGGTAGACAGTGTATAATCCACGTACGCTGACCACATACTAAGGAGGTTCAATGTAGTACAAAACGACGACAAAAATATCCGCTAGAGGGCCACTACCGAAATGAACCCCATATCTTAAACCAGCGAGAAGAATTCAGACACCTCAACCAAATCAGTGCTGTTTGCCGCCAAAGACTTGTGGTTGGACATTTTGCTGTTCTGTACCTTAACCTATTTGTGCCTGGATGTTTTTGCGACTTTCTTCGATTTTTACTGATAACAGAAATAACAGATAAATTTCTGATGTCAAATTCTTGAACAAGGGATGATTTCTTTTAAAATCATTATGCATAAAAATCGAAATATCAACCTCCTACTGGGTCATGTTAAAATATTTTGTAGAGTTGAGGCTCAGTACTCATGAATAAAGGCTAGGAAAAATAAATAACGTTTTCGACTCATAGCGAAAATGCCGTCCCAAAAAAGGGACGCTAGGCATAAATGGGTTAACAAAGTAGGTGCAAGTTACACAAACAATGTTGTAATATATTTATAATTCAAAATATGATTTATAATTCGAAAATTTTAATAAGCAACATCAATCCTATTAATTAGCCGTCGATTCAAATAAACAACGAAACTGATTCAAAAAAGCTGTAGAATATCGGTTATTTACTTAATTTTAGAGTACGTTCTGCATAATCAGCCATACAAAGTTTTAAGTACGTGTGGAGAACACTGAATGGGACCCAGATTTTGACGAGCATTGTATGTGTTTTGTCCGGACATTCTGACGTAAGCGAAAAACGTAAGCGCGTTAACCCTTTAACGCGCAGTGATCCCGCTCTGGGATCACCAAACTCTGACGTTTTGACTGTTGCCAGTCAAGACGAATAGATTTGATTTCTATAAAAATAGTTGCGAGTGACATAGCTCCACGAGAATCCTTTACTTTTTAGCACGTTCATTTCCCGTAAAAAATTGTCACGGTTATTTTTAAGAGCACTGACATCTGCTGAAAAATGGAAGAACGCGAGAACAGCTGGAAAGATTGCCCCATGCTGAAAAAAGGGCAGCCGTTGCCATCGCTCCTCTTAACTACCAGCAAGATGGCGGACGATCGAAACGTTCATCGCGTGACGCAGATCTAGAGACCCTTTTTTGACGCAGCTGGCTGTGCGCGAGCACAGCCAGCCATAATACAGAACAATACTGACGACCGAGAGAGAAGAGGTCAAACATTTTATAGGCTAGGAAAGTCCATGGCGCGAATTTGTTGCTGATGGGGGAAGCAATTTTATGTTTCCCCCCTTTTTTCAAAGACACTCAGAGAGAACTGATAATAATAACAGTAGTAACGAGAATGAGGGTTCAGAAATTTATGCCGTAAATTAACGTAAGAAAAAAAGTTTTTTACGCATGCTTACATATTATAAAAAGAATTCGGAAAGTGTTACTCCAAGATATGGAACAGCAAAGTGGCCCTCTTTTCCAAGGTAACGTCTGTGTACAGTTCTTTTTTTTAAGAAAACCCTCTTTATCGGGTCAAATAACTTCAGGCATGCTTCTGCCTGAACAGAAGTATTAGAAGAATGCAGTCTAAGTTATAAATTTCAAAAATTCCATTTTCCAAAATCACCATTGGGATAAAGATACATACTTGAACCAAGCGTTTCTCAACCTGTGAGGCACGCCCTCCAAGGGGGGCGCAGAGCGTTTGCAAGGGGGCGCGAGAAAAACCAAAGAGCAAGTAGTGATGCATGCTTTTAAAAAAAATCATCTTATTTATTCTCATTTTTACTCAAAAATGTATCCATTTTCATTCAAAATGTTCATTCAAACTTTACTGATAACATTTTTTTGAAAAAAATTGGACTCAATGTTCATTGTTAAAGATTAAAAAACTGAATGTATGCTGAAAAATGTGAGGGAGGGAAGGGGGCGACGCCACCGTCAGTTAGCCTTTGTTGGGGGGACGCTACGTTAAAAGGTTGAGAACCACTGCTTAACCCTTTAACGCGCAGTGTTCCCGCTCTGGGATCACCCAACTCTGACGTTCTGACTGTTGCCAGTCACGAAGAATAGATTGGATTTCTATAAAAATAGTGGCGGGTGACAGAGCTCCACGAGAATCCTTTACTTTTTAGCACGTCATTTCCCGTCAAAAAATGGTCACGATTCTTTTTAACAGCACTGACATCTGCTGAAAAATGGAAGAACGCGAAAACAGCTGTATAGATGGCCCCATGCTGAAAAAAGGGCAGCCGTTGCCATCGCTCGACTGAACGACCACCAAGAGGGCGGACGATCGAAACGTTCATCGCGTGCCACAGATCGAGAGACACTTTTTTGACGACAGCTGGCTGTGCCCGGCACAGCCGATCGGCCGCCTCGATCGTCCGCCCTCTTGGTGGTCGTTAAGTCGAGCGATGGCAACGGCTGCCGTTTTTTCAGCATTGGGAAAGGGTTGCGCCTCAAAGGGTTAAGGGCCGATTTCTGCTATAGCGGCCTTTCAAAGCTTCGGCTGGGGTCATCACTGAATGCATCCTAGCCCAGATCTGGCAGAAATATCTTAGACTAGAGGTTAAATTTATAGTACTTTTCATTATTTTTATTGACTTATACCAGTTCCTTTTTGTCAACTGATTGTTACAGTTACAGATTACTGTACACCACTTCGATGTACTGAATTTGGGTGTAAGGAAGCAGGCCCTGATTACCGCGCAGGCCAACTAGGCCTTGGCCTACCCCGCCCTCCCCCCCCCCCCGAAACACATGACAAAATTTCATTTGTTGATCAAAAGTTATTCATTAACATCTTCAAATAGCTAATTTGCATTCAAAATGACATAACAATGTAAGATTTTAAATTACTTTTTACAATTTTTCAACTTGCGGCATCCCTCTCTAAATCGCATAGGTGCGACCGCACATGTCTTAGGCCGGCTCTCAGTGGCGTAGCTAGAAAATTATCATTGGGGGGGGGGGGGGTTATGACTACTAGAGATGAGTTCGGGCTCATTTTTTGAAGCCCGAGCCCGAGGACTTTTAATCCGAGCCCGCCCGAGCCCGAGCAATATAATTTAAGTCGGAGCCCGAGTCCGCCCAAGCCCGAAATTTCCGTTAAAGATTTAAAAAAAAAATCCAACTACTTCATTGATAGAATACAATGAATTTTGCCGTTTGTGCAAATTAAAGACAAATAGAGTTGCAAACTCTCAGTGCACTTTCTAATTCTTTATTTATCCATATGTTTATCCAATAATGTCGGATCTCATGACTCACTCATGAATATAAGCCGCCGTTCTGAAATATCCAAAGAGCTTAACGCACCTTCTAGGCGCCAGTGCCGATATTTTTTTTATAAGTACAGCCAACTCCGGTTATAGTGAACCCGGATATAGTGAACCATCAGATATAGTGATCGCAAACCATTAGTCTCGATTCACACACAGTATCTCTATCCATCATGAAGACACTTGGGTTTTAGTGAACTTCGGATAGAGTGGACGAAATTGGATGTTCCCCAGAGGTTCACTATAAGCGGAGTTGACTGTACTTTTATTTTCCCCATGAATGACTTTTTAAAATCTGTTTCAAGGAGTATGTTCAATAAAGGAGAAATTTTTCACGAGCCCGAGCCCGAACGCATTTGTGAACTACAGAGCCCCAGCCCGGTTCGGGCCCGGGCTCGGGCTTTCGGGCTCGGGCTGAGCCCGTCTCATCTCTAATGACTACTGCAGTAGAGATGAGACGGGCTCAGCCCGAGCCCGAAAGCCCGAGCCCGAGCCCGGGCCCGACTCGGGCTCGGGCTCTGTAATTCACGATTGCGTTCGGGCTCGGGCGGGCTCGGGCTCGTGAAAAATTTCTCCTTTGTTGAACATTATCCTTGAAACAGATTTTAAAAAGTGATTCATGGGATAAATAGACGTACTTATTTTTAAAAATATCGGCACGGGGGACTAGAAGGTGTGTGAAGCTCCAAAATTTATTGTATCTTATTAATGAAGTAGTTAATTTTATTTGTCTTTAGCTGAAATTTCGGGCTCGGGCGGGCTCGGGCTCAAACTTTAACAATATTGCTCGGGCTCGGGCGGGCTCGGATTAAAAGTCTTCGGGCTCGGGCTTCAAAAAATGAGCCCGAACTCATCTCTATACTGCAGTTCACATATGTGTATACGTGAGTGTGATAAGGAAGTGAAGAATATACATTTGGAATCGCAAAAAATTCCTCATGGAGGGGGGGGGGGTTATGCACCCCCTATCCCCTCCTTGGCTACGCCACTTCCGGCTCTATATGGGGAGGGAGGGAGGCAAATGTTTTTTAATGTAGAAAATATTTCCAAATAGAGATGATATTTGAAGTTTCTTGAATTATTTTTTGGTGGAGAAGGAGGGAAGAGGTAACGGCTTACCCCCCCCCTCTTGCCCCTAGCAAGTTACGCTTATGAATGCGCACCCCCAAAATTTCCAGTCAGGCTCTGTCGGTGGCACTATCGTAGCAATCAATTCCTTCAGGATCCCGGAGGTGTATATAAGGAAGCAGACGCAAACAAGCCAAAATCAAGAAAACTTTCTCGACACTGTTGGAAAATGTTTAACGTATCTACCTACTTTTAAAAAGCCGTTTTTGTAAAAAAAATCTAATCTTTTTTTTTATTGTTTTATTTAAAAGAACATGTTTTTAAGATTCCAGAACTGTCTTACTTTTGATTGTGCGGCGATTATAAGATGAGATAACAGTCGTTTGAAATGATACAGCTGTTGAAATGCTATAGCTGTTGAAAATCTTTAAATGCGTTTTCTCGAAAGCTGTGTTTCTCGTTACTTTTTGCTTCACGATAAATATAACTTGTCTAAAAGTTTTAAAGTTATGTGAATAAAATTTTATACTAGCATTATATTGATATTAAAGCGTGCATTGAACTAAAAGTTGAGTTATGCGATTGAAATTAATAATTTCACAGGCACTTTTAGGTAAAAAAAAAGACATTTTTCCTTAAAAATGTCACCGTTTTTTACTTTCCGAACATGTACCATGTAAGGAAAGTATTGTAATCATGAAAAAATTCGAATTCGAGATTTTGGTGTATTGACACGTTTTGAGGTCTTCTTAATTCATTGATGCTATTTTTACGAGATGTATGTATGTATGTGTGTGTGTGTGTGTGTGTGTGTGTGTGAGTGAACACGATAGCTCCTGAACGGGGCATGCGATTGAGCTCAAATTGGGTATATAGGTTATAAACCACCGTCCCAAGACCGGTATTGATTTTGGTGTGTATAAGACTTATAGTTTTTCTACAGGGCTACGACCAAGATTTCTTTTACATTATGGCCTATGGGGGGAAATTCTGGAAAGTGCGCTAGCGTTTAAACGGTACATTCGATTGAGCTTCCATTTGGCATATATATTTGAATGATTCATCGATTAAAATTTATTTAAATGCTTGGTAAGGATCTTAATCGTAAGTGTTCGGAAAGTCGAGTGGAGTCACTCCAGATTTTTTTACATAATTGGCCATACTTGAGTGAATTTTTAAAATACATTCAAAACTTTAGGTTTATGGCACAGAAAAGTGTTATAGGACTATATACAGTGGAGCAAGTAAGATTTTAGTTTGGTGGGGAGGGGGGGGGGGGCTTGGCTACAAATACTGCTGAACTGGGTATAGTGACATCGATTACAGTTACAACTTTCTTATATAATATCGAAATATTCAGTGCCAGTTGAGTTGCTCATAGAATACAAGCCCACTATCAATGCAACTCGCTATAAAGTCATAAATAGTAATCGGATCGATGCCGTGATGCTTCCGTTAACCGAGTTTAACTGTGTTTCGTACATTAACTGTAAGTAACGTATTTAAAAATTAATGTATTGTTTTTTGGTCAAAAAATATTTTAGAAATAATTTGAAGACGATTATAAAAAATAAAATATTTTAATTAGTATCGATTTCCACTTTTTAAAACTTTTCACTGCTAATTCTCCATCTTAGGAAGGGCTTTTATAGCCCCTCATAGCCCCCTCCGTGAGTGCGCCTATGGGAATGTACAGTGCGAAGGGAATTACTAAATATTGGGAGGAATTCAGCGTGCAACAGCTGACGTGAGTATGAAATTTTGATAAAATTTCTTTTTAAATTGGAGATTTAAAAAAAAATCAAGAAAAAGTTTTAAAAATAATTATTACTTTCATTTTGTTATATGAAGTTTCAAATAAAAATGCGTAAATTGCATAAAAATTTCTCATTTTTTAATGCTCCGCACATAGGCAGATACCTTAAGGAAAGAAAGAATATTTAAGTGAACGACCGATGCTCTTCAGTCCCTTTAACCCTTTGAGGCGCAACCCTTTCCCAATACTGAAAAAAGGGCAGCCGTTGCCATCGCTCGACTTGAGCAAGATGGCGGACGATCGAAACGTTCATCGCGTGCCACAGATCTAGAGACCCTTTTTTGACGACAGCTGGCTGTGCCGGCACAGCCAGCTGTCGTCAAAAAAGGGTCTCTAGATCTGTGGCACGCGATGAACGTTTCGATCGTCCGCCATCTTGCTGAAGTCGAGCGATGACAACGGCTGCCCTTTTTTCAACATGGGGGCCATCTATCCAGCCGTTCCGCATTCTTCCATTTTTCAGCAGATGTCAGTGCTGTTCAAAATAATCGTGACATTTTTTGACGGGAAATGACGTGCTAAAAAATAAAAGATTCTCGTGGAGCTATGTCACCCGCCACTAGTTTTATAGAAATACAATCTATTCTTCGTGACTGGCAACAGTCAAAACATCATACTTTGGTGTTTCCAGAGCGGGAACACTGCGCGGTAAAGGGTTAAAAGAACCACAACAATAAAAAAAACAATAATTTTAAAAAGCCACCTCCGGTTTCCTGATCGAAGATGACCCCTTACCGTTACGTAACAAACAAACGCAACGCAACCACGACGCCCTTGACCGTGCGTGCGATCATCACGGTCACTTCGCTGAAAGGGAAGATCAGAAGAAGAGGGAACCGTTATTTATTTTATTTTTTTTTCCTGCGCCAGCGAGAAACAGCAAACAGCACGAATTCCACAAACAACATAACGGAAACTCACCTTGTTCCGGCGGCGGGGGCCCCATGTGAGGCGGGGCCGCCCCCAAGTTCCCCGCGGGAGATTCCGTCGCGGCATCCTCCTCCGACGACTTGGCCGCATCGAGCAGTACCGACGACGACGACAACAACAACAACGACGACAGCAACAGAGACACTGTACGGACGATGCACGCTATCCGTATGTCCATCGATGAGATGAACCCTTGATGGAACTGCAGACGAAAGAGTCCCTTTTTTAGCTTAGAGGCATCTCGATCTCGAAGCAACAGGTTGCTCTTGCTCGCTGAGCAACCAGCAAGTTCTTCTTTTATTTTTGTTTTTTTTCTTTCCTTCCTTGGAAGATTTTCCGCTTCTTTTGACAGTCGCCAAAGAGAGAAAAAGGGCATCGCCAAAACGCAGCAGGCAACTCGGGAAGAAAGAAAGAAAAAAAAAAAATAAACAAAAATCTATGTAAGATGTTCCGCTCTCCTAGTCACTTCTCTCGATTATTATAACAGGATGAAAGAGGGTTTTCTTCGTTACAGCGGTTAACCTTTACTGTTAGGGAAAAGAAAGAAAAAAAAAATAAGTTAAGGAATCGCTGCCCCTTTTTTCTTGTTTTCTTTCTTTCGAAAAGAGTCGAATTTGTTTCTGCAAAGAAACATGCAAGGCGGAAATAACCTCTTGCCCATCGGCGCAAACAACGGACGAATATAAGGGGAAAGGGGTTAGGGGGTTTGGACGCTAGAGATGAGTTCGAGCTCATTTTTTAAAGCCCGAGCCCGAAATTTCAGCTAATAGATCAATAAAAGCAAAGGCGGATCCAGGGGGAGGGCGCAGGGGGCGCGCGCCCCCTCCGAGAAAAGTATATTTACACTAGATAAATGGGGCTTTCACCAATATTGAGTGTTCTTTACACTAGATAAAATGAGTATTTACGATTTGCGCCCCCTGCGAAAAAAGTTTCTGGGTCCGCCCTTGAATAAAAGTCAATGACTTTATGGATAAAATATCATAAATTTTGCCGTGTGTGCCAAATTTATTAGCACACACGGCAATGTGTTACCACACATTTGTCTTAACACTAAATTTATTAGTGTTAAGACAAATATAACAGCAAACTCTTAATGCACTTACTACACGACTAGCCAAAAGTGTTGCAAGTTTCAGAAATCTAACCCTTTTCAAGATGAAGCCCCCTCTCCCTCTTCAAAATTCAAAATCAATATAATTGATATTTTTTAATGTCAGCATGTTAGATGAATGACTTCAAAGACAAGATAGCATTCAGTTAAACAACAAAAGTAATTATTTAATTGATTGAAAAAAAAATAGGATGAAAAATATATAGGTTTTTATAGAAATCATAATCCATTTTGGCTAGCCGGAATAAAATTAAATAAAGAATTCATTTCAAGGTTATTCTGCAAAAAGAGGATAATAAATAAATGCAATTGAACTCAAGATCCTTTATTATGTTGCTGAGCAGCCTTGACTTAGATCACAACAGCCACTCTTTTAGATATGGAATACAGAATGTTTTACAACACTTCTCTGGGTGTTTCAGGGTACCCACTTAAATGATAGGTTCCAGAAGCTCTCATTTTTTTTTTTTTTTTTGGTGATTTTCAGATGTATTCTTTCCAATTATACTACATAAGTTCTCCAAAATGTTGAATATGGCAAATTCCCTGTTCATTTTTTCTGGACTTATTCTTGAAAGGATGATTAGATTTCTCAAACTTGCAATACTTTTCACCAGTAGTGTAATTATTTTTATTCAATAAGTGTATCATAATAATAATCAGTTTATTTCTCCCATGAATCACTTTTTAAAATCTGTTTACAAGGAGTTTGTTCAATAAAGGAGAAATTTCACACTAGCCCGAGCCCGAACAGAATCTTGAATTACAGACTCCGAACCCGGTTTGAGGCTCTGGCTCGGGCTGAGCCCGCTTCCTCTCTACTGGACACGCCCCTTTAGTCTACGCAAATACGCTCATTTCGGCTGAATATCCACCTGTTCTATCCGTGCCTCAAAATATATTATAAGCTAAAAATATTTTTTAATTTCATATGAAGTTTGAAAATTTTATATTACTTTTAAAAAATTATATTAATTTTACTAATTCTATAAAAGACGACTCAATGTTCATTGAAGAATAGAAGAATTCTATGTTTGCTGAGAAATGTGACGGGGGTGGCGGGCACAATTGTAAGTTATCCTTTGTTGGGGCGGGGGGGGGGCACAATATAAAATAAGATTTTTTAAAATTTAATTATTTCATTTTGCGCATTTTTTATATTTAATTTCGATATTGGCACTTCAAAATTTATAATCGTTGCTTATATTCAATCAGTGTATCATGTATGAAGTGTTCATATGTGAAGATGTTATTGTTGACGAGCGTGCATATTGTAATTTATGATAGAAACAATTCGATTTTTTTTTCAAGATCACTGACATAATTTCTCTGTTTCTAAAGCTGTCCGAAACCGTATGAGAAGTGTACATTTTTTTTAAAGAATTGTCTGTGAATCTGCACTAGGCGTACGATGTAACAATAGCAATCCAATATGAAACAGATCCCCCCCCCTCATTGAAAAAGTTTTCCTACATTACCGATACCACTGGTATTCCATTACGTCAAACAATTGCCAAATGTGGCAACCCCGACTCAGTATACCATAGTGAATCTTTTAAACCACATAGGAAAAAATAAAAAAAATAAAAAATCCTTGAACTGCAGCCATTCGAATCCAATTCTCACAGGGTCAGAAGATCTTCAGTGACCCCACCTACAAAAGGCTGTCAACCTCTAAAAAAAAACAGACCGACAGACAGCCACACAAACGGACGGACGAAGGAGAAAACCCGACTTTCTTGTCGGATGTACGAAAAATTCGGCGGGAAGAAGAATAAATAATTCATTATCAGAGTAAAGTTTAGTAGGTCAAGTATTCCGACAGAACAGACCTTCCCGTGGCAATAATTAGGGGTTTCGTTCGCTGGCTGATTACGTTGTCGGCAGACGATAATCGCCGGACACCATCCGAATGATTTCGTGAGGAGGAATCGAGATAGTGTGGAACATTTATTTACAGGTCATAGAAACAATTTTGTAAGTTTGGGAATGTTGCAGATACTTTCATTCCAAACATAGGCATAGAGTTATATGGGCCCGTGGTGCTCGAGCCCCCCCAATAAATTGTGAATAGGGGCTGAGCCCACCCAATAATTTACCACTCAATACAGAAAACTAATTATACTAACATAAAAAAAAAGTATTTCGCGCCATTTACAAACGTTTTAAAAAAACCTTTACTTGTACTATTAAAAATTTTCTTCTTTTGATTTCAATCGTGATTTAGTATTCATTGTGACGCCACGTAACACACAATATTACTATAAGCTGCCCTCGCCAGGCTCTGGTTCATTAAAATCAGATTATTCAATGTAAAGTATGAAATGAAGAAAAGTTCAGATGTGTCTAAAATGCACTATCTCATCGAAAATGTTTTTTTTTTCTCCTTTGCTTCTTTTTTTAACTTATAACATGGTAGGAAGATACTAACATGGATACTTACCTTACAGAGGTGTAGAATTCTATGGATCCATAGAGCTCGAGCGCCTCCAATAATTTACACTTAAGTCATAGCTGCCAACTACTACGGAATATAATTAACCACTTTTTGTAAACAGTATATTTTTTAATTATTTTTTTTTCAAAATAGAAACCAGCTTGTGCGCGCAGCACAAAAATTTTGCTATATTTTAAGCCGAAAAATCATGTAGAAAAAGTGGTTAATTATATTCCTTAGTAGTTGGCAGCTATGAGTAAGTTATATGTACGTGAATCCGTGGCATAGCCAGAAATTTTTCTTGGGGGGGGGGGTTACGACTTCTGCAACTCACATATATGTATACGGGTGTATGATAAGGGAGTGAAGAATATACATTTTGTAAGGCAAAAAATTCCTTATGGGGGGTTATGACCCCCCCTTGGCTACGCCACTGACATGAATATATGTGGTTGTGGGGCCCGCCCCCCCAATAATTTTGAAAACTTTACGCTTATGATTCCAAATAACTTTTATAGAAAATTAATAACATGTTAAATATACCAACTCCGTCCATACCAATGGATCCATGACCTTACAGAAAAATATGTTTGTGTATAGCTGGTATTTTAAATCTAAAGGTAAGAAAAAGTGGTTTTGAATGTAATAATGTGCTGGTACGGAAGGGGTTAATCAGTATCTGTATTCCATTTTCATACTAATCAACCGCCTGAAAGTAAATTTCTAATGAACAGATTGTCACAAGAAGAATGTTCTTAAAAAAGAAAAGAAAAAAGTCTCATACGGTTTTGAAAAGCATTAGAAACAAACAAATTATATCAGTGACTCGAAAATAAATCCCCGACTGATTCTTTCATGAATTTCAATACGTAATTGTCAACAATTACTCTGCAAGTGATGCGAAGCAACTTGTTGTTGTTGTTGTTGTTGTTGTTGTGTTGGAACATGTATTCGGATTTGTGTGCTTGTTCACAAGGAACTGCTTATAAATCCACGTCAAAGAAAGGACAAACACAAGGGCTGGGCAAATGCCTTGGGGGAGGACTTTTCTGGGTATCTAGCGCATATTCACGTTACATCTAGAGAAAAGCGCCCAGAACTCCGGACCGACGGCCCCGCGAGAGGACAGAACCCTGTTCCTCCACCTGAGCCATCTACCAATGTCAGTGGCTTTAACCACTGTGCTACACATTGGTCAGTATAATTGATATATAATAATATCCGTTTTACTATTTATAATTAGAATACAGATTTTCATTTGCGGTGTGAGTCACATATCTAAAGACGAGGCTGTTCCGCAATTGCTGCTGGTAGTTGTGGCTAGTGACACGCTGGCAGAGAATCAGTAATACGTTTTCAAGCCTTGCATTTTACAGCTTCAATTTTTAACATTAATGTGATCAAGATGTTGTTTATTAAAAAATCTGGAGTGACTCCACTCGACTTTCCGAACACTTACGAATAAGATCATTACCAAGCATTTAAATAAATTTTAATCAATGAATCATTCAAACATATATACCAAATTGAAGCTCGATCGAATGTACCGTTTAAACGCTAGCGCACTTTCAAGAATTTCTCCCCATAGGCCATAATGTAAAAGAAATCTTTGTCGTAGCCCTGTAGAAAAACTATAAGTCCTATAAACATCAAAATCAATACCGGTCTTACAATGGTGGTTTATAACATGTATACCTAATTTGAGCTCAATCGAATGTACCGTTTAAACGCTAGCGCACTTTCCAAAATTTTCCTCCATAGGCCATAATGTAAAAGAAATCTTTATTTTATCCCTGTAGAAAAACTGTAAGTCCTATACACATCAAAATCAATACAGATCTTGCGACGGTGGTTTATAACATGTATACCCAATTTGAGCTCAATCGAATGGACCGTTTAAACGCTAGCGCACTTTCCAGAATTTTCCTCCATAGGCCATAATGTAAAAGAAATCTTTGTCGTGGCCCTGTAGAAAAACTGTAAGTCCTATACACACCCAAATCAATACCGGTCTTGCGACGGTGGTTTATAGGATATATACCCAATTTGAGCTCAATCGCATGCCCTGTTCAGGAGCTATCGTGTTCACTCACATACACACAAACACACACACACACATACACACATACATACATACATCTCGTAAAAACAGCCTAAATGAATTCAGAAGACCTCAAAACGTGTCCATACACCAAAATATCGAATTCGAATTTTTTCATGATTACAATACTTTCCTTACATGGTACATGTTCGGAAAGTAAAAATAGGGGATGCTGAACAACTTTGTAATTCACCTTTTTCTTGTACCTCGAACCGTTTCTAAGATAAGAACGCTAACTCCAAATTTGACCATCCAAGTGGTGCTGTAAGCGCTTTTTTTTTTTTCCGTAGAGCATGACGTCACTATGGTTAGACCCCACTTTTATGACTATAGTTCTTACCATTCAGAAATTATTGGGATGACAACTTACTTTAGTGGGCACAATGTATATGTCACAATTACAAAACTCGCCATGGTCGATGACAAATGGCGACATTTTGAGCGTGGACCAAACAATGACTGTCTACAGATGTAATATATTGAAGATGTCCATAGACCATAAGCGTAAAGTTTTCAAAATTATTGGGGGGGGGGCCGAGCCCCACAACCACATATATTCACGTCAGTGGCGTAGTCAAAGGGGTTCATAACCACCCCCCTCCATGAGGAATTTTTTGCCATACAAAACGTATATTCTTCACTCCCTTATCATACACCCGTATACATATATGTGAGTTTCAGAAGACGTAACCCCCCCCCATGAAAAATTTCTGGCTACGCCACTGATTCACGTACATATAGCTTAGTCATAGCTGCCAACTACGACGGAATAGAATTAACCACTTTTTCTACATGATTTTTCGGCTTAAAATATAACAAAATTTTTGTGCTGCGTGCACGAGCCGGTTACTATTCTCAAAAAAATAATTAAAAAATATTCTGTTTAGAAAAAATGGTTAATTATATTTCGTAGAAGTTGGCAGCTATGACTTACTATATATAAGTGTCAATTATTGGAGGTGCTCGAACTCTATGGGTCTATAGAATTCTACACCTATGTAAGGTAAGTATCCATGTTAATATCTTCCTACCATGTTATAAGTTAAAAATAGAAGCAAAGTAAAAAAATCCAAAGGAGGGGAAAAAAAAAATTCGATGAGATAGTGCATTTTAGACACATCTGAACTTTTCTTCATTTCATACTTTACATTGCATAATCTGATTTTAATGAACCAGAGCAAGGCGAGGGCAGCTTATAGTAACATTGTGTGTTACATGGCGTCACAATGAATACTAAATCATGATTGAAATCAAGCGAAGAAAATTTTTAAAAGTAAAGATTTTTTTTAACGTTTATTAATGGCGTGAAATACTTTTTTTTATGTTAGTATAAATTAGTTTTCTGTATTTAGTAGTAAATTATTGGGTGGGCTCAGCCCCTATTCACAATTTATTGGGGGGGGCTCGAGCCCCACCGGCCCGTATAACTCTACGCCTATGCCATAGACATTAAATCATCTGTGCAAAGGTGTTTCTGTGCCAAATAATTTGGTTACTTCTCTGATTTTAATTCTTATATTTCCTTTCTGTTTATTCACACTCTTGTATATGAAATAATAGTAAAAAATATTTGATGAGCACTAAAGTTTCAGGTTTATTATGCATGATAACAGAAATAGCCCAAAATATATTCATAATAAATAAATGTAAATGGTTTTGACTTGGGAAGCAAAGTTGTTTATTCAGCATTTCAAAAAAATAGTTATATCATTCCTACACAACAGAGAACTTGACTGGTTTCTGCATGGTGAAACTTACTTGTCCATAGAGAAAGTTAAAACTTTCTGACTTTTCCAAATGAACCACTGCTAAATTAGTCATCACCAACGATGGCCAAAACTACTCAAAATAAATCCGGTGATAACTAGGATTGATTTTCAAGCAAAGCAAAGAAAATTGATCAGGTACAGTGTAGTGTAGTATTTGCTTTCCTGCCCTGAACACATTTAATTACTGTCCTACAGGAACAACCAAAAGAAGAACCAAAAAAGCACTCAGAAAACAAACAAGCTGGTGGTGTTCTCTATGGAAATCAGTTGCATAATAGTTAATGCAATAATGTACTAGGATGTGGTGGGAAGTGCTTTCATTTAACCCTTTGAGGCGCAACCCTTTCCCAATGCTGAAAAAAGGGCAGCCGTCGCTCGCACAGCCAGCTGCGTCAAAAAAAGGTCTCTAGAAATGTGGCACGCGATGAACGTTTCGATCGTCCGCCCTCTTGCTGGTCGTTCAGTCGAGCAATGGCAACAGCTGCCCTTTTTTCAGCATTGGGCAATCTATCCAGCTGTTCTCGAGTTCTTCCATTTTTCAGCAGATGTCAGGGCTGTTAAAAAGAATCGTGACCATTTTTTGACGGGAAATGGCGTGGCTAAAAAGTAAAGGATTCTCGTGGAGCTATGTCACCCGCAACTATTTTTATAGAAATCCAATCTATTCTTCGTGACTGGCAACAGTTAAAACGTCAGAGTTGGGTGTTCCCAGAGCGGGAACACTGCGCGCTAAAGGGTTAAGGGTGTTCTATCCGAAGTGTGATCATCGCCACAGGATTTCTGAACAGCTTTAAAAACAAACCAATGATGTTAAGCACTAGAAAAAATTAATAATGCTTCTTCACCCTGTTCATTATGGAGTGACATTAACAGTAAAGCTGTATGTCTCGTGAAGCTTTCAGAAAAAATTCATAAGAACAAAAATGGGCCGATTATTTACCTGTTTTTGGAGATATATCGAAATTTCGTAGGTTTAGCATTTTTTTTCTTACAGTTCGTGACTCTTATAGGTTCATTCGCAATATCAGTTCACAGTGCAACTTGTGAAGAGACATTCTAAATTTTTTCCGAGTGTCTAACTCAATAATTTTTTTTTAAAGCTGTTCAAAAGTTGCATGATTTTCAAGCGAAACAGCCTTAATATGCAATATAATTTGTAATTCAGTCAATATCAGACACTGTTCTATGATCATCTGATGTAAACTGATGTTCAGTTTTGTTCCACTGAGTCAGTTTCAATCAAAAGTAGCTATAGATTCTAAGCACTAATTCTCTTTTTTTTATTTGTCTACTTTGTGGCAACCCTACTGAAAGACTACAATGGTGGTGGGATCAGGGCCATACCTTAGGAGGCGCTATGGACAGCAACCCCCCCCCTCCCTGTAAAAACCTAACCCCCCCCCCAACCCCCAGAGCAATTAACAGGCACCAGGAATACTTTTAAAAAAAAAGTTTTTTACAGTATCTATCCCTATGTATAAAAAATGAACATTTTCTGCTGGAGTTTCACTAGTCTGCACATTGAAAACTTTTGAAACATCATAAATTTCAAGAGTTTCAATATTTGCTAATTTTCCCCCCTTTATTTACTGCGTCCATGCACACAGTAAAGAGAGTTCTTAAAAAGAATGTGAGCGGGTTATATAGTGTCCAGTTTCATTGCACCAGTGAACTTTTGGCCAATTTATTTCCTCACAGATCTGGCCGCTAAAATCATAAATCTGAATATGAAATTGCAAAGGTATCTAGTCAATATATCTCTCTCTGCTATTAGCGATCACCGCTTCCCCTGCGATCCGGGAAACTGCAATCAGCAAAGGAGGAAGTGGGAAAATTGTTGGACTTAGGACACAAATTCTGTTGACAGGGCCACTTCCAGACGTGCCTTTGTGAGAATTTTCTCTTTGGCGCCCCCTCTCCATCTTAACCATCTCCTCCCTCAGAACTTTCGCTGTCATTGTATCATGTTTTGGTAGGTAAACGCTAGCGCGACTAGGGCGAACGAGGCAACTATAATGACCTTACAATAATAACACCAGTTCCTTTTGGCGATAGTCAGTCATTGTTTGGTAAATGCCCACAATCTCGACATTTGTCGTCGACCTTGGCAAGTTTTGCCGAAATATCGCCAAATTTGGCGCGAAAAATAAAATCGTATTTCGCATAACTCTGAAAATTTTAACCGTATAATATTGAAATTTTGTATTTAGAACTATTGCGACATCTAAATGTGCATCTCTTTTTTGATTGCAATCGACAGGGTAATTTATTGACAGGGTCAGCCAAATGACTTAAAATACGTTAAGGTGTATGGATACATTCAATTCGTTGAAAGTCTGTGGTCAATGACAACTTTGGCTATCCCCAAAATCTCGCAAACTATCTCAAGCTTGTCGGCTTTTATTATTAGGTTGTAACGAAAGTTTTCCGCCACTGCAAGTATTGTCTGTACAAACAGTTCGCGTTGGTGTCTTTGCCAATATTTTGTCAAACGATTTTTGTTATTTCAAAGAAAAAGACTTGTTTTAGAGCACTGTGTTGTGAAATCTGTAAAACAATATGGTTATGATTAAGTATAAAGTGTCTGAAATGGAACTATCACGCTCTCAGATTGAACCATCGTTTACTCTCAGTTCCGTTGCAAAAAGTCAGCTACAGAATGACACCGAATCATGCGTACAGATTAAGGTACTACTATTGTATTATATAACACTTTGAAGTTTTGGTACCAAACGTTCAAAAACCAGGACTATGACATTTAAGAAGCAGAGCGCTCAGGCCGGCCTATTGATGCTGATGAGGCCCGCCAACAAGAATTTGTGGAAGAAGATAAAATATTCATCCACTCGAGAGCTAGCTAAAGGAGTTAGAGTTTAGTGCCATGCCCATTATTCGCGCTAGGCATCGCATATAAGTTCAATCGTTGGGCGCCGCATGAGCTGATTCAAGTAAATTTGGCCGAAAACTTTCGTTACAGCCTGATAAAATATCGCCAAATTAAGTGTCAGAATAAATCTTTCAAATTGAACCCAGCCTGGCGATATCGGAGGTATTTGGCTAGAAATCGCTAAACCTAAGTATTTCTGCAGTATTTTAACTCTTTCAAACAAAATAAGTTTAGATGAAGTGCGCCGGAAATATTTTTGATTTAATAGAAGTGCAAGGAAGTCATGTGTTCTCCACATCATAGTCTAAGAGCCATCGACCGCCAGACCTTCGTCATAGTATAAAAGCTGAAACTTTCTCTGCGCATACCCCCCAACAGAGGTAGGAACAATCGGCCAAAGTTTGGATGACCGTGGCTTTGGCAGTTAACAGGTGGTAAAGGTGTATAAAATTGCAGAATATTTTCGTCATTTCATAAAGCTTCATTTTTTTATAGGTTCTTCTTCGCAATACTAGAAATCACTTTGCCAGACACTTTTCCATCGTGGCAAACTCCCGCCAGACAACCTCAAAGTCATGGAAAACTGTTGTGTTCGTAAACTCCCGCAACGAAGTACGTCAATCTGTCACAAAGTGACAAGCACATTTTATACTGTTACTTCTGAACTTTCTTACGATGCTGCAGCGCGCTCGTAATAGAATTACGTTGTTATTAATTAACGTAATTAATTCTGAATTGGCTTTGAATTGATCTAAATAATTTATATATATATGCAAATGATTTAGTAGTTTCCTTAGATGAGATGCCCTTAGCGCGTAATGTAATTTCATGAGTGTCCCTGTAAAAGAACTATTCATGTTATATAAATGAAAGGTAGCCTGCAAGACTTAGGAATAGTGTAGCTTTCTATCGCTGAAAAGAGTTTTAGAATACGCTTAGCAGTTACAGAAATACCAGTAGAGAATAACGTAATTCTATGAGTGTCCATGTAAAACAACTATTTTTGTTATATAAATAAAAGATAACCCATAATACTCAGGAATAGTGAAGCTCTCTATCAGTGAGAAAATCTTTAGAATCGGTTCAGTAGTCACAGAGATGTCCTTAGCGCGTTATGTATTAGAACTATTTGGATTGCCCATGTAAAAAAACTATTTATGCGATATGAATTAAAGGTAGTCGATAGCACCGAGGAATAACGTAATTTTCTATGAGTGAAAAATTGTTCAAAATCGGCTTAATAGTTACAGAGGTACACATAGAGCGTAACGTAGTTTTTATGAGTGTCCCACAAAAAGAACTATGTATGCTATATCCAAGAAAGATACCCTACAATACTCAGGAATAGTGCCGCTTTCCGTTTTATCATTAGTTCTGTCCTCAATAGTTCCACAGATCGTAATGTAAATCGCATGAGTATCCCTGTAAAAGACCTGTTTGTTATATAAGCATGAAAGGTAGTCCATAATACTCAGGAATAGTGTAGTTTTCTATCAGTAAAAAAATTTTAGAATCAGTTCAGATGTCAAAGAAATATCCATACAGCTTAATGTATTAGAATTATTTTGAATGTCCCAGTGAAAGAGCTATTCAAACTTTTATTTTATTTTATTTCTAAGAAATTCATGAAAGGTAGTCTATTGTTGCAGAAAATTCTGTTTAATTTATGGGTCCGTCGTTCTAAAGTCCAGTAGGAGTAGAAAGTTCTAGTAAAGAGTCCACTTGTTAGAATGGAACAAGAACTTTATTGCTTCTAGCTGTACAAAATTCATAGGCACTACTGGCCAGTAGCTTGCTTATAACAGTCCGCTCAGTACCAAAGCTTTCTCAGATGTTGTAATTCACTATTGCTTCTAGCTGTACAAAATTCATAGGCACTAATGGCCAGTAGCTTGCTTATAACAGTCCGCTCAGTACCAAAGCTTTCTCAGATGTTGTAATTCACACGCAAAATGAAACACTTCCACAAGCAAAAAATTCAGTGTAATATCTTACGAGGAAAATCGTTAACAGTCCCTTAAGACTCAGTACTGAAGAATTTGCACAGCACTTAAAAATGCATTTTTTAAAAACAAGCAAATCACTGCTTCTATAAGCGCTAACAAAGTCTTATGTACTCTCAAGAGAACGGACGTCTATTTCACATAGCAGTCAAAAATAGACATACTCAACCAGGGCAGCACGCTATCGTATTTATAGGGGACGCAGAAGCTATTAGAAATTTCTCGAAGGATCCTCTTAAAAAGCGAATTTTAATTACGTCATAGGAATACAGTTGAATCGTTAAACTATTACGCAATATTAATACAGGAAAACGAAATTTATAGCTCCCATTGGAAAAATCGCGCCAAATATCCGATATATCGCCAAGCCTGGTGAATTTTTTGGCGAAATATCGCCAAATTTAGCACCAAAACTAAGTCCCCAAAAGTGATGTCAGCGAATTCTAACATCAATATTTCTCAAGATTTTAGAAAACACTATGTTAACCAATCGGGAAACCCAAAATTCCGTACGTCGCGTTCTAGTTAACCGATTTTGATACAACAAAATACAAAATGCAATTATTTGACGCGTAGGGTATGAATTTTAGACTAATTTAAATATGTGGGAGGCAGACAATTCGTAACATTATATATATATGCATATAAAACTCGGCTGTTCCAGCCTCGTCAAGAGGAGTGACCCCCCTGAACCCCCTAATTTTTTAATTTCATTGTTTCACCTTTGTTAAAGATGACTTTCAATAAAGGTGCGTAATTGTTTAAGAATGTGTGTCAATAATATACCTTGAAACAGTGGACTAAACGTTTATTTAAAACGTTATGACTTTCAACAAAGGAACGCAATTGTCGGAAATAAGACAAAAATACACGGTATAACAATGCCTTAAAAATGCGTGTCAATAATATACTTTGAAACAGTCGAATAAACCTTTATTTAAAATGACTTTCAACAATGGGACGTAATTGTCGGAAATAATGCAAAAATACACGGTATAACAGTACGCTTTAAGAATGTGTGTCAATAATCTACTTTGAAACAGTGGACTAAACCTTTATTTAAATTGACTTTCAACAATGGGACGTAATTGTTGGAAATACGGCAAAAATACACGGTATAACAGCGCTGTTTAAGAATGTCTGTCAATAATATACTTTGAAACAGTCGACTAAACCTTTATTTAACATTACATTCAACAAAGGAACGTAATTGTTGCAAATAAGGCAAAAATATTTGGTATAACTATGCTGTTTAAGAATGTGTGTCAATAATATACATTCAAACAGTGGACTAAACCTTTATTTTAAAATGACTTTCAGCAAAGAGACATAACTGTTGGTAATAATGTAGAAATACACGGTATAACAATGCTCTTTAGGAATGTGTCTCAATAATATACTTTCAAACAGTGGACTAAACCTTTATTTAAAATATCTATCAACTAAGGAACGTAATTGTTGGAAATAAAGCAAAAATACACGGTATAACAATGCTCTTTAAAAATGTGTGTCAGTAATATACTTTGAAACAGTCTAAACCTTTATTTAAAATGACATTGTACAAAAGAACGTAATTGTTGGTAATACTGCAAAAATGCACGGTATAACAATGCTCTTTAGAAATGTGTGTCAATACTTTGAAACAGTCGACTAAACCTTTATTTAAAATGACTTTCTAAAGGGACGTCATTGTTGGAACTAATGCAAAAATATACAGTAAAACAATGTTCCTTTACAATATACTTCGAAACAGTGGACTAAACCTTTATATAAAATGTCTCAACAAAGGGACGTAACTGTTGGAAATAATGCAGCAATATACGATATAACAATGCTTTTTAAGAATGTGTCTCAATAATATACTTTGAAACAGTGAACTAAACTTGCAACAAAAATGATTTCGACAAAGGGACGTAATTGTTGGAAATAAGCAAAAGCATACGGTATAACAATGCTGTTTAAGAATGTGTCAATAATATGCTTTGAAAATGTGAACTAAACCTTTAAGAATGGCTTTCAACAAAGGGACGTAATTGTTGGAAATAATGCAGATACACGGTGTAACAATGCTCTTTAAGAATGTGTGTCCATAATAAACTTTGGAACAGTGGACTAAACATTTATTCAAAAGGACTTACAACAAAGGAACGTAATTGTTGAAAATAAGGCTGAAATACATGGTATAACAATGCTCTTTTAAAATGTATGTCAATACTTTGAAACAGACGACTAAACCTTTATTTAAAATGACTTTCAACAAAGGGACGTAATTGTTGGAAATAATGCAGAAATACACACTATAACAATGCTCTTTAAGAATGTGTCACAATAATAAACTTTCCAACAGAGAACTAAACATGTAACAAAAATGATTTTCGACAAAGGAACGTAATTGTTAGAAATAATTCAAAAATATGCGGTATAACAATGCTGTTTAATAATGCGTCAATAATATGCTTTGAAAATGTGAACTAAATCTTTATTAAGAATGGCTTTCAACAAAAGAGGCGTAATTGTTGGAAATAATGAAATAATACACGGTATAGCGATGCTCTTTATGAATGTGTGTCAATAGTATATTTCAATCAGTGGTCTAAGCCTTTATTTAAAATGGCTTTCAAGAAAGGAACGTAATTGTATGAAATTTAATATTTGGTATAACAATGTTGTTTAAATATGTGTGTCAATAATACGCTTTAAAACAATGAGTTAAACCTTTATTATAAATGGCTTTCATGAAAGAGGCGTAATTGTTGGAAATAATGCAGATACACGGTGTAACAATGCTCTTTAAGAATGTGTGTCCATAATAAACTTTGGAACAGTGGACTAAACATTTATTCAAAATGACTTTCAACAAAGGACCGTAATTGTTGAAAATAAGGGAAAAATACATGGTATAACTCTATTAAAATGTGTGTCAATACTTTGTAACAGACGACTAAACCTTTATTTAAAATGACTTTCAACAAAGGCGCGTAATTGTTGGAAATAATGCAGAAATACACAATATAACAATGCTCTTTAAGAATGTGTGTCAATAATATACTTTCAAACAGTGGACTAAACCTTTATTTAAAATGACTATCAACAAAGGAACGTAATTTTTGGAAATAAAGCAAAAATACACGGTATAACAATGCTCTTTAAAAATGTGTCAGTAATATACTTAGAAACAGTGGACTAAACCTTTTTTTAAAATGACTTTCAACAAAGGGCGTAACTGTACGAAATATTTCAAAAATACACAGTATAACAATGCTCTTTAAGAATGTGTGTCAGTAATATACTTTGAAACAGTGGACTAAACGCTTATTTAAAATGACTTTCAACGAAGGAACATAATTGTTGGAAATAAGTCAAATATACACGGTATAACAATGCCTTGAAAAATGTGTGTCATAATATACTTTGAAACAGTCGAATAAACCTTTATTAAAAATGACATTCAACAAAGAACGTAATTGTTGGTAATAATGCAAAAATGCACTGTATAACAATGCTGTTTAAAAATGTGTCAATACTTTAAAACAGTCGACTAAACCTTTATTTAAAATGACTTTCAACAACGGGACGTCATTGTTGGAAATAATGCAAAAATGTACAGTAAAACAATGTTCTTTAAGAAGGTGTATCATAAATATACTTCGAAACAGTGGACTAAACCTTTCTATAAAATGTGTTTCAACAAAGGGACGTAACTGTTGGAAATAATGCAGCAATATACGGTATAACAATGCTTTTTAAGAATGTATCTCAATAATATACTTTGAAACAGAAAACTAAACCTTTAACAAAATTAAGATTCAACAAAGGGACGTAATTGTTGGAAAGAATGCAGAAATACACGGTATAACAATGTTTAAAAATGAGTTTTAAGAATATACTTTAAAACAGAGAACTAAACCTGTAACGAAAATGATTTTCGACAAAGGGACATAATTGTTCGAAATAATGCAGAAATATACGGTATAACAATGCTGTTTAAGAATGTGTCAATAATATGCTTTGAAAATGTGAACTAAACCTTTATTAAGAATGGCTTTCAAAAAAGGGACGTAATAAGGAAGTAATATGATCCCGAAAAATTTCGGGGGCCAAATTTCGACGAAAAAACCGATTTTGACTACCTCTAAATTTACTTTTAAGAATTTTTTCGATGCATCTCATTGTAAGCTAGCATGCTCGAGCATATAAACGCGTCTGCTACTCTGACCAGAGGCGAGTCTATTTTGGCCAGTTTTTCCATGCCGTCTGTACGTACGTATGTAACTCGCATATCTCAAAAACTATAGGTTGTAGAATGTTGAAATTTTATATTTAGGATTGTTCTATGATCTAGTTGTGCACCTCCCCTTTTGGTCTCAATCGAATGGATAGTTTATGTACAGGACCGCCCAAAAGATTCGAAATACATTACGCTCTATGGGCCGAAATTCATTAAACTCGCATATCTCAAAAACTATTAGGCGTAGAATGTTGAAATTTTATATTTAGGATTGGTGTAACATCTAGTTGTGCACCTGCCCATTCGGTTCCATTCGACTGGATAGTTTATCTACAGGACCGCCCAATAGATCCGAAATTCATTAAAGCGTATTTAGAGGTATTGGGCTATTTCAAACGACTCAGAAATACAAAATGAATTTCTCCATTAAAAGAAGTGTCTTTATCATTTGTAGTTCTGCTACAGGAACACTCAAAAGATTTCCAATACATTACGGTCAATGGCAATTTTAGGGGCATTCATCCATTTCAAGTACAATACCGTCCTACCATATAAGTTAGGTCAGACTCCGGTCACGTGCCTCCCCCAAGAACTACGCCAAAAGTCGCCAAGCTTGGGGACTTTTGGTGTACGTGTGTATGTATTTAACTCACAAATCTCAAAAACTATTAGTCCTAGAATCTTGAAATTTCATGCATAAGATTGTTAGTTGTGCATCTGTATTTTTGGTTCCAATCTACTGGAGAGTTTATTTACAGGACCACCGAAAAGAATTTCAATACTTTAATGTCTATGGACATCTTCAATATAATACAACTGTAGACAGTCATTGTTTGGTCCATGGCCAAAATATCGCCGTCTGTTGTCGAACTTGGCGATTTTTCCAAAATATCGCCAAATTTGGCGATATCCAGTCATTTGGTCCATGCCCAAAATATCGCCATTTGTCATTGTTCTTGTCGAGTTTTGGCGAAATATCGCCAAATTAGGCGATAGTCTGTCATTGTTTGGTCCATGCCCAAAATCTCGCCATTTGTCGTCGACCTAAGCGAGTTTCGCAGAAATATTTCCAAATTTGGCACCAAAAATTATTTCTTATTTTGTATAACCCTAAAACTTGAATCCGTAGAATTTTGTAATATCTATTTGTTTTCAATATCTTTTTTGACTGCAATCGACTGAGTATTTTATTTACAGGGTCAGCCAAATGACTTTAAATACATTAAGGTGTATGGATGCATTCAATTCATTGAAAGCCAGTGGTCAACGACTACTTTGGCTATCCCCAAAATCTCGCAAACTATCTCAAGCTTGTGGGCTTTTGGTGAAATATCACCAAATAAAGTGTCAGAAGGAAATCTTTCAAATTGAACTCAGCTTGGCGATATCGAAATATTTGGCTAGAAATCGCTAAACCTTACTATTACTGATATTTTATCTCTTTCAAACAAAATAAGTTTAGATGAAGCCCGCCAAAAATATTTTTGATTTAATAGACGTGCAAGGAAGTCATGTGTTGTCCACATCAGATTTTTTTCACAGGAATTGTCAAAATACATAATTCAAATGCAATATTCTCTATGGGTATCTCTGTAACTAATGAACCGATTCACAAACTTTTTTCACCAATAAAAAGCTACACTATTCCTGAATATTATACACTGCCTTTCATGCAGGTATATATAGATATACATAATTGTTTTTCAGAGCACTCATAAGAATTACATTATGCTCTGTGGGCATCTGTGTAACTACCGAACTGATTCTTAAACTTTTTTCACTAATAGAAAAATACAATGTTCTTGAGTATTGTAGTCTGCCTTTCGTGCATGCAGCGTAAATATTTCTTTAACAAGGACATTCAAAATAATTGATACCTTTGCACTCTGTGGTTAGGTCTTATTTACTTATTATCTCTCTAACTACTGAACCGATTCTAAAACTCTTCTCATTGGTAGAAAGCCACTGAGTATTTTAGACGGCCTTTTTATGAATTTATGACAAATAATTCTTTTAGAAGGACAGGCAAATATTACATTATGCTGTGGTTATCTCTGTAACTAGAGAACTGAATCGAAAACTTTTTTCAATAATAGAAAGCCTCTATTCCTGCGTATTAAAGGCTAAGTTTCATGGATATAGTTTAGATAGTTCTTTTACAGGGACACACAAAATAATTCTAATACATTAAGCTGTATGGGTATTTCTTTAACTTCTGAACTGATTCTAAAACTTTTTTCACTGAGAGAAAGCTGCACTATTCCTGAGTATTATGGCTACCTTTCATGCATATATCGCAAATCTTTCTTTTACAGGGATACTTGTACGAATTACATTACGATCTCAGAAACTAATGAACCGATTCTAAAACTTTTTTCACTGATTGAAAGCTACACTATTCCTGAGTAATATGAACTAAAATTGATGCATATATCACAAATCATTCCTTAATTTCTTTACAAGGACACTCATATGAATTACATTGCGATCTGTTTGTATGTCTAACTACTGAATCGATTCTAAAATTTTTTTCACAATATACTATTCCTGAGTATTATAGGTTATCTTTCATGCGTAGCACAAATAGTTCTTTTATGGGGACACTCAAAATCATTCTAATACATTACACTCGACAGGCATTTCAGTAAATACTGAACCAATTCTAAAAATATTCTCATCAGCAGACAGAACAAACTGAAATTCAACTGGGGCAATGTCCTCTCCTTTTTCAGGTGTCGCAGAAGCTAGGAGAAATTTCTCGAAGTATCCCGATAAAGTGCCGATTTTTAGTACGTCATAGGAATGCAGTTGAATCGCTAGGCTATAACGTAATATTAATGCAAGGAAACAAACTTTATATACTTTTAAACAAACTTGTACCCATTTGAAAAATCCCGCTAAATGTCTGATATGTCCCCAAGCTTGGTGACTTTTTGCAAAATATCGCCAAATTTGGCACCAAAAATAAGCCCACAAAAGTGAGGTTAGCTAAGCCCTAGCACCAGTATTTCTCAAGATTTAGAAAATCCTATGTTAACCAATGTGGAATCCCGAAATTCCGTTCTAGTTAACCAATTTTGATGCAACAAAATGCAAAATTTAATTATTTGACACATAGAATACGAATTTTAAACTTCTTTAAACCCCAGAACAACCAC
The DNA here is from genome assembly GCA_038373885.1 of Cheiracanthium punctorium. Classification (NCBI taxonomy): domain Eukaryota; kingdom Metazoa; phylum Arthropoda; class Arachnida; order Araneae; family Cheiracanthiidae; genus Cheiracanthium; species Cheiracanthium punctorium. The sequence continues at coordinate 94,279 of JAWZYV010019464.1, forward strand.
AAGAATTTTAAACAATATATCACAACTAGTTCTTTTGCAGAGATAGTCATACGAATTACAATACGATCTCTGTAACTAATGAACCGATTCTAAAACTTTCACTGATGGAAAGCTGCACTATTCCTGAGTATTATAGGTTACCTTTCATGGATATATCACAAATTTACAGGGATACTCATAAGAATTACATTCTGCTCTAAGGGCATCTATGTAACCATTGAATTGATTCTAAAAAAAATTTCAATGATAGAAAGCTACACTGTTCCTGAGTAACATAGCTAAAATTCATGCATGTATAACAAATAATTGTTTTACAGGGACACTCGTATGATTTACATTGCGATCTATTTGTATGTCTGTAACTACAGAATCGATTCTAAAAATTTTCCCACGCTACACTATTCCTGAGTATTATAGGCTATCTTTCATGTATATAGCATAAATAGTTCTTTTACAGGGGCACTTAAAATTATTCTAATAACTTATGCTCTACGGTAGTCCCAGTAACTACTGAAACAATTCTAAAAATTTTTCACTGATAGAAAACTGCATTATTCCTGAGTAATATAGGCTACCTTTCATACAGATATCACAGTTTTTGACAGGGTCACCATAAGAATTACATTTCGCTCCATGGGCACTTCTGAAACATTTCTACAACTTTTTTCAGTGATGGAAGTCTACACTATTCCTGAGTATTACAGGCTATCTTTCATGCATATTGCATAAATTCTTGCTTTTACAGGGACACTCATAGAATTACATTACGTTCTATGGGTATCTCTTAACTATTGAACTGATTCGAAAACTTTCTTCACTGATAGAAAGTTGCTCTATTCCTGAGTACTATATGCTAATTTTCACCTATACAATTCTTTTACAGGGACACTTAAAATAATTCTAATACATCATGCACTATCAGTATCTCTGTAACTACTAGACGGATTCTTAAACTTCTTTCACTGATTGAAAGCTGCATTATTTCTGAGTATTATAGGCTACCTTTTATGCATACATCATAAATAGTTCTTTTACAGGGACATTCATAAGAATTACATTAAGCTACACTATTCTTGAGTAATATAGGTTACCTTTCTAGCACATGTCACAATTTTACAGGTACACTCATAAGAATTACATTATTGTTGATTGCCATCTCTGTAACCACTGAATAGAGTCTAATAAAACATTATGCTCTATGGGCATCTTTGTAACTACTGAATTGTTTCTAAAACTTTTGTCACTGATAGAAAGCTACACTATTCCTAAGTAATATAAGCTACCTTCTATCATATTTTTACACTAACATAAATATCGCATTTTTACAGGGACACTCATAAGAATTACATTATGGTCTACCGGCATCTCTGTATCTCACTGAGTTGATTCTGAAGATTTAATCGCTGATAGAAAGCTACACTATTTCTGTGTAACATACGCTAACAGCGCTCTTTGACCAATCCACTCAAAGTTTTGTGCAAGCACGTAAAAAGATACAGGGTGAATTGTTGTCTACTTTAAAAATCTGAAAATCTATCCATTCCTTAATTTTCAGCTCCTTTTAATGTCGAGAGTCAAAAATGTAAATCATTTGAATGACACAAACTTCTGTATTGTAAGTAATGTAACATCATTATGATATTGCATTAGTTTGAAGGGAACATTGTGATTCGAGTACGTTTCATATAGCTTCTTAATATCACCCATCTGAACTTTTTTTTTCACACATAAAACGATTTGCTCTACATATAGCATTGATATAAGAGGGAATGTTCTTAGCGAAACGAAATCTTTTCGGAAACAAAAGCCCATACAAACCTTAAAATTTCAGTTTTAAAATAAGAACCAATAATGAGTAAAAACTACAGTTTGTGCAAATAGAATTAGAGATAGAATATTTTTTATTAACAAAAAAAAAAAAAAGTTATCTGTGTTGACATCATAAAATGAAACAAGTTTCCGAAAAAAAAAAAAAAAATTATCTATCTCTAATCTTACCAATAGAAACCAAACTTTACTTTTCTTTCTTTTTTAAAATCATTATTTGCTTATTAAAATGAATTTTTAAAGTTTGATGGCTTTAAAAGTATACACACACACACACACACAAAAAAAAAAAAAAAAAAAAAACCTGAAATCTTTCAAAATTCATTAAATAATAATAAAAAAACTCAACTAAATGTAAATCCAGTCAATATACATATTTTTTTCAACTTTATTTTTTCCAATAGAAATATTTTTGTATATATATATAATATGTGTCGCAGCTGATAGATATAACAGCTATCATGATAACATACATCTTTTACCTATTGTAAATGCATAGCTATATATTTTTATATTTAAGGTCAAAAAACTTTAATTTATGAAAAGTAGGTCTACAAGCAATTAATTTCATGAAAAAAATCTTTGAATTCATATATATGTATAATTTTGTACAGTCTTCAAGCAAAATAGAGCTCTTTAAATAAAATACTAAACTAACATGTAAGAATATATAATACTAAATGAAGGCTTTTATATGGACTTGTACAAATTTAATACAAAATGTTTATTAATTTTTCACAGCAAATGTAAACAGTGGCAATAGATTGAGAAACTAATAATTAAAAATGTGCAGACATTTTTACAGGAACACGGGATGGAATTTACTTGTGGCTTCTAGAGGCAAGAAACCAGAAAAACTGCTTTAGTAGCTCAAAAAAGAATAACACTAATTGAAAAGAATCAAGAAAAAAAAAAAAAAAATCCTAAAAATAATTCCAATTTATTTTTTAATGGATTACCGAGTGAAATTGAGAGCATTATGAAAAAAAGAAATTACAAATTTTGTCTGTTTATTAAAAAAATAAATAGTTGTAGATTTTTCTCAGAATCATTCATTTTTCCTACATGCTTCTTATAAGAAAAATCACTGCTCTACAAAAAATCTCTTTTTTTTTTACAACTGATACTATACCAGCCGAGTGTAAAACGGCCTCCTTAATCTGAATGTGACTCCAATAAAAATAGACAGCTACAATTTTGCCTAAAAGCAGTTGAGGGGAACCAGATTCTGAATTTCTCACAAGCAAATATAAAAGATTCATTTTATATATGGTTGCCTTACTGAATAATTCCCACATTTCGCATCTTGCACAATAAATCTCCAGTTCTGACACAGCTTAAAGTTTATTTGCAAGACAAAAATAATTTAACGCTTAAATTAAAAAATATAATTCAGATGTTCTATCAATGTTATATCCTTAAAAACTAAAGGTTCACTAGAATTTCTTGATTTTTTTATCCTCTTTAAAACTATGCATTTTTATTTTTAAATTTAGAGGTTAAAATAACTTTGACATAATGACTCTTTTGACATAATGAAGTTTTAAATGTATCAAAACAAGATAAATAGTGTGTAAAACATGAAGTGTGGGTGTTATTTAAAGCAGCGATGTCGTACAGCAAATCTTCCAAACTTTCTTGCAAGGAATTTGAGTCCTGGTCCCCCAACTATCTATTTTTAATCGAAATTGCAGCTATATATTTTTATTTGGGATGTTTGGGTTAGAAACAATGGATGAGGCAGGAACCTGGAATATGTAAAAAATAAATTTTAAAAAATCCAGAAAAAAAGTACCATTTTTATTGATTTTTTTAGTAGGAAAATACCCCCAAATCTTCCTCCTTTTTGCCATAAATTTTACTTGTTTTAGAACTATTCACCTACGAAACCCTGAAGAAGACATTAACTAACCCCTTCCCATACCAGAATATGTATATGAAGATTACGTGCAAAACCAGTTTTTCAGGCATTTAGATTGTACAAGCCCAATAAAAGAAAATCTACCTCATAATGTTTTCTGTGCTAGTTATACTGGTTGTCAACCTAAATAAGCCATGTATCCACATGAGGTTACAATGGGATTTTGCCCTTTACATAGCATGTATCCACAAGTGGTTACATAGTATGCAAGGGGTTAAATGGTTAAAATAATCCTTTTCTCAACCCTCTAAATAAAATTCATGGCCATAAAATTACCAAAAAATAAAAAATGGGCAGTGGCAGGCATCTCTAGAAAATAGTCAGTGATGGGACAAATGGAGGCCATTTTTTTTAATTCAGGAGGCCATTTTATATAAGAATGAGCCGGAACAGAATCAGTCATAGATTTTTCCCCCCAGAGCAATGCATTTAAACATATCTAATTGCAAGAATTTTATCATTTCCTAACAGTTAACAATTGAATATCTCTGATGGTACGGGAGCAATTTACCAAGAGCAAATTAAAACTTTTAAAATTTCTTTTATTTACAAAATAACAGAATGTATTATTAAAATAGTTTAAATAGTTAAAAACTTTCAGTTTATTGATAAACATATGATAAAATTTTGAAGTCTGTTTAAGAAAGTTAAAGCAGTATTATGTTTGTTGCCAGGATCCACAATTAACCAATATTAAAATTTACTATAAATATTGTATATGTTAATTAAGCAAATGTCTTGTAGAATAAGCGCATAATTAAATGTAGTAGAGAAAAAGTTAACATAAAAATATTTTTTTAGAAAAAACACATTCAAACAAAGTAGTCAATGTATGTGCAACACCAGTTATCAAGTTTTAAAACATATATAAAACATTACAAGTAAGTTCATATAGTCAACGTTTACAATACTAGTGCTTCAAAATAAAATACAAAATATATAACACTGTAAATCTAGATCAAAAGTTAAAAAACTAGAGTTTATGTACAATATATATATATATATACTTTTTTATATTTATAAAAAAAACAGCAGTTTTGTGGAGAGCTAGACACATAAGCAACACATGACAGTTCCTTTATACGAAATCTCACCAATCAGAAGACATCAGAAAGCCCAATATTGCTTCACAAGCTTCAAGTGCATCATTTTCTTTCAGCAATAACAAAAGATACAATGCAGAGTGATTTATATAGTTTAATAAAATTTTTGTAGTTATTTATTTTCTTCTTTTGAGATAATACTGCAAATTTTATTTTGCAGAAAAAGAAAAAATAAAAGAGTACCAAGTTTATTTTATTTTTCTGCATATATAATAGTGTGAGTAAATTGACAGATCTGGAAGCACAATTGAAAAGGTAAATCTTGTGTTATATACATATGCAAATGAAAACTACTCAGAAAATATTAAATGCCTGCTTTTAACTACAGACTAATAAAATACATCAACTTCATAAATAAACAAAGAAAGAAAAAATATTTTTATTTATTTTGATTACCGATGAAAAAATGTACTTTGTTATACTGAAAAAAAAAATTGAGTACTACAACTTTTAAAATAGTGATTTAGAGATTTTTCAAAACATGCTGTTTCTTCTTATATTAAAATATGAGTTTGAAAGCTTAGCTAAGCAACAGTAAAAAGGATAGACTGTATAGAGGAGAGATGAAATATATCCCATCAAAGCTGCACTAAAAGCAAACATGACAAGAAAACTAATCACAGTGTATAAAAATATTCATATGTTAAAAGATTTAATAAATAGAAAATAAATACTACAAATAAAACTGTAAAAGCATATAATACAATGTTACAAATATACAGGAGAGAATTAAAAAAACAAGACTGTTTGATAACATAACTTAAAAATATATTCATTTATTAAAAGATTCTTTTGAAGTGAAACAACATAATCTAAGTTATACCAAGCAATAAGCTTCAAATTATAGTACTGAGACAGCATAATTTGGTTAAAACTATAACTATTTATAGAAAAACTATAAAAGATGTTCTAATAAAAAGAAAATAATGGCTAAAAATAAAAACAATACTATTGCAACTAACATACATTTAAAAGTCTAGAGCTAAGATTTAAAAACTAAACATGAGACATAATTTAAAAGAAAAAATTTAGAAGCTAATTTCATTTAAATTCCATAAATAGATCTAAATTCTCTAAAAAGTTAAATTTCACGAACTTTAATAGAAACAGATTATTAATACAAAATCCTTGACATATACATATTTCTCAACTACAAATAGATAGCTTAAAATTGGCTGAAAATGAGCATATTTATAAATTTTAGAATAAAAATTATTGCACATTAAACTTGAACAGCTTCTTGATTTTTTATAAAATATGCATGCATTATTAATGTAAAGCAGTAATTTAAAATTCGTGGCAAAATAAAATGAACAAACACTTTATCAAAATATCTGTACATATTTAACAATAAATTACTAGTCAATGATGCACTACTGCTAGCAATTTTTATGTCTGTTACAAAGGAATCTAAGGCATTTTTATTATAGCAAAAAATGTATAGCTGCACTGACATGGAATATAATAAAAACTTAGCATATTTCATGAACTGGCATTTGAGAACATAAGTCAAAATTCTTTTTTTTTTAATAACCTGAAAAAGAAAACCACAATAAAATACACTAATAATTCAATAAAATGCTCGTATATATCTAACAGAAAAGACAATAAAATTATTAGCAATCTTTTTTCATTTGTTATTGTACATTTCTAACAGATTTTAAAAAGTATGCACAATTTTGTAAGAAAAAACATTTTTTATGCGACATAACAGTATTTTAATATCGGTTTTGTACATCATCATGCAATGTATTACTACATAATTAAGCAAGGACCCTGTCGTACACACATGCATATAGATAATAGCTATTTCTATTATAACTTAGGTAAAATATAAATTATTGATTGATATAAGAAATTTCACTTACAGCCAGTTTCTTAATAACAATAATAATTCTAGTACTTTCAAAAAATAAACATTTTTTGAAAATATTTCAGTACTAATTTTATATTAATTTATATTAAATATTTCAGTATTGATATCATGAAAATTCTTATGATATCAATAAAAATATCTGTGCTGAAACAGATTCAGAAAAGTGTTAGAAAATTAAAGAATTTGCAAACTGCAGCAAATATTTTTAAAACTAGACAAAGGCAACATCAAATTTTCTTAACAGCACTAATTTCAGGTATTTCAACAGATTGGCAATTGTATTTCAGATTTTTTTTTTAATATGCAGTTTATTAAAGCTAAGATAGAATTATCATCCGCAGTGTATCATTATATTACTGCTGAGCAATTCATAAACAGACCTTTGAACAATTAATAAAACTTTTCAAAGTAATTAAAAATGCACGAAAACAGTTAAATATGCGAAGGTAAAGTACAGCACAGGCAGCATAATAACATATAAAATAATTGGCAACAATTCAATAACTAAGAGTTACAGAAAAAGAGACTTTTATTCAAAGTAAAATGCTAAATATAATTTGATAAATTACATGTATATTATTATAATTATCATACTATATTAATACTGAGGTAAATAAAAACTTATACTTATTTGTAAATTAGACCACCTCTTATTTGGTGATTTTTCATAGCACATTTCTTGGTAAGCAGCCAACTCAATTTGACAGGTCAAGAGAACTTTTGCATCTCTCTCAACAAACACTCAAAAACACAACTTCAAAAACACTTATAGATTCCTAGATGCTGTTACATTAGTATTTGGAGAGATTTAATCGAAAGGTTAGTGAGAGCACATTCTATTTTTTTAAGTGTCAAAAATTTTTTCATCTACACGGTATTTGTAAACTCTTACAATCAATCGTCAAAATCAATTTTGACAAAATATGAAGAGTGACAGAACACAATAAAATAAATACTTTCCCCCTGAGAAACAGAGGTGCAAACTAAATCTTTATACACACCAGTTAATGATCACTAAAACTTTTTCAAAATGTTGGTCAAGTTTCCAACTTTGGCATATTAAACCGACTTATTTTTTACACAAACTTGGTATGTAAAACTTAGTCACAAACCAATGTGCTGCAATCGAATGCAAATCATTAGTATTTGGAGAGATGCTTAAGACAAAACTACTTTTTGAAAAGAAATTTGATGAAGACTTTTTAAAGTCATTATTAATTGGGGTATGCAGGAATAAGTTTGTCAAAAAAAGAAAAAGTCTGAAAGTATGTGTAAACAACATTTTAGCACTAATACTTATGAATTTCAAGTTCAATAAATATTGTAATTGCTAATGATATTAAATCTACCCTATTTATAGGCAATTTTGCCTTAGTAAAAAATCGAAAAAATTCAGAAATTTTTTGAAAAACTGAAAAAATGGAATTTTGAAAAATCGAAAAATCTGAAAATCAGACCAAAGTCTGAAGAATATCATCTCTGGGTACGAATGAAATTTCAATTTCTATGGAGAAAAGTATTTTGAATTAAATATTTTGTCAAACATTTTACATAAGCCATTCAAATACTAATGTAACATAAACAGTTAAATTATTAAATATTAAAAACATTCCTAGGGATTAACATGAAGTATTTTAAAATGCTAAATACCAAACAGTCAAAACAAAGAAATTGCATGCTCCTAAAAATCACTTGTAAACATCAACTACTTACAAGAAAAACAATTTGACATGACTCAAAACAAACAAGTATCAAATGTGAATACTACAAGACTAAACTGATGAACATAACAATAATGCAAGCCTTATGAGTCAGTCCCATTTGTACCAGTAACAAATTGAGTGTGTACAACAGTAAAATGTACATATAAGATGGGACAGATATCAGTGAAATATACAAAATTCTTTTGCCACCAGAATTGCAGCAAGTTATTGCAGCAGCGTCACTGAGAATGAATTTTTTATTTGAGGTGTTCATATTTATCTTTATATAACAAATGGAATGATTATACAGATGAAGCTAAGGTACAACTTTCTTATGCATAGTTATTAGTCACAGGGTCAGATTCACACAGATATTTTCCTGCAAAAAAAAAAATTATAAATTAAGTGAAAAAAAGAAAACAGAAAATTTGAAAAAGAAAAACAGAAAGTAAAATGCTTGAATGCAACCAGCAGACTGATATAACCGACTGATGGCATTAAAGAAGTATGTATTTTGGCACAAGTAGAACTAGGTTAATACACGTATAATAATTTCTATGGATTGAGTTAACAATTAAAAATCGGAAGCTCACCATGTAACTGTGAAATATTGAGCAAAGAATATACAATATGAAATTAAAAAAAAATTATTTTTGAACTGATAGAACTGAAAGGCATTGAATTCCACAAACCAATAACATTAAACAACAGAATAAATGAATACTGCTTCTTCACAAACTGTGCCCTACACATTTATAGGCAGTCAACATATCAGTCTTATGCAATTTCCAGAAAAAAAATTTAAGTTTTCTGAACTGGATTGAACTAACATTCTTCTGAACTAACATTCATTTTAATATCTACTGGAAAATAGGACATTTTTAAGTCTTTCTTCCTACATCTGTAAGTAAAAACTGTATAAATTTTTCAAAAGGCATTCCACCCCTTACCCCGCCTGTAGCGTAACTATTCTTTTAAAAAGTTGTACTAAAGTCACATGATTTTTTAAAAGACAGGCATGATTTTAACGCCTGAAAAACTTTTTTTTTTTTCAGCCTTAATTGTAGAGCTATAACTATACCACCCCCTCCCCATTCAAAAAAAAAAAAAAAAAAAAGCTGTTTTCCTGATTTTAAACTTAAAAAAATATTGATAAATCATAAAATTACTATAAAAGATAGTTAAAATAAAACAATTTCTGTATATTCAAAATCATTTACTCTGAACAAATGCCTATATCCAATGTATTGTGCCATAATGCTTCCCCCCCCCCCTCTTTTAGAGAGAGAGGCCAATTTTGTATCATGTTGTTTATTCATGAAATATAAACAGCTGCAGAGAAATTTTAAGTCCCAGGCCTACTTACCAGCAATAATCTGTTTCTTGACTAAAGACAGACGATAGCCTAATCCACATAGCTCAAAATCTGCACCAGACAGTGACGCATTATTGCAGATGAACTGAGCAGCTAATGCACATGCAGTCGAAGGTCCAGAACTCAATTCAAAATGGGCCCTAAGGGATCCGAGACCCCCACCTTCAGAAGAATGAGACAGCTCAGGGATTTTCCACGTAGCACGGCTCGTATCACTATTCCTAGAATAAATTATTGGTACATTAAGAATGGGTGGATGAAAATTAAATATTTTCTTTATATGTAATAATTTTTGCTCAGTTAAAGTTTTTATGCTATGTTGTTATTTTACAGGGTTTCTACAGATTTCACAGCTTTTGCTTCCCTGACATCTATCACGCTCTTCCCTGACTTTATCTAGCGTGCTTTCCCGAATTTTGTGTTTCTATTTTTAACATTACATCCTTTAATTAATATTTTTTTAAAATATATTTTGCCCCCTTTTTTACAAATAATATTAAATTAATATATACAAGAATCTTATTGGACATTACTGGATTCTAACAAAAACCCTGTTTGATAATTTAGGATAAAATGAAGCATATTTCAACTGCACAAGATAGGCTCATAAAGAACACATTTTAAAATTATTTATAAGGTTGAACGAGAAATTAAAACAACTTCTATATTTAGGTTCAAACAGCAAATATTTTCTTGATTTTACTGCAAAATTCAATTTTTCTTGCATTTCCCTGACCTTTCTTCAATTTCTGCTAATTTCCCTGACTTTTTTCCAAAATCCCTGACCAAAACTCATTTCCCTGATATTCCCCGACTTTCCAGGTCTGTAGAAACCCTGTTTTAATGCTGGTGTATCACAATACAGTGTAGCTTGAATGGGCAATGCTTTATTTCAATCGCATCATACTAAATTAGTAATACCAAAAATATCAGTTTTAAAAAATGCAATTACTTGTATTATATGCAATGCAAAACAACTAACAAGGTTGTGCAATAGTGCAAACAATAAGACTGAATAAAAACTTAAAAACAGTTTACCAAAGCACTTTAGGTTTAGACTGTACATCAGTGACACCTCCATTCACTGGAACTATTATGTTCACATTTGAAAGAGGAGCCAATGCAGCTAAAGCAGCAGCATTGTATTTATAATCTATTCTTAAGTCTGTGGATGTGGGTTCACATTTCCAATATGCTACCAAATGTAATGGCGTACTTTTTGCCCCTTGCAAGGCTTTGATCTAAAAAAAATAAAAAATTCATTCAAATCAGCATGAAGATTTTTGTATAACAAAAACAGATGAAAAAATTGATAGCACAGTGGAACACATTGCTTTAAGGGTTTTCAAGAGACTGGTTTCAAAAACTATGCTGTAAACAAAAATTTACTTCTGCAAACAAAACTATGAAAATGAAAATAGGGATCATGTATAATAACCAAACTAATATAGTTCCATGAAATCCTTTATATTTAAATAAAATCATTCTAAAAAGAAATTTAACGGATAACATTTTTAAAGTGACGTATGATGCTTTTCACTACATCTAAGTATGCACAACTAATGCATTCATAGCGCATGGCTAGCACACATTAGCCATTTTGAAATTGTTATTTATTCCATTTATTATTTTTTTAACTAAAGTAATATATCAATTTTTTAAAAACTATATAAGTAATATATATATATTGAAAAGAACATTTGAAACTGTACATTTCTTCATAAACCTTTCCTGTCACTTCTAATAATTTACAAAATATCTGCTGTTGAAGTAATATTTAAGAAATTTGCACTATCAAACGAGATCGGCTCTGTTGTAAGTTAACAAGATCTCATTTTTACACAAAAACCACACAGAGAATAATAAAGCTGGTTAGGGGCCGAAAAGACTGAACATTTGTACATGGTCTTGTTAGAAAAAAAAAAAACGCTATTTCTTTACTTACCTTTTATTTCCATGACATTTTATCTCTAAATTTGCTAAAGTGAAAAAACGGAACTTTTGTAAACTCCTTTAAAAGTTTTCTAAGTGAAAACGTAACTTCGTTAGCATTTGAAAATGGCGGTGTAAACATCGTCATGTCTTTAACGCCGTAATAAAAAGTTTACATTTCTCGCCGATAGATGGCGCTGTTCCTAATTTGCATAAAATAAGAACTCTTTTTTTCCCTATGCAAATATCCATCGTAGTCCCGCACTAACTGGCAGATATAAAAAGGGCATCACAAGTTAACCTTTCAGTCAGACAGTGAGAGTTCTCGGTCGGCTATGTTGTGTGTGTAATCAACCGACGTGATTCAAGTAGAGCCGGATCAGGGATCCGTGCTGCGGCACCCAGATGATTCAATATGATGTGATGTGTTTTGAGAATCGGAATAAGATCGCCGCTGGCGACTTGTCTTCCAGAAAGCTTGATTTTATTTGTGCTACTAAGCGGATGTTGCTTAATGTATTGTGTCTTCACCTTGTGCACTGTGTAAACCTACCATAGTCATCTTGTTTCAATAAACTACAGAAAAAGGTACCTACTTTGTCTTTCTTACTTAAACGCATATTCAAAACCAAAGATTTCTACTGTGCAACTCAAGTTAAATGAGTTTCAACTCTGCCTAGAATCTACAAAAATTTATTTTACAGATAAAATCCAGTGACTATTCAATTTCAGCCAAAGACTTTTAATTTGTTTGTTGAATAGCTTAATTTATAATACAATATAATCAGTTAATCCTTTTCACGGTTATGGGCCTTCAAGCCCAAGTTTAAATGTGTTTTGAATATGTCGAGTGTATTTATAATGTGTTTTGTTTTTAAAGTGTTTTTAACGTATACAAACAGATTTTAAGTGCCTTAAAATTATAAGAGGGCGGGCCTGTAGTGTTTTTAATCTTTTCTTGTAAATTGTGTTGTATCCTAACTTTCCAAAATGGAAGCTTCAATTACCCAAATAGAAAAATTGTCTGCCGACAATTATGAGTCTTGGCAGGAAGACGTAAGGGTATTGTTGATGGATAGGAATTGTTGGGAAATAGTCAGTGGTGTAGAAAAAAGACCCCCTGAAACTGACGCTAAGGAATTAAGGGATTACAAGATTAGATACGGGCGTGCTTATAGCACGATATTTTTGAACATTTCAAATGAATACAAGCCTCTTATTTCTGGCACTTATGACCCCAAAGAAGTTTGGGAAAAATTAAATAAACACTTTAAACCTGAATCTAGAGCTCGTGCTATGAGACTCACAGATGACTTTTTTTCATGTAGATTGAACGAAGGGGAGGAAATAGGCTTATTTGCAGCCAGGTTGAGGATGATAGTTAAGCAATTAAAAGACGCTAACGCTCCCCCAGCTGACTGGTATCAGTCATTTCAATTGCTAAGGTACTTACCCTCGGAGTATCAGGGAATTGTTCAAACAATTTATCGCTGGCCTGACGAAACATTTAAGTTCGATTTAGTTTTAGCCGAACTCTTGGCTGAGGAGGCCAGACTGAAGCAAAGTGTAGGGGATCAAGCTACCGTCGCAATGTCTAGTCAAGTGAAGCGTGTCCCACCTAAGAATAGTATAAAGAAAGACACTAGAAAGTGCTAGGTGTGGTAGAATTGGACATTTAATTGCTAGCTGTAGAATCCCTCCCCCCAGTAATCGTAAAAGTAACAAACGACAACCCAAGAATCATATGATAGAAGCCCACACAAGTGAGGATTTAAATGATTCTTCATGGATTTTTGATACAGGGGCTAGTGCTCATTTTTGTCGGGATAAAAGACTTTTTAAAAACTTTGAACCAATTAAAGGTCGGTCGATGTCGGTCGCCATAAACGGCATTGATTGTTCTATAGAGGGAAGGGGAACAGTCGAGTTAAAATTTCAAGGTGGTAAAGTTTTAAAAACATTAAAAAACGTCCTCTATTCCTCTAAATTAAGGAGAAATCTCCTGTCAGGTCCTGCATTGGACACTGAGGGCATTACATTTAGAGGGGGAAATAACAAAGTAGAGGTATTTTCACGTGACCGACAAAAACTATTTACAGCACACAAGAAACGTTGTCTGTACCATGTTTACCCTACAATAACTAATAAAAAGAAAGCAGAAGCTAATTTTTCTTCAAAAAATGACAACCAAAACTTAGAACTTTGGCATGGCCGTTTTTGTCATATTAATTGTAATGCTATAATTGAAACTAGTAAGGGAAAGGTATTTGGCCTACCCGTTTTTAAATCTAAGTCGTATAAACCCTGTCATGTTTGTAAAATAGCAAAAACTAGAAGAAAGAGCTTTAAAAGTATTCCTAAGATTAGATCGAACAAACCCCTCCAACTTTTGCACATGGATGTTTGTGGACCTTTACCTAACCCATCCATATCGGGACATAAATTCTTTTTAACGATAACAGATGACTACTCAAGAAAAGTCACTGTTTATCCCATGAAGCAGAAATCTGAAGTCTTCGAGAATTTTAAGAGGTACCAAAAACGTGCAGAACGGTTTTTAAACAGAAAAATTATCAATATCAGAACGGATAATGGCATGGAATTCTGCCATAATGAATTTAAGAAGTTTTTGGAGGAGGAGGGCATTAAAGCTGAAAGAACCAACGATTATACGCCGGAACAGAACGGTGTAAGTGAGAGATTTAATTACACGGCCTTGGACGCTGTAAAAGCTATGTTACACTCCAGTAAACTGGGAAATGGTTTTTGGTCAGAAGCATTGTTATGTTTCACATACACCTGGAACAGAGTATGTCACGCAAACCAATCTAAAACACCGTTTGAGCTATTTTGTGGTCGCAAACCTTCAGTAAAGCATATACGAACTTTTGGATCAAAAGCATTCGTAGGTGTACCACGTCAATTACGAAGTAAGCTCGAAATGAGGGCAAAACAAGGCATACTAGTTGGGTACGCTATGTTTACCCGTGGCTATAGAGTATGGCTACCGAGTGACAGAAAAGTCGTTGAAACAAGTAACGTAACGTTTGATGAAAATTTACCCACTCGTGAGAGCAGCGGAGTCGTGCTGGAACCCATTACAGCGGAAGAAAGTTCCGATGAAGAAAGGGAACCAGAAATAGAAGATTACGAGAAACCTAGCACATCCGAAGAAAAATTTGAAATAAGTAGCGGTGAATCCGATGAGGAGGAGGGAGAAGAAACAATTCGTTTTTCTAAGTCTAAAGACCGAGTAGCACCACCTAAAGATGTAGTTTGGATGAGAAAAGCCGTCCCTAGGTCAGACGGGTCCAGAAATGATATATACTACGGTATATCAGGAAGCAATATAAGATTACGATCCTGTAGAGAGGTCGAGGCATATTGCAAGAAACATGGACTTAAGTATGACCCTGAAAAATTTAGTTTTAAAGGTAAAGATACCTACACCGGCATTGTGAAAGACGAAACGAATTTAACCAGTTCCTGACTAGAGGATATAGTAATTCCAAACTCATATTTTCAAGCAATAGATTCTCAAGAAAGCTATGACTGCAGAAATGAATGTTATGTACGAAAGAGAAGTGTGGAAACTTGTACCCGTACCTCAAAATGTAAAAATAATAGGCAATAGATGGGTATTCACAGTAAAACACGACTCAAAAGGTAAAATAGTACGATACAAAGCTAGACTGGTCGCTCAAGGATTCGGTCAAAGAAAAGGTGAAAACTACGACCAAGTTTTTAGTCCAGTGGTCAATTTTTCGGTAATAAGATTATTTTTCTCTTTCTTAGTTGGACATTTTCATTGGTTTCATATGCAAGTAGACATAAATTCTGCATACCTATACGCCCCAGTAAAAGAAGATATTTATATGAAGCAGCCCAAAGGATTTGAAGAGGAAGGTAAAGAAAACTACGTCTGTAAGCTCAACAGAGCTATTTACGGCTTAAAGCAGAGTGGACGTGAATGGTTCAATGAAATACACGGAATTCTAAGTGAGTTAAATTTTAATAAGCTAGAGTGGGCTAATTGTGTCTACATTTATGAAAATAGTTTAGTTTTACTACTGTATGTTGACGACATGGTGTTTATATCTAAAACCAAAGAAAAAATAGAGAAGGTAATTAAACTTTTAGAAGATAAATTAGATCTAAAGAAGTTGGGTAGAACGAAGAAACTACTCGGGGTACAATTTGTTGAAAATAGGGAAGGTCTATTTATTCACCAGGAAGATTACATCAATAAAATTTATGAGCGGTTTAAGAAGTATCAGATACCATTAGTTTCATTGCCAATCGCAACTGGAATTGTAATGCCAAAGACGCAAAGTCCTAGTAACGATGCTGAGACTAAGGAAATGGAAAAACTGCCCTACCGTAATATTTTGGGATGTTTATCGTTCTTGGCTAGTAGAACCAGACCTGATATATCTTACGCTGTAAATATCCTTTCTCAATTTCAATCTAACCCTGGCCATCATCATTGGAACCAATTAGTAAAACTACTGGGATATGTAAAGTCAACATCGAAGTTAAAGCTAAAACTTTCCAACATTAATGAAATTTCAATAAACTGTTATTCTGATGCCGATTTCGCCTCAAATAGAGATGATCGTGTGTCGATGGGAGGTCACATCTTAATGTTAGACAAAACCCCAATCTCGTGGCGAACTTTTAAGCAGAAATGTGTAGCCTTGTCATCTATGGAATCTGAGTTTATTGCCCTGACAGAGGCATCAAAAGAGCTGTTATGGATGTATAGAATCCTAGATGAACTAAAAGGTTTAGACATTCTTCCAGAAAATTTAAAAGTTACCTTATTTTGTGACAATCGTGCAGCTATCGACTTTTCAAATTCTCCTATAGAGAACAATCGCACCAAACACATACATGTAAAATACCATTTCTTAAGAAGCCTCGTTTTAGAAAAATTGTTTAAATTGGAATATATTAACACTAAACAAAACCCCGCAGACATTTTCACAAAACCCTTACCCAAAATCAGCCTGTCCACTTTCAATGACAAAATTTTTAGTTAAGTGTGAAAGACCTACTCCCGTTTGTGGGAACCTAGGCAATTTTTTTTTGTCTCCTATAAGCCCTTCGGCTTGAGACCTTTTTTGAGGAGAAAAGGGGGAAATTTTTTTTGAAATTTTTAATGAAAAAAAAAAACAAAGAAAAATGAACTTTATGTAATCGTGTTTGTCCTGTTATGTCTGTCTGACATCTTTACAGTCGAGGGAGTAAAGTTCCCCACGGAGTGCGATATTCTTAGCTCTGGTCTTTCTCTGAAGTTTTCGAGCAGCCTCAAAAGCGTCTCGCGAGGTGAAACTGTAATTTGCCAGAGAATTCTGAGGTGATTGGTTAGTTCTAAGTGTAGAGTATTTTCGTCCCAATCACAGGAGATGTTAAAGTTTTATTTCAGTAAGTCCCATTTTTGCTAGTGGAAGCTCCTATATGTCCACCCTAGTCTGTAAGGTGTTGTGTCAGGCATATAATGTGTTAACCTATAACACAAACTTTTTTTTTCAAATTTTTTCGGGATGCATCCCAGCTCGATCTCAGTTGGATTTCAATTCGAGCTTTTTTTTCAAATTTAATTCGTATTTTTCATTGCAATGTACTGTACTGTATTATATTGAATGAACTTTGCAAAATGTGAGTATTTTCTAAAGTGCACTGAACGTATATCATGAGTAATTTTGAAGTATGAATATTTTTATGATTAGAAATGTGTTTATTAATGTCCTAGCATATGTGTTTATTAATGCTCTAGCATAAGTGTTTATATTTGAATGCATTTATATAGTAATTTCTAGTAAGTTGAAAATTTTTTGAAATGAAGTAATTTTTGAAACGTGTACTCCATCCCCAACGTCCCCCCATTTTTTTTTACTAGTTAAATGCTAAATAATTATAAAACTATGAAAAATACAATTTAAAATAGCAATTCTCACACATTTCTAAAAAACCACATTTCAATAAATAAATAAATAAATAAAATTATAACAAAGTGTGTAAATTAAAAAAAAATGCATAGAATAATATCCAACTTACATGGTATTTTAAAATGTCTATATTGAAGTAAGAAGCAGTAGGAGTCTGTTCATACTGCTTTCTGAGCAATGCTGTCAAGGCAGGCATATTGAATTCATATACATATTGCTCCTTGGAACTTTGACTAGGATCACTATAAAATGATCGGTTATCAAAAAAGTTAAAAAAAACACTGAAACCATTATATAACAATATGTCACAAAAGAGAGTTCCCATGATGACTGAAAGAAAGGATAATAAGCTAAATACTTCAGTATTTTTTCTTCAGGTTTTTTTTTTGTTTGTTTGTTATAAGAAAAGCTGCCAGAAATTAATTTTCTTAAAAACATATGAGCATTTCTTTCCTTTTCCTCAAGTGGAGGAGTAAATGACAATTCATAAATAAAAATTAAAAAGCTTAAAAATTCTCAAATTGTGATAAGACATCCTAGGTTTAAAGCGCATCATACAGTAAAATCTGCAAAACTTATTAAACAATTCTACAGTATGAGCTACAAATTTAAATACGAAAATGAATTTAACAAATAACAAAAAAATTTTAAATGGCCTTTGGGTCTTAAAAGATTTCCCAAATGCATAGTGAAGGTAATGATTGAAAGAACGGCAACTTACATAAATATTCAAATTGATAGTTTCATGTGCTTATATTTTTAAGTAAATGATATTAACAAAGAACCTTAGGAACTTTACACATACTAATAAGGCATAGTAAAAAATTTCCTACAAGTATTTATACAGCACGAGAAATAAGAAATCAAACACAAATATGAAAAACTAAAAATGCTACATTTAAGTTGAATTTAAAAAGCCACAGAATAACACTAGAATTAAATATATGACAAAAATAAGCAGATTATGTGGTACCTCAATACAGAATTTCAAATGAATGATGCATATATAAAATATTTTGAATTATATTCGCACTTACAAAGATATCAGTTGCTTGTTTGGCAGTATATTTTCCAGTTTACCAGCCTTTGATAAACGGAAAATAAGATGAGCAGGTGAAGGATTGTTAGCTAAAACCTGAACAATCCCAGCAGGAAAAGACACTTTCATATCACCCATTAGACGAACCTGACATCTAAAGTGGAAAGGAAAAAAATCATGTAAGTAATAATAACAAAAAAAAAAAAAAAAAAGCATAATAAATAATACCCATGCAGTCTGGCTGAAAAGTTTTATGACTAAGTTCATAAAAACAACATGTGCAGTACATATAATTTAATTTTTAACACTTTTCAACAAGTTTGAAAAGTGTTTATGATTTCAGTTTGTCTGTCTGTCCGTGCTCAAACTTCTGTAAATATGCATTGGTTACTATGAAATTTATATATGTTATTTCTATGTACAGTACCATGTACATTATTGAGAATGGTGTATGTAGCATTTATAGTTTTTCTACAGGAGCACTCAAAATAACTATAATACATTATATTCAATGGCAGTTTAGAGACATCAATCCATTTCAAGATCAATACAAAAAGTATAAAAGTGTTTAGAACAGTTTACTCTTCACTTAAACCATGGAAAAATCTTTTTAAGCTTTTTCACAAGATCTTACAAAATTACATATAGGGATTATATACAGTAGAGAGCCAGAAATCCACACAGCTTGGGACCAAGGCTTGTGTGGATTTTAGGATTTTGCGGATTTCGGGCCATAAATCATTACATTTCTGATTTAAAAAAAATAGAATACAATTACAATGAAATGAAAAAAGTCAAAAGTATTTCACCTATACTTTCACATTAAATACAAAAACATAGGAGAAAAAGAAAAAATTACATGAAGACTAGCAAAGCAAATGGTTTCAAAATTTCCTTTTCTAATTTTGAAAGCATGTTCTATGGTGATTGAAATAATTTGTTCAAGGTAGTACCATGAATTAAATGGGTTCATCCTGGTAATACAACAGTGATTTATTTTAAAATACTAGCTGAAGTACCCGTTCTTCGCACGGGAATGAATGGACTTTTTGATATTAATATTTGCTGTGATTACTATTTATTGTAATAAACAGATATAGCAAAATGGATATCGCGTTAAATTGTGTTCAATAATCATGCATACTGAATTTCAAGGCAATCGTTTTTACGGTGAAGAAGGCGATGCGGCGTAGCACAATCTAGTAGCGAGTTTTAGCAAAACGGATACGGCAAAAATATTCTTCGCATTCAGATATCGATGTATACGAATTTTCATGACGATCGGCTGAATAGTCTTGAAGTTCATGTGTTGACGCGACATCTAGTGTCAAGTTATAGGAAAACGGATCGTGCCAAACTCTTCCCCGTGTTCAAATATCTATGTATACCTATTTTCATAGCGATCATTCGCACAGTCAAGAAGTGATACACTGCAGGGCCATCTAGTGGTTAATTAAAGTAATGATTTGCTACAGAGCCGTCATGTGGCGAGTTATAGCAAAATGGATAACGCCAAAATATTCTCATTGTTCAAATAGCTATGTATACTGATTTTCATAGCCACCGTTTGAATGGTCAAAAATTTGGCCTGCTGCAGCGTCATCTAGTGGCAAGTTAAAATAATAATGCATTGCAGTGCCATCTAGTGGTGAGTAACATCAAAAGTAACGCAGTTAGAATATATTCTTCGTTCTCAAATGTGTAAGTATAAAAAATTTTATGCCGATCGGTCGAACGGTATAGAAGTTGATGCGTTGCAGCGCTATTTAGCGGTAAGTTACAGCAAATGGATAGTGAAAAATATTCTCCGTGTTCCAATATTCGCGTGTACCAAATTTCATCGAAATTGGTTGGACGATATTCGCATAGCAAACGGCTAAACGGAATAGAATTCGACGTTCTGCTGCGCCACCTAGTGAAAAGTTAGAGGAAAACGGATAGCATAAAAACCTTCTCCATGATAAAAGACTTGGGTGAACCAAATTTCATGGTGATCGGTGAAACGGTGCTGGAGTTTTTCAACCTCCTACACACATACCAACATTCATTTTTATCTATAACCAGTCTTATTATACGTATATACCAGTCTCAAGTAAAATCCAGTTTCAAATCTAAGCCTCGCCAAAGTGCTAGCATACGCCATTTTGCAAGAGTTTTTTCAGGGAATCATTCGAAGCATTGACTTAGCAGCAATCAAAATGGGAAATGGTTCGACCGCCAGGCATTTATTTGAAAAGTGGAATCCCTTAATACAGCCGCATTTTTTAAATTATCAACTATAACATGTTTTA
Organism: Cheiracanthium punctorium; assembly: GCA_038373885.1. Classification (NCBI taxonomy): domain Eukaryota; kingdom Metazoa; phylum Arthropoda; class Arachnida; order Araneae; family Cheiracanthiidae; genus Cheiracanthium; species Cheiracanthium punctorium. Next base: position 115,297 of record JAWZYV010019464.1, read on the forward strand.
TTCATCGTTACCTCGATGTACTAAATGCGAAGATTTCAATTTTCTGAAATTTGGCGGATTTCCCCCAAGTTAAATCAATGTACTCAATTGGCGAGAATTCTGAAGCTACATCGCTTGAAATGCCCTAATAACTGCATCATTTCTGCACGGATAGTTAAAATTTAATGCTGTATTCTAAGAAAACCTATACACTTGTTTTCAAAAATGCTATTCCCTTAAGCTCTCAGTAAATTGCGCCAAAAAGCCTAAAACTGTGCAAACCGCTAGAACTCACTGTCTAAAAATCGGCCTATCAGCCATTTTTTTTTTCGCCAAACTAAAAAAAATTACATATTAGTCTCGGATATCTTCGAACCTCATTGTTTTGCGTATAAAACATTTCATTCCTGCTCTCATTTCTTATACGCACACGATATTATAATTAAAAAAATAACCTAAAAAAATAAACTAAAAAAATCATTAATTCTTTTATTTTTACTTTAAGAATTTAAAACATTTTATTCTGCAAAATCGCCACACATGGCAACCAAGATGCTTATTTCATACACTTTTTTCACTACAGGGGTTAATATTACGTAAAGCTTTCTGCGTGGAGAACATAAAAAATCTCTTAAATTCCGGGAACAGAAATTAAGAGAACCATTCAGGAGGAAAACATTTTTAAGTGGAGTTTCAAAGTTTTAAAGTGGACTATCATTTATTCTATATAGCTGCGTGCCCGTTCTTCGCACAGTAGGAAACGAAAATTTTCCTTACATGTGTAATTCGAAATTATTCGTGATGTGGAATTAAAAAAAAAAAAGAGCAAAATTATTTGACTCTTAATGTAAAGTTTGTGTCATGAGTACTAACCTGATCATTGCAGTATAATGACTCAAAAAACTACGTCAGTGTCATTCACTATTAAAAAAGTGGAAAGCTTAATAGTTTGCAGAGAACTCCTGGCTTTCAAAATGTCTTATTTCTACATCATACTGTTTTTTAGGCTCAAGTTGTAGCATTAAATACCTAAGACACTACATGAAATGGAGCACCATTTATTTCTTTCCGAAAATGTACCATATAAGGAAAGTATTGCAATCATGAAAAAAATTCGACTTCGAGATTTTGGTGTATTTACGCGTTTTGAGGTCTTCTGAATTCATTTATGCTATTTTCAAGAGATGTTTTTAAAATAGCTGCGCACCGGCTCTTCATACGGGAAGAAAGGAATATTTTACTACTAAAATCATATCTGCATGTGACAAAACAGAATTTCATTTTTAAAAAAGTTCAAGTAATCCCCTCTGTTGAAATGACTGCGGGATATATTAACGCAAATTAGAATTACTTTTCGTTTAGTTGGTTGTAAGACAACCGTTGAAAACGGATAAACACTTTTAATTTCATGAAATATTTATTAACGTGGTACATTGCGATTTATTCATACTATCTTTACAAATCTAATAATACTACCTATTACGTACATTAATACTATCTATACTCGCTTCTCCCTCTTCAAGGCTCCCTTAAAAGAAACAGCTTAGATTATTTGGCCTCAATGGGATCTTTTGATTCTGTGGCGATTCTTTGCAATTTACGCATTAGCATAAATAATAATCATTTCACATAATGGTTGCCATTAAGGAAACTCTCCATATATATTTAATTTATACATAGTTTTATAAGATTGGCGTATTTAGCGCTGTAAACCATTTCATCTTACTGTGGGGAGAAAATATCCAAGTGGTGCCATTTTAAATATCCAATAGCGATATCTTTTATATCCTCCATAGTCCTGTCTCCTGAAAAACATCAAACTGTGTAATCTCGAGGAGCTACTTATTCCCATTTTAATTGTGACAGGGCGTTAGAGTTGCAGAGTTTACAAATTTCACACATTTTTTTTAATTTATGACGTCACTTTGACTGCCGTAAAGGATACCCTGGTAGATTAATTTCGGAGTTACTTTCGATATTTCGCATAATTGTTTTCAAACGGTATCATTAAAACTTTGCGTGACCTTTATGGAGGAACGTAATTCAACGTTAAAATAAAACTATACTCGCAACCTGCATGGTATGTTAGGCAACGCCTGCGCTAAATTAAATGCCAAAAATAAAAATAATAAATAGAAAAATTTTAATATATCGCGCTTTGAAACGAACTTTGTAACTTTTAAAATGAACATTTTCAGCGCCGTGAAAACGTTTCAATTTTTAAATAAGCACCGGATTAAAATACCACTTCTAATAATAATAATCGTGAATTTCTTAGTTTATTTCTACAGTAAATTTTAATCAAAATATCGTCTCTGTTGAAAATAGAGCTGGAATAAATGAGTTAAAATTATGGCGTAATTTTTAGGTATCTTAAAGCATTTGACGTCATAGATCCTCACTTGCGAATTGAAATTCTGATATCCCATTTAAAAACTCGATTGGTTGAAAAAACCGTTTTTTCTAATCCTTTCTGTGGCAACAGCCGAACATAAATTCTCGTGCCGTGATCGCAATGTAATGAATGGCGTAAGATCGCGTTGATGCTATTAAATTCTAAACATTAGGTTGCATTAAAATTCGTAAAAAATCATCTAATTTACATAATTTTTTCGTTTTTATTTTAAAAGAGGGAGAAAAGAATGCTTCACGATTTGTCAAAATATCTAAAAGTTATGACGGATAGAATTCAAGATGCGACAGTTTTAAAATTATTTTACGAAAAAAAATCGCGAAGCAGATGTTTAGTAAAAAAATTCCTAAAAATCGGTAAATCAGGTTAAGTATTCAGAACAAACTGTTTTTAAAAGAAAATTTTCTCCTCTATCCGATGATACAAATGCCGTTTTGCTGCGAGCGTAATTTCCGCCGTTATTACGAATTAGGTGAGAAAAAATGCCAAAAATCGCATAAAACATAAAATTAAAAAAAATCTAGGTCGAATTTTGAAAAAATCGCTTCGAGGTGCACAACTACATATTTACATCTTCCCGAATACCAAATTTGGTGTTTCTAGGTGTAGCCGTTTGTCCGTAACGCTGCAGACAGACACACACACACACCCACCCACCCACACACACACACACACACACACACACAGACACCTTCTTTTATAATAAGTAGAGATTATTTTTTTCTACTTCCAGTTTCTTTTTTTTCCTTTCTTTTCTTTATTAATTTTTGCAAATTCTGTATTATCATTAATTCTTGTTTTGTTACAGAACTTTGCTGTTCTAAAAATTTAAGGTATTCTTCTCCTAACTTTAAACTTTTATCAAATGGATTTTATTATTATTATTACCCAAGTTTTCATCATCAGAATAATATTTATCTGGATTCAAGACACTTTTCAACAATTTCATCACTGGCGGAGGATTTCGAATTTCATTATTTACATCAGAGAAGGTGTGCGGATTTTAGGTCGGCGGATTTTCGGCTCTCAACTGTATTTAAAATGTTTATAGCAGTTTACTCTTCAGTTAAAAGATGGAAAAAACTTTAATTTTTTTTTTTTTTACAGGGTCTCACAAAATTACCTTTATAGTGATAATACATTTTATAAAAATTATCTCCAAAATCTTACCAAATTTAAGGACAATAAATCACCAAATTTGGCGCAAAAATATTTTATTGGAGTGTTTTATAATCAATGAGTTGGGTATGATTTATCGTTCTGGTTTATATAAACCAATTATTAGATTTAATTACCCTTGTGAAGTTATACATTGGTTGGTGAGATCTGCAAGCCATTCCATAGTATGCGGGAATGCCTGTTAGCTCCATAACATTGACATTATGTCATCTCTTTGATCTCTAAATTCACCAAAACACGAAACACATTAAAATACAACACTCTTCACCCTAAGCATTCTGCATAATTTGATAAGTTTTACTAGCAGTTTTGCTACTTTTAAAAATAAACTCTTTATTGTATATCTCTGCTTCAAATGGAATTTAATTACAAATATATAATACTCAAACGCTAAGTGATAATTTTCTTCTTAACAACTTAATTCATTCAGATGCAATTAGCAGATAAGGATAAAAATGTTTTGGCTACACAATTCTGTTTATTGCAAACAAATAGCACTATTGATATATTTGATATTCAATAAGTCAACTCTTTCGCTACCACCGGGACATATTTGACCCGGAGTTAGTTGTCACCATGGATGTTGACCTTACGGGATAAATATGCTTTGTATAAATATGAATGCATGTTCCACTGGTATACCTTGATATAACTGACAATGCATTGTAAGTTTCCCCAGTAGAATGCAGTACAGTGGCTTTTCGCTACATTTCCAGTCATTATTTCAGTACCACTGTGATGGGACGCATATGTCCCACGAAAAAATACCAATGGGACATATTTAATGCATTAAAGTAAATTATTTAGTTTTTCTCAGAAAAAAAAAAATTGGAAGTGAAAGGGTTAAAACTTTTTAGCAAGCTGCATATGGCAAGTCATTCCAATTAAAATTTCTTATACAAGTTTAAGTGATGTAAATTTGCAATTACACACAAAGTAGTCCCCCATAACATGGTAGACATATTCTGTCTCATTTGAATCTGAATGTGTGTTGTATGAGTCACTTAGATAATATTAACACACAAACACTATTAGCAAGGTACACAGTGTGTTAGCAGACAATTAGGAAACACCTGTATCATTCTTGTATTGTGCATATGAGACTTTTTTAGTGTTATATGAACACAATTATACTAAATTGCATATCAACACAGGATTATAATGCAGAATTGATCTAGGAAGATTTTTATAATGTATTTCTTTTGCTACAGCACTTTAAAATGGGGTGTTTCAGCGATATACAGTGACTCTACTAGCTTCTCCAAATAATGATGAAACCATTTCTATTCATACATAATATTTCACTTAAAAAAAAAATACAAAATATATACACATATTTTTTTAATGGAGAGACATTTTTTAAAAGTAACATTTTGAGGAAACATTTGGTTTTACAGAAAATGGTCAATTTCATTACAATATTCCATTTATATTTATGGCATTCATTTTTTATGCTTTGCTTCTAGAAAATTTTGATAGTAAGTTACTTTTTTTGGTTAAATGTTCAACATTTCAACAAAGTTTTCAGTCAATGGAAAAGTGGGAGTCCACTGAAGAAATTTTGAAGATATGATTCAGGTATAAGACAGACTAAGCCAAATTATGTGAATTAGTTCAAACAAACAGCTTTAGATACACTTGAATGCAATGATACTACAACTGAAAATTTTATTCCAGTAAACTACAATTTACTGTTCTTTGTATAATTTGCTCAACTTCATATAAAGGGAGTGTTTTACTTAAGTCAGTGAGAAGATGAGTGAAAGGAGCTGAAGAGTCAATGGGGAAAATGAATATGCTAGCTGGAAATGATTTTAGTCAGGGATTTTCATCAATTTGTTAAGGATGGTATAGTGAGGTCTGTATTAATTATTTGCCATTAATATTTTTAAGAAAGTTGAAGGTCATTTTGAGGATTGTAATTTCACGCACACACACAAAAAAAAAAAAAAAAAAAAAAAGTAAAATACACTTGATAATACAAATTTTGGACTATTATTCTGTATGCAGTGCTTTTTACATGTTTGATTTGGCGTTGGTCCTGGCACCACCGTGGGCGATGCTCAGCGGGAGTGAAGTACCCTGCCGATGGTTGTTTAGGCTGGCAACCATGAGAAAACGTGTACATCGTCAGTTTGGGAATTTGAAATTGTTTTATGTTATGGATGGAAGGGAATGAAATGTGCTATGTTATTGTATGAAAAGAAAGTGTGTGTGTGTGTGTTTGTTAGAAATGCAGTGTCAATATAAAACTAAATAAAAGAAAGCATGCTGGTGTTACGTTATAAGCCGGTGGGTGTTAGGGACATTTCTGAGCGGTTAATTAAAAAAAAAAAATAAAGGAAAGTGCTTTTTTCAAAATGATTCTTTGAAATGTTTAACGCTTTTAATGTGAATTTTAAATTGATATTTGACGTTTTTATATTGTCGTAAGTGCTATTTATGTGTTATTCTAATCATACTGACTTTATATGAGGTGTACAACTAGGCTATTTAATCCACCGATGTTTTTTTTGAGTTGAAAACGGGCCAGTGTTTACCCAGTTTACATTAGCTGTACAACTAGGGAGCTTAATCCACTGTAGTTTTTTTAGTTAAAAATGGATGGCATATTCTGTTTTAATGTCTTATTAGTGGAATATATGTGCAATTTTAATGTGTTAAAGTACTTTGATCATGCAAAATGGTTGGCAACAGTCGCTGTGTTTACATGGGTTGCGCACCAGCTTGTATGATTTTACCCAAATTTTTTTTTCTTGTAGCCACTCTTAGCAAATGCCTAGAAGTCCCAGACAAAACACTTTTAATTAGCAATTACAGTGGTCAATGCCACAGGATACGCATATTTTTGATTTCAGTCTCTCATATAAAGCTAGGTAAATTTAAGACCTTTTTTATATCTGTGGTTAAATGCAGTAAACTATACTAAAACTGCTCTCAACATTTAAAAAATAATTTTGGGAGCACTAAGCTGCATCTAATACAGAGAACAGGGACATGAATTCATCCATCATTACAAAATAAGCAACTGCAAGCAAGTATTAATCTAGTCCATAAGCAATCAATATCAGGGTGTCTACCAAATTTCTGAAAGTCAATTTCCTGACTTTTGGGAGGTCCCAGGTAAAAAATTCCTGACCAGTGCATTTTACTTTGGGAAATTGCACAATGCCCCTTGTCTTTATATTTGCATATTTTCTAGAACTTCTTGAAATCAATTTGAACTGAAGTATACAGGATTAAGCTTTCATCCATTGAGAAACAGTAGTAGTCGCAGTTTCTGATAGAATTAACTAACTGTTCTTGGAAATACGGTCCTAAGCCATAAGTTACCAAGTAAGCTAATTTGTCTTTTTCAATCCCGTCAGGATTGATGAGGCCCCATTTCCCCCTCCTTATACAAACACATCGCTAGATGCTTTCGCGGTCCGAAAAATGTGTTACAGTTGCTTTTGGTTTCCAATCTAACAATTAGAGAGAAAGCATTAAAAAAAAAAGGACATGAAACAAAAAAATTGATTCTTTTGGTGAATTTTCTAGACCCATTATCCAATTTCCCGGTTTTTTCCAGACTTCCCGGAGCGGTAGACACCCTGAATATCAATGGAACAACTGCTTCCTATTCAATATCAATTGTAAAAGTTCACCTTGTTTCATCAGTCCCTTTGAAGCAGGCATTCACTACTTCATTGAAAGCAACAGCTAGAGGAATGGTATCACTCATGCCAATAGTAAGAGGTGAGGGTCCCCTGGACGAGCCAACAGGCATAGATGTTGTCTTAAAATCACTCGTAAGGCTACCGACACTTTCTGTTCTGGTCATGGAGTATGGAAGGGGAGACATGCGACCTCGGGATGATGCCTACATAGAGAAGTCAAGTGATATAATAATTTGATTGGAAACAAATTAGAAATAAGCACGACTACAGAAATTCATCAACACTCACTAGAGGTAACGATGAAAGGAAAGGATATTCTACATGTAAATTTGACAGGATAATTAAGAATTTTTCATTCTAATAATGAAACAATTTCGATTTAATTATTTCATAATAACGATTTTTAATAAGATAATACTCTCTGGAATGTGATTAACCCTTTAACACGCGGTGTCCTCGCTGTGAGGACACCAAACTCTGCGTTTTGACTGCTGCCAGTCAAGAAGAATAGATTTGATTTCTATAAAAATAGTTGCAAGTGACATGGCTCCACGAGAATCCTTTACTTTTTAGCATGTTCATTTCCCGTAAAAAAAATGGTCACGATTATTTTTAACAGCACTGACATCTGCTGAAAAATGGAAGAACGCGAGAACAGCTGGAAAGATTGCCCAATGCTGAAAAAAGGGCAGCTGTTGCCATCGCTCGACTTAACTACCAGCAAGATGGTGGACGATCAAAACATTGACAGCTGGCTGTGCACAAGCACAGCCAGCTGAGGGAGCGATGGCAATGGCTGCCCTTTTTTCAGCATTGGGAAAGGGTTGCGGCTCAAAGGGTTAAGAGAAAAACTGTTGGTTGACGTAAGGTTTTGCAATAAAAATTAATCTATTAACAAAATCTTTTACGAATGGATTTTATTTATAATTTTTTTTTAATCTATGAAAAAGAGAGAACTATTTATTATTTTTTATTTACTGAAAGCAAAATTATGTAATATAAAAAATTAATAATAATCTTTTTTCTCAAAAGTAACAACAACCTCCCGCCCCCTCCTTTTTTTTTCTTCAATGTACACATAGCTGAATTTCCCAGGTCTCATACTTGTATAGAACTAACTTTCAATCTGATCTTATACTGTTGCTTTAAAAATTCAGCTTCTTCTTTTTTGAGAAAAAGGCTAATATTATTTAATATTTCAGTTTTAATACGAGAGATTAAAAAAAAAATATTCCTCAAAAGATTGAGAGTTTCACAACTACAATCAATACAACAATTTTAACAATGAATGTACGATACTGAAGCCACAGGCATACCTCTAAAGCTCTTCTGGATGGGGGGCGTGGAAGAATATGAGACAACATTGACCCAGTAGGAGTCCCACCTCTGCTTGCAGGAAGAGTTTTTTGCAATTCACTGTTTGCTATTTCAGGTTCTACTTCTGAGGTTATTTCACCTATTACTAAATGAAGAACAAAGATTTAAAAACAGAATACATTCACTCTGAATGAAAATACAGCATACAGAAAGAGAGCGATCTTAAAATATTTTATTTACAGTATGGAACCTCTTATACGGAAACTAGTTATCCAGAATCATTTTTCAATCGATTAAATTCCTATTTTTACCGAGAGAAAAGCAAAAAATGAGTTTTTTTTATATTTCTTATGTTTTTGTTTTTTAATTTTGTTTGTTTGTGGGATTACGGCCGATTAGCTAGGCGTGGGCTCTAGCCGAAGGGTGGGGTGCCCTCCATGGGGTTTTTTCTAAGGGTTCCTAACCCGTATTTACACTAAGTTTCGGAGAAAACCATGGAAAACTCCGAATGGTTAGGTTGACGGACACGCGATGGGACCCAAACCCGGGACCTTCACACTTCACCCGTCTACCATTTCCAGTGATATAACCACTGTGCCATGGTGAGGCTTTTTTAATTTTGAGTACTACAGCTAGAATTTATAAAGCAAGCAATCTGGTAAGGTATTTTATTTATTTATTTTTTTTTTTAGCGTGTGACTAAGTTTTCAAGAAGTTATCATATACTTACTACTTCCTCTCTAAATGATTATTATTTATCTTGATCATATTAAGAGCTTTTTTTATATTAATTTTCTAATATATTAACAATTAATGTTTAATTCTAATCAAAAATAGAGAGTAACATTTATGCTACCAATCAAATCAGTAGGTGTTGTGTTAATCCCCTATCAGTTATCCAGAATACACCCGGTCCCAACCATTCCGGATAACAGGTTCTATACTGTAATAGCAACATCAGTAATGGGCCGAATAAACATCTAAAAGTATTTTAAATGTTTTAATTACTTTTTATAAATTCAATTAATTTATAAATTGCATTTTTTAATGAAGTTTTGATCTTGAGGGGAGGTGGGGGTGGCCTTGATCAGAGGACTTTCTAAGGTGATAATCTTTATGCAGCAATTAATTTAAAAATAAATATTAAGAACTGATTTTATTTTTACTTACAAGAGAAAAAAAAGAGGCTTCACTAAGTCATGCAAATCCATATCCTTTCCAAATTTAGTATGATAATTCCTTAGATTTGCATAGAAGTTTCAGATGCATTTAAAATTCGAAAAAATTATAAAAAGATGACAAATATGCATTTATGCACTTTGTAACTGCATTAGACATAACATACAGGAATAATTAAAAGAAAATACTAATTTACCAAAAGCATGCAAAGTTGGCAACTTTGACAAATGGAGATCGGCCATGATTATATTATTCACATACCATGAATTTTTTTTTAAATGTGGAAAATACCTAAAATGAAGAATTCTGCTAAGAATCCTTATCCTCACATTTTTAATTAATAAAGTTTATTTTTAATTAAATTTAATGTAAATGGTGCCTGAGATGAGACACCAAATATTAATAATTACAAAGAATGTTTGCCAGTGTATTTGTAAAAAGTGTGACATAGTTGCGGATTTCCCATAAGGCTTAATATAACATTCTGTATGTGTTGTATGAAGTAAATTTTATTTATACTGTAAACAACATTTAAGAAACTAGCAGTTTGGCATATTTATATAAACAATTTGAGAGGGGGAAGTAGGGAAAAAAGAATTTATTCATAAAATTTTAAAAAGGAATTAAAGAAGACACAAGGTGTATATTTGATGCCTCAGCAAAAGTAGATTCAGAAATCCTTCAATGTGTGTGTGTGTGATTCATTCGCTATATGAAATGCTGTAAATTACAATTAATATACTGTTGCCCTAAATTAAATAACAACAATACCTTTTTTTTCGATTAAAAGGTGGCAGAATTCTGAAACATGTCAACTATTCATTTTGAAAAGATAAATGGTGAGAAGGTATAATTATTGGGTGTAGTAAGAAGTTTTAAAGCAAACTTTGTATGAAGTGTACTGCAAAAAAGTGTAATAATTAGTACACCGCATTTGTGTCATGTGATATAAACCTGTTTAGAGTTATCAAACTGAAGCAGAAGCAGGGAGAAGAGTTAAAATAAAGTTAAAATTTTGAAGGTCAAAGATGTTATAAAATAAGACATTTGTCACTGTATTCTTTGTGAATTTTATCAACAAAGCATGTGAATTAATCTGTTCTGTTTTGGAGAAAAATGTATCAAAAAGTACATGCAAGTATTGGTTTTGGCATTTCAAAGAGGGTGATTTTGATGTTAGCGATCAAGAACATGGTGTGATGAAGATCACTTATCTAATTTTAATAATCATTTACTTTGTGTTTCTTAACTGTAATCTATCCAAAATCATGTATTCAAAATTACTTTTCTGTTCTCATTTTTTTGTCACTTTGGCTTTTAAATCTGTAAATTCATTTTTTCCCATATGCATTATTCTTAATTGGGTACTTACATATTATTCCGGCGGTATGCCAAGACGAGCAATTTTTCTTCAAGATAAATGCTGGACACAATATTATTGATGGTTGAGAATACAATTGGCAACAGCTTGCCAGTAAATTTGAAGAAAAAATAGTTTGGCGTTAATGACTGCTGGGATAATAAGTAAGTACCCTTAATTGTTTATTTGTCTCATCAGACCCTTGGAGCCGTTCTGGACTAAAAATAGATTACATTACATCCGTTTGCAATAGCAGTGCTTACCCCTCTTTGGCATAGTGTTGGCATTATTATTTTTTTGTTGCCCTGTGACATATTTAAAATTATTTGCTCACAATTCCATCATTTTAATTTTATTGGATTAAGTTTTAGGGTTGCTCTGGGATTGGCATTACTTATCTCAGCCATGTTTTTGTTTTCGACAATGTGTAATTCTGTGCTGGTGTAATTTTTAAATCATTCTATCCTTATTTTCACTGTCCTTACAGGATGTATTTTTATTTCACTGAACCACTACCAGCCATTGTAATAAATTTACGCTTCCATAGTTTCTTTTAAATAAAACAGTTTTAAGTATTCTAATGTCTTCTTTTTATATTACAACTAAGTGTATCGAACCTGGATTCATTCGTCGCAACACAGTTTAATAATTTAAAATAGCCAAACCAACAACTCTCTTATACATGGTGTGGCACCACTGAAGGCTAAACATGAGCATTTGCAAATACTGCTTGACAAAAAACAATTTCTAATCATTTACATGCAATGGGAAAGATTCAGAAGGCAGGAAGATGGGTTTCACATGCATTGAGCCAGAGGAACAAGGATAAGCATGTTTTGAAGTGCATGAATCTGCTAATCAGGCAACAGAAAAAAACTTTCTTGTGGAAAATCATGACAGAAGATGAAAAATGGATATATTATGAGAGTGCAAAATGCAAAAAATATTGGGTCCAAATGGCAAAAAAGGCAGAATTTTTCACAAAAAGACATCATCATACTTATTTTGTTAACAAAAACTGAAATTTTGTGGGGGGGTCCGGACCTCCTGGACACGTCCTTGGAGTACGGTGAAAGTGTAACAGCTGAACACTATAAAGAACAATTGCTGCGACTGCAACAGGAAATCGATTATAAATGTCCATCTACTGGCAAAGGTTCATGGCCAATCAAATTGCTCCATGACAATGCAAGGCCTCATGTTGCAAAATTGGTCAAGAACCCGTTAGTAAAGTTTGGCTGGGAAGTTTTGGAAGACCCAGCGTATAGCCCTGACATAGCCCCTTCAAACTATTTCGTTCGACGAACAATGCCTTGTCTTCTGTATACAGTGGACAAAGTCTGAAAATGGATTGATGACTTTATCGCATCGAAAGATGAATCTTTTTCTATGCTGCTTGCATTTGTGTACTACCTCACCGATGGCGGATGGTGCTGGAAAATAATGGAAATGACTTTGATGAATAAAGGTATTATTGTAAGTTCTAAATTGCATATTCATTTCTTTGACATGTGCTTTAAAACTTATTATTAGACCCAATATATTTTACTAAGCAGAATTTTCCAAAGAAAAATTTAACCGATTTTAACTCCAGTCTGACACCCCCCCCTCCCTCCCGGATCTACCATTGCACCTAGGCCCTTGTTCCGGTTAATTCACCACTGTGTGTTCATTAATAGGTTTCTTTTCAAATTCACAAGCTTTTTAATTTTTCATATAGTATATTCGATTCTAAAAGTTTTAAATGGCAACCAGATGAAAAAGTTAAGGGGGCAATTTTGGCCACCATCAGTTTGAAATTTTTTTCACACACACACACACACACACACAAAAAAAAAAAACCCTTATGAAACACAAATGCCATTACCAGAGTATTTAAGATCAGTGTTTTGTGCCACATCTACAGATGATGGAGCTTTACTGCTAGTAACACTATTAGGACTTGGAAAACCTCCAACTGCTGGCCCGGTAGGTGTTGAGGCACTCGATGCACTGGGACTAAAGATACTGAATATATCTGCATCCGCTTTGCTAAAATATAATTATTATTTATATTAATGACAGGAATTAGTATTATAATACACATAAATAAAATACAAAATATTAAAAATTTACTAACAAAGATAATTAACAGATATTAAGAATAATTACACTTTAGAGACCTAGTAAATAAATGCTATGATAAATTATGCACAGAAATAATTAAAACCTATCAAATACAATTCATGTAAATTAATTAATATACTACAAAACTAAATTACACAAATATAAATAAGACAAAAAGATATTGTTCAACAGCCTAAAAAGTTACTATTTTTTCAAAACTAGTTGCTTTTTAGTTGTCTGTGGCATCCCTTGTTAAAGCAAGAAGCAGAAAATTCAAAAATGAAATTCTGAAGAAATTTTTGTGAAAAAAAAAAATTCTTTTGGCTTTTATTTTTATAAGTTATGATATCAAACTGTAAAATAGATTTCAAATTTTCATAATTTACACTATTGAAGGGTATGAAATTTTTCCAATCATTTTCAAGTTCATTTAAATTTGTAAAACAACTTCACTAAAAAAAATTCTTTATCAATTTAGTATGAGAAAAAAAAAAAAAAAACCCACTAAGAAATGACAAATTTTCAATGCACATAAAAACAAAAATTATCTTTAGCAGGGAAATTGAAAATTTGCATTTTGTGCTCGTCCAAAAGTTATTTTTCTATTTTTGGAATACTTTTGCTGAAATGTAGTTAAGCTACTAAACCCACAAAACAGGAAAATCTTAAATATAGAAGATAAAAAATTTTTCAAAAGCATAGTCATAATTGACAAAACAGGATGTTTTTGATTCATTTATACGAAAAAAGTTGTGACTTCCTGCAAAAGAGCAATGTGGGAAAAAACAGACATAAAAAAGCAATCTACAACAATTTATCTTTTCAGTAATGCAAGTGAATAAGTTATAACTAGGTTCAAAATTAAAAACACAAAAAACCTTCCTGGGAAAACTAATGCACATGTTAATGACAATTTTAACACAATATAAAATAACATCTTTGGACAAAAAAAGCAAACAAAATAAGTTCACAATAACATTGCTTTCAAATTTATTACAAAAAATTGTTTAATTAACAAAAAAAAATGTATTATAATAAAAACTGGTGCCAATTGATCAAAATTTTATATCTTAGCTGCTTGGAAGATTAGCTGAACTTCTATAAAAATGACAGAATTTATAAGTTATGTTTTGTGTGCAGTATTTTGATCTCTTCAAAACTGATCATAAGCTGTAGAAATTCAAGCTTTCAATGACCGAATATTATTGATAGCTAACTATAACCACCGTTGGTTAATATTATCAAGGATATAACAGCTCAACATACAAATCATTTTCACATTACTGATACAACATTCAGTTAATTTTCTATAATATCAAATATCGAATTAGTTTGAGCTGCCGGACTGCTTAATTTCTGGACTGAAATCATTTCAAATACTGTTGAGTAGTTTTTCTCAAGAAACTGTGATATACATCCTTAAATTAGAACATTTCAAAAGAGTGGCAAAAGCCAAGAACAGCAATCTAGCACATACATCTATAGTCTGTTGGTTTAAAACCTAAATCAAACATTAAATATTGTATCTAATGTTAAGCAGTATAACGCATGATGAATTCCTTAATTAAAATGAAAACCAATGTTTACAAAGATTATAGATTAAGAAAATTTTGCTACATATGAGCAACTTTCTGAAATCAGATGATAAGCAGACAAAGGGTAACTTACATTGTTCATGATATGAACTAGATTTGGCATTTGTAATAGTTTGGTTGCTAATGAATCACTATCAACTCATATTTCAGAGTCAACAGATGATATATACCTATAGTAACCTAAATAAGTGACAAAAACAACATACTTCAAAGGATTTGACATAGAAATTGATCGCTTTAACGGGCCCTCATCAGGTGTTGAAGCAGTACTGCTTGCAGGCCTATTCACCTAAATGAAGAAACAAGATCAACCATATAAATACATTCCTGTCTACAAGCATGATTAAGGAATTAATAAATTTAAGGAACCCCAAAAACTGACAAGCACAAAAATGCCAATACTTTTCTGTACACACATGAGTTTCACACGGTTCAATAAAGATTCCAAACTCTCAAAGGTTGAAAATTTCTTTTCCTCCCTTTCTTTAAAGAACAACAAAAGAAGCATTTCAAAAAATTTAATGGAAATGTCTACAAAATAAAATTAACTATGCATACAATCACTCTGAAAAGTGATATGTTTTAGTGAAAGGTGATATATAACACTGTTAAAATATAACACTGTAAACATATAACACTGTAATATAACACTGTTAAACACATATCACTGAAAAGTGATATGTGTTTAAGTCAGGCACTTTAAAATTGAAAGAGGTATCTGTTTCCTTTTTAGATTTTATTTCCCTGATTTTTTTTAAGCAGAAAAGAAAAGAACACTTTTATACTTTATATACTTACAGTACGTTGAGGATCGGGTGACAAAGAAAAAGTTCCAACAGTAGCAATAAGCTCATCAATACTGGCACTCATGCCAGTGGTGGCATTCACAGGTTTTATTTCAATATGTATTTTTCGCTCTTTTTCTTCTTCATCTACAAAATAAATGGTTATCTTTTGTTATGTTTCCACCAATGTACAATGGTAAAGAAAATAACACTAACATAATATTAGTCTTACACCATAATACACTTTAAAAATTCAAGAGGGAGAAAATTATTAGATATTAGTATGAAAATATTTCTTTTTAAAAAAAGGCAATTATAATGATAATTTTGGCTATTTCCATAGAAAAACATACTTTAAGATCAGATTCCATTAAAAACATATCTATGAAATATTAGTTTAGAGTGACTTGTTTTAATCTATAAATAATTTTCAATGTAAACATCTTATAATAAGGTTAAAACATAGCTTGATAAAAGAGAATTTAATTCAAAAAATGGCATAATACTTTTTTTAAAAGTAATTTACTCAACTGTATGTTTAAAAGAAGCAAGTTCTTTGTTTTTATTTGAAAAAGGAACATTTTCTAAGACATTTAAGATTTTAGATTTAAATTTACATGCATTTTATTTTTAACAAATTTTTCTTCTAAAAACAGTCAGCATTAATGATTTTAAACATCCCAGTATGTTTAAAATAAAATTTAAATTTTTAAAACATCTTTGTACAAACTTGTCAGAAATAATATTTTTAACAAAAGCACACACCGTTCAATAAACATAACTTACCTGAATCATTATCTGAACTGGAATAAAAAGTGTCTTTATCTGACAAAATTATTAAGAGAAATAACATTTTTATATATATTAAAATCAAACATTAAAAATGAAATTTAATATAAAAGAAAGATATTTTACAGCATTCAACACCAACTACTAGTTTATTATGAATATAATTTTTTTAAACATTTTAAAAACTTTTAGAACACAACATTTATAACAAAATGCACACAACTATTAAAATAATACTACTGTATAATTTGCTATTGATCCAACAACTATGGATGTATCCCTCAAAACTGTGCCAAACATGAACAAACTTGGAGACTTAAGGAGAAATGTCGTGAAATTTGGTGCTAAAAATTTTAAGTCCCCATAACTAAAATAGCTTGGTGATATCTGTTATATTCAGTGAAAAATTACTAAACTCTAGTGTAATCCAAGAGAAATTTTTTAGATTTATAATTCATACTCTAATTGATTGATTAACATGCAATAAAATGCTAACTTTGATTATTCAATACATAGAGCATTAATTTCACACTAAATTAAACCCTGACAAAGCAAAAATAACTTCAAAAGTTCGTAATACTATTAATGCATCCCTATATTTATCATTGAGTATGGGCTGGTGTTTGTTGTATTTATCGTCACAATGGGCTAATTTAACAATAGATAAAACAATGATGATAAAGATAAAATAATGGAATCCCTTTGTTATAGTATTAACTCTCAATAAAACACAATATTTCTGTATAACCACTGCCTTATCACTACTAAAAATACTAAAACATTCCTAAAATAGTCCATAAGCAAAGTACACAGTAGAATTTAAGATCGCCCCATTCCCCCCCCCCCCCCTGATTTAGATGGGTATGGGTATGATTCAGTTACTTCTACTACTCCCAACAGGATAGCAACACTGGTGCCTACTATAAACATCGTCTTAGTTTCATTCCACTCCCCCCTTCCTAGAACTGCTAAATACAGTTGAAGTAACTACAAAAGTAACTAAACAATTCAAAAAATTAAGTTGTCTACAGTAAGATATTTGTTTTTCAGCAATAAAAGCATTCAGAGATCCCATCAATGTTAGTTTAAAAAATAATTTACTAATTATTATTATTATTATTCGGTATAAATAATCAAAACTGTTTTTTGAAATCGAGCAATCATACTTGAACTAAATCTTTAATTTCATTATTTTCATCAATACATAATTTAAACGTTGTTCGAATTAAGAATTCTCACAAATTCAATCCAATGTTATAAAAATTTTTAAATTATGCATGTACATTAGAGTGATTAAAGAGTTCTTAAATTTGCATACATCCTGAACATATATATAGTGATCTCGTATAATCCATTAAAATTTAACTATGCGTAGCACCAAAATGATCATTTAAAAGATTTAAACCTTCTTTGATGTTTAGCACTCTTAAGTTATGATTTGAATAATCAAAAAGTGAACAAAAAGAAAAAAATAACTGCTCACATACAAATCTAATGAAGGAAGATGGATAATGAAAGTTTGACATAAAACTTAAAAGAAAGGATACAATCTTGATTTGCATTCTGAGGCCTTATCGTAAAACCTTCAGCATCTATTTGAGGACTAGACTGAGAGGGAAGAAATTATATTCATAAACATATAATAACTAGAACTCTTTGATATTTGTCATAACATTTTATAAAGGTATGATTTAAAAAAGAAACTTACCTGAACATCTTGAGAGTCTCTGAAAAAGATAAAATGAAATTGAATGAATAAATAGATTAAAAAAGAATACTAAATAGAATTCACTATGTTATTCGGTTATTAAGTAATAATTTACCATTATTTAGTTTATAGAAAGTGAATAGTTCAGTGTAAATTTAATATAGTTGACATGTATTCTGTTTTACAATTTATTTTTAGAATCCTGGAAATTTGAGTTTCACCATACATTGAATGATATATTTTATTTTTTTTAAATCATTCCCCCCTACTCCCCAGTTGTTTTTTTTTTTGTTGTTGTTAACTTAATGACTAACATTCAGTTTCTAATAATAGTCTTACTAAATTATTAACTAGTGGTCTAACGACAGTTGCATGCTTCTTTCAAAGTTGCAGCAAGTATGATGTCAGAAATAAATCTCCAAAAAGGAAGCTAGCTTGGGGATAATTTCAATATTTGGAGAGATATAAAAAAACGTAATATGATATTAAGGTTTGACAATTTCAATGGGAACTGCAAGATTTTTAACACATGGCTCTAATTAAACAATTTATTAAATGAAACAAAATTGAAAATTGATTTTTAACATTTAAAACATTAATTTTAGAATGTTAAACCTTAGAAGAGCAACTCTTGCTCTCCTTGTCCACTAGGGGGAGGTCTGGACATCCCCTTGAATATGTCCTTTGCTATATTTATTCTCACAATGGGCTACTAGCACCGGAACCTTATAAGAACATGTTCCCTTTGATTAATTTCATTTCTAACAGTTAGTTTATCAGGTCTAACCAGTTTTCCATTATTTTTACTCTTTCTCCTTCCATCAGAAAGATACCATCATTGACACAATGCTTATTTTACAGTACAGTCATCAATGCACATTATTGTTATGAATGAATTATTTTAACACTTAATGATACATTCACATTTTTTTGTGCTTGCTAAGTACTATTCTTGCAGATAAGAAGCATAAAGGCCATTTTTATTGTTATTATATATTTTTAAGGACACAATAAATAAAATATACTCACCCATCTCCACTAGTAACAGAGGTATCTTCTTTAGTACCATTCATTTTCTTTTTCTTCTTTTCTTTTCTTTTTTCACGCTTGCTTTTCAAGAACCCTATTCAGTAAATATGAAAGTTTTAGCATACAAATGAAATCTGATAATTTAACTAAGTAAAGGGGGGGGGGGAGGAATGAGCATAAAAAAAATTAACTTAAAACTACATTAATAGAGTAAAAATATAATTTAAAGTAGTTAGTAACTAATAATTAATAATGTTAAAAACTAAATTTATTTTGTGGGGGAAAAAATGAAAACTAAAACAATCTTTTTGGGGAAATATTTAAAACAAATTCATACAAAAGGCACACAAAATAGTTTAGTTTAGTTAGAAATATTAGATATTAGAATAGCAACTTAGATGAAAGATTAGATAGTAGTTAAATTAAGAATACAATCATTTAAAAATAAAAATAGACTGTAGCCACCTGAACTCCAGGAGTTCCAATACGACTGCCAGTCTGTTTTCCCGTTGGTACCAAAGCATAAGAAAAGAACTGTGTTAGTAATATGCAAGTAAAATATATCACATGGATATTTTGAAATTTAACAGTATATTAAAGAATAAGAAACACACAGAAGAATAAGAAAATTTAAGAGCAATATTGTGTTAGAATAAATAAGGAAGAAAACGTTTTAAAATATGACTAAGATAATTCACCAACACAAGATATTTGTCTGTTGACTTTTAAGTAAATAGTAAAGGGTGTTAACTAAAAAAATAATAATTCCAAGAATAATCTGATAATTTCATGTGGCTAAATATCTTAATTTCTATTTCACAATAATAAATTACTGTACATATACAAAGTATAAACAAAAACATGAAATTTCCAATTTAGAGAAATTTATTCTTTTCTCTCTTACAATTCAAAATAATGCATTATACCTGAAATATGAATTTTGTGGCAAAACTGTGACTTTAATATAACAATGGGTAGAAAATAGAACATTTTTGCAATTAATAGCAGCAGCAGAACATATATTTGCATATTCTGCACATAAATGCTCGATAGGAAGAGAAGCTCAAAACACATCCCTAAGCTGATACCTTTTAAAACAGAGCAATTACTTTTTTAAATTTTCTTTAAAAAAATTAAAAATATGTTCAAAATATTTTGAAATAGCTGTATTTATACAAAATTAAAATTTCTGTTAAAACAGACAAGTATCCATGAATTATTCCTAGTGGGATTTGGGAAGTACAATAGACTCTCCCTATGATGAAGTTTCACTACAACAAGTTTCTCCGTCTAATGAAATATTTAATCAGAACGTAACTCTAAGGCATAAATAACATTTAAAATACTCTCCATATAACAAAGTACTTGCCTCCATATAACGAATTTTTTCTGGCTTATCTTTGAGATTTTATGTCATTTTTGAAGAAAGTTTCTAATTTCTGAGCATTCAATTCGCACAGACCACCTGCTGAAACACCTGGCACTGGTCATTCAAGAGAAGACAAAACCACATCATACCGAAATGCTACAATCATTCGAAACCATTAAAAGAGATTTACAAATGGAGGAAAATATGCCCGGCTCTATTTTCAGGGCACTTTTAAAATGCGAGAATTTATGAAACATCACAGAATGCAAAGTAATGTAAAGTAACGGAATTTTTCATATAAAATTAACATAAGTATCACTTCATATTTTATTCATTAAATGTCTTTACTTTTGAACATTTTATTTATTCATTGAAAAGTAAGAACACATGTTTAACAAATTTATAACATATACTAACTTATTTTTAATTGAAAGTCATAATTAAATACTTTTTGACATTGAATTAGCTAAAAAGTTTGTAATATTTACTGCAATAACGTCTGTACAATGAAATTTTTTCTGCAGCGAATTTTTAAACTGGAACCAATGAAGTTCGTTACAGGAAGATTCTACAGTATATAGTTTGAAGAATGCAGAGTTTCTAATCACAGCAAATAGAATCGCACTAAATTCTTGATTAAGAAATTCGCTGGATGACAACACTTGAATAATTGATAAAACCACAAATTTAAGCAGAAAAGAGCTCAAAAATAACTTATTATGCCACTAGAATTTCCTAATTGAGAGTATTGTTATTTATAGCCTAACCCTGCTGGATGTTTGCTAAAGGTTTTAAAAAGAACTTTTCAACAAGCTGATTGCTTTAATAAAAATCATGTTAGGACAATCAAAACTATGAACTGAAGCTGAAAATTTATATTCATGCTTCTTTTGTTAAGCAATTCAATAAAATAGTCAAGAAGAATGACTTCTTTTTTTTTTTTTTAAAGAAACTGATTTCAGATTACTTTGTAATGAAATCACGGAAACTTGTATATCCCCAAAAACCCTAAGGGACCTACCGGAATATCATTTATGTGCTCATAACAATTAAAATTTTCTATTATTTTGTCATTGATCATATCATCAGAACTTCACCAAATCCATATGTGATTTAAAAGGCACCCCTCAGATATCATTTATAAGGTATCCCCTTTCCAATAAAAGAATAATCAATATCAGTTCACGTCAGGGTTCATATTCATAAATTGAAATTAAATTCCCTGAGTTTTCCCAAATACATTTCTATGAATTTCAAGCGAAAACAGATATAAAAAATAATTAATCGGTAATCTTAACTATTTGACATTTGTATAATTTATCCTATGAAACTAATTACAACTTTATCATTTGATATTACTAATAGAATAAAGTTTACCAATACAGCCTGTTTAGAAATTTAATTGAAGCTGTGAAAGAAAATATAAATCCATCAATAAATTAGGATACAACATATTTTATTTAAAAGAACAGAAATATTTTTCTCTCTGTGGTTGGGAAAAAAAAAAAAAAAAAAAAAAACCTTAACATTTTCCTGGTTAATCCTCCAAGTTGCTGAGGTGTAAAAAAATCCTGTCCACTTAATTCCAGTTTTCGCAGCAATGCATCTACAATTTACAGTATTTAAAAAACACAGACATCATACAACATATTTTAATTTTAAAGCTTGTAAGTAATTTAAGATCTAATTTTTTCTAATTACAAATCTTCCTATCATTTATTTATTTTTTTATAAATTTTTAAACTGCTTGAAAATTTTTCCATGAAAACAACTTTACATTATTAGCTCATTTCTAAGATGCTCAGAGGGTTAAGCTAGAAATTTCTATGATTTTATCAAAATAAGCATTTTCCCCTTGAGTTTTCACTGAGATAATTAGTAAAAAAAAAAAAAAAAAAAAAACCTGAGTTTTCCCTGAGGCATATGAATTCTGCACAGAGTAAAAAATTATTGCTGAACATACGTAAAGAAAAAAGTTCTGGTAATTAATCTTTTCTGCTGAAACTATAGCAGGACATATTAATGTAGATTTACTTATTTAATCAGTTGTAAAGCACTCATTAAAAAATGATGAATATAATAAACATTGTTAATTTCTTGCAATATTTATTAATGTAGTACAGTAGAACCTTGATTAACTGAAACTCCCCGTTAACCGAAGTCTGTTTCTTCACTTTTTTTTCCCTCCCTTTCTACTATCATCCGAAATTTTCTCTTAACAAAGATGCATTTTTAAAGTTCCCCCCCCCCCCCCACATTCCTTTTGTATGCAAGCCGTCCTTTCCAAACTATGAGTGCAGATAACTATTTTGGAATTCCCTTTTATAGAATTCCTTCTTGCAAGCTCAATTCTTGGTATGAGTGTACTCTTCCCCACTTTCAAACATCCCTCTTCTAAACAAAAACACACATCTTTTCGAAATTTGGAAGTTCATACTGCCGAGTCCCAGAACAATCAAATGTGTATTCCATAACCATTGTAATACCAATGTAACCATAATAAGCCATTGTAAGTTTTTGTTTCAGAAATAAATTTATTTTCATTTATAATTTTAATTTATTTAACAGTTAAAATAGTCATAATAACAGTTCAATGACGATACTACATATAAAACTAGATGATTATTGATGAATTCTCAATTATTTGAAAATTTCGATTATCCGAAGTGGGTTCGGTCCCAATTACTTCGGATAATCGAGGTTCTACTGTATATTGTGCTTTAATCCATATTATTATAACAAACCTATTACTTATACTAATTTTATCTATCTATATCCTTGCCCCTCCATTTAAATGCTCAATTCTCCATGGTTCAATCTCCTGAAAAATATCAAACTATGTACACTCAAGGAGTTAGTTAGAATCTCACAAATTACGAATAGCCCATAAAGTTTGCAGCAGAGTTTATGAATCTCACACAATTTTCAATTAATAACATATTTTTATTAATTGATATTCTCCTCCAGTGGTGCACACAAGGGGGGAGGGGGTCCCCCCCCCCATCGGCTTTGATTTTTTTTTCAATTGATTATTACCCTATATCTATAGTAAATAAAATGATTCCAAAAAACGGTAGCAATAGTTTCAGTTCTAATAAATAAAAAAAGAAATTTTTTTCTATTTTTCCTCAATTTTTCAAAAACGAACTGAAAGCGAACATAAAACACCATCTTGTTCTCAAAACTGTACAACTATTATTTTGCTTCCTATTGTATTGTGTAGTGTATTCTTAGGGAACTGGATGGGACGAGTTTGGATGAATTCCATCTAATGAAGACGAGTTCTTTCATCACTGATTTTTGTCAATCTGGAACATCCCTAAAAGTTGAACCCATCCAAACCGTAAAAGTTCGACCCCCCCCCCCAAACTGTAAAAGTTGGAACCCCCCCCAGCCAAAAATCCTGTGTGCGCGCCTGTTCTCCTCCTTTTGAAGCTGATTAAAAAGAATCCCATATATTGTTACAAGCAAAGAACAATGTCAGGAACTTATTTTTACAATTGAAAAAAAAAAAAATGTTTCAAGAATGCTATTTAATATTTTAAACCAAACTTTAAATAATCCCCTAGATGAGTTCGCTATAGCTTTTTTACTATAATTTTCCCAAATCTAGCAGGATAAATTAAACATCTCGTTCTTTAGTCATGAAAATACCTTAGAATAATTTTTTTTTTTCAAACGGTACTACGACAACAGTGAAGTCCAGTGGTGTAAAGGTTAGCTCACCGTGCTGCAATCCACAGGTCCGGGGGTTGAATCCCCGGCTTCTCAAGGTCAACTCAGCCTTTCATCCCTTGAATGGGTTGATAAAATGAGGATCAAGCTTGCATTGGGTCAAACACTAGGGGCTTCCCATCAGGCTAACCGCCTGAATGAGGCATATGCACCCGTATTCCAAGGTCGCAAAGCTGCGGTTGGGCAACGCAGGCCTTGGCCCCACAGAGAGCTGCTGGAATTTGTGATAACTGTCCAGATACACTGCTGACACAAAGCCATGTTTTTGACTGCCCAGCTATGGGTCCTGACCTAAGAAAAATTGGAGTTCTGCCATCTTTGGTGGAGCTTTATGCTGGGAATGTTCTTGAAATTGCTCGAGCCGTGATCAAGGTACACAGATTTATTTAATATCGAGATTCGATGATACACACGATAAAAATATATATAACATTAGTTAGCAATACTTCTGTTTTCTTAGTTGTTGAAAATCATTTTCACACACTGAAAATACTAGATATTATCAACCAGTTCCTATAATATGTAATAGCAGTATTATCTAAGACAATAAAATCCGAGAGTAAACAATGTTTGTAGCTGGCAGGTTAGGTATGTGTGTAGGTTTGTGACCTCTGATCTTCTTATGCATGTGCCTTTCACTCGCATAGCTCCTAGATGGGTCATCGCAGACCTACGTAATTTTGTATATGGCTTCACTAGGACATGTCCTAACACACCTCAGAGTGGTTTTTTAGAAATTCAAACCAGAAAATGTTTTATTTTATGCAATTTGGGGCATTTTTTCTCACTTAATACATAATAACGTCGGTAATTATGCTTGCAAAAAAACTATATTTGCATCATTGGGCAGAGGAGAGAATTTCCTTTAAAACACAGTTTCTTCTGACTATGTAACACAATCTGCAGATTTTTAATAATTTTTTAAAGATAGATCACTTTTGACGAAAGTTTTCGAAAAATAATTTTGAAATTGTTGCATCTTGAATTCTATCTGTCATAACTTTTTGATATTTTGGGAAATCATGGAGCATTGATTTCGGCCTCTTTTAAAAGAAACATGGGGGGGGGGATATAAATTAGGAGATTTTTTTATGAATTTTTAAGTAAACAAGGATTTTGAATACAACAGCTGCTGCTTTAAGATTTTGTTTGACATTAAGCTTGCAATTTTTGCTGTCATGGGAATTGAAACTGAATAGCTGCCAGTTGAAGAAAAATAAATAAAATTACTTTAAAATAACTGAGTTTTTGCATGTGAAATCTACATCATTTTGATGTAACAAATTTAAAACCATTTATGAAACTCAATCAGAATAATAGACTCGCAAGCAAGCAAATAATTCCATATTTTATATTACATTGCCAGAAAAAGAATTGAATGCTGTTTTATCAACAATGAATTATCCAGCACTATTTTTGATTGAGTTTTTAAACAGGATACATTTTCGAATCGCAAGAAACATTTTGCGGTGCTAAACATGCCAATCTGACAAGAATTATACATAAAAATGTATGGAGAGCTATTTTAGTGGCAACCATAAAGTGAAATAATTATCGTCTATGCTAATGCATAAATTGCAAAGAATCACCAAACAATAAAAGACTGCATTTGTGGCAAATATCTAAACCGTTTCTTTAAATAAAGCATTAGAGAGAAAAATAAAAATATATAGTACTGGTAGCAGTAAAAGACAGTATAAAGTAATAGTTAGTAGATATGCTAGGGCAATATTGATCAAAACACAACATGCCACATTGATAAATATTTCGTGAAACTAAAAGTGTTCTATTCATTTTTCAACAGCTGTCTTACAGCACAGCTAACTAAACATCGAGTAATTCTAAGTCGAGTTAATACATCCCGTGGTAGTTTCAACAGAAAAGACTGTACCTGAATTTTTCTTGGAGATTCTATTTTGTCACAAGTAGTTTTGATCAAATTTTAGGAAATGTTCTCTTCTTGCGTTAAAGAGCGGGTACACAGCTATTTAATTATAAAATAAAACGGTTCTCCACATCATGCAGTATCTAAGGTATTAATGGATAACTTAAACATAAAAAAGAATATGATGTTGAAAGGAGACATTTTGAAAGTTAGGAATTTTCACTGAAACTGTCAAGCTTTTTTTTTTTTTTTTTTTTTTTCTGGTTGCGAATGATGCAGACATAGTTTTTGTGTCATAATATCACAAGGGTCTCAGGTCAGTACTTATACTAACTTTACGAATACCTAATAAGTATACGCCAAGAGTCAAATAATATTGCTTATTTTTAGATTCTGCATCACTGGAATCAATTCGAATTATGCATGTAAGAAAAATGTTCGTTCCCTACCATGCAGAGAACGGATATGCAGCTTGTAAATATATATAAAAAAGCTTTGGTGTCTATGTGTATGTATTTGCTATAGGCACCTTGACTATTCCTTGTAGCTGGATCAAATTTGGCATACTGATTAAATAGTGCAAGAGAGCTATTGCTGAAAATATTAACTGGATTATGTATATTTTTTAGTATGTTTTGTCTATTTTTAGATGTTTTTTGTATATTTTATGAACTGGAAAGCTGTTCTTTACCTGGAATTTAAATATTTTATATCATTGGAATGTCCAGACATTGCTCTTTCAAAAGAGCTGTATTTCAACTAAATACCTAAATTTGCTTTTTTATTTTTAATGTTGCCAGAAAATTCTGATTTTTAGAACATGAATGTTAGCACATGCACCTATACATTTATTTCTGAGCATAATGTTTTAAAGAATTGATGATTATTCAAAATATAGATTCTGAAAACTTTTTTTTTTTTAAATACTAATGATATATAGTATGTTACTGTGAAAGACCAAAATTGGAGAATGTTGTCTTTCACCGGTGAATGTCAACGTCTACCAAATATGTCGGTGAATGACCGAATATTTGTTTAGATTCTAGTACATTCGGACTACCACCGGTGTATGTCGACAAGCACACATATGTTTTGATGAAGATAGAAAAGCGAAGCCGTGGTCAACAGAAAAGCAAAAACTAAGGAAAATAATTTTGAATCTTTTAGGGGAGGTTATTTCCCAATTAATATATGGTTCACTATGGTTATAGAAGAAATGTCCACTACAGTATAAATGCAAAGTTCTGTATTGGATAAGTGTCTACTGAAATCTTAGTGCTTAACATTTATATAAGTACAGCTTCTATCATTATTAAGAAGACGAGCAATATCGAACATCGTTTCTTCTTCTTGCGGAATTTAAAGCTACATGGGGAAAAAAAGAAAAATTCTTGGCTGTTCTTTAAATTATTACGGAATCTAAATTCCCCACAGTTAGAGTGTAGCAGTGAAAACTTCTCTACAGTGTGATGAACTCCTGTCTTCACTGTGATTGGTTACTCCTCTCAAGAACGTTACGGTACTCTTGGGATGTTTTACCGCACCTAAAATACGGAAAAAAAAAAAATTGCAAGTGTTCGACACATTCAACATTCACCAGTAGTGCATGGTGAATGTCGACATTTGCTGGTGTAAGTGAGAAATAAGGATATTTAGAAAATATTTCGGACATTCACCAAATGACTATGTGAATGTTGACATTCACCAGTGAAAGTCGACATTCTCCAGATTTCGGACTTTCATGGTAACATATATATTTTAAAGCCTAGAAATATTTGTTTTTCTCTTCTTTTCTTGGGGCAGATAGTGAATGCAAGACAAAGCATGCATGAAACGGTTTCAATAAATCTTGACAGTTGACAAGAACATGACGTCAGGCAAATGTGTTTGAACTGTTTTCTCCCTTTCTCTCACACCTAGTAAGCTGAGGAATGGAAAGCTGGGTATTTCATTGTTGTAGTGGGAAATCTTGAATTAAAAAAAGCACTTTGATGATTTCGTGACAATTTTCAGGAGAAGTCACTTTGTGATTCTTTATTAAATTGAAATTGTGCTATGATTTATTTTTAAAGAGTGGAACTTGAAGACTCTTGTTTTATTTGTTTATTGTAATTTTAATTTTAGGATAGCAAGATTTCAAATTTTTATTTATTTAGTTTTTTGTCAAGTATAAAATAAATGTATTAATTAACAGTTTGTAAAAGTATCACATACAGGGTGTCTACCAAATTTCTGAAAGTCAATTTCCTGACTTTTGGGAGGTCCCGGGATAAAAATTCCTGACCAATACATTTTACTTTGGGAAATTGCACAATGCCCCCTATCTTGTCTTTATATTTGCATATTTTGTACAAATTCTTGAAATCAATTTTAACTGAAGTATACAGGATTAAGCTTTCATCCATTGAGAAACAGACGTAGTCTCACTTTCTGATAGAATTAATTCAATGTTCTTGGAAATACGGTCCTAAGCTATAAGTTACCAAGTAAGCTAATTTGTCTTTTACCCTCCCGTCACGATAGATGAGCCCCCATTTTTCCCTCTTTATACAAGCACATCGCTTGATGCTTTCGCTGTCCGAAAAATGCGTTGCAGTTGCTTTCGGTTTCGAGTGACAATTAGAGAGAAAGGGTTAAAAAAAAGGGGGGGGGACACGGGGGAAAAAAAGATTCTTTTGGTGAATTTTTCGGACCCATTATCCAATTTCCCGGTTTTTTCCAGACTTTCCGGACCCATTTTACAATTTCCCAGATTTTCCGGAGCGGTAGACACCCTGACATATGATAAATACAATAAAAAATATAATTAGTATGCTTAAGAAAGTAAATATTAACTCAATACAAGGTTAAATGGTCTTAATCTTTTATAAAACAGTTTAAACATTTATGTAAGTTAATTATAAAAAGTTACTAATGGAATAATAATTACTAAACAAATTTAGTTAACAGTTTGCAATTCATAACTAATTGTATTTTTTGATAGCTATTTTCTGACAATTTATGCTTTAGCAAAACGTAACTAACAAGCATTTTCAGTATTAAGAACAAACTACAAACACATTACATCTGCAAAAATACTAGAAAATATTTCTACCAATTTAAAGTACACATAATTAAGCTTTTAGAAGGGGGAAAAATATTTCACGCTTTAAAACAACAGCTTTTATAAATTTTCACATACCAGTTTCTTCTAATCCTTTATGAAAATCCCCAGTCTAAGGAAATTATTTTACCTGTATTTTCACATGAACAGAACAAAGAAATGACAGAAAAAAATACCTTGTAAGCAACACTTGAGTTAATGCAATAAAATAACACATAAGCAACTGGGAGTGCAGACAAGTATGAAATAGAAACAAGGCATTTAAAAAAAAATAGCAGGACAAATATTTACAAATATACATGCACTTTTATAAACAAGCAAACCATCACCGCCGAGAACTATGAAGTTAGTACAGATGTATTTAAAGTAGTTACAAGAAAAGATTGAAAAGGAGTATGATAGACACTGACTTATGAAACAAGAAGCATGAAGACTACAAAAATTACCACTTTCACACACATTATTTCAATATATTTTCAGAAAAAATATATATAGTGGTACATGAAATTATATTCCATAGCTGCCAACTCTTCCTGTTTTTCCCGGAAGATTTTCCACCAGTAATTTTTACTTGCAAATTTAAGCTTAAAATAAGTCCAAAATTTTATTATAAAATAAAACTGTTTGAAGATAGTGGTGAAAAATCTTTCGGAAAAACTGGAAGAGTTGGCAGCTATGAAATTCTATATATCAAAAATAATTCTATATTAAGCATACATAAGGTGGTTTATTATTTTGAAGGAATGACTCATTAAAAAAGAACTATTACTAAGGTTGTTTCAATAGAATATCATATACATCTTTCCCCCCTTTTTTGTGTAATTTAAATTATCCAAACTTTGTCTGCTCCTTTTGGGAGAAATCTAAAAACACCGAGACTGTAAATATAAATTTTGTAAAAGGTATTTAATAGAAAGAGAATAATTTAACAATTTCTGAATATTTAGGTAAACTCAAATTTTCACATGTATACTGGAAGGAATGGAAGGGAGTGATGACTATTGATTACTCCTAATTTTCTAGTTTTATGCAGTAGTTTTGGCAAGGAATGTATACATTATATATATGATGTACAATATTTAAAGCATTTTCTCTTGCTATAATTACCACAAATCTAGCCAAAGTAAATAAATTGCAAAGTCCTTTAAATGTAATTCTTAAACTTCAAGTAATTTTTAAAAAAATAATAAATGTTCAGTTTATTGATACGATAATGATTTTTGTAGTGAAATAATAGAATTTTTCTTTTAAAATTGGTGATAAAAACAGAAAGAAAATTCTTTTAAATAATGTTTCTAGAAAAAAAAAGTAACTATGTAAATTGTACGTTTTGTAAGACTTGGCCTTTATGCTAAATAAACTATATATATAAATAAAATGGGTTAATCAGCAAATTTTATTACTCAGTACTTTTATAAATTAAACAACTTTTAAAAAAAATTAAGCAATAAAAAAAAAAAGAAATTATAATACATTAATCAATAAGAACATGAAATATAAAATCAGCACTCAAGCACGGATAACTATGTGAAATATAAAGTAATAAGTAGAGAGCTAATATTCCTAATTACTGCATAAAATCAAAGTTATAATATCTAAAATAGCTACAGCTAAGTAATTTTTTATTGCACACATAAAAGTAAAGAACTTAGCATAAATATACCAATAAATTCAATATTTTAAAGTTTTAACAACTCTGTTTCTGTTAATAGTAATAATTTAACACCATTACAGTTGAAAATGAGATTAAACATACTTTCTAGAACTATGATGTATTTAAAAATAAAACCGTGCTGCTTTTTTTATATTTTATATCATTTTCTGACACTTAAAAGTTTATCTAAAAATACCTGGTAATGCAAGTTTACAAAAATGGAAGTGCAATTAACACAATTATGGTAGTGTAACATGACTTTTTGGGTAAGCTTTAACTATTCAGTAAATCTTTTTCCTCCATTTTAAACATAAAAAAGCCTTTATTGTGCTTTAAATATAAACCTATTTTTGTTAAAGCAACAAAAACATTTTTTAAATGGTATACTGTAAATCAGATATGGGCAACCTTTGGAAAGTTGTGGGCCAAATTTTAGGATGTTAGAGAGCTCGCATGCCATATAATCGGGATTTTGAATGGTTCATGTGGGGTTTTGATATGTTCTGCGGGCTGGATCGAAACTCTGAATGGACCACACTCAACCCGAGGATTGGAGGTTGCCCATATGTGCTGTAAATAATAATTCAAGCGATATATTAATTTTATTTAAAAAAAAAAAAACATGCTTTATGTAGAAATGATTTTACACAGACATTGCTTCACAAATGTTCTAATTTTACGTAATGTAAAATATAATAAATAAATAAAATAACAAAATTGGTGTTAATTTATCACTTTAACTTCCATTCCATATATCTACACCATACATATTCCAACAACTTAACTCATAAATAAAAATAAATAGTAAATGCATATATTTATGAAATAACTGTAAATTAAAAGTAATACACTACAGGTATGTCAAAAATTAATTTATTACAAAATAGCTCAGATTAACAGAAAATAATCTATCCATTAATAGAAAAAGATTATTACATTTTGATGCCCTGAAGTTAGTCCTATTCAAGGCATTACTGTTTGGGGGTGAGGGCTTTGTAGCACTATCATTTGTAGCATTCTGAGAATTGGTAGTCGGTGAATTGGTTTCTCCACAAGTTTCAGAGTTACCTAAAAAATTTGTATGCAAAAGAGAACCAACAAAAACACTGATATCAAGAGAAGAACCAAATCAGGAGAATACATTCAAAAGGATTCTGAATACTTCCAATAGTCTACTTTGAAAGCATTAGCAAGCCATGCTAGGAGAGAAGTGCAAAGAAAATTATATACTTTTAGAAATTCAATAATAACTTTTTTTTTAATTTACTCACAAACAAACGTCTTGTGTTTCAGCAGCTTTGTAGCATTTTCCAATGAGCACGCTGGTTATAATTTTAGGAAACATTATTCAAGGAAATTGCAGAAGTAAAATAGGTTTTCTTTTTTTTTTTTTTTTTCTCTCTAAGTTTTCTCATATAAGAAATCATTAAAAATAAAGATTCCCAACCACACCTCCGGGGTAAAATAGACTTGTCTCAAAAATGCTTTAATAAGTCAAAATTAATGGAAATAATTATTTTTGTTTTGAAATACTCCACAATGTAAGAACTGTCACACTGTCATATTTTTAAAATTAAAAAACATTAGTTCTTAAGGTTTAACTAAATTAATTTAAAATGATATTAAAATAAAATTCTTTACGAAAAATTTAGATGAGCATAGTAAATTTACTGCTTAAATGAGATTAAAATGTTAAACTTTTTCAGAAGGGAAGACTTTATAGCTTGTTGCTTAAAAAGGTGCAAAAAGTCAATTCTTGCTATACCCCCCCCAATCCTTGGTACTGAAACTACCTTTTATTCAACAATAGGAAATCGATAATTCTTTCACATCATCCATAAAGCACAGGGTTAATTATGATGACATTCCTTTCTAATTCTCCTTGAACCTGGGCCTGACTATAACATTTTAAGAAACAAGGCAGTTCTCAAATTTTGTGCCCATATATATTGCTATAACCTCAATTTTTTTTGCTATTTCTGCATGTATGCCCAGGTCATGTCCCCATGCAATAATCACGGCCAGTCTCGAACTTAGAAAATAGGTTAACAATAACACAAAGGAAGGCACTGTGTTAACATGTAAACCTAGTCTGTCTTTCAGAGGGTGTCTTGTTTGGTTTAAAATTCAAACATGCCATCCCCAAAAGGTTAATTAAATAACTTAAAATTTGAATTTAAAACTTCCACCACCATTATTAATTATGACTGAGAAAAGAAGCCTTAACTAACAACAAAATTCCTCTTGAATAAAACTTTAAAATGTAACACTCAATTGCAATAAATTACTAAAATATACCTAATATATAACAGACGGAAATATAAAAGTTTATTACAAAACAGCTATTTGGCCCATATGCAACTTTCTATAAACAATACAGTTGGTATTATTTTGCTCCAGGTGCAAATTACATTTATAGTATATAGTTATTAATTATATTATAAAATGTAATTATATAAATCATTTGAGTAAAATGGATTACTGTTCACTAGTTTGTCAGTTTAATTATTTGTTAGTTCCAAGTTTTATAACTATGTTTTTGATTTGAATGGCCCACTTTTAGACACAACTTAACACTACAGATTCAGTTTTGTAACCGAGAAATCAAAAATTGTGGGTACCAGACGTTTAAAGGATTAAGTCGGGATATAAAGAAATTCTTTCTAATTTTCAAATTTTCCCTTTTGAATGAGAATTTACTCAACAAATAATTTTGCAGCTCTGTTTGGCTATGCAATCAGTAGATAAAGGCAGAAATGTATAACAGTAACATAATTCCGATTCATGTACACTGAGGGAAACAAAATACATGAAGTGACTTGTAATACAGCATAAAAGATACATTTCAATTTTTTTTTAATTTTTAAACTTTACATTCTAGTACTATAAATAGTCAATAAAAACAACTCCTAAGTGAAGAATACAAAATAAACATTAACAGGACATGCATTCAAAACAGGCAGTTTTTAAAAGACATTCGCATACATGCATGAGATAAGAAAAATGATAAGTGGAACGGACCAAAAATAACGATGATATACTTTTGAGTGAAGTTGAGAGGATAGGAGAAAGGAAAAGAGAGAGATCTGGTTTCTTTTAAAGGCAGGTGCCATGACAACAAAACATACCGAGGGATGATGAAAAAAACAAATCCAATAAGGAGGTAGTTCGGCGGGATGGTTTGCGTTTGCGATGAAGAGACATTTTTTTACCTTCTTTCTTGTACGGCTTCTCCTCGCTATGGATCTCCGAGGAGTCAGGGGATTGATTTAAGCCCAATGGGGACAGGTCCGCCTCCTCAAAGATCACATATCCTAGGAAAAAAATCAGTTTAGATTTATAGTCATAAACTTCTGAATAAACAAATAAATGTAGATTCATGATATGAGCAAACAGTAAAAGTTTAGCACTGGAACACATACATTCAAGACACGATTTTGTATGTTCCTAAAAGTTTTCAGAGTTGCCAATCTGAAACGGGCAAAAATCAGGAGATTTTATTCTAACAATCAGGAGACTTATTTTCAATTAAAAAAAAATAATAATAATTATTTTTAAAAATCGGGGATGTACCAGCTGAAACTACACTTTGGAGAGAGAAAAAAAAGCATTTTTGATGCAATTTGTTGTCAGAAATAGATATTTTTGGAGCAGAAAAAAATTATTTTGGGTTATGTCTTCTTTAGGTAGTCAGTAGTTTGTAAAATATTTGGTAACATAAAATGTATTAAGTTAAAAATTAGGGTTAGTTTCAATTCTTAAGGCATTGGAGGAAGCATCATGTGTCACTGTCAATTCTAAGACGAGAAGAAATTAATCCTGCCTTTGTCTAACAGGACATTCTTTGGGGGTACTTAAGAACAGCAATAATAATAATATACAATGATAATAGTACGATGACTATAGTGGCCATTGAGTTTGATGACATTAAGACGTCAAGATTACTGCTATGCTTTAGGAATGCAAACCATTTTGCAAGGTTACATATATCGGTTGCTTGAGAATTGAATTTACAATAGCTGCTATAACATGATTCGCATTCTTTTAACCCAAATAAAATTTCAGTCCCTTTTTAAGGATTTTGTTGACGGAAAAAAAGGCATTTTAGTGGATGTTTAAACTTTGTGAAAAGAAACATATCAATTTCAAATACAAACTCTTTTTACTACATTTTGCAATTTAATGAATTTCTTCTCCCAATTAAAATGAAGGCAAAATTCCCTAAAGCATTGGTTCCCAAACGTTTTCTCTTTGAGAATGCATTTTAGAACTCGAAAGAATTTAGTAAACTGCTAGTGCAGTCGTTGTACACTAACAGACATGTCCAGTTTCCAAAATCAAAAACCTTCAGATCTCCAGCTTTTCAATTTCAAAAAGCCTGAGATTGCCAGCTTTTCAATTTCGAAAAGCCTGAGATTAGCAGTTCTTCAATTTCAAATGCATATATTTTCAGCATAAAATGCACATATTTTGTTTCTTCTCTTAAATGCCATGCATGCTTATAAACTCTGCAGTATTTCACTAGTTGACTGGCATAATATAAATAAATTCAGCTTCAAACATTTTTCAAAAGAAATATAAGAAAATATAAGACAATTAGTCAATACATGTGATTAACTATTCCTATCTAAAAAGTATACACAAATATAACATTAAAAATTGAAATAACATCTAATTTTATTTTTTTTAATACTTTTATTAATCTTAAAAATTCAGCTTTAAAATTTCTAGCATATTTTAAATAAATAATGAGAATAACATAATGAATATTCAAGTATATAATTGAATTTTTTGGAACAACTTCAAATATATTAATTCAAAATCAAATGCTCTTGGGTTCTGAAGAACCCAACACAAGAACTGATATTGCAAACCTGATGAAGAAAATGGGGGAAAGTTGTCATTCCTGAACAAACTCTCAAAAAAGCCAGAGACTCGGGCCAAAATCCTGAGACTTGGCACATCTGTAGAATATTGTTTCTGCGAACCCCCTTATACACCCCTTATACACCTGAGGGTTCACGAACCACCGATTGGGAATCAAAGGCCTAAAAAATAATAAAACCAGAATTTATGAATTTTTAAAAAAACTTTCTTATAACCCGCATTTTTGATCGGAGTAGATGAAGCCCATTATTAGACAACATGCTGCAGCCAAAAACTAGGGATTAACTAATGCATAGTTATTCATTGTACCGTTAGCTTCTGAATAAAAAGCTTACAATTTCTAATCATGGATATTTTCCAGTAGTTGCTAATTAGCTTTTGCAGTGTTCTGCTCAATACTAAGAGCAGGAGCATAGGAGTGATTTAATTGAACAAGAGAGACAGATTGGCAACCAATGCATAAGGTTAGTTTGTTTTAATAGCTGCTGGTGGTCTATGCATATAGTGTATTTTCAACTAACAAAAATAACAAAAAATACATTCTTACAATTTCTGCTTTTGACTGATAAAGAAAAATTATTAAATTTAGAGTGGTGAATATTCCAGTGTTTTTAAAGTTTTCAATAACAATAATAAACCTAAAATCATCATGGATAAAGTTTGGCAAATAAAATGATTTTGTGGCAACTGGAATGAAAAAATATTCAAATATACAGGGTAAAATATATCATAGATTATTTTTTTTAAAGGAGTGTTATAGAAAAATAAAATCACCAGGCTTGTCCATTCCAGTTCCTCTTTCATTAACAAGATGCTCCAGAAGTTTGTCAACATCCATTTCATTGCACTGCTGAACAAACTCCACATGTACCTGAAAATCATTTTTAACATTAATTTTATAAAATCGCGAAAAGAAGAATATTTTAGCACAGCTTTGTGTGTGCTGTAGCAGTGTTTTATTAAGACACAGCTGAAAGGACGAATATGTTTCAGAAAATTTTGTCTTACTAATCAAAATCAAAATATGCTTGGGCTTTAGGCTAGAGCCGAAGGCTTGTTCTTGAAAGTTTACCAGCTCTCTTTTACCAATACTGTGCAAGTAATAAATAGCATATACATATATATTTTCCAGTCAAAAAATTATTCGTCTGTTTCTAATTTCCTAACTAGTCTGACAATATCCATAAACCCATTGAATTTTAGAAAGTTGTAAACAAGAAGTGGGGAAGAATAGATTTCTTCCCAAAGTTGTCCCAGAATGTCCAAGATCTGATCAGTTAAAGCCTAGTTATTGGTGGCATTTTTGGCAGAAAGAGTAGATTCTAAACATTATTTATATATATAAAGATATTGATATTTATAAAAATTTCAGTTATATCCTGGTTTCACATCCCTTAATTTCACTCTAAGCTTTATACACAAAACATTACTGCCATAATATATATATATATATTGATGTACAATGCAATAATCCCTCCATATAAAAGTTGTGCATAGATAAGTTCGATGAAAATACGGCAAATTAAACTTTATATGCACTATAATACCTTTTTCGCCTTACTACATACAAGCACTTTCAGCCATGTACAAGGCCATCATCAGG
Source organism: Cheiracanthium punctorium (assembly GCA_038373885.1). NCBI lineage: Eukaryota > Metazoa > Arthropoda > Arachnida > Araneae > Cheiracanthiidae > Cheiracanthium > Cheiracanthium punctorium. The sequence goes on from JAWZYV010019464.1 coordinate 152,631, forward strand.
TGTCTTCTTGTTTGTTGCTTCTCGTTCTTTTATTACCCTTTAGCCACGCCCACCAACTTTCATCGATGTGTGTGAGTAGTGTCGTTGACTGTCATTCATTATTGCTTCTCTTTTTAGACCATAGTTTTTATTTTTGTAGTTGGCTATTTTCCTAATATTTATCAAAATCAAACTCTTTTTAGACCATAGCTTTTATTTTCGTAGTTGGCTATTTTCCTAATATTATCAAAATCATAAGAGACGAAGAAAATAAAATAAATACTACTATTTACCGAAAACCCGCAAACAATAATCAACTTGTCAATTTCAACTCATACACCCTTTAAATATAAAACAGCAGCTATTCGTTCACACATCAACAGAGCTATTAAAATTTGTTCCAACCAAATCCTCTTAAAGAAGAAATCAGCTTTATTAAAAATCAATGTGAAATAGCAAACTATCCTAAAAGAATCGTAAACAAAATCTTTAAAGAAAGAACTAAGAAATTGGATCTAATAACCAGTGCACAAAAAATGAAACAACAGTTCACTAAAGCAATCCCATATTGTAGAGGAATAGCCAATAAAATAGCAAATGTAGCTGCCAAAAAAGGAATCCACACACCCATCAAACAAATTAAAAATATTTTCAAAAGAATTAGAACTGATAAAGATAAAATAAATGATTTTGTAGATGCCTGCTGTTTCTTCAATCTTAAATATGAAGAAAGCAATAGTTCCGTATGTTATATTGGGGTAACTAAAAGAAAAAGTAAAGAAAGAACACATTAATGATCTACGTTTTGGAAAACCAAGTACTGCTGTGACAAGAATAGCCCAAACCACCACTTTCACCATTGATTTTGATAATATTAGGAAAATAGGCAACTACAAAAATAAAACCTACGGTCTAAAAAGAGAAGCAATAGAGATAACGAATGACATCACGGCAGGCAATGACATTACTCATGCACACATCGACAAAAGCTGGTGGGTGTGGCTAAAGAGTAATAAAAGAACGAGAAGCAAGAAACAGCAAGACACCTGATAATGGCCATGTACATGGCTGAAAGTGCTTGTAATGTGAAAAAGGTATTATAGTGTATGTAAAGTTGTACATTTTCTTCAACGTAGATTACAAGCAATAGAAAGAGTTTTACAATTTTTGGACCACATCAAAGTCATGTGGTTTCATTCATTGCTAAAGCTGAAATTTCACTTTGAGAATCCGACAATATTCTCAAATCTTATAAGTCAAAATCTTTTCTTTCCCCACATAAAGTAAATATTATTAACAAGTTCTTTACAAAGAATATCTTGGAATAAATCATCAGCATTAATGAATGCTATCATATTGATAAAAGAGTATTTAATCCTTAGTGTTTTCAAAGAGCAACAAATGTTAATTTAAAATAATGCATAATTAAGTGAACAAAAGATTTAATTATAAAAATATGGCTTGAAATTTAAAACAGTTATTGCATTTAGAAAAGATTTAATGCATCACTACTAAAGGACAGTGAAATAAAAATAAAACAAATTTAAAACAACAAACATAAATGAATGTGCATACACATGCACGAGAGATTAGCGCAGAAAGTTATAACAGCTAAACTTAATTTAAAAAATTAAGTTTCAGGTTTTCAGCCAATATATAGGAAACATAAAAAGGTAGAATGACAAGATAAAACAGCTAAAATAAAGTAAATTGTTGCATACTAACCTGGCCAATAAGAGCATGGCCACTTTCCAATACATGAGCATAATTTGACAGGAATATTTTAATTTGCTTTATATGAGCTTCTTCAATGCTTTGGAAATGCTATAAAAGAGAGTTCAGTTTTATTGCTAACTATATAAATAATGAAACAAAATTATTTCTTTAATCTAAACAAAATACGGATTTTGATTTTTTCTCTTGATTTTAGATATTTTTATTTTTACAATATATTGTGTACACTTAAACTTTAATTACCACTTAATTTTGAACATTGATACATACCTGACAGGATACCATCATCTTCTTTTCAAAATCTTCTCTAACAGTAGTATATTTTTCTATATAAGTCTTATAATCCTCACCTGCATTAAAATTAATTATAACCAAAGTGCAATCAATGAATGTGAAACCAAAAGCAACTGATTGTTTCTTTAAAATAAATTTTTAAAGCAAAATACCATTTAAAAACTTATTTATAAAGTATACTTTTTTGCATAATAATCAGCTAACAACTAATCCAGGAAGGGAAAAAAATTAACTTACATGCTTTCTTGCATTTCTGTTCAGCCTGAAACAGATAAAAGTAATCAGATCTCTGATAATCTTTACAAATTTTACTCAGGTTAAATACAGTTTTCTTAACAAATTTCAACAAACTTATATTTCAGTGCAGTATCCCTTCGTTATATTACAGCTCAACATATCACGCATTCAGATACACGGTCGAACTCGTTTATAATGAACTCTGTTTTAAGGGGAACCCATATTTAACGAGGAAATTGGAAATTCTTGGTTGGTACAATGTTAAATCTATGGGATTAGCTTTTAACGAGTAAACCCTTGGTTAAAGTGAGCAATATTTGAGTGATTTATAATATATCTATTGACCTCCAGTTCAACTAATCCTTTCTTGGAAAAATTCTTTTAGCCTCCCGAAGTCAATGAAAGCCACAAATATGAAGTATTTCAACATAAACAGCTCAAAATATACTCAATAGCTTTTGAGTTGGAGAAAAACTTCAAACTTTTTTGAAGCCAGCTGTGCAAACGACAATATTTTGGGGCCACGAGTCTTCTCCAAAGAACAGTAACACAAGAAAAAGACAAGACAGTTCAGATTAACTAGCATTTTTGTACTGTACAAAAAATTTTTTAAAAAATTAATAAAGTATGCATGAATTTTCATGGTATTTCAGGAACCCATTTTTTATGAGCACTTGGTTATAAAAAGCAAATACTGCGGCCCCTTTACACTCGTTATAAGCCAGTTTAACAGTATCGCAATTTCTGTATCTCCCAGTTTTTTTTTTTTACTTTTTTGTAGCAAAAAATTCAACATGCCAAATTATGAATGCCAGTGATTGGAGAAAAGTTAAAGATTTATGATGACACAGGTGAGAAAATGAGGGATGGGCGGGAGAGCAGGTGTCTGTGTACAAACCATTTCGATCTCATAGATATGCAACAAGATGAGATATAAGACAAGAGTATGGGAGAAAATGAGGAGGAAAGGAAAGTCAATAGATAACTGCGCACATCGCATTGGATAATCCATGTTGGAATTTTTGCTGTGGGTATCCTGCAACAAGTGAAGAAAAGCAAGTTATTAGAAAAAAATCAAAGCTGAAGTTTTTTCAGCATAGTGATATGGCTAGTTTCTTGAGCAGGAAATGAAATGTGTACTTGTACATAGACTAAAAAATGAAATCACACTCCAATGTTTGTTTGAATTATTATCTTTTATTAGAGGACTTAATAAAAAGATGAAATATGATAAAATTAATAGTGTAAGTACAGGTGTTCATAAAAGTAAAATTTTATTATAAGCCCTTCCCTCTCAGACAGATATATTGTGACCCCAGATACATTAGGCTTTTTATTTTTTGTTGTTGTTGTTGTCTCCTGACAAATACAATATAATGAGGGACTACTGTATAAGCATATTTATATACTCATCAAGACTCAAAATAAGACAGGTGCAACAAAGACCACAACAAATGCCATGAGTTTAGCCCAAATAGTCGTGACAACAAACAGTTCTCGCAGGACGTTTGGCTGACTAGTGTTATTCCTTCAAGATATCAGTTATTGTTTCGCAGTTTCTATTCAAGAAAACTAGTACTTTTTTTTCTACCTCAGATGTATTTTAAGGTTTCATGTGAAATGGCAGAATGCATACGGGAAAAATGAAGTTTTCTCTTTTCTTTTCTTCTTAATTCATTATGATTTATTTAACAATTTTTTTTTAAAGTTAAGAAAAAAAAAACTGCAACTGCAATTTATCATTATCACAAAAACATAAGATGTTGCAGGGAGCTGATTAGTTTTTGCTGCCAGATTATAACATCTGACAGCGTTATTTAATGCCAGGTTCCGAATCTTATTTTGAGCATTGATACACTTACATTAATTAACATACACACAATAAAAATCAAAACTATCAGTAAATTAACAAAAAAATCTACCTTTTCTAGCTCTCTTAATGAAGCATTTTCTCTTTTCAGTTTTTCATACTCAATTGATCTTGCATTGAAAGCTTCTTTGGCCTATAGATTAACAGTTAAAACAATAAAATTTATATGGTTATACTTAAAGACAGCTATTAAATGAAAGTTCTTCGTCCAACAATTTTTGGTCATTGCTTCTTCATAGAATATGTTATAAATTATATGAAAACAAGCATAGGAACATAAAAAAAATAAGATTTATGTCATATTAAACAAGTGTGCAACAATTAAAATTTTTTTTTAATTTTTATTCAAAGAACATAAATTTCATTTTCAGCAATTTATAAGCATGTTCCATACATGTGCACCATAGTGTACATCACTTAACAAAGATAGAAATAATCAATATTAATTTTTAAAATGTTTTCATGACTATAGCTTAGCAATAACTAAAGAATGTATTAACAATAAATAAAAAAATAACAGGCAATATATAAACTTAAAAACTGCCTAATTTAAAATATTACTTATTTTCCTCATGACTCAGCTTAAAAAGAAAAATTAATGGTATGTTTTGGAGCACCTTAATGAAAGTTTGATTAAAAGATGTTATAACTTCGCATTAAAATAAATAAAAATAAAACAATTTTATGCAGATTTTGTTGAATATATTTGGCAGTATCTGGTAAATAAACAAAGTAATGCTTAGTTCAGAACAATCTCTAAAAAAAGGATTTTTTTTTTTTTTTTTTCCCAAGTACAGTGAAGGCAGCAGTTAATTCAATTTTTCATGTCTACCCTCCTTAGAATATTATATTTGAAATGTTCTGAAATCAGTTTTCATGTTTTGTGAACGTTATATTTTACAGCAAGAATTTTACGGAGATCGCTTTTCTTCTTTGAGATCACGCAGGATGTAAAAAGAACATTTCGGCCCCCTATCCCTACAAGTTACGAACTTTGGAAAATGTTCTCCAATTTAGCACCTATGATAAAAAAAAAAAAAATCACATATGTGCCGAATTTTGTATTATTAGCTGGAGCAGTTTTTGCTAGGCAAAACATTGACACACAAAAAAAATGACATTTATTATTTGCTGCACTTAATACATCACACAATTTACAAACAGATTCAAATCACAAAATTGCTCTAGGAGATGGAAATCCTTCGAAGTTTTTGAACAAACTAACAAAAAGGGGGTTTACTTAGTTTAGGGAGTACTAAAGGGAGTACTCTTAGTTTGTGAATAATACAAAATGAATATTTTTAAGTTTACCTTCTGTAGTAAAATTGTTGTCTGTTGTATACTTTGCACAACATCAGATGTTCCAGACTCCTCTTCTTTACACTACAACAAAATTAAGGCTCTATTAAACTAACAAAATAATGAAATAGAATATCAAAGCTGTATTGCAATTATATATCAAACATTTTCACATTTGAAATAAAGCATAACTACATAATAAATATAATGCATTGAAGTATATATATATTCATATCTACAGAGAGAGCAGTTGAATGGTAAATTATAAATATTCAGTTTTCAAGAAGAAAATTGCAGATCTATTCAAGATTAACTATGTTGAATGAAAATACAACCATGCAGGTTTCATTGTATATACATATGAAACACATATTTAACAAAACTTTATTTTTCACCAGAAAATACTTTTTGCTGTAATATGAATATTATATATATATGCAGTTGTCGGTGAAACACGAAATTAAAACATTCTGAATTTTTAAAGTAATTAAAAACTTTTGTAAAAAACACACATAAGAAGTAAAAGGAAAGAGGATACGCGTTTCGTTCAAAAATTCAGCAGTTCCCTGTGTTCTTTACGTCGAAGGGCTTGGACTGAAGAAGTTCAAAACAATTTTTGAACGAAACGCGTATCCTCTTTCCTTTTACTTCTTATGTGTGTTTTTTACAAAGTTTTTTAATTACTTTATCGTTTAACACCAGTATTTTGAGTGTTTTTTCAGTTCTGAATTTTTATTTAATTTTTAAAATCAAAATTTTTTTGCAAGGGAATGAGGCTTATTTTCATAACTAACAGAATTAAAAATATTACACACATAAGTATAAATTTTAGATATTTTTTCTGTTTATGTTTGCAAAAAATTTGAAACTGGTTCGTGTAACACAGTCCTAGAGATTTTCATAACATAAATTTTCAGATTTATAAATGTTTTTCTATTCTTTGTTTCTTCTACATATTTATACAAAATTTCAAACTGATTGGCATAAAGTTGTCAGTTTTAAATGCTTTTAAGCAAACCCTCCAAATGGCTGAGATATAAAATCCCTTCAACTTTGTTCCATTTTCACTGCAAAGCATCTATAACTTAAATTATTTATAACAGTCAAGTATCATAAAATATGTTCCGATATTAAAGCTTGTAAGTAATTTAGGAACTTGTTTAATAATTATAAATCTTTCTATCAAAATTTTACTTTTTTGTATAATTTTAAAGGTACATGAAAATCTTACCGTAAAAACAACTTTACATTATTTGCCCATTTCCAAGACGCTCAGAGGGTTAAATAACAGCATATATATTAGAAACATTCTAAATGTAAATAAACTTTTATCTTCAACTTAAACTTTGGATCACATTTTTGGATGGATCAATATATAAGTACAGAAAAATACTGTGTTATGAGTAACAAATGCAAAAAAGAAATTGGTTACAATCCAATATTACGACAAATCAATATAACATGCATTATTTCGTGCAATAATAAAAGAGCGCCATATTTTGGAAGAAAATGTATTAACTGAAACAAATGAGAATTATATCACAACTAAACAAAAAGAATAAATATTTTATAACAAAGTTTACTGATTTAAAATAGTGATTTTAAAAATAAGCATTCTTATAAAAAAAAATCTTAAATACATATGAAAGTTATGATCATTATGCTAGTTTTGCTGGCTCACATACAAATAAATATATGTTGTGAGAATAGCAAGCTGAGCTATTTCCATTATAAAAAGAATTGAATTTTAAAAAAAAATCTATTAATGTCAAAAATTCTTTTAATTTAGCTATTGACACATTTTCTTAGTTATGTGTGTTAATAGATAATTAATTATTTTTGAACTGTCATTTGTAGTTTTGAACACTACAAATGACAGTTCAAAAATTGAATATCTAAAAGAAGCAACTGAGAGTTTTTGTTATTTTAATATAGAAGGGGGGGAAAATCAGGTTTTATACTCTGTACTTTTTTATTATACATATAAAACTGCTCAAATAGATTTTGCCGGAATGAATCACTTCATATCAATACTAATACAGCAACTAAAAGGAAAATTTTATAACACACCAGTTTATGCCTTTTATGTTGGTCTTCAGAATATTTAATAATTTCTTTAATAAGCTCCTGAAACCTCTGAACCATTTGCATATGCAAAGTAGCCAATTTTTCAGTAGAAGTCTTCAAAATTGTCCATAATGGTGCAAAACTCCTGTAAAGCAAAATTAATTTTTATACACACACACACACACATATAATATAAATTAATAAAGAGCTTACAAACTGTAAATATCCAATGAGATACCAGAAATACCAAAAGGAAATTACAAACTACCTATATGAAGCTGAAAATGGCCTAATGCTACTTCTTAAGAAAGCTGAATTTAACTAGCTGCAGGGGTGCCGAAAATGTCCAGGGCACAACATTTTCCCCATGATACAATTATTTTTGTCCAAAGTTTCCCCCAATAATACATTTTCATATTAGTTTAAACAACTATTATTACAGTACAGTGGACTCATGCTACAACAGGATTTGATTTCTGTGAGTTTTTCAAGAGTACGTATCTTATTGCTAAAACAAACTCCTCGCCCACAACACAAGATTTTTCGCCAACAGTAAAGAGTGTCAAAATTCCTTTATTGATTACTTTTAGGAAATAGTAATTTATGGTTAGAGAATGGTTTAAAACTGTTCGAGGGATGTTTAAAGGTGTCTAAAATAATTGTGTATGTATTTCAAAAAGTCGGGGGTTGTTCAAAAAGTTGTGGGACAACCTGAAATTTTCACTTACGTGAGGGTTCTTGGAATGCATCCCTTACTTAAATCTACATACTTAGGTCTACTACTATATAGGGATGCACCCAATACCATATTTTGCTGAATAACGAATACTGAATATTCGGTTAAAATTCTAACCGAATATTCAGTCGAATACCGAATACTTGGGATTGAAATTTATTAAACTTATTAAACCGCTATTAAACCTTGATTGCAATAATTCATTTAATTAGTTTTTTCTTAAACAATATTTCATAGGGTGTAAAACTTCAAAAATTAAAATACTACAAAATTTAATATCCAAATGTGTTCCCTTTATGTATTATTAATAGCTTTTTTAAATATTAGTGAAATGCTGGTAATTTTTTTTACCTGCATATTTTATTTTAAAAATTAGCAGTTAATTGACTTTACATATTTATGAACACTTCATGTTATGAGGTTTTTTTTTTTTTTTCCCTGGTTACTGTTTCAAATTTAAATCAGTTAGTAATAGCAAGGTTAATGTAATGAGTCATAAGATTTAAGAAAAGTTGGAAAGCAACAAAATTCAAATTCAACATATCAGTGTTTTCTCTTACATTAAAACTAATTTCATTGTTATATTAGTTTTTTGTGCGATTGTGGAACCCTATGTTAGGGCTATCTGCCAAGGATGGGAGTGCCTTGGTAGAAGGACTTTCTAAGGGTTTCTAATGCATATTCACATGTGGTATTAGTAAGTAACAACTTGAATCAATTTAGTTCTATGGTACTATGCTATATCTTTCATTCATGATATAAAAAATATGTTTTTGTTTACCAATTGGTGAATACTTCAATTTGTTTACTATTCGGTTGCCGAATATTTAAGTATTTGGCTGAACCGAATATTCAGTTTGTCTGCCGAATAGGCAGTGTACCGAATACCAACCGAATATTCGGTGCATCCCTACTACTATACTATACTGATTCTACTGTGCGTGGATTAAACTATTATAAGCCTTATTAGCCTTCGGGAGGGGAGAAGGGAAAGAGAGGGAGTTTTTTTTTTCACCTTTCCCTCGAGGGTCATGCTACATTCCTTTGGAATAAGAGGAACAGGTGATGAGCAGATTTGGTATAAGCGCAAAGAAACTGCTGTTCGCAACAGGCTGGCTAGGTTCTTTTGACGACAACTGCATCTGTACAAAAATATTTTGTCCCCTTTACACTTAGAGTGAAAATTTCCAAACCGTTTCAAAATTTCTTCCGAACTTCGTTCGCGCCTTTGGACATATCCTTCACCCCTGACTAGCTGTAGCACTTTTCATATACTTAGTTATCAGCAATAATACAAACGATACATTCAAGACACAACACTGGCATCTTAAAGAGACTGCCTTAGCTATTGGAAGAAATAGATAAAAGTATATTACAATATCATCCAGTCACTGGATGAAAGGTCACCAGGTCCATTGAAAAGATTTCAACTTATAGTAGGTAAATAAAAGAAATATATAATGTTCTAATTTAAAAACCTCCAAATTGAGATTTCAATTAAATTTCAAAGAATTTTCATTTAAAACAAATTTTATTTAGCTCATTAAGATTTCTTTTTTGACAACAATATGCAGTTTAATAAAGAATGTAAATTTCAGCTGAACTTAAGATCAGCCCTTAGTCAGCACATGGCATGCATTAACAGTGTATCTTTAAGGCAGACAACTTCACATTGATTTCCCTAATGTAATGTGCCCATGATATGGCAAAAGTACTTCCTATTGGCTTTATTATGTTAGTCAGTTTGCTTTTAATCGCATATAACTAAGTATATTTATGTTAAGGCAAACCAACATGAAGGGGAGCATCAGGCAGGACTTTTTAAAGGGCTCTAATACATATTCACGTTACACCTGGAGAAAACCACCCAAAACTCCATCTGTTAGATTGACAGCTACATGGTAGGCCAGAATCCTGGACCTTCACACTTCAGGGGAACCTTCACACTTCATCTACAATGTTCAGTGCACTATCCACTCAGCCATGCTGAGGCTATAACTGAGGGACTCTGCAATTTTAATTCATGCCAAGTAAGGATAAAATGAATTCATATTTTATGAAGCTTTGCATTGCAAAATTTGTTAATAGGAATTGGTTTAGCAGTTTCAAACACAACGCTTTGATTTAACTCTAAGCATATGTGTTCTATTCTTAATTGTAATATTAAATAGAAATGCAAATGTGTCTTTAAATTTAGACTTGAAATTTGAATAACCTTCATAATAAAGACTGATTAATCAATAATGCAATAATTGATTTTGCTTGTTTTTACATCCTTGAGAACATTTTGAGAACATCCTTGAGTTTTTACATCCTTGTTTTTACGTCCCTTAAAAATTATTTCTTGAGAAGGAAGGTGTCTAAAATTATTCCATTCTAATTAATATTGGGACTTACCTGAAATAAAAAAATATTTTAACTAAAAATTAATTTAAAAATATTTTAATTAAAGTTATAAAATTATCAATATAACCCTTTTTTAAATAATTTAAAAAATTCTTAAGCAGACATTAATTTTTGATGAATAAAACAGGTTTCAAACTCTGCCACACTAAATACCAATTTTTCTGTCACAAAGTACAAACCTACTTTGCGAAATTCATGAAATTTACAAGGTAATTTTGATTTTCTAGTTCTGGTACAACCTTGATTTTATTAACTTTATTTTGGGGTGGATATATATATATATATTAATGACTATGTCATTTTATCTCTCAACACCCTTTATTGAAAAATGCGTCCCAAAAATGCGACATAAAAAGGGACATAATTTTACATGTATTTAAATACTATTAGTTCACAACAGCTTTAAACTATTGTTACAATATTTCGTAAGCTGTAGAATATGCTTCACATGTATTTTTCTATAAATAGGTTACACTCATAAAAATTTCAACATAGGATTACCGGGCAAAATACGCGAAAGATGACAAAATCAATGAATATCGTTTTAATATGGCAATAATGAAACTAAAAAATTAGGGGGGTTCAGGGGGATCTCCCCCTGACGAGGCTCGAACAGCCGAGTTTTATATATATATATATATATATAACTCAACTGTTCAAGCCTCGTCAGGGGGAGACCCCCCTATTTTTTTAGTTTCATTATTGCCATATTAAAATTATATTAATTGACTATGACATTTTATCGCTCATCTTTCACGTATTTCGCCTGGTAAACCTATGTTGAAATTTTTATGATTGTAACCTATTTATAGAAAAATACATGTGATGCCTATTCCATGGCTTACGAAATAGTGTAACAATAGATTAAAGCTGTTGTGAACTAATAGTATTTAAATATATGTAAAATTATGTCGCATACTTTTATGTCACATTTTTGGGATAATTTTCAATAAAGAGGGTGAGAGATAAAATGAAATGGCCATTAATATATGTGTGCATCAGTAGAATAAACTATTAAGAAAAAACAGAAAAAACTTACCCCTGTGAACAACAATTGGTAGCATGTTTTGCTAACTTAGCTAATAATTTTGAATTAGTTTCTTCTATAACAGACCTATAATGAAAATTTTTAAAAATACATTCAGTATGTCAAGAATCACAAAGATAATACAGCAAACAATATGTGAGTTGAGAATATTCTCCAACCCATAAGAGCATGAGAATATTTGAGAATTTCCTTTTATATTAAATCCTACAATAATAGTGATATTTAAATGAAAGCACATAACAGCATTAAAAGTAGGGTTCTTTATTTTTATTGTTTGAAAATTAATACAGCATTAAAACTTTTGTCTTTTTTTGACAAGCTTCTTGATGGTCAATTTTTGGGAATAAAAGTATCTTGGTATTTTTTTTTTTTTTTTAATCCACTGACAGAAAAATTAAAAGATATTAAAAAATCATTTGCGACATGCGATATCTTCAATTGAGGCAACATTAGAAAAAGACATCAGAATAACACTGTACATGAAAAGGCTTTTTAGGAAAATGTTATAAAATCTTCTAAAAATATCAGTGCTGCATTATGCTGAATTTGACAAAGATTGTATTAAAAATAGTATTAAGCATGCCTACAAGAACTGCAACAGCAAGAAGAAGTTTTAGTACTTGTGGTTTTATTCATGTTGGCTTTGCAGCAGAAAAGGACAAAAATCGTACTAAGTCAGTACAATTGCAAAATATTAATAAAATGGAATATGCTTTCAATGAAGAAATCATTCATCTTCTGAAAATTAAATTCTTGAGGGGTGGGGAGCAGGGAAGAAAAGAAAAATAAAATTTTTTTTTTTTTTTTTGGGGGGGGGGGTTGCTCTTATTACTTAGTTTAAATCTATTTAATTCATCTTATATTGTACATTGTTTACAATAACTTTTTTTTTATATGTAAGAATTACCAATCACAATAAACTTCTATGTTTCCATATGAAAAAGTTTAGAGTTTCTATGAAAAAATTCTTGTCAAGAAACCTATTCTTAGATAGATTATTACAGAGAATGGAACAACAAACAAATCAAATAAAAGCATCACCTTTCTTTAAAGAATTCTGCTAAGTCTTTAGTGACCACATAGCCATATTTCATGTTACGGTACAGTACCTCAAACCCATTGTTTCCTTCACCCTACAAATAAAAATGGCACATGATAAAATATTTAACAGGAGTCAAAACATACAGTATGAGAGAATTTCCTTGTATGGAATATGAATCATTAAAACAAGATTTAGAAAAGGTTTAGTCTTGAATTGCATCTGTAAATTTACAGTCAATGCCACAGTAATGCATGTAACAAGTATATTCATAAATATCTGATTTATGTGTAAATGTAGCAAGTAGTTGCAAAATAACAAAAAAACATTTTTTCAAACAGCTTAAAAAGGCCTTACAGTAAATCAAAATCTTACTTAAATTTTAATAATATTTTTAAATTTGTTTTAATTAATCATGTATATCACAGAAATAGGAAGTACAATTCGAAAGCATTTACTTTAAAAAAAAAAAAAAAAAAAGAACTTAAAACTATTCTAATAACACAGATGGTCACAAAACAGTCACTGTGATGTTATAGCAAGGTTCGAAAATTTTTTTTTTTACCACAATAAATAAATAATAATAATAATAAAAAGGCAGGTAACAGTAATAAATCTTGGTAAAGTTAATAAATATATATATATCCTTCCTTCCCCCCCAGAGAGTGAAAATACTTATTTTATATTTTGGAAAAATTTTTTAAACATAATTGCACATTTCATTTAATTGTTAGAGAAAAATATTTTGCCAGAAATGTTGTGACTAACTCCGAGAGTTTCTAAAAATTAGCTTGTACTTTCTTTTCAGGAAAAATAAATAAATAAATTAATTAAAAAAAATGATACTGTTGTAAAAATTAAACAGTGCTATTTTTGTGTGCTTGTTGCAGGGTTAAAAATTAAGATGTTAAAGTGAGGTGCCAATGGCACCCAACTGTTATCTTAGCTGCCAAAATGACCTATTTAGGCATAATTTTGAAATTATTTATTGTAGCCATTCAAATATCAAATCATAGCCAAGTATGAATACTGATTAAAGTTTGCTAGTAAATACATACATGTTAAAGCAGGAAAGTAAATACAGTCAACTCTGGTTATAGTGAACCTCTGGGGACTGGCAAATTTCGTTTACTAAAACCGATGTTCCGATAATAATAAAACAATACAAAACTATGAAATAGAATTTAATACAAATACTGAATGTTTATTAAGTAAATCAAACATAATGGATCGCATTTATGGTTCTAGAACTAGTTGTTAAGTAAAATAAACACAATTAATCATATTCATGGAAATAATGTACATTTCATTCAGATGGCAAAAGGTGTTGTCGCTTTTAACCTGTGATATTGCATTGAGATTGAGAATGGAAAATAAAATTGCCTAAAGTCAAGAAATTTTCACTTTTGATTCACTTTCAAAAGTACCATGTTTTTGTTAATGACTGCTTTTAAAGGATAGGATGCATTACAGCATTGAAAAAATTGTGACCTCCTCCTGCCAAATCCCCCTTGTTTAGTATAAGTAAGCTAGCCTAGACACTGGCAATTCACCTGTATTTCAGAACAGGTGCTTGACAATCTTTCTCTCTAGTCGAACACTAAAGAGACACTCTTCGTGGGAATAGAACAACATTACCTCTACAGTCCAGAATTTTTTAAGTTTACTATAAATGAAGTCATGGCTCACTGAAACCAAAAAAATGCTATGCACATTTCTAATGTATGTGAATCAGAACTAAGGAAATGCATTCACTATAGCTGAAAGTTCACTATATCTGGGTTCACTATATCCGGAGTTGACTGTATGTACAAAGTTAAATGCAGGAAAATACCGCAAATGAATTTATTTATTTATTTGCCAAGAGAGGACAGCTCGCGTCATTGGATGTGTCGCTTAGAGCTCCATATACGTCCTTCCCGGAATTTCCCGAAACAATTTAGAACCTCATCAGAAGTTGGGGGGACTTCTGAATATTGGCACCCCTCGGAAACTGCTAGTGACTGCCGAGAGGACTTTTGGAACCACGGATTTAACGTGCACGTACACTGCATGTACACGGTGGTCTTTAGTGGTACGCTGGTATCGAACCCAAAACCTTCTGGTTACGAGTCCAATGCCTTAACCACTGGACTACCACGGCCCCACCGCAAATGAATTAAAAATAATAAAATTACTGCAATATTAAAAAACAAATTTGGCTCTGCAAAATACCGCACTTTCATAAAATTCTGCATGTTATGCAGGCTCACGGCACCATCCATACATGCAAGGTCAAACAGTACGTGCCATCGCCAAGTTAAAAAAGCGCAGAGTTCTACACTTAAAGGGAAAAAATAAAAAGCAAACAAACCCTGGAAAAAAAAAAAAAAAGTAACATTTCATTACATTTACATAGAGCCCGACTATCACATGAGTAAGCGGGGCACTAGCCCGGTGTCTCAAAATCAGATAAATTACACTAGATAAATGAGATTTCTTATAATATGACTTATTCCATGTAATTCTGAATTGGTATTCAGGTCTTGCTCCCCCTTCGAACCAATCAAGGATAGGCCCTTTTTCTCATATCAAGCACTCATTAGACATTTGCCCGACAGCACGAAATAGGCTTGGAGCGGGCCTGTGTTATGCCACAAAAATATTTTAGGTCACTATTTTTTACAACATTCAAAGTGGAAATATTTTTGGAGGACAAACGACGATGCACGCTGATTAGGAAACGGAAAATAAAGTTAGAAGGATGATTGGCGATAAACCTTTCCGAAGATTCTAAATGTGTCAGGCACGTTATAGCGATTGCCATTGATCAGTATGCATTGCTAAGTAAAGAGATTTTTTTTTTTTACATTAGGCATCAAAAATGATGACTAGGTATTATTTCATGGTCATCAAGCTTAAATTTCTGAATACAAAATATGACTAATGACTGCTTATTTCTAACCCTGACTTGTTGGTTAAAACAGGTCACACAGTTTGCTAGGCAACATTAAAATCACACCAAAATCACAGCTATACTTTTGTATTATAAGCAATTTTTGGAAGATTTCACCACCTTTTTCCAGGCATTATATCCCAGTTGCTTGGCCACTGAATTTCAGTGGCGTCTATAACCCAGTGGTGCGCAAACTATTTTCATCTGCGACCCCCTATTTTGGGTATAATTTTGTCGCGACCCCTGGATAGACAGTAGACATTTTCTTTAATTGAAAACGAAGTCACATTGAAATTCTTTCTGGGAGTTGCTCTTACAGGGTGTTTTTAAAAGAGTGTCGTGACGTCATCGATTGAAATAATGTGTTTTTAAAATAGTGCACCAAACTTATAAACCACCTTAAAAATGTTATAAATGTTGTAACATCATAAAAATCAGTTAATGAATCAACACATAATTTTATAAAACAATGCTTTATTTATGCATATGGATATGAATGCTTAAAAAATACTTTTAAAAACTTTACATCATAAAAAGTCAATGAAATATGTGCTTGCAAAGAGCTCACGGTTGTTTCTATGTTCGGATCTGTATTGGAAATCGCAAGTCGTAAGTCATCCTCTGGATCCAATCGAGATCGATGTTTTGTTTTAATGGAAAATAATTTTGAAGATCACTGTGCATGATCACTATGCATGATCAATTTGCAGATCACTATACATGATAACGTGGTTTTGAAGCCCCGTGATAGCGATCGCAAATATCGCGCTCGTAAAATAATAATTGTCAGTTTCTTCTCTTGTATTATTTCAGTTCTTTGAAATGAATAATTGCAGGTTTTTCATAAATTTGAATCTCTTTGAATTTGGCGACCCCCCGGTTTGCGCACCGCTGCTATAACCCACAAATACCTGTTTTCATAAGTGGTTTTCATGCTGAAATGTTGGAGTGCATTCAGTCATATAATACAAAATGAATGAAACATTTTCCTATGCATGACTGTAATGAACATGAAGAAGAGATAGTTTAAGTCAATCATCAATAAGATTTGGGAAGTTTTTGACTTCAAATTTATCAAAATGATCATGCTCCATGGTATTGATAAGTATCTTTTTATGTGTTATTTTAAAAAGTTGTTAACTAATTTTAGATTCTGTTGATAGTTTTATTTATTTATTTTTGGAATGCTCTTATTGTCATTATATCTCCTTTTTGCTACTTTTAATTCTCAGGATCAGGGGCATAGCCAGAAATTTTTCATTGGAGGGGGGGGGGGGGGTTATGACTACTTCAACTCATATATGTATGTATGTATAGGTGTTTGTGATACGGGAGAGAAGAATATACATTTTGTATAGCAAAAAATTCCCCATTGGGGGGGGGGGGGTGTATGACCCCCCCTAGGCTATGTCTTTGCCCAGGATCCATAACAAGGTCAATTCTCACTATGAATGTGAAAAAAATGTCTGCTGTAATAGTTTTTTTTTTTTTTTTTTTGGCTCCTCGTAACCAGAATTCTGAAAGAAAAATAGTACTATGTATTACACTTTTGATGATTTAAAAAAATGTATACATTATTTTCATCAAATATTGAGATTTTGCACTGTCATCCGAGGCCATGTATATATCATGTAAATCTGGACAACTATGTCCTATGCCATGAAATACAACCAATAGTAAAAAATCTTCTTCTTCAATGTTCAAACATAAGAATCTTACTTATAAGGAAAGTTATTAACTGGGAAATTCAAAATGAAACCTTTTTCAAAGTTTTAAATGTATAGAAATTTAGCAAGCGTACTACTAGCAAGAAACTGAAAACCACAATCCTAAGTCTCTTGGAATTAAATCTTTGGAAATTATCTTGCTGCAAAAAAAAAAAAAAAAAGTAATTTTGGAAAATGGTCAATGGTATAATACATAAGTACCAGAAAAATTTCATCTTCATATAGTCTAAGATATCGTCGAGGAGTGACAAACACAAAAAGTGATCGCTTTGTTAAAGGGTGAAAGAAAGTTTAGGACTCATTAAGTTATCTCTCTCTCTATCTTAAGTAATATTATACAGCAAAAAATTAATGCATATGGAGGTGAGATTGTTAGAAATTGATTAAAAAAATATATTTTTTTTAAACCTCCCTAAACATTAAACAAAGTTATAAGATTATTATATGAGGAAGTTTAAATGTAAATAAAATTAATACACTGATAAGCAATCAAAAAGATGATAATGGAGAGATAACAGTAAAGCTGGAGAAAAAAAAAATTATCAGTGCAAACGCAAGACACATATTTCCTCCTGAAAAAATAATATAAAATTTAATATCATCCCAGGTGTTGTAACACGGAGACTTTTTTGAGTGAAATGTAATTAGAAGGAGGAAATAAGCATTTAAAAATTATTCGCGCAGTGATACGCGATACTAATGTCGTGATACAAGTCTGTTTTGAAAGTTTGCACCAGTTAAATATACGTGAATAAACCCACGAACATAAAAATACTAATACATCAAATTCTTCGATGAGTACTCTAAATTCACTGTGGCGATCAGTTCTAAAACAGAAGTCGCTCAGAAACTTAATCTAATGTAAAAACACAGCTGACACAGTAAACAAATTTTTAAACTGCAGATTTTAAAAGTTCGTATGCGGAAATTAATGGATCTATACATACCCAAAAGCAATCCCGAAAATCGACTGGCATTTTATACACATCAGTGCAATGGTTACTTCAGCTCTAACAAATCATATTAAGATATAAACTAAAAAATTAAAGATAACAGGACCTAGCATTGAAGATTGAACGAAGTTGTACACGGAACAACCATCAAAAAATTACGTAACGCCTACTCAGACCACTGAGTTCATAGAGGAATGTGGCCCCAATGCTAGTTGTAATTCAAAATATATAAATTTCTAATAATTCCTCAAAAAATATTCATTAATAAGCAACTATTACAATTAACTAGATATACTATGTATACCTAAAGGTTTTGAATCTCTACTTGATTGAACATATAATTTATAAGGTATGGTGTTTTATTTATGAACAAAACTTCAAAAAAAGAGACCACTTGCATCCTCAAAAATTTCTTGTGTATTCAAATGCATATACTTTCCATACAAATTGTTATATTTAAAAAAAAAATATGTAGAAATAAAAAGCGAATCTATTAAAATTATCAGAATAAAGAATCGATTTTAATCGAAGACCAATGACAAGCAAAATTTGTAAACAAACACTTCGAATTTTCGCCGATATTTGAATGATCAAATTGACCTTAGAAACCGAAGTCATTTTTGCACCTTTTTAAAATAAATTTTGCCTTTCTATATATTTAAAAAAACAAACTCACATAATGGTTTTCGATGTTTGTGAGTACATTTATTGGGAGCAGGACAAGAAAAATTCATTTGAAGATTACAATCTCATATTGGTATTGTTCTCTACATTTTTTGTTTTTAATTTTTCGTGTTCATTTCAGTGTCAAGCTGTAGATTTAAGATATTTTTTATGTATGTGCATTTTATTACTCCAGACCTCATTTTTAGTTCGCAATAATCTAAGATGTAGAAAAAGAAATAGATTGTACTTTCTACGTTGGATACAGTTCGTTATTCCTTCGGACAACTTTTAGCTTGAGGAGAAACCAGTATAAATTACTCAGCGGTGTAGTTCGAAAGAAAACACGGCGTCAGCCGCTGGTGCTTTGCGTACAAAAACATTAAAACAAAATACAACGTCCATATTTAACCAAAAGAACGCCAGCAAATTCAGTAACGGGCAATTTAAAATGAGCAACCAGTGGACCGTTTTTATCTAAAAAAAAATACAGTGGATTAAGCAACCTAGTTGTACAGTTATGTAAACTATGCAACCAGTGGACCGTTTTTAACTAAAAAAACCTCAGTGGATTCAGCAACCTAGTTGTACAGTTATGTAAACTACGCAACCAGTGAACCGTTTTTAACTAAAAAAATAACAGTGAATTAAGCAACCTAGTGGTACAGCTAATGTAAACTGGGCAAACACTGGCACGTTTTCAACTCAAAAAAACATCGGTGGATTAAACAACCTAGTTGTATACCTCTTATAAAGTCAGTATGCTGCATATATTCTTAAGATGCACAATCCTTGGCAGATTGACATATTTAGCACCGCAAGATATATTTCATCTTACTGTGGTGACAAATATCTGAGCTCAGAGCTGGCGTAATAGCAAAATGCTATTTGTGCATGTGTAAAAATGAGTTTTGGCACCCTTTATATAATGGAAATGGGTACAGAAAACTCTCCAAAAAGTGGTATGAGTCCCCCGTGGCAGAAACAGGGTGACATTGTCGCAGAAGCAGAATGATCCTCTGCAGACAAATGATATTTGACAGAGTTTTAAAATGTGCTCAAGACCACTTTCTTCTAATTGTAATTTTCAGTCAACAATGTTTAAATGCACCCACATCTATATATATACATGCATGCACAAATAAATATATATTGTGCTGCAGAAAAATTTGTGTATTTCTGCGGCTTGTTGCAGAAAGCATGAGAAAATTCTGTCACTCTATAACAGAACTTAACACATGAAGTTCACATTTTAAAGGGATTAAAAACTAAAATCTAAACCTAATAAGCAATATAGCAAGCTAAATAGTATATATTAAAGTATTGAGTACATTTAAATTATTTTTATTTTTCCAAATGAATTATTCTAATACCAGTTCTTTAAAATGACTTTTTTCAAACTTCAGTAAGTGTACTGTACCCCCTCTCACAAAAGTATTTAAGCCTTAGCCAGATTTCCTATACCAGTTTCATGTTTCAAATACCGTTCTCCATAAAAGTGAATTATGTCGCATATAATGATAGTAACTTCTCATATTTTTTCTAATGATATGATTAGAAAATTATTAGTTGTTGTTAGTAGTTATTAGTTGTTGTATCCAACAACTAATTAATTATTGGCAAAACTAAAATAGGAAATTTGATTATTACTCTAATACTTTTTTGAATATGTGTACCGTACCTGTATAAAAAGCTAATCCCTTATGAATTGTTACACAGTAATGCGCAACAAGTACACAATAAATGCTTTATCGCCACATTTGGCAAATGATAAGTGTAAAGTGAAATGTGCTGTCAGCATATGTATCACAAGCTCTCTTGGTGTAAAAGAAATATTGCCAAGACTTAATGGATGTAGATATGTTCAAGTATTCTTCATTTATAGAAAGCATGATTTTAAAATATGAAAAACAAAAAAACACTCTCCTGTGAAATGTTACTCTAAAACCTTTCACAAATCATAAGTTGCATCCATATGCAGCTGTGTACCATTTTTTCTTGAAAATAGAATGATGAAAATCAGCTCACTGGCCACAAATGCTCCCTAGAAAACTAAGGAGAGTTGGATGCGCATGAGATCTCGCCGCAAGCCACGTAATGAGACAATTGCCTCAAGTTAAGGTTGCCATAGTGTTCTCTGTCCCTATTTCTTCTCTATGAGTTTACCGTTGATTCATGATTATGACTAAAAACAAACAGAAGAAGGAAAAGAGAATAACCCATTATTGAAATAATGCTTTGTCATATGTATTGCCACTCTGCCCTTGAAATTTCTCTGTATCGGCCACTGCATTTTAGCAAGCAATTACTTATATATTTTTTTCATTAAATACTTTAGCCAGACATTTCTGTTGGTAATGTTGGCCAGCTTGCAGTAGACCTTCTCTTGAATAATTTGACAACCGAGCATCTTGGTCGTGTAGTGCATCCTTGTTTCCTGCCGTTTATTGGTGCAGATCCATTTGAACCTGGAAGTAACAGACTAGCTTCAAGCTGTGAAAGTAAGCATACTTTGATAATTTTTTTGTAATTCTCAGGTATACTTGTTTGGGAGTAGTATTCTGTTGACAAGACTCTTCGCAACTTGATGAAGTTTTATGTTAAAGACTTTCATGACCAATTGTCTTACAGTATTCATACTCCTTGGGGAATTCAAAAATAACACTTAAAACTCAGCTAAAATTGAATTTCTTTAAAAAACCTGGAAAATCAATAATAACCATGAGAATTTAAATTGTTCTGCATCTTTTGTCTGTGTTTCCTGTTTATTTTTATTCAATGCAAGTTTGCTTTCCTCACTATCTCCTCCCCCCTTCTTTTTGCATATTGCAAAATTCGGCATATTTTCTGAATCATTGATTTTCATGAATAAATTATCAACATAAACTTGGACCTTGTGCCATTAAACCGAAATAACCAGCCAACCATCAACCTAAACTAAATTTCAATTTTTTCTTGGGAGATTTGTGTTAAATATGTTCTATTGTACATACACCTTTGTGTTTTCTTGCATGCATAAATATATCATGTTGTAAAAAGATTTTTGCATTTCTGAAGCTTATTGCAGAAAGCTTCACCAATTTCTTCCTCTCGAATATGGACTAAAAGCAATTTATTTGAAAAGAAATCTCACACTTTTTATAATGAATAACCTTTCACTTGAAATCCCAGATTCAACTAATAGCCTTCTTTTAAAAGCATTTTTTTTAATGGTAATCTAACAATAATAATAAAGAATTCTAAGTACTGAATAAATGATCTAAATTGCAATGTGCATTTGCATAATTTAGATACTGAAATGCTTTAAAACTTTGCAGTTCAGCTCCTTCAGAACACTTGTAGTAACATAGCATTCTCAGATTAGATGACCAAAAGCTAAACATTTTTTTTTTTTTTTTTCAAGAAAAAATACTTGCTTTTAAAATAATATTTTAGCCTTTTCCTTAAAAATCAGCTTTTTATTCTGTGAGATTGAGTACACTAGATGTTAAGTGAATACCCTGTAAATCTCTTAAAACATGAAATGTCATTATATAGTGTGGTGTGATAACCTTCTTGTCCTCTGAGGTTCAAATTCCAGCTGATCAAAGACCTCTGTGAACATGTGGCAAACATGCACTTTGAATATGTGGGGTATCCTCTGACTGGCTAGGTCAGTAGGTAGTAATAACTAATTACAATTATTAATTATACAATTTACCAATTACAATTATAAATCAATAACAATAACAACCCCAATCATGGTTTGCTCTCAGGTAAATTGACTATTAGTATTAATTTTAACAGTGATATACTAGTGCTTTGTTGGAACTTTTAAACTAATGATTTTTTATGGTTAAAAAATTCTTATTCATTTTAATTCAGATAGACATAAAAATTGTCCCCTAGAAAGTTTTTATGCCTATGTGAAGTTTTTTTCTTTTTTTTTTTCCCTTAGGTAGTGGTGGTGTGGGAGGAGGGGGGAGCTGTTTATACTTTGCAAGTGGTATACTAATATTAAGAGATGTATTACCTACATAATTAAAGTTGAAATTTGGGGTTATTTCAAGTGGGCTTTTTCAAAAAAACCCACTCGGGTTTTTTCGGATTTGACAAAATCATAACAACCCTGGGGACTCCCAAGGCTGATGTTCATAGCTTTAAAGCAGTTCACTACAACTAGGTTGTCAATCTTAGTTTAAAAAAAATCTTTTTAAGGATGCATCTACCAATTGAACAAGCACAATTTTGACAAGCTTTTTGGGTACTTAAGTATTATACCATCGGCCATTTTTACAAATAATTTTTCCCCCCTCCAATCTGTGCAATTAAGTACAAATAATTTTAGATGATTATGCAGTTCTGTATTACTAATATTGATAACCCTATTTCATTATATCAGACACCCATTTATTTATTGAATGCATCTTCCCCAGTCATAAGTGTTTTGACCCCCAAAATAATTGATGCCAATCTGGTGCAGTCAATGGTATCACTTATTTTTATTTGTATATTAAAGAGAATTTTTTGTATGATTGCTATGGTATTTACCACAAATATTTAATTTATATGGTAGTGCTTGTTCAGTCTATCTATTTAAATTTATTTATTTATTTTAGTTTATGAATGTAAAGAAAAGAAGCTTATTATTCTTCAGATTCGATCCCTTGTCTTTCCTGTAAGTATTCTATTCCACCTCCCCAAATCTTTTAACATATGTGCATAGTTAAAACATATTAACTTACATGAATGATTTTTTATTTTTGAAGATCATTAATGTTATCCAGAGAACTTTTTTTATTCACCGCTTAGACAAGCATAATAATTTTTTAAAGATTAAGTCTCATACACTCTTTCAGAAGTACATATTTATTTTTAGAATTCTGTGTGTATATATTGAGCTCTTTTATGTAATATACAACTTATTATTGTTTATTATTGTTTATCATGCTGTAAAAGAAAAGCGAAGTATAGTATTTGTTCAGGAAAGCTTTGGATTTATGTTTTAGAAAACAGAAATATATTTATGTAATATTGGGCTGAGGGTTAAACAGGTGGCTCAGTCGCAGAGTTGGACGGTATTTACCCTCTGGTGGTATTTACCGGTTTTTACCATCTTTGGAAAAACATGTTTTTACCAGGGTTTTTACAACCTTTGAGAAAAACTTATTAGTTTGACTATTATTTGTCACTTTTTTGAAGATTTATCTCTCTGCCAATGGCTGAGAGGTTCTGCTCTCGAAACTGGATGGTGGGAGGTGCCAGGTTCATATCCCGGTCTTGCCTGTTGAGCTAGCTGTTCGGAGTTTTCCGTGGTTTTTTTTTTTTTTTTTTCAGAAACCGTGCATATATACTGGCTAGGATCCCTTAGAAATAAGAAGGTATTCCCCTATAGGACTAGGTCCCTAGTGCAGTCAATTGGCCTCAATCCACAAACAAACAATGAAGATTTATCTACTATTTTTTCATTTTCTCAGGGATAAAAGTTCAGGACATTTAATTTCACTATTTCCATTTCCATATAACAATATTCACCTAATTCAATGTCTGATTTGGTAAGTAAAAGAATGCTATACGAGAATAGTTCATTTTAAGGAATATAATAAACGCAGATAGATAATGTACATTTATCATTATCAAACTTATTAAAACTATTATTATGAAAAGGCACATTACAATATTTATTACAATTATGTAATGCAGGCTAATTTAATAATTTTTACTTAAAGGAAAATTGTAAATACACTTTTATTACACTTAACTTATCTTAATCATTTTAATGAAAACCAAATGCTTACAAATATTATTTATTACATAATGTAGTTTGCACAATCACATAATGTAGTTTGCATCATCAGGATGTCCTGATGATGATATATCCACATCAATTACATGAAAATACAGTTTTATAAATAGCATTAATATACAGTTCATGACTCAGGGAGTTTATTGTATCATTAGGTTTTTACCCCTTTTTCCCCAGGTTTTTACCATGCCCTGGTAAAAACCAGTTTTTACCGGTAAAAAGCCAACCCTGCTCAGTCGTGACGCTGTCTGATCCTCGAGCTGTGACGATAGCATTGAAAGTCCGCGAGGAGCTGGTACAAAACCCTGGTACTCAAGGCTGTGACTGCCGACATAAGTTACTCCACTTCCGGTTTGTAAAAATTGCTAACTTCACATTTATAAAAATATTCAAGTTTAGTAGGTTTAGTAGTCAAGCTTTCAAGGTAACTTCAAGTTTATAAAAATTACAATTTTTTTTTTAAAAAAGGCTTTTCTTTTCAGGGAAAATTTTCAGAATTCAAAAATTTAATAATTGGCTTCATGAAACAGTTTAACTTTACACAGACAATAGTTGTTGCAAGCAGTTTTTCTGAGTATTTTGCTGCTGAGCAGCTACAAAAGTAAGTGTTAAAGAAAATATTTATTAAGTTACATCATATTAAGCACTTTTAAATTTCCTTTTTGCAGTTATTATGAGTAATAGTCTTACCGTAAAATCCCGATTATAAGCCTCCCCTTCTGCAAATTCAGAATCAGTTAAATTAGAAGCAAGACCTTATAACTGTCCCCCCCCCCCCCCTCCATCCCCCGGTGATGCTGTCACAGTTGTTGTTCGTGGTGACTTCACAATTCGTAGCAACGGCCATCCCATGGAATGCATTTTGTTCTCTTTCCAAACACTCCAAATTGAAGTGCAGGTAGGGGGAGGGGGCTTATAATCGGGGTATTACTATGTTCTTTTAAAAAGTAATACTTGTGTACTTTTGTAAAATTGTAAAGAAATACATGTAAAATGCTGTTAAAAAATGACATCTTTTGACTGAAAATTTCATATTGAGGATGATAAATATTGATTTCATATATCCTCCTGAGTAGCTATAATATAATACAGAGAAAATAACTTATGCTCATACTATAATGATAATAGATGATTAAAAGTTGTAGAATGTTTGTACTGTGTCCTTTTAATTTCTAATCAAACTGCTGTCTGTTACTCTAAATAAAAACTGTTTTGTAGCTCTAAGAATATTGATATTTAGTTAAGTTCATTGGTTTGCAACCCCAAGGGGTTTGCAGGATGTGTAAGGGGGGGGTTGCGAAAATAAAATAATAATACACAACAACTGCACAAAGGGTTCAAGAATTTCTTTTGGATTTTAGAAGGAATTTGCAAGGAGAAAGAGGTTGAGAATTTTTGGTTTAGTTAATTTTTTTGCAGTAACATGAGTGTTGAGAGAAACTAAAGCAATGTAAAATTATCTTCTGTTACTTTGGTCAGATGTATCTTTTAATTTAAAATTCTTTTTATACATTTATTCCTACGATAAAATTATTATGGGGAAATTATATTCATTAATGTAATTATGTAATACACAACCTATGGCCCAAGTCACCAGCTCCATTGGCCTTCCAACTCGGTTGTGCTGTGAAAATTAAATTATTTCTTACTCATTTTCTATTAAAATAATAATCTTGGCATCAGAAAACTTTAAATTACAATTTAATAATTGACTTGTAGCTGTGTGTGCTGTCTTATTTTCCAATACTTATATAGTAAAATCCATTTAAGAATTTTTCTCATTTAAGAAGTTTGTATTTTACGTTCTCGTTTTTTTTTCCTATCTGTACAATGTTAATTTAATTCATTTTAAAAATTTCTTTCCAAACTTTTTACTGCTTAAAAATTTCCACATCTACCTTTTTATTACATTTTTTTTTTCCCCCCCTTCGCTTCTCGGCTTTGATATTTGTAAAGCCAATATTTAGAAGTAAATGAAGTATTGCAATGTGAAGTGCTTAAAATGGATGAAATTTGTAAGGTTACAGAAAATGAAGAAATGGATGAAACTGGGGAAGAGACTAGAAACATTTTATTGTTTCATCGAAAGTGTTGAAAATGTGCCTGAAAAAAATTTTAAAAACTTGAGACAACTAAACGGTTATCAGTAAAAGATTGTCAAAAAAAACAACAAAACTAACCAATATTTTCTGTAAAATCGATTTCAGTGATGCTTAAAGTGAAATTTCTCAGATTTAATAAAGAGATTCTAAGGTAATTAAGTTATTAATTAATTTTAAGGAGTGCAAAACAATTTACATTTTTGAAGCAAAATTAAAACTTTATTAACTAAATACAGTAAGCATTACTTATATGTTATTTTAATGTTGTCAAATAATAATAATAATAATTCCCTGTTTTAGAAGTTTTTGTCCTCTATTCCCTTGGAAAACTTCTTAAGTGGGTTTAATTGTATTTAA
This sequence comes from Cheiracanthium punctorium, assembly GCA_038373885.1. Taxonomy (NCBI): domain Eukaryota; kingdom Metazoa; phylum Arthropoda; class Arachnida; order Araneae; family Cheiracanthiidae; genus Cheiracanthium; species Cheiracanthium punctorium. The sequence goes on from JAWZYV010019464.1 coordinate 179,862, forward strand.
AAAGAAAAAAAACCAAATACATATTTGTAACTGCATCATTACATCCATCAATTAGTCTTTAATGTATTGCAAAACAATGCTTTCTTGGGAAAAAAAAATTATGACTGCACAACTTGAATTTTCTTCGTTAAAACACCTTTAAATGTTTTTGGCTCGCTAGCTAAAAGAGGTTGTATACCCCTGCTTTATTTTCTAATGTTTTCCTTTTAGAAGAATTTTCTGAAAAAGGTTATTACCAAAAAGTTTAAATTTTTAATTAGTACTAATGCCTCTTTATAATTATTTGATTAATAATGTTCATTTTTCAGCTTCAATTCTCGAGTATTTATTGTGTGTTTGAAGATGTTCATTTAAAATATTTTTTAAATGCTTTTTCAACAGTATACCTCTCCATTATTTGAGTACATCAACATTTCCAGATGCAGAAGTCTTGAATCAACTAAAATGGAGAATTTTTTCATTGCCAAATAATGTGGATTCTACAGAAATTTCACACATTCCAGGAAGTTTCTTATCTCATCCTTTATTAGAAAATTGGTAAATGTGTTTCGATATTTTAAAAATTAGATTTCCAAATTTTTAACCACCCTAATAGCATGGTGACCCAACTGATGTGGATTACAAGTAACTGTCACAATCTTGTAATGAGTAGTCATTGTGTCAGTGATGCATAGTCACAATGACTACTCCTGTGAGGTTGGTATGTCCTAGTCTTGTGACCACATTTGTGGTATGGCCCAGTAGAAGAAAAAAATATGATCCTAATAGGAGAAAAAAAAAATGTGGTGCTGCCATTTATCTTGAATATTTGAAACCTCCTCTAGGGATTCTGGTTCTTACTAAGAAATAAGCGCCCGATTCAACTGGTTGGTAGGAAAATGCGCTAACATTACACCCTACAGTCTTGCAACAGTTCCTCAGAAAGTTAACTGATTCCACAAATTAGTTTGCAAACTAAAATTTTAGAGACATACTTTATAATAATTGTAGGAAAATACATTTATTATTAAATAAAGATATAAATTAAATGTTTGGATTTTTTTTTTTTTTCAAATATTATTTTTTAAGAGTGTTTTTATTTTACATAAATGCTAATGATTTACTGAACATCTGCTGGGTTCAATACATTACTTAGAGGTGTATTTTCAAATTCATAAATTTCAGTTGTATAATAAGTTATGATATAAATTAAATTGTCGAAATCCTTTGCCCTAACCCATACAAAAATCTCTCTTCTATCTTTTTTACTTCCTTGTACGTAGTATAAGGAAGTAATGTGATCCCGAAAAATTTTGGGGGCCAAATTTCAACAAAAAATCCGATTTTGACTACCTCTAAATTTAATTTTAAGAATTTTTTTGATGCATCTCATTGTAGGCTAGCATGCACGATCCTATTAACGCGTCTGCAACTCATTTTGACCAGCGGCGAGTTCATTGTGGTCAGTTTTTCCATGCCGTCTGTACGTACGTACGTACGTAGGTACGTACGTACGTATGTATGTAACTCGCATATCTCAAAAACTATGGGTCGTAGAATGTTGAGATTTGATATTTAGGATTGTTCTATGATCTAGTTGTGCACCTCCCCTTTTGGTCGCAATCGAATGAATAGTTTATGTACAGGACCGCACAAAAGATTCGAAATACATTACGCTCTATGGGCCGAAATTCATTAAACTCGCATATCTCAAAAACTATGAGGCGTAGAATGTTGAAACTTTATATTTAGGATTGTTGTAACATCTAGTTGTGCACCTCCCCTTTCGGTTCCATTCGACTGGATAGTTTATCTACAGAACCGCCTAAAAGATTCGAAATACATTACGCTCTATGGGCCGAAATTCATCAAAGTGTTTTTTAGAGGTATTGGGCTATTTCAAACGACTCAGAAGTGATATATGCTGTAAAGAGTTAGAAAATGAATTTCTCCATTAAAAAAAGTGTCTTTATCATTTACAGTTCTGCTACAGGAACACTCAAAAGATTTCCAATACATTACGGTCAATGGCAATTTTAGGAGATTCATCCATTTCAAGCACAATACCGTCCTACCACATAAGTTAGGTAATGGTCCGACCACGGTCACGTGCCTCCCTCCAGAACTATGCCAAAAGTCGCCAAGCTTGGCGACTTTTTTGTGTACGTGTGTGCATATTTAACTCTCAAATCTCAAAAACTATTATGAAATTTCATATATAAGATTGTTGTAACATCTAGTTGTGCATCTCGATTTTTGGTTAAAATCTACTGGAGAGTTTATTTACTGGACCACCGAAAAGAATTTCAGTACTTTAATGTCTATGGACATCTTCAATATAATACAATTGTAGACAGTCATTGTTTGGTACATGCCCAAAATCTCGCCGTCTGTCCTCGACCTCGGCGAGTTTTGCCGAAATGTCGCCAAATTTGGCGATAGTCAGTCATTTGGTCCATGCCCAAAGTATCGCCATTTGTCATCGTTCTTGGCGAGTTTTGGCGAAATATCGCCAAATTTGGCGATAATCTGTCATTGTTGGTCCATGCTTAATATCTCGCCAAATGTCGTCGACATTGACGAGTTTCGCCGAAATATCGCCAAATTTGGCGCCAAAAATTATTTCGTATTTTGTATAACTCTAAAACTTTAACCCGTAGAATTTTGAACTTTTGTATTTAGAACTATATTATAATATCTAACGGTTTTCAATATCTTTTTTGACAGCAATCGACTGGGAATTTATTTACAGGGTGAGCCAAGTGACTTTAAATACATTAAGGTGTATGGATGCATTCAATTCATTGAAAGTCTGTGGTCAATGACTACTTTGGCTATCCCCAAACTATTTCAAGTTTGTCGGCTTTTGGTGAAATATCGCCAAATAAAGTGTCAGAAAGAAATCTTTCAAATTGAACTCAACTTGGCGATATCGAAATGTTTGGCTAGAAATCGCTATATCTTACTATTATTGATATTTTATATCTTTCAAACAAATAAGTTTAGAGGAAGTGCGTAAAAAACATTTTTGATTTAATAGACGTGCAAGGAAGTCATGTGTTGGACACATCAGATTTTTTTTTTTTTTTTTTTTTTTTCGTTCAAAAATTATATTTAAGGAGTCAAGTTTTCCCCCTCCCCAATTTATTCATAAAACAAAAGAGCTAGTAATTCCTTAAACATTTTTTCGCTGTTAAAAATAATCTTACAAAGTGTGATATTTTTACAAGATTTGTACCATTACAAGTGCATTTTCAAATTCATAAAATTTAATAATTCATATTCTTTCAAATTATTCTAACAAAAATTTCCAAAATTCTCCTAAAACAAGATTTTATCGTATGTTCTGTTATTCTTTCAGAAATTTCAAGTGAAAATGTGTAACAGTCAAGTCAGATTTAAAAGCCAGAAAAATCATCACTATGACATCACTTTAGAGTCACAAGAATGAGCAATCACATTGTGACTCTGCAAAGACATCACTTGGTGTCTAGTCACAAAGAAACATCACAGCCAGTGCACAGTGAAGTCATGTCACTCACCAGTCATGATGAGACTATGATATTTTATGGCACTTGATGACCACTGTGACAGTTTTTTGACCATTTGTGCTATTAGGGCAGTATGTTTCAAATGTGTAACAGCAAAATAAATTTAAAATCAGTTTTAGTTTATCCTACTATACAGATATGCTGATACCTGACTCAAGCAACCTGCAATTGTTACAGCAACCTCTGTAACAATTTCAAGCAACCTGCTCCATGGTAAAACTTTTACCACCATTACTTCAAGAAGATTAAAAAGTTAAAAAATAAAAAGCATAATAACATCCACACCGTTTGTACAATCCGCTTGAAACTTTTTATAATTATGTATAAAAATATAGAAAACAATCTGCTCTACTTTAAAAAATCTGAAAATCTACCCGTTCCCTCAATTTTAAGTGATTTTTTTTTCTATTTTCAGCTCCATTTTATTTCCAAGAGTAAAAGAAGTTGATCATTTGCATGACAAAAATTAGGCTGCGCAAGTAACAATGACATTGTATTTTAAGTCACGGTCATCAGCCTGTCAAGAGAAAGTTACGATTTCTTTTTGTTTAAACAGTTTTTCCCAATAACATAGTTTAGTTTTTTTTTTCTTTAAAATGATTGTCTGCTTAAAGCATCTATATAAGAGGGGCTGTGTGCACAAAATGAAATCATTCAAATGCGAAAAGTTTCTGCGCATTTCCAGAGGAGCATGAAATTCAATTTAGGTATATAATAAAAATTGAATATGAAGTTATTTATTTTAAATGGACGAAGATTAGATATATTGAGTGTAGGCATATTTTCATCAGATGTTTTTTCTAGCACCCATTGTAATTGCCTCCATAACGGACTTTGACTTCTAGTTGATTAATGATAAAATTAAAAAAGCTATCCAACATTTTTATTAAAATTATTTGTTTATAGGATGACGAGTTTTACTAATTTTCTTTTGAAAATGAGTTAGTTTTTAATCATTCAGGATTTCAGTAATTTAGCTGAATTCAAAATAATTTTACATACATATAAATGTTGCTGATATATATATATATATATATATATATATATATATATATATATATATATATATATATATATATAATATATAATAGCTTACTTACGTGAAGTGAAATCCCAAGATAATCCAATGATAAAGTGAAGAAAATATAAAAAATAGATAGCACATGGTGCCAATTAACGAGCTTATTCCGGATAAGTGTTTAAATATAGCCTTTTAAGGCAATGAAAGAGTGGAAAAATTGAATATAGAGCGCCAAATTAGAACTGGTGTGCATTTAAGCCTAATCACATGTAATCAGAAATAGTCCGAAAATGGAATTAATATTGAAATGGTGTGCTCTATCATCAGGCGCCACCGCACACACATTTCAATTGAATCGAAAAAAACAATAATAGCTAGGTTTCTGCAAGTTACCTGACCAAAATTAGGGTCCTTTTGTAACTTGGGGGCGCGACCGTAGCTATTAGAAAAAAACAACGAGGAAGTGGACCGACACGAAGATCAAAGCTCAGTAATGGAGGCAGTATTAGTGCATGTTGCCATCAGAGAAGGCTTAATGCAATCAATAGACAAGTAATGCCATGGAGTGTGAATAAAAAATGATATATTAATAATACTTTGGAAGTATGGAAAGGAAAAGAATAAATAAATAAAAAAAGTAATAATTAAATGAATAAATAAAAAGAATAAAACTGGTAATAATTAAATGAATAAATAATAAAATAAATATTACACTAGTATATCTAGCCTATGTTTTACGTAGTACTAGCTGCAGTAGCTAAGAAGTACTTAGTTGAGGTTGTGGAAATGGAGAAAAACTGTAGCAATAATATTAACAATAATGATATTGATAATAATTATATTCATTTATTATTGCTATTTATGCTAATATAATTGTAAAATGTTTAGTTAGAACAGTACTCTGTTTGGCTTCATTGGTTACAGACTCACATAAAAAGGAAAAAGTACCAGTAATCAACCATTCTTAAGAATAGATTTTTTTTTAAATAAAATATATATAGATATATTTTTTTTTTTTTTTTTAAATTTAGAAAGAACCAACAACCAACCCCATCCTCACCAACCAATATTCTGATTAGGACATACAGTTTTTTTGATTACATAGAGGATATAAAATGGAAGTTAGAAATTTACTGGGATAATTATATTTTATAGCATTTTTATATAGGTCAGTTAAGTTATTAGCCTATATATATTTAACTAAGACTTTAATGTTAGCTCTATCTAAATATAAATTGTTGATTCAATCTGTCTTCAGTGCATCACTAAATTTAATGATGTAATACATTTTTGCTTTAAAATATTTCTTATTTATTTTTTAGCGAAAGAGAAAACTTGCGTGTAGTTGTGTTGATATGTGTGTGTTCTGAAGGTAATAACTATCCAGAGGCTCTTCATGTAGTTAAGTCCATTAATTCTTGGTTATCTTTGAAACAGGTTTGTATATATATCCTTTTTTTTCATCTGAATTCCCTGCACACCAGCATTAAAGATACTCAAAAACAGTAAATTCCTTCTCATTTTGATGAACAGCTCTCGCCATCTATTAGATGAAAGAGAATAGATAAATCAATATTTGATACAGCTCATATTACCAAACCACAATTTTCAGACATTGTGTAATAACCGAGCAACAGTTATACGGAATATACTAAAATAGAATAATGTCATGTACATCATGGTGTTGCTTTACCAGAATTTCATGACATACGTATTTTGCATAAGCGGTAATGTACTGTAAATTTTAAGTAAAAAATATGATATGGGCACCACATGACTTGTTTGCATGTTTCTTTTTTATGCATGTAATTTTCTTCGAAAGTGAGATACATTACTTTCATAACAGCAAGGATTGGCAATTTCTTGCCAAGCTAATTTCAGTTTTGGAAACTTATTTTTAGTACCAAATTTTGAGATATTTTGCCAAAAGTCACCAAACTTGACTATAGTTTTTTGAGATTTTAGGACACAGCTTGTAATCTTTAGTTCAAGGAATTTCATTTGTTCCTCTTTCTTACCTATGGCAACAGTCAAATTTGTTTGTTGAAAGACAAAAAAGTGCTGTATCAATTTAGATTTGATTTAATAAAACTCTGCCAGCAACACAATAAATTGAAAAAGATGGTTCAAACAGTTATGAAAACCAGAAATGTTTTGTGCCAAAGAAGGAAACCAAAATCAGACTTGATATCATTGAGTAACTAATATCTTTCCTGTTGATGTATATTAATATAAAAATTTTAAAGTCCTCAGTAAAATTCACTGTATAAATAACTACAGTCAAACTTGGATAACTTGAAGTTCAAGAGACCAGAGATAAAGTTCGAAATATCCAAAAATTCGAATTACATATATTCTCTTAAAGAGATAAATAAAAAAGATTTCTAAGGACTAAGCAAAAATTTCGAATTAACCAAAATTTCAAATTAAACAAGTTTAAATTATCCAAGTTTTACTGTACCATAATTTCCAGAAGAAATGCTGCAGCGTTTATGTGTTTAAAACTTAAAATTTCTGCAGGTGCCAATGCAGCACTTACTTGTGCTAAAAAAATATTCGATAGTTTCAGAATTCAAAGAAACTGAAATTATATGCTCAGATAGTGTCTATAAACACGGATGATAAATTTGACGTTGTGTCAGACTTGGATCTTGATTTAGATCAGGATATGCTAAATCTTTTTAATTTCGATAATGAAGAATCATATTTTGATGGCTTCATATAATGTAAATTTTATTGTGATTTCTGTTCGCAAAAGTAAAATTTGAAAATTTCATCTTTCATTCAATTAACATTACTTTAGAGCATAAATATAAGTATATTCATAAACTCAAGTATATTTTCCAATTCCTAACCTAAAATTTATTTTTTTGCTGTAATATGATTTCATTCTCTTCTCTTAAATGATGTGCTATACATCATGACATAGAACAAGATTTTGCTGCTATGACGTTCACGGCAATGTCACATGCAATTTAAACTTAATGTGGCATTTATGTGCAGTTTTTATTTATTTTATTGTATTTTTTTTTTGTGCTATTTTATTCAAGTTCACCTTTTATACTAATGTGGCATTTCTTCTGGAAATTATGGTTCATCGTGCCATTTGAATTCTTGTTTGAAGCTTTGTATTATTTAAAACTGATTTACTATACAAGATCAATTTTTATTTTTTACTTTCTAGCCAAAAGGCTCAGAAGAAATCTGGAGGTTGCCTGTTTCTTGGAAACTACCTTATGGAAATGCCGCTCCAAATATAATGTATTAGTGCATATAATTCTTCGACTTGTACATTTATTAAGATCCATGATTTAAATTTTTAATAAACAGTTTGTTTTTTCTTTTTGTCTTGGTTAGATTTTTTTGTTTCTATGAATTTTAATGACAATTTTTTTAAATCTGATCTATTAATTTTGTATATTTTTTCTTCAGCAATGGTTTATCAGACTTTAAGTTTCTGTTTAAGCTAAATGTTTATATAGGGTCAGATTACTCATTAGGCTTAGAGGATTTAGCCTTCTGATTATTTTCAGAATCCCATGCCTGAAAATTACTAATAAATATATACATATATAATCAAATATTATTAAGTTACCGCTTATTAAGTTATTTAAGCATTTAGAAACTTGTATAATTCTGAAAAAAGTAATACTGTCAATGAGTCATGCTGTACACTAACATATGTGCTACCAAAATCGATGATATTTCTGTATTGAGAATGGCTACAGCTAGGTGTAAAAATTAGTGTAATAACGATAACACGTGCGAAAATCCAAGTTAACATTTCAGTATGTAAAATGAAGCAAGCATGTTTGTTACTGGTTACGTATGTCATGCAGTAGCTAGATTACAAGACAACAATGCATGCGTGAAAATGCAAGATCCTTCAGAGCTTTAAAATATCGAATTTACAATACTCAGTGGGTTTATCAGACATAAAAAGAAAAAAGTCGCTATGCAGTGCACTAAAGCACATTTTAGACTTTTCCTGTTTTGTGCCATTGTTATTATTGTAATCAAGGATGCGTATTAAATAACGCCACCAGGTTGCTAACTTTGGCACATTAACTCTACAGCGGCTGCAATTAAGAATCATTTCTGTATTCATTTGTAAAACACGTTATCACCTAATACAGAATTTTTCTTGGAGAAGAGAATACTATTCATTCCTCCAAGAATAATAATTTTATGAATGCAAATGTCGCCAATTGTGTCTTTTCATACATTTTGTAATGTTAGTACTTTGCATTGCCACCATCGGCTTTTATCATGACACCCCCAAAATGTGTAGCAATCATAAGCTAAATAAATTTCATGACAAATACTCCTAAAACAAAGAAACATGATTTTTGTTGAAATGAGTCCAATAATTTGGCCAGCACTGCACTGAGTATGAAGAACAGTTTAGGTATACCTACAGGTAGCTGTAGTGCTAAACATGATGAACAAAATGCTGTGGGCGATAAAATATTTGAAGATGGCTATACAGTTTTGTTTGTACTTTTACGATGTCCGCTTATTGGCATTTGACAGATTATGATTCACTTTTAGCATTTTATTCATCATGTTTAGCAGTACATCTACCTATAGGTAGTTTTATACAAAAATCTGCTCTACTCCCTTTTATCTTTTTTGAGTTTAAAGGAAAAAAACATACATAAAGCTGTATGCAGAGAGGAGTCGCAAACATTTCATAGCATAAGGGCCCTGATAGAGCTTAATCAAACTGAATTTATAAATTATACAAGAACTCTAATATCTATCCACTATTTGACCAAAGGGTATACAGATTCATGGAATTTGTATCGATACATTCACAGGAAAATATAATTTGTTTTGAAATGAAAAAATATTTCAGACTATTGCTAATTATAGAATATGTTTGCAAAATTTATGACTGAGAAACTTATATTCATCCCTTTCATAAGTATATGGGAAAATGTGTTGATATCCAGAGTGTGGGCTCAAGCAAACAGCTGTGGCACCGCAAGTGCCCACAAAAATTTTCTACTCAAAGAACTGATTTTTTAAAAATATGTATGTGGCAGGGATGCAGCCAGAAAAAATAAATTGGGGGTGCCCAAAAGGTGAAAGGTAGAATTTCTCACCAAACAAAAATTCCTAATTTATTGACATTCAGGGATGAGATTCTTCAGACTTTTGTCCGATTTTCATACTTTTTTGATGTTTTAGTCAGTAGGCAACTTTAAAATAGGGTCATTTAATTTCGGACATCCTGTACTTAAAAGAATAAACAGTCCTCTGTTAATGCAATCAGATTTTGTAGATAATTGAGAATTTACTGTATTCAGGAGATCAGTTAGAAATGTTTTAAATTAGGAAATGACAAGAAATATCTGAGATGACATGAGTGAAATGAAGGGCATTTTTCTGGCCTAACTGTAAAACCATTTGAGTTGGTTCCCTCAAGAGGGTATCCTTCTCTTTCAGGGAGCCGAAGTTGCTGATTGGTGTCAGTCAATTCCAGCAAGCTGTTTTGAAAGGGATGCTGCATGCCATTTTTCCCTTTTTGTGGGTGTCCTTCCCCAGCGATGAGCAGTAATACTATGGGAAGGTAGTCAACCTGAAATAGCTTGTGCACCACAAACAATGACACAACATGCAAGCACCATTGCAGGTCATATTGTGGTGGTCTGAAAACAAGTTCCTTTCTGTATGTAGCGAAAAAATCTCTAAACATTCACATTTTGTACTGAACACAATTTATGACTCCACACAAAGTGCCTCCAGCTTTGATGTACGGCAACGATACCTAAATTTACAACCAGAATTTTCGGTCCCTGTAAAGCAGCACTGTGCATGAGATGTCACTTTTTTGCTGTATGCAAAAAGAACATTTTTATTTCCAAACCACTGACACAGAAGCCAACTTGTTTGCCAATTGGAGAGATCTGTCCAAGGCCAAATTCTAGACTTTTTCTTCCCTCCTATTGTTTTTATCCCTGAAAGAGGATTTGAAAATGTTCTCCATCAGGCACACAAGACGAGATGATGCTAAGTCTTGGGTCAAGGTCTAGAAAAATATGCCGAGATTTTATAAAAGGATAGTGTTGTGCTTGATGGTAATCTGTTATAGAATTATGGCTAAATGTTGCCCCAATGGCCCTGATGTAAAGGTCACTTTCATAAAACTTATTGCTCTTTAAATGTAAATAAAAATGTATAAAATTGCAAAACGAACACGTACTTCAAACAACGGCTCCTATTTCAACCCCAAAAGAAGATTTTCATCCCCAAAAGAATTCTACAACCTGATCAGAGCCAAGAAATGATTGAACGAAATTCAACCAAAACGGCAGCTATATTTACTATCTTATGTAAGGTGGTAAACTTTTAGGCATTAAGCTATGATGTTTGCGTTGTAATGATAAATATATTGTGTCATTGGTAAAATACTGTACCTTACGTTATAAACATAATGCGTTTTGAAGGATTGACAGAATTATAGAGTTTACTTCAAGAGTTAATGATTGTTTCAGTTTTTTAACACTTTCCAACAAGGTTTGTGTTTATGATTTCAGTTTGCCTGTTGGTCTTCGCTCTAACTCCCGTAAATGTGCATCGATTGGTATGAAATTTATATATGTTATTCTCATATACAATACCATCTACCACATGTTGAAAAGGACGTATATAGCATTCAAAGTTCTTTAACAGAAACATCCAAAAGAATTCTAGCACATTACGCTCTGTGGGTGCTTATTTTTAAGATATCCAACTATTTCAAGCAAAACAAAATTCCTATATATTATTAAGGATCACAAAATAATGCTCTCCATCAAAAATAGTGTCTCTAGCATTTATACTTCTACAGTTTCACTCAAAAGAATTCCAATACATTATGCTCTACGGCAGTTTACAGACATTCATTCGTTTCGTTTCGTTTCCCACTGTGAAAAAAGGGGATAGTGTTGGAGATTATGGCTTTTCGCTTTTTATCTCACTTGTTCCTATTAACTCTATCCGTTACACATAAAATTTGACAAAGACATAAAACAAAACAACAGGAAAGAGGGCACAGGACAAAGAGGAAGAGAGGAGCAATTCATCCGTTTCAAGCACGTATATAAACGTTTATAACCGTTAGCTTTTCAGTTAAAAGAAGGAAATGACATTTAAAGTTCTTTTATACAGGTTGTAACAAAATTTAGTAATAATGTACAGTTTTTTCGTTAAGATTATCTTCAAAATCTCAACAGATATAAAACTTTGAGGCGCAACCCTTTCCCAGTACTGAAAAAAGGACAGCCGTTGCCATCGCTCGACTTAACTACCAGCAAGATGGCGGACGATCGAAACGTTCATTGCGTGCCACCCTTCTAGAGACCCTTTTTTGACGACAGCCAGCTGTCGTCAAAAAAGGGTCTCTAGATCTGTGGCACGCGATGAACGTTTCGATCGTCCGCCATCTTGCTGGTAGTTAAGTCGAGCGATGGCAACGGCTGCCCTTTTTTCAGCATTGGGCAATCTATCCAGCTGTTCTCGCATTCTTCCATTTTTCAGCAGATATCAGTGCTGTTAAAAATAATAGTGACCATTTTTGTACGGGAAATGACGTGCTAAAAAGTAAAGGATTCTCGTGGAGCTAGGTCGCCCGCAACTATTTTTATAGAAATCAAATTTATTGTTCGTGACTGGCAACAGTCAAAACGTCAGAGTTGGGTGTTCCCAGAGCGGGAACACCGCGCGTTAAAGGGTTAAAGTTCTTTTATATGCAGGGTCTAACAAAATTATAGTAATAATGTACAGTTTTTCATTATCATCAAAATCTTAAAAGATTTAAGGGCAATGCTTAATTTGGAAAAAAATATTGTTGGGAAATGTTTTATAATCGGTGCGTTCCGTATGATTTATCTTTCTTGGATTTTAATGAGTTTGCGCCTACATACTTCCAGAGCCATGTGGAAGGGATTTCAATGCCGGGCTATCAACTGGAAAATTACTCGTATATTAACATGCATAATGTCGATTTAAAACAAATATTTTTCGATATTTGAAAGAAATTTCTCCGTCCCCTTTATTCCTCAAAAATAAATCCATGTAAATAAAACTAGGATTTTATCAGTACATTACTTGGAATTCAAAAATTTTGCGATTTCTATCCGTTTCAAGAAATTGTGGGAACCTAGTACGACCGTCAAAAAGCAATTTCTCTGTCTGTCATTCTGTCCGTAACGCTTTTTTTTCGTGCATCTCGTAAAAACGACTAAAGCGAATAAAATGAAATTTCTATTGAAATTTTGTGAAAATTATTTCAAAATGCGTAAATATTTGTTCGATTGCCACGTAATAACGACTAGTACGAATGAAATGAAATTTGGTGGCATGATAGGTAGCTACGAGAAAAACATTCAAAATACTGGTGCTAAATGATAAAATAAATAAAAACTTTGTGAAAAAAAGCACACATAAAATGTTACTTATAAGATGTTACAATCGTTTCGACCAAAAAATTCTTTCGGTCTTCGTCAGACAAGCCCTTCGACTCACTGAGCTGAGGGAAATGTGCTGTTTTTCACAAAGTTTTTATTTATTTTATGATAGGTAGCTGCTCAACTTAAACTATAGGTGTCCAATTTTTTAAAAACTTCGATTAGGTTTTGAGATTTTGTGAAAATTTATTCAAAATGCGAAAATATTTGCCTATCACGTACAAACCACTGAAGCGAATGAAATATAATTTAGTATCGTCACAGATGGTCTCTTAAACTATAGGTACATCAAAATTTTTTGAGATTTTGTGAAAATTGAGTACTTGCTTGTTCCATTCCTGAAAAATTGGCAATAGAATAGAATGGAATTATGTTAGATGGCAAGTTAATTTAAAATTTACATGCGAAAATTGTTTTAAATAATTATGAGATTTTATGAAAATGTTTATTCTCGCATCTTTCAAAAATGGCTTAAGAGCAGAGGCGTAGCCAAGGGGGGGGTTAGGGGGGTCATAATATTTAGGGTTAGGGGGGTCATAAACCCCCCATGAGAAATTTTTTGCCATACAAAATGTATATTCTTCACTACATTATCACACACACGTATACATATATATGAGTTGTAGTAGTCGTAACCCCCCCCCATGAAAAATTTCTGGCTACGCCCCTGCAGAGAATAGAATGAAATTTAGTAACAAGATCAGCAGCGACTGAAACAATAAATGTCGGAATTTAAAAAAAAAAAAAAAAAAATTGAATAAATTTTGCTTTTTTGGATTTTGTGAAAATTGTGCAAAAATTTCTTGAGACATAATGTTAAAATATCTATAGTGAATCAAACACAATTTAGTTACAGGTAAGGAATAACCTCTTGACTTGAAAAGCTGATCCGTCCAGAATAAAACTTTAATTTTGAAAATAAAAACTTTCATGGTCAATTTTACTCTCTTTTAATCACTTTGTTACTCTCCAATCTGTAATATTTTAACAATACACAGAAGCTATAACTTTGTTTTCTATACTATTGCCAATATTCTAATTCCATTCTTTGGACTCCTACAATTCTGACGAAAATTCAGGCTTTCTGGAAATTTTCATTACATACTAACCCATGAACGACGGGTACTTCCAGAGCCTTATCATCGCATGGACAAATTGGGACTTTGCCCAGGGCCCTCAATATGAAATGTTGTTCTGAAATATTCTTTTTTATATCAAAATTTTATGAAAAATTAAACAAATTTCATTGATGGGAGACACCAAATTCATCAATGCCCGGGGTCCCAGTTGGTCATAATCAGGCTCTGGGTACTTCAGCTAGAATATAAATAAAACGGTCAAGCTACGCCTTACGTACATGAATGTAGCGGATTTCAAAAACAGCTGTTATTGCGCCGTGCTGAGTTAACATTTCATGGAATTCTAATTAAGACTTTTAAAAAATTGTCGCTGGTCACACTGCGATTTCTTTGTTATTGATTATAGGGATTAGAAAAAGTCAACAGTGGTTTCTTCCCCAACACCCCCCTTTTTTTTCTTGCCTTTGAAAATAATTTTCAGGATTCATTCTTACTTCTGAACCTCTCCTTAGAATGTTTATATCACAAGCCTTACGCAATGTGATGACATCATACACCACTTCCTAGGAAATCGAAGAAAATGCCTTATTATCTCACCAAATGACGTCATCAATGGTCAACAAAGTCAACTCCTTATTCGTTCAAGTCCCCCTTCCCCCCCCCCTGCCCACAAAGCTTAAAATATGTACCAGAGAATATCTAAAAAAGAAAAAAATACTTTCGAACTGTTCCTGTTAAAAATAAATAAATAAAAATATAATTTTGTTGTCGAGGGTGGAAAATTTTTCAAATATTGTATCAAAAAAGCCGTAGTATATTTTTCCATCCGTTCAAAACGATATGACGGAAATAGAACTTCCTTTCTTGGGAGCCAACTACTTTTCCTGTTTCGTACATCGCAATCGAAAGACTTGAGCCAGTGTGACTGCAGTTTCTGTCGCGAAGTGGTCATCATGCAATCTGGTTCAGCGACAAGGATTTTGAACCTGCTGAGTGCAGCTCTGCTATGGATAGCGTACTTTGGTGTCGGGACAGCAGGTAAGGAAACGCTGTACATTTAGTTACGTTTCGGGCAACAAGCAGGTCCGTTCTCCAAGAGGAGTGCGAACTGGACAACTGCTCATAGCCGTTAAAAAACTGCGCAGTTCATGAGTACCAAACGGCAAAATCCCGTATATGGGAGCGAACGAGTTGAACCGGCAACCGGAGAATGTAGCGAGTTTAAATTCGCCACAAACTAGAAGATTTATGATGCAAACTCTTCAATTTATTTGTTATAAGTATATTTTTATTTGAGAGAAGAAAAATCGAATTTAATAAAATTTTACTATACTAACATATGTGGTCGAATGTCTTCAAATCGTGCTTAAACTGACGTAGGGAATTTTTGGAGCTGGAGTGTTTAATCCTAATACTGGAATTGGTTGAAAATCGTATGACTATCTTACTACCACATGGTAATCACGTATATTTGTTTTTCTTGTGGGACCGCTTCTCTTGAAGTCCATAAATTTTCTGAAGCCTCACTATGGCATAGTGGTTATGTCACTGGAAATGGTGGACCGGCGAAGTGTGAAGGTTCCGGGTTCGCGGGTCCCATTGCGCGTCCGTCGTCCTAACCGTTCAGAGTTGTCCGTGGTTTTCTCCGAAACTTAACGTTACGGGTTGGGACCCCTTAGAAAGACCCTCGCGAAGGCCCCCCCCCTGCTTGTGTTGTCCTTCTGACGAGGATTTATAAGCGGCCTTCGGGCCCAGCACATAAATCCTATATACATGTTAACAACAACAATTTTCTGGAAATTTTAAACTTACCGGCAGCTTGATGAATCGCTTGCTTACATTTACCCTTGGACTCACTTCACATTCAGAAAATCTAATTTTTCGGCAGGATCGCTTTTTCTGCCCTTTTTTGCAAGCGTAAAGGTAAAAGCTTTTTTTTTTTTTTCCTGCCCATTACTATAACTATACAGCAGCACTGTCTACGGTAAAATCCAGTAAACAACTGGCAATAAACGAGACAAGCAGGTTTATTTATAAAAATAGTAACCACTTGAAGCAATCATCACACGAGATGGTGCTAAAATCATGAAAAATATATTAAAATACCGGGCGTCGGGGAAACTCGTCTTTCGCGAACAACTGTAGAAACATTGTTGATGTTATTATTATTATTTTTTTTTAGAAGCTCTGAAATGTCTCTCTTGGAGAATTTAATTAATATTGCGAAACTGTGTAATTAGAGAAATGAAAAAGCACAGAACGCTCTTCTTTTTGCAGGCACTAAACCCATTTTCTTTGAATATACCAGCAATCGAATTTTTTGGGACACCCATGTCATTTTGTTATGTTAGAATTTGATGCACTGAAATACAGAGGAATAGACTTTTAACTGTGTTTGAGGCACAGAACAGTGTTTTATCCATAATATAAAATTAGTTATATTTACAAAGCAAAGAATGCCATTGAAGATGAAAAAAAAACACAATTATTTATTTTTTTTTACTTACCGATACAGTGGTAAAGTGGTTAAATAACAGTTGGTAGTCAAGCTATAATAGCATGTAATGACTTGGAAAGAGCTTGAATATGCGATACATTTTTTATACCACTATATGCTCTGAAGAGTTAAAGAAAAAATCAGATAATACCCATCAAAATTTGGTGGTAACAGTCAGTGGCCAGGGTTGTTTAGTGGCTGAAGAACCATACTACGCAGAACCCAACTAAGCCAACATGCGGCCAGGGGCTGACATTTAACATGGGGGCCCTTTCATATATGCCCGTTCAGTTTACAAAAATGAGAAAGGCTGGAACTACTGGATTGCTTAAGTTTTAACCTTTCTACTCTTTTGGATGCTTGGAAATTTTTTGTAACTGGAAAAGGGAGAATCTTTGATACCGCCCAACATGATTTTACTGACCAGACATTCATTATTTTACTCAAAGTGTTTTATTAAAAACTTTTTTCTCAGCATAGTTTAATAACTTTTTTTAAAGAATTCTTTAATCAGAGAGAGGAAATTTTTTCTAGAAACAAAACATTTCTTGAAAATACAGGAGGAACATTTCTTGATTCTTCCCCCTTTTTATGATGGCCCAGGGCAGCTGCCCCGCCTGCCCCTACCTTAGTCAAGCTCTGATTCTGCCACACTACGGGTCTGAGTTCAATTCCCTTGGATTTGATTCTTTAGTGCGTCTCTTCATGGGAGGCAACGTTGGTCCACCTATTAGGTACCTCCATAATGAAGTAAGCAATGCTTATAAAGTGACCAGTAGTGGCCAAAGACCGTCATTTAAAATAGAAAAAAAATTGACTGTAATAAATCTGATAGTTTGTACACGTGTACAAAGAAAGTCATTTATCAAACTATGTTTAGAGCAGTTCTAAAGGAAGAGCTCGCAAACTATGACAAGTGAATTGAAATTAAAATTAAATGTCTGAAATGCTTTCAGTTTTTAAATCTGTGCAGTAGTGCTATGCATTAACTGTGAATCATAATCCATCCGTTAGCTCTATTTGCTTTCTTTGTTTCATACTGTTGGAAAGTGTATCAGAATTCCATGGGCCGGCCCTGTCTGTCTTTCTTGTTTCACTATGTTGAAAAGTATATCATAATCCATGCTTCAGGCTCATTAGTTTTTCTTGTTTCATTATGTTGGAAAATGTATCATAATCCGTGTTCGTTTATTGAAAGGGCGATTCCTTTTAGCTTTCTTTTCACAGGCAAACGATATTTTGATTTACGCTAAGGAAGTCACTTTATGATTTTCTCTCTCTCTCTCTCTCTCTCTCTTTTTTTTTTTTTTTTGTCTTCTTTCATGAGTTACATTTTTGTCTTTTGCTTTTTGCAACAGAACAGGGGAGGGGGGGGGTCCGAGCCTTGAAATCTAGGGGGGTTGGGCACCCTTGTTTACGGCAGTGAGCACGGAGAGAAATTCCCAGACGAACAAAGAAACTGAAATCCTTAACACATTTCAATTTTGTTGGAAAGCGTTAAAAAAATTTAAATTCTTACTTTAATGAAAGCAAACTGTCCACAGTAATTAAGATTACATTGAGATTGCAGCTGGAAAATATTTAACTTTTATTTTATTTATTTATTTATTTTGTGTAAATAAAGGATACAATAATACGCCAACTTACGCGATTTTAAAATCTCGATTATTCATCTTTTGTCTACTTCCAAAATAACTTCGGCTTAGCGATTTTAATAATAGCATTAGTTGTTACACATAGTATTATTTAAGATTTTATTTAACTTAAAAAAAAATATTGTTTTCTTTAGCCTCCGGCAGCAATTAAAATAATATGTATGCACATATTTATAAGCGAAATGATATCCCTACTTACACAAATTCGGCTTACGCGTTTATCCCTCGATCCCACTATCACGTAAATTTGGGTCTACTACTGTATTATTAGTAAAAACATTCAAGAACTTGCGCTAATATAAGAATACTAGAAGTTAAGGCTCGTTGTGTTTAACGGCCTCTGGAAAAAAACATTTCATAAAATTAAATGTTTACTCTCAATATAATTAGGTTACAACAAAAGTTTCCCGCCACCTCAAATATCGTCTGCGCCAACCGTTCGCATTGACGTGTTTGCTCATATTTTGTCGAACGATTTTTGGCATTTGGGAGATTTGTTTTAGAACACTGTGTTGTGAAATCTGTAAAAAAATATCGTTATCATCAAACACAAGGTGTCTCTAATGGAATTATCACACTACAAGACTAAAACCACCATTTACTTTAGTTCTGTTACAAAATGTCAGCTACAGAATGTTACAGAGTCCTGTGTACTGCTTTAGATGCTACAAAAATATCATACGGGACTTTGAAGGTTTAGTACGTAAGTTCGAAAACAAGGATTATGACATTCAAGAAGCAGATAGAGCGCTCTGGCCAGCCTATTGATGTTGACGAGGACCACCTGCGAGAACTAGCGGAAGATCAGCATTCAACCACTCGAGAGTTAGCTAAGGAGTTAGACGTTAGTGCCATGTCTATTAGTTGTTCTAGGCATCCCATAAACGTCATATACATTGTACAAGCTCAATCGCTGGGAGCCACATGAGTAAGCTCAAGCAGATAAAGACAGACATATTCAGGTATGCACCAATCTTCTCGCATTGGCGTAATTTGGCATGTAATATTGAGGGGGGGGGATAAAATGTTTACTGTTGTAGAAAATCTAGTTTTAAATAACTGATATATGAATTTTCTTGAATTTTAGGGCCCATTGCCCTTAGTAAGTTGCATCTATGTCTGCTCGAATTTCAACGTAAGGACACAGTAGCGTATACATTTTCCCATTTCGGGGGGAGGGGTGATCCAGTATTTTAATTCTTGTTGATACTAGAGTTAATATAAATGTTTTAACATACCAGTTTTTTAATAATTTCTGTACAATTCTGGTGTATTTTGGAAACGTAAGTCTATTTCAAATGAAACGAAATTGATGTATGCTGTTAAGACTTAAAAAATAATGCTCTCCTTCGAAATAGTCATTTTACAGTTCTTTTACAGGAGTACAGAAAATAATTCTCATACATTAAGGTTTATGACAGTTTAGGAATATTAATCCATTTGAAGAAAATTAATACAGTAAGAGTACAGACGTTTATAACAGGTTACTATTTATATAAAGGGTGGAAAGATGATGAAAGTTCTTTCACGGAGTCTCGCAGATTATTATTATTATTATTATTTTCTTTTTAAAATGATTCCCAAAAACTCACCAAATTTGATGAAAGAGAGAGAGTTGTGTTGGAAAGTGTTTTTTAATCGATGTTTTAGCATGATGTATGTTCCTTGTTTAGAATTATGCTGTTGAAAGTACGTTTTCCAAAGATAGATGAGTTTGAAGAACTGCTATAAAATAAATTTACTCAAAGTTGGTGCAATTTTTTTAAATAATATTACAAATGGAACACTTCTATATCTTATACCATTAAAAAGAGCACTCTAATGTATCACAGCACATTAAGTTTTTTTTTTTTTTTTTCCTTTATCTTATTTGTAAAATACTCCAGAACTTTTTCTATTTCTCTGATCGTTTACACTGAGGGGATTTCCGATTCAGAGGCTCCATTTCCGCCGATTGTTGAATTCCTTTCCTTTGTTCTTCCTGACAATTCACATTCCTTTTTTATTCGGGGAGCTTTGGATGATTCCATTAACTCCCATGTTAAAATCTGTTTTACACAAGTTTGTATAACTTGCTTTTGATTCTGTTTTTGTATTTATACTTAGAAAACACGAACTTAGACTATAAGAGATCACTCTCCGTAGCTCCTTGCTGAGATTTGGGTTTTCGAAATTACATTTCAAATATGCAGCGGCGGATTTCCCATAAGGGGTAATAGGCGTACGCCTAAGGCCCCGCGATTTTGTCTTTGTTTATCAATATTTAGTGTAATGATATTGTAGTAAAAAATACACACAAAATTTTCAAAATGTAAATTTCTCATTTTCTTCTTTTCTAAAGGAAAATTTATAAATTTATTCTAAACGTAAAAAAGGGGTTTTATTTTTTCTCTGCTTCAAAATTTATTAATCTATCTAATTTATTTTAATCTACGCGTGAAAAAAAAGGTTTTTATCTTTATAATTTTTCTCTGCTTCAAAATTTATTTAAATACACGGTGTACAAAAAGTCCCTGACACATTTCAAAATTAAATATAAAATCAACTATTTGGGTTACGAGATTGCGGTTTGTACCAAAATGCTTCCTATGATGAAAAGTTTTGTTTATGCAAATAAAAAAAAATAGTTCCAAATTTCACCCATAGATGGCGCTGTAGAGACAGTAAAAACAAAACTAAAACAAATATTCAGCATTTTTATTTTGTGAAGCAGATACAAACAAAACCAGCTACCAATATGTGCACCTGATGTAGCTCTAACCACATCCAAACGGTACTCAATTTCACTCCACGCATTTGGGAGCTTGTGGTTTTGATTGAATTACCTGTGGGATTTGCCTCTTCGTTTCTTCGATATCAGCTACAGGAGAGGAGTAAACTTTATCCTTCACATACCCCCACACTAAGAAATCAAGAGAGGTTAAGTCTCAAATGAAATAAGCGTTTCATTTGAGACTTAACCTCTATAAGCATAATGACTTAATGCAAGGTCAAGCAGCGCCATCTATGGGTGAAATTCGGAACTATTTTTTTATTTGCTTAAACAAAACTTTTCATCATAGGAAGCATTTTGATACGAACCGCAATCTCGTAACCCAATCAATTGATTTCATATTTAATTTTGAAATGTGTCAGGGACTTTTTGTACACCCTGTATATCTGTTTAAAATATATTATTTTATTTCTTTTGTTTGGTTTCTTATCAATTTTTTCTTTCCTTTATTTCTGTAGCTGTAACTGTAAAATTTGTAAAGAAAGCAAAATAACTGTTAAAAAAAATATGTTAATGGATCTACGGTTCTACCCAGTTTGTTGCCGGAAGGTGGCGTTGCTGGATAGTAAAATCCTTCCTTTTTTATTAATATTTAAAGCCTTAATCTTAATCGGTAGGCTACTGTCAAAGGTAATATTAATATTGTAATTGCGGTAAATATGTTCACATAAAATTATGTGTGAGGGTCATCAGAGAATTAAATCTTGAAATTTCCAGCCCCCCCCCCAAGTTTTTCTTTGTGTAATGCTCAAACTGTTAGAATATTGTCCTTGAATGGATGTTCTTTGATTCTGACATTGCTGGGGGGGAAAAATTCTATATGTGAAGTAGGTCCTTGCAGAAATTCATAAGCATAGCGTGACTGTTTTTTTTTTGTTTTTTTTTTTCTAACGAAAATTTCCTATAGATAATACCTGAATTTCTAACTTATCAGGATGTAACAATAAGTATCAACTAAAGATCAGTCTGCTTCAGTATCAGCTTGAGCTAATTATTTTCGTGTTTCTTTATATTTTAAACAAATATTTTTTGCACTAAACATAAAAGGATTCTTTTTTTAAATATTTATTCCGATAACAGTTAAAATATATAATCCATTGTTGTTTACTTTTAAAAAAATGTTAATGAAAATTCTTTCTTAAATTACGTAAATACATATCAATGTATTTTGAAACTATTGAAATCAGTAAAAACTTAGATGCACAGTAGAAAAAAAAAGCCTTTTTAGTCCACTTCTGCTGTTTGTGTATTTAGAACTTGTGAACATACAAAATTAAGGGACTTCTCTATCCTTCGAAAGAAAATAACACCGCAATGTATTTTTATAGAGAAAACTGCCTTTTAAAATTCAAGGACTTAGAACGAACTATGTATACTTATACCATTCTTTATCTCCTTCATTCTAAAAACGTTTATCTAATTTTTTTGTAGTACAGAGTTTCTTCAATTCAATTAAAGAAAATTATTTTTTAAACTAGAAAATTTTAATTTTTTTTAAACTAGTCAACTTTATAATTAAAACTAATAGTCTGAGCTATTTGTATCTAAAATTTGAGGGAAGGGAATAGGCGTACAAAAGAAAATTTAATCATCAAATTTGGGAAGTAAAAATGAAAACGAACTCGTGACTCTGCATGTAATTGATGTCCAGTGCCCCGTTATCTTTAAATCCGCCCCTGCAAATATGTAAATATTGGAAATCGAGTGAACTGCAACGCTCTCCGTAAAGTGTTAAGAAAGAGATTTCGGGTACAAAGAAAATCCTGTGCAAAGAGAAACGGTACTCAGTTCACCATGAAGAATATCAACATTTTTTTCTGCTTATCATTTGAAAACACGATGCGGAGGGCACACAGTAAAAAGGCGCTAAATATAACGCTTATCGCAAGGCGTACGACCTTCTTGTCTTTTTTTCTCGAGATTCTCAACTCGTGTTGAAATGCTGAGCTGTGCCAGAAAATATTGACGTTAAGACTAAGGTGACCAAACGCCCCCGATTTCAGTAGTGTTTCTGTTTGTCCCCAAAATTGAAATAGCAATTGGGGATGAAATTTTCAGTCTAATAATTATATCGTTCCAAATTTTAAAAAAATAATAATAATCAACCATGTTTCTTCCATTTTAAGATTGTTAATGAAGTAATAGTTGACCAATTAACAGCTTATTTGAGAAGAAAGTGGAATGAATAAAATGCCTCCAAATTTGGTTTAAGAATTGGGGACACCACGCAGATTTGTCCCCAATTCTATGCTAAAAAAAATCTGGTCATCTCAAGACGGGAGTCACTCGCTTAAACAGTGGGGTATCTTTGATGAGGGAAAGGGGGAAGGGCGGTCAATTGAGGGACCATCCCTGCGTTCAACAAGCACACTTGGACTTCAATATTAGTTGAGTTGCTAAGAGAGTTAACACTGAATCCAAGGTTTAACTTGAGCACTCTTGTTATTGAGAAGACGCAGCTATTGTGACCAGAGAGTAGAAATGAACTAGACAGCGCATCGCTTTTCAAAGCCCGTTCGAAAAGTGGGGAATCAATAAACCATGTGACTTGCGGGACCCGATTTTTGAAGAATCGCGGACATGTCCCCGATTTTGAAACAAAACTGGGGACATTTATAATTAATGAAATAATCAACAGTAATTTAATTAAAAAAACAACCCAGTAATTAAAAATTGTCCCCAGTTTCTGTTTTACATTTTGGGGATAATTTGAAAAACGTCCTGAAATTGGGGACTGTCCCCGGAAAATGGGGACGTTTGGTCACCCGGGGCCTTCGCAATTAGTAACGGGTCTGCGCGTGTATTTTGATGAGCCATCCAAAGAGGCCTACGGTTGCTCGAGTCTTCACGTATACATCAGGCATTTCTTTAGCTTCCCAGTGCTTTCAAACGTTATTTAATGTAGTTTTAAGTAGTAATTGTGTTACTAATTCAAGTACGAACTCATGATTAATTTGTTTGCTATGATACATATTTACATAAAGAAAATAGATGCATATAATTTGAAGGAAAAACAAAGTAGCGCTTACTCTCATGATTCACGATTGCTTATTTTAGTTTCACAAGTGGATATTTCATATACTTTAAAATAACTAAATACACAAATGAGAAAGACATTTTTATAATAAATATTTCATGAACGTAGTCGTATTTCTTACGTTATTTTAAACAATTCAAGATTAATCTTTAACAAATGATGTATTAAAGCGCATTTCAGTGTTTTCGGGATATCCTGTATATTGGAGACAATTGATAAAACACGCTCTATAGCGCAATCCCCGAATTAATTATTCTTAATTAAGGCATTTCATGTAGTATATATTATTCTTTTGTCGCTTTCTCAATCGAACTTAGGAATTGAGCAAGCATAATGAACGCTTGTACAAAATATTAACTACATTTGAAGTTTCTGTATAAACGGTCAAAAATCAATAATTTATAATTTACTGTATTTCTGCACTGTACCAGATGTAGGTCTTAATCACATAATCAAGGCATATATAACTGATAAATAACATTTTCAATTGGCAAAATTAAATTGTCTAAATAGTATCGCAACGTCATGCTTATTTACAAGAATAAAAACTACTAAAGTAATAAGATTTCTGATTAAAATAATTTATAAATAACACATGAGTAATTATCCAGTAAACATGATTTACATACATATTTTAAAAATTTCTAAATACATTATAAGCGTTCACTTACCTTTACATTCAGAGCAAAATGTTCGAATTTTAGGATAAATTTTCATGAAAGAAAATGGCGCAAGATTCACAAAACGATTACCTACATCTAAAGTTCTTTAGTACGACAAAAGTATAAAAAAAATTGTTTTAAAATAATAAAATAATATAACATTTATAATACTTAGAATAATAAAATAGAATACTGTGACTGGGGAAAACAGGCCTCAATGATAAACTCATTTTTAGGGATGGCAACTCATAAGCAGGCCCGTTGCTTAACGATGGCCCAGGGTCACCTTAGCTATATCTAAGGTGACCACATTTTCGAACGTAGAATTGAGGACATGTCCCGAATTCTGAAACAAATTTGAGGACATTTTATGATTAATGAAATAATTAACAGTAATCTAATTAAAAAAGAAAATTAAAAATTGGCCTCAATTGCATCTTTACATTTTGAGGACAAATCTCAAAAAACACACAAAAATTGGGGACTGTCCTCGAAAATTGGGGACGTATGGTCACCTTAGTTATATCGCTATATTTGGCGAGTGGTAAGTGCAAATTACAAGCAAAATGTACTCTCAACATGCGCATTACAAACCCTCTTGGCGTAAGAAAAAAGTATCGCCAAGACTTAGTACACCCTTCAAAAAAAGGTACTGGAGCAAGAGAGAAATTTCCTACGTTGGTTTCGTATATTAAAAATTACTTATCATAGAATATGAATTAGGGTATGTATAAATATGATTTTCCAGATTTCTATCAAGTTGTAAGTTTTTCAAAAACTCAATTATTATTCGCAAATCTAAAATTGGAAATTTCTCTCTTGCTCGAATACTTTTTTTGGAGGGTGTAGATGTGGATGCATTGAAATATTCTTCATTTATAAAAGCATGCTTTAAAAATATGGGAGAAAAACCACTCTCCTGTGAAATGTTATTCCAGAACCTTTCACGAATCATAAATTGCATCCGTATGCAGAATAGCTATGAAGCATTTTTTCCTAAAAATTTAACGACGAAAACGGAAATAAGCGCACAAGCACTCCAAAGAAAACGGAGGAAAGTTGGATGCTCATGGATGATGCGCGTGAGATCTAGCCACAAGTCATGTGATTTAACCCTTTGAAGCGCAACCCTTTCCCAATGCTGAAAAAAGGGCAGCCGTTGCCATCGCTCGACTAAACTACCAGCAAGATGGTGGACGATCGAAACGTTCATCGCGTGCTGCAGATCGCGAGACCCTTTTTAGAAGACAGCTGGCTGTGCCGGGCACAGCCAGCTGGCAACGGCTGCCCCTTTTTTCAGCATTGGGCAATCTGTCCAGCTTTTTTCGCATGCTTACATTTTTCAGCAGATGCCAGTGCTGTTAAAAATAATCGTGACCGTTTTTTTAAGGGAAATGACGTGCTAAAAAGTAAAGGATTCTCGTGAGACCTATGTCACCCGCAACTATTTTTTATAGAAATCCAATCTATTCTTCGTGACTGGCAACAGTCAAAACGTCAGAGTTGGGTGTTCCCAGAGCGGGAACACTGCGCGTTAAAGGTTTAACTAGAGCTATCAAGAGCTTTCAGTGTACCTAGTTAACTGCTTAAAGCAAGTCATAGCGACTTTTAAAATATAATTTTGATTGAAAAAAACCAACCTCCTATTTTAAAAAATAATGAATACGTTTAAATCTTTTCTTGACGTTTTAACAAGAGCGAAAGCGCTCTCTTTTCCTTATATCTGCTGTGTGGTTGGATTAGTGTTGCTTGCCAGATCGGGTCTTCGAATGTTCCGGTTGATATCAGCGTTGTGCTTGCACAAAATTATATTTTTAAAAGATGACCGATCTTCTTGAAAAAACTCTGCTTATTCCAGTTTAAAATGTTTCGCCATACTTATCACACTCTCTTTACCCTCATATCACTGGGATAGTTTTGGAAAGAAACATATATATACAAAAAATAAACTTCATTTTAAAAAAAATCCACCAATTCGGTTATTTTCACAAAGTATTGGTCAGATTTGAGGGAACATAACTAATAAGCTAGAACGGATAATTTCGGGTTGATAAATACAGGGTGTTTCTAAATTAGTTTTACAAAATTTTTGGAGGGGTAGGATACACCAAGACGATTCAGAATCACATAGCAATGCGGGTTGGGAAACGTCGTCTTCATGTACCTGCTAATGATCACCTTAGAAGAAGTGTTAAAGTAATAGTAAATTTTCCGACCATGGTTTTTCAAAAACTAATCCATCTTTCACCGATTGCACTTGATAAAAATTGTTAATTCAGAATTTTTTCTTTCATTACATTGATGAAATTCTCGGATCCATTGTTTATGAAACTTGGTTAAGAAATGAGACGCACACTTCAACGCTTCTTACAAAGTGATTATTAACAGGTCCTGAAGACGTTTCCGACCCCTCATTGCTACGTGATTCTGAACCGTCTTGGTGTATCCTACCCCTCCTAAATGTTTGTAAAACTAATTTCGAATCACCCTGCATATATATATATGTATATATATACAGGGTGTCCCTTTATGATTGGGACAAACTTTAAGGAGAGGTAGTGCACATAATAAGGAATGGAAATCACATAGCAATATGGGGTCAAAAACGCCATTTTCTCTCCCCTGTTAATAATCACTTTGGGAAAAGAGCTGTAGTGTCTGTTTAATTTTTTAACCAAGTTTCATCGACCATGAGCTTGCCTCCAAAAATTTTATCTGTAAAATTAAATAAAATTTGTAAACTATTAGTTTTAGTCACGTGTTTCCTGCGAAAAATACATTAGTTTTTGACGAACAACGGTCGTAAAGTTCACTATTATTTGAGCACTGCTTCTGAATTGATTATTACAAGCTACATGAAGACGACGTTTCCGACCCCCGTTGCTACGTGACTCTGAATCCTTATTACCTGCCCTACTTCCTCTAAAAGTTTATCCTAATAATTATGGGACACCCTGTATACATATATATTTAATTCATAACATTGGTACATAAAGGTTTAAAATTGTATGCTAGTAAAATTGAGTTTTGTAAATATTTTACCCTGGCTGAGAGAGTCTGATTTGAGGTGATACTGAAATTGATAAACAAGGTACTTTTTTTTTTCAGTGTACCTAGTTAAATTGAGTAAAGCAAGTCATAGCAAGCTTAAAGCTCGTCATAGCAACTTTAAAAATATAATTTCTATTGAAAAAAAATCGACCTCCTATTTTAAAAATTAATGAATACATTTAAAGCGAAGATTTTTGTTGAAATCTTCAGTTGAAATAGTTCAATTTTAGATATTAACTTAGATAATCCAGAGTATAATTTGAAGTTGATAGACATTTAGCTATATTTCTATATTATTGTTATTATTACTCTAAATGAGGCACACTCTTTTGTTTGGGGGGGGGGTGTTCAACTTGGACATTTGCTACCAGTTGGCGAGATGAAGTATTACCCAAGCTCTTCCACAAATTTGTTTACTTAATTGTCTTACAACATCCTGATAGGTATACAGGGACTGATTTCCGGTGGGGAATTCGGAACAAGCGCCCAGGCCCCCAAATTATTCTTTAAGCTTAAAATTTTTCAAATTTTGATTTTTAATTTAAAGTAAGCGACAAATAAATTAATTTTATGAAAAAATAATAATTCTGTTACTATTTCGTAGTTCTAACATAATATCACACCTTTTTTAGCTAAATGGTATCTAATGTTCTAAAGTGAGACTAAAATGGTCTAAAATGAGACTAACATGATCCCAGGCAATTATTTAGCTCAAACTTATAATTTAGGCTTAGCCTAATGTGATGTAAGCTGATCATAAGGAAGCCATAGAGCTGATTTTCAATTGGAACAGATGAAACGAAACAGCTTCCTTATGGAATAAAGTGAAGATTTATCCCACTATAAGTAAACGTTCCTTTCATTCCCAGGTTATAGATATTTTCAAAACCTCAGAGTCCCGAAGATGCGCCCGAAATTTCATTCCCCCTTGAGAAATTTCCCCTTCTTTTAAGGACGATCAGTAACCAAGCTGTTCTCGCCTTTTCCACGTACGCGTGAAATGGGAAGAATAGTTCATTGTTAGGACTACCCCCCCCCCCGGTAATTGAGAAGACAGCAGAGAGGGAGGGGATTATCGCTGACACTGAGGTGTCGTGCTCGTAACGTACGTGCTCATAGCGTACACCCCATTAAAGGTGCTTGTAGCGTACATGGTGCTCGTAGCGTACATCTACCCCGGCACATGTTTTCGTTTTCACCACAGCAAATCCGACTAAATGTAGACTTACTTTAATAGCGGCCATTTTAGTCCACAAAATCGTAGTTTAGTAAACAATAATACACGAGAAAAAAAAAAAAAACCACCTTCTAGCAAGAAAATTGAGTTGCTGGTCATCCTATTGAAAGCAATGGGGATTTTGGACATACTGATCGTTTAACGTTGTTGTTCTCTTGTTTAAAGGTGTGCAAGCAATCTGTGTACATAATTTATTATAGTAGAAACCTCTTAAAATGATAAAAAAAAAAGCATCATTTAAAAATATATTGCTATTTAAACTATTACTTTTTCTATCTGTATAAATGTCTTCCTCTTGCTGCGTTCCCAACTGAAAGTCAAGCTATAAGAAAGAAAAAAAGTGTAAAAGCATTGGCGGTTTTACGGGGAGGGGGGAGTAAGGGGGGTAACTACCCCTCCCAGGATTTTGAAAAGGGAAGTGAAAAATAATTCTGCATAGGAAATTCACAATCGCAAGTTTCAGAGCCCGAGCCCGTCTCATTTTAGTAGCATAGAATTATACACTTAGAAGCGAAAAGCCTACCTGATCGCTGTGCCAAAGATGATGCAGAAAATTACTGTAGTACATGTGCCACACTAACTGCAAATATTTAAAAACCAACGTCCTTTTTAAAAGTATTTTAAGACAATTTTTAAAACATTTAAAGACAATTTTTAAAACATTTAAATACAATTTTTAAAACATAAAATATTTTAATTCTTTTGTAACAATGTTCGAAGCTTTTCAGATCTAAATCTTCGGGTCGCTTTGGGAGGCTTTAGCCCCATAGCCCCCTCCGTGGGTGCGCCTATGATACTGTTAATTATTACTTTATTAATTATTCAGTTGTTACTCCGTTAATTGCATTTGTTAAACAAGTTATTATAAAATGATTAATATATTCATCATTTAAAAAATTAATATTACATCATATCACTCCTTCCTTGGTACTTGAAAGAGTCTGCCACTGCACCGATATTAACAAGTATTTAAAATTTTTGTAATGTACCATCTGAGACTTTCATGAATATAATAATGGGCAATTGTCTTATGGGTTACTAGCAGACCCGCACGGCGTTGCTCGTGAACCCCTTAAATTATGCGAATTACAAAATCTGACATGTAAACTGCAACTCCAGATTAGTACTCTAGGCCGCAATTATAAAACAGAATGTGCAGATAATGGTTCCAGAGTTTCAGGTACGTACTTACAAACGCACCACTAAAAACAACTCACTGCTGTGACGTCACACATTTCTCCCATTTGAAAAAACGGAAGGGGAGTTTCGCATAGTATTCGAATGGCAGAACAATTTTTCACAAAATAATTTTTTAAACCATACTTTTTAAGTAGTTTTTTAAAAAAATTGGCCAGGTATTCTAAAAGGAATAGATATAGATGAAGAAAAATCCTAACTAATATTATAAATGCGAAAGTGAGTTTGTTTGTTTGTTTGTTTATGACGCTTTCACGCCTAAACCGCTGAATCGGTTAGGATGCATTTTGGTTTAGATATAGAGGGGACCCTGGAGTTGGTTATAGGCTAATTAGAATTTTAGATTTTTAATTACTTTTTTAATTATTAATTAAAAACCGTTTTTACATTGCCATGGTTGGCAAGTTTCGCCCGTATCAAATGATTCATGTTTTGAGCTAACAAGAATGCTATTACTTCAATAAATAAGCGCGCGTGCATCTGAAAAACATTAAATACCAAGGATATTACGCCAGTTTTATGCCAAAGCTATCTATCTGTAATAATAAAAATGAATGTTCTCCAGACAAATCTACAGAAAGCAGAGCTTTGAAAATTTGAGCATGATTGAGCCCATAACTTCGGTAAAGTGTACCTGAGGCTCAAAATTTTGAAATTTTAACTACTTTTCAAACTATTAATTAAAAGCCGTTTTATCGCCCGCACAAAATGATTTATGCTTTTGAAATAAAGCAGAAATTCGATTTGCAAAATCACATGCATTTGAAAAAAAGGAAATTATGTTGATTTTACGCCAAATTAAAAAGCATAAGTAAAGAAAGGGGTACTTACGTATTATCCCGGCGGTCCGCCAAGACAAGCGATTTTTTGCCGAAATAAATGCCGGGCACATGAAATTATTAATGGTTTTGAATACGATTGGCAACAGTTTGGCAACCCATTTGACGATAAAACAGTTTGGCGGGAATGACCGCTGGGATAATACGTAAGTACCAAGAAAAATCCAGATGTGTTTCTTAAAGTTCATAAATTTCCAAATCCTACCAATAATATAAATGTGTACGTTTGTGTGTTTGGATGTTTTTGACTGAATCACACAAAAATGGTTGAACGGATTTGAAAAAATTTGTAATGAAAATAGCTTATGCCCTGGATTAACATACAGGCAGCCTTTCAAGCATATAGCATAAATAATTCTTTATGACACTCAAAATAATTCTAATGCATTGCGCTCTATGGGCATTTTTTAGCTACTAAACTGATTCTAAAACTTTTTCACTGATTAAAAGTTACATTATTCCTGAGTATCATTGTTTGTTTTTGGATTAAGACCGATTGACTGCACTAGGGTCCTAGGCCTATATGGAAAATTCCTCTGTGGGGGATTTTCTAAGGGATCCTAGCCCGTACTTATGCGGGGTTTTTTAGAGAACCACAGAAAACTGGGAGCGGTTAGGCCGACAGGCGCGACCAGGGTTTGAATCTGGCGCCTCCCCCCTTGCAGTTTTGAGAGCAGAACTTCTTAGACACTGGTGGCATCCTAAGTGTTATAGGCTACCTTTAATGCATATATCACAGATAGTTCTTTTACAGGGATGCTAATAAGAATTACATTACGCTCTATGTGCATCTCTGTAAGTACTGAACCGATTCCTAAACTTTTTTTACTGATAGTAAGCTATACTATTCTTGAGTATTATAGGCTAAAATTCATGCAGGTAGCATAAATAGTTCCTTTACAGGAACACTCAAAATAATTCTAATACATTACGCTTTCTGGGTATCTCTGTAACTACAGAACCGATTCTCAAACTTTTTCACTAATAGAAAGCTGCTCTATTCCTGATTAACATGGACTAAAATTCATGCATATAGCATAAATATTTCTTTTACAAAACAGTTCGCAAATACTGTTATAACTGTCTCTATTCGCCAAATGCCTGAAAAAAAATCAAAATTTAGTAACTCTGTGCATATTCTCTTATTTTAAATGAAGTATACTACCATGCATTATACTTCATTTGAAACAAGTAAAAAGCAAATAATGTTTAAATGCAGTTCCTTTTGTCGCAACAATATTTGTTATTCACACATGCTACATTTCTGTCGGGACCTAATTCTAAAGCCGACGCGGACGAAGTCGCGGGTAGCAGCTAGTAATATTAATATTATTGAATTATGCCATTTCACTTTGCATCGTGATTCAATAATCAATTTTATGCTGTTATAACAGCTCTCTTTGTATGGTGTGATATGGAAGTTGCTTTGCAGGGTATAAGAAAGTTTTCGTAAGAGGGGTCCCGCAATGAAGCTTTTACCTTGGGCCTCCCATTCCTGCAAATCGGTCCCTGTTGGTATATACTCAGGCCCAGCGTGTTGCGTTAAATGCTGGGACACAGAGAGAGCATTTACGTTTTCTTTTATACGTATGAAAGTTTTTTCTTCCCTTCATATGTGGAAGTTTTCTTTTTATGTACAAAAAAAAGTAATCATGCTTGTTTGTCAATCCTTACAGGTCAGTTTGACGCAAACTTCACGCTGCAGAATGTGTGGGGCAGACTGCAGTCCGATTCGAGATCCATCATACAGTGCCTCAGCGATACCAACTACAAGAAAATCAAATTCTCGAGAAAACTGGATACTGGGCAGGTATATGTATGATTTGTCTACACCTGTTTGCTTGATTAATCTGACACTGTAGTCAAACATCATCGCCGCAAAAGATGCCCCTCTCTTACGAGCGATCCCAATATTTTCTGAATCCATGATCACAGTTAAATCATAATTAACCCTTTGAGGCGCAACCCTTTCCCAATGCTGAAAAAAGGCCATCGTTCGACTTAACGACCAGCAAGAGGGCGGACGATAGAAACGTTCATCGCGTGCCACAGATCTAGAGACCCTTTTTTGACGGCAGCTGGCACAGCCAGCTAGGTAGCCAGCCAGGTAGTTAGACAGCCAGGTAGTTAAGTCGAGCGATGGCAACGGCTGCCCTTTTTTCAGCATTGGGCTATCTATCCATCTGTTCTCGCATTCTTTGAATTTTTCAGCAGATGTCAGTGCTGTTAAAAATAATCGTGACCATTTTTTACGGGAAATGACGTGCTAAAAAGCAAAGGATTCTCGTGAAGCTATGTCATCCGCAACTATTTTTATAGAAATCAAATCTACAGTCAAATCTGGCAATAGTCAAAGCGTCAGAGTTTGGTGTTCCCAGAGCGATAACACTGCGCGTTAAAGGGTTAAAGAAGTTCGAGCAGACGAATGTTCAAAACATCCGGTAGCCTATCTCAATCTACAGTTGGTTGACAACAACCAATCGAGTTCTCCCGGATCTAAGTTTCCATCAAAAATCATTCTTCTGAGTTGATTTCTGATTTTATATATGCATAAAACGTCCCGTGCGATTCTTAATGAAAGTTCATGCGCCTTCTGCCTGCGCTCAAGACCTCGCTCTCTTGCTGAAGACGAAAAGTTAAGCTCTCTTGCTTGTCAATTTCACCACTTGCACTTCATTGAGGATACTTGTTCACCCAAAGCAACAAATACTTCAACTTAATCGACTGGTGACTTTACAGGGTGTCTACCATCATGCAAAGGTCACGGAAAAGTCAAGAATTAGAAAAATGGTCACGAAAGTCAAGAAAAGGTTAAGAATTGAAGCACTAGGTTACGATTAGCGACTCAACTCCCTTTTTCCGTTTCATTCAAATTCTTAGTTGACGATTTTCGTAACTAACTTTTCTAAACTTTTGTGCACCAATTTTACAGTTTTGCTAATAAACGTACAGTTTACCGCATAATTCTGTCGATCTTTGTAGAGATATTTAATTTTGAAATCAGGGCTTATTCGCTGATCATCCTGTATATTAATAGTATTAAATTTAAAAGTATAATTTTTCTTCATTCTATCAGTATGATGCAGGGGTGCAGAAACTGTTTTTACTCTCAAGATTTCCCTCAATCCATATACAAATTTCCCCAAAATTTTATATGTTTACAGACTTGCATAAGTTCTGTATTACCATAAGTGTAAAAATATTTGCAATGTACAAGCTACATACATGTTTACTAAATAGCAATTGGTCCAAGTTAAGAAAAAGCAAACTGCTGATCGGTGAAAAAGTTGAAAAAAAAATTGCTTTAAAAATAGGAATGGGAAAGAATAACTCGAAGAATTCTGTAATTCATTTTTAAAATCGAAATCAGTTGTATATTGTCTGCAAAATTTCCCCCTATCCTAGATTGCCGGATCGTACATATTCCGCATCTCTGGCACGAATGTATTTTTGATATTAGTGTTTCGTATTTGTTATGGTCAAGAAAAGGTCAAGAAAAAGTCAAGAAAAGGTCAAGAAATCAAGCTTACTTTATATGGTAGACACCCTGCTTTAGGAGATCACTGAAGTTACTAAATTGTCCATGGAAGAACTCGAGGTCACTTTCGCTTGTAGTTAGTTCACTCTTACCACTCGCCAAATGGGGCGATAAAGCACAAACCTAGGATCTTTGCCCATTTTCGGGCCACAAATCATGCCCTCACATTTCAAACGTGTTTTGATTGTCAATGCTTTCTCTAGTACATTTCTACTCTCCGAGAAGGACGCTGCTTACTAGACTGTTGTTGTTGTGTTGGAACATGTATTCGGATTTGTGTGCTTGTTCACGAGGAACCGCTTATAAATCCAAGGACAAACACAAGGGCTGGGCAAATGCCTTGGAGGAGGACTTTTCTGGGTATCTAGCGCGTATTCACGTTACATCTGGAAAAAGCCGCCCAAAACTCCAGACCGACGGCCCCGCGAGAGGACAGAACCCTGTTCCTCCACTTGAGCCATCTCCCAATGTCAGTGGCTTTAACCACTGTACTACACATTGGTTTACTAGAGTGATATTTAGAACTCCTTTTATTTTTCCAGGGGGCTAGACTGCCTAAATTGTCGCAGCAGTTCATGCAGGCAAAGCCGGTGTTTGCCAGAATTCTCTTCATGCCCGGAGAGGACAAGCTGAACAGGTTCGGAGCATTCCAGTGCAAAATTGTCACCGGAGGTGTGTCGACTGAAATAATTACCCTGAAACTACCACCGTCGAATGAAGGTAAAAAAAAAGGGGGGAAATTAAATGGTCGAACCTCGTTAAGACGGAAACAACTAATTATCACGAAATTCCTTTGAAGACGAAGGACAATATAGTTTTTTCCGATCCCGTCTTGTCTTTCTTTAGCTGCTTCATCAGTTAACACTAACTTCGGTTAACACGACAATATTTTTGCTATCCTTCTACTTCGTCTTAACGAGGTTCCACTATTTATTCATTATTTTGAAGTTTTTCGAATTGTAAATAAATAAATAAATAACAAAAGATAAGTTGTAACGAGAAAAAAATTTCGAGAGGGTGCGAGACTTTTATTCTTTTTTCAGGAGATTATTAGGGATGGACGCGAGACGAGACAGAGATTTACAGCTTTTTTGCGAGACGAGACACACATTTTTAACATTACGGTATAGGGATTTTTGCGAGACGAGACAAAGTTTTAGGCTATTTTGCGAGACGCGAGACGCATATTTTTCGTCTCGCGTCCATCCCTAGAGATTATATATACTTACCTCTGTTTTTTTTTTTTAATGCTACTGTATGCATGTTTAAATAAATCCAAATTTTTTATGTAATACAAAACTGTTTGAAATTTGTGGGAGATAATCTCCCGAAGAAAGCATAAAATTTGGCAGCTATGACGGTGAGGAAGCCACATGTATTGTCCTTGAGAGCTCGCATATAGCGCCACCTATCGATTTCCGCCCATGCTTTCCTATGTAAATACGGCTCCTAACGATGCTGTCTACCTCCCCTCCAAGTTTGTACACGAAGCTCCCGGACACCCGATATAGACGATTATACTCGCTTACTCTTCACTAAAAGCAGCGTTTCGCAACCGGTGGGGCGTAGAGCATTTGCAAGGGGGGGGGGGAAGAAAAACTAAAGAGCAAGTAGTGATGGATGTTTTTAACAATCATCTTATTTATTCTTATTGTTGCTCAAAAATGTACCTATTTTCGCTTAAAATGCTCACTTAAACTTTACTAATAACATTCTGTTGTAGAAAATTCCACTAAATGTTCATGATTGAAGAATAAAATACTGAATGTATGCCGAAAAATGTGATGGGGGGTCGCCACCATAAGTTAGCCTTTGTCGGGAGGGCACGACGTTGAAAGACTGGGAACCACTGACTTAAAGGGTGTAAATAACATTTAAAGCTCGTTTACTCAATCTCGCAAAATTAAGTTATTAGTAATAAACAGCAGCTTAGAGGTCACCCCCACAAATTCACGCCGGTTTTTATCAAGTATGATAAGGCATCGCAAAGTTCAGTGCAAGAAAGACTGTCGTATTGGAAAGTGTTTTATAATGTATGCGTCTGGCGTGGTTTAATTTTCTTGTTTACCACCCATTTATTTATTTATTATAACACTTTCCAACAAGGATGAAAAGTGTTTATGATTTCGATTTATCTGTCAGTCAGTCCGTGCTCTAACTATGGTAAATATGCATCGATTTCGACAAAATTTATACATGTTATTCCTATATACTGAAACATGTACCCTATGTAAAATGGCGTCTGTAGCATTCATTTATAGTTCATTTACAAGGGCGCGCAAATAATTCCACTACATTACGCTCTACCCACAGTCATTCTTTAAGCGTATTTCAGGGATACTCTCTGATTAAAACAAACCAAAATTGATATGTGTTATTAAATATCACATAATAATGCTCTTCGTCGAAAATAGAATCTATAGTAGTGCTGTAAAAGTAACGACAAAATGAGTATCCGTATGTATTTGTTACTTAGATGTTCGCTATTCGTTACTAAGTATTCGTTACTCGTTACTTTCGTTACTACTAATAGAATCGGTAATAGGGTGTTATATAGTGCCCCATAACAACACATCCGGGACAGTGTTGTTATGGGTATATGCCGCCCACACATAAACCCATAACAAAACCTAACCCAAAAGAATTTTTTTTAGCGAAGTTGTACAAAGTTGTATTTAGAGCTTATTTTCTCTGATTTACAGATTGTTTTTATACACATTTATGGTTTTATACAATGCTAAATTATCCGAATTACTGAGTGCACATAGAAATCTTCCAAAGACATATGCCATTCTTTTCTTTTCTCAACCTCCCCCCCTTTTTTTAATTCTGAACGCTGGTTTAACCTGTTCATTCTTATCATAAAAAGTGTAAAGGAAAGCTTGTGACTCGTGTTTTTTCTGGGCTGCTGGTTCTCGAATACTGAGATCCAGGGATTGGGCCACATATATAAAATTCACAGGGCAGGGGATCTCAGTATGATATCAACTACTTTGCGTCTCTACAAGCATAATATCTTTATTAATTGTGAGTTCTTATTTCATATCAAAAACTTCTTTTGCTGGATCATTTTTCGAAGTACATAAATTAAAAATTACCATATTTTAATTTAAAATTGTTTAATTCAGTGAGAATTATCTATTTTTAAGATATTTCCAGTTCTATTTCTGCACTTTTGGGATGAAAGGGGTTAGCCCCTTCTGTGGGTGCATATATGAGAGCATTCTTTAAACAAAAATTATCACTCCTTTCATACAGAAAGAATGGTTGCACCGGACTATGCGTATTCCATGAGTTCATGGAATAAAAAGTACCATAAAATAGGGCAGATGGCCCCCTAAACACCGACATTTTAGAAACATACTGAACTTTATTGAATTATTTTAATACCAGTGGCTTACGCAGGAGTGGGCATAGAAATCCCGGGTCGCTCCCAATTTTTTA
The DNA here is from genome assembly GCA_038373885.1 of Cheiracanthium punctorium. Lineage (NCBI taxonomy): Eukaryota > Metazoa > Arthropoda > Arachnida > Araneae > Cheiracanthiidae > Cheiracanthium > Cheiracanthium punctorium. The sequence continues at coordinate 217,875 of JAWZYV010019464.1, forward strand.
TATATTTTTTAAACAATTACTTAAAAAATGTGTTTAGGTTTCCATGCTAAATATTTTTTTTAATTTCAAATAATATTTTAAATAATAAAAATGTGTGAATTCGTTTACTTTATAAAAATATTTTTTTAAAAGGTGTATTTAAATAATTTGTTATTTATTACTCATTTCGATTCTAGCTAAAAAAAAAGAAAATGTTAAGTTCGCAATCCTGCTTCGGAACCACCCTGAAAGAAAGAATTCTGATTGCACCACTATTTAGTAATAAAATGTTAGAAAGCCCGAAATTAGCACCCCTTACTAACATGCTTCTCTTATATGTATTGCTCCTTTACAATTATAAGAACACCCCCTTCCCCCCCCCCCCGCAAAAAAAAGTTCAACTGCGCATAATAACATACTATACACCGGATCGTATCCCCCCATTGTACGACCCATATCAATAGAGCCGCAGATACTATATCCATCTCCATAACTGTAACGAAACATACGGATTCTTCCAAACCTCATCAAAACGATACCATTCGGCGCGGCACAAACGAATTGTAACCAGAACAATACTACTACTCAAATACCGAAACTGATTTTTCCCTCCCAGCAGCGAGAATCCATAATACTTCCGGTATCTAGTAACGGAACGGAACATACTATTACTCAAATATCGAAATTCATTTTCTCCCTCCCGTAGTCTTGTATTTGAAGTTAGAACCTGGTCGATCCGAAATGCAAACTCGAAAGTCATTTTCCCCCTTGAAACCGCGATCCGATATCCAGTAACCCCAGTAACAAATAACAGAAGGTATTAGTACTCGATTACTGGAACCCGTTTCCCCTCTAGTTCGCCTCGCCTGGCAGTCTGTATTCGAAGTTCGAAGCTGCTCGATCCGAAATATCTTCGGATCGAGTAACGATATCAACCGAAAAGTAACAATTCGTTACTTCGAGTCTGAGTGATTATCCGTATCTTAGTACCGAATACATGCGGTGTGCTTCAGCTCTAATCTATAGCATCAATAGCTCTTCTACAGGAGCACTCAAAACAATTCCAATACAGGCGATCTATAGCAGTTTAGAGAAGGTTTTATATATTAATCCATACAATAAATATATAAAAGCCTATAACAGTTTACACTTCAGTCAAAAGATGGAAATAACTTTTAAAGTTCTTTTGCAGGGTTCTGCAAATTTACATTAATAGCGATATAATTTTAAAGAATATATTTGAAAATCTCGATCGATTTAAAGACAATATATTGCCAAATTTGGCACAAACATATTGTTGTGTTGGAAAGCGTTTTAGAACCGATGCGTATGTCATGATTTATCTTTCTTGTTTATTTTTAACACTTTCTAGCAAGGTTGTAAAGTGTTCATGATTTCGCTTTTATCTGTCTGTCCGTGCTCTAACTTATTTTCGGAAGTTAGAGCACGGACAGATCGATTACTTAAAGCAGGATGCGATCGATTACTTCGAAATTTATATATGTTATTTCAGTGTACTGTACCATGCAGGGGCGTAGCTAGGGGGGGGATATCGGGATATATCCCCCCCCGAAATTTTTGGATTAGTGATGAAATTCCGTCTATTTATACACATATAAGTTCATATCCCCCACCGAAAAATTTTCCTGGCTACGCGCCTGGTACCATGTACCCTATTGAAAATGGTGCATGTTGCATTTATAGGTCTTCTACAGGAGAGCTCAAAAGATTTCCAATTCATTGCGCTCTATGGGCAGTTATTCTTTCTGAAGAGTATTTTAGAGATAATGAAACACATAAGTGATGCATGTTATTAAGGATTACGAGATAAAGCTCTCCATTGAAAATAGCGTCTGTATCATTAATAGTTCATTTACAGGAGCACTCAAAATAATTCCAATACAATACGGTCAATGGTAGTTTAGAGACAGGCATCCGTATAAAACACAATAATAGCCTACTATGTAATATTAGCTAATGGTCGCACGACGATCGTATACCTCCCTCAAATATTGCGCCAAAAGTCGCCGATATTGGCGACTTTTGCAATAAATCGCCAAATATGGCGAGAAAAAAATCCTTCGAAATATGCACCTAGCTTGGCGATATTTTCATTATTTGGCGGGTAATTAAAAAATACCTAATGCGGTAATATTAAGGTATGATGATTTCAATGGGAATTTTGAAAATTCGTTACTCGTGCTCAAATCAATCGATTTAAGGCGAGATTCAAGTGAGACACAATTCGAACGTTTTCCGCGTCGAACAAGGGAAACTTCCAAATACATCAATGTTTCTTATTCAACTGAAACAAACCAAACGTGTTTTGATCACGTGGCAGCGAGATAGGTTCGTTCATATTGGAAGCATTCTGCCAAAACTTTCGAACTGTGGACTGGAAAAAACGTTCGATTCGAACTCGATCGCGCGCGTTTCACTTGAATCTCGCCCTTCAGTGTGTTGGGTTGTGTTAAGGCAAAGCTACGCAAAGGGTATCTGCTGAGGGGATGGTGTGTTGGAAAGTGTTTATATAACCGATGCGTTTGTCGTGATTTATCTTTTCTGTTATATTAGCCGAGTTGGATGCTCTGGATCCGTATCAAGTGGCGAGCGTCGGAGACACCGTGGAGCTCGAAGTGAACGTCTCCAAGAAGCTGGAGCTACCCGTGAAATGGCGTCACAACGGCGTCGACGTGCCCGAGTGGGATGGTGAGCTCAGAGTGGAGATCGAGGACGTCCAGCTCAAAGACGCCGGCGTCTACGAGACCTACTACGAAGGGAGGCGAAGCGAGGGCGTCCACGCACTGACCAGGCTGATCATCAGAAGTGAGTGGACATTTCAGGCAAAGCTTTTATCAAACAGTAGACAGCGTTGGGAGGGGAAAAACGATAAACAAGTAATCAATTGTTAATCTAAATATTTGGTTTATTAATTATAATTTATAATTTATTATTTATAATTAATTATAATTTATAATTTTATTATTAATTATAATTTATATTATTAATTTTATTATTAATTATAATTTATAATCTTATTATTTTTATAAATTAATTATAATTATAATTAATTTATTAATTAATATTTGGCTTGGCTAACTACTGTTGTCCCTCAGTACCTGTCTAGTCGCTACCCTAGTACTGGTCTAGTCGCTAAACTCCGTTCCAGTAAGAATACGGAAAGTGAAGCAGCATCCGGCTTGACCACTGCTTGGGAAGGTGAACTCCTCTCTTAGCTTGGACTTCTATGGGACCGTGTACGCTAATGGGAGCTGGTGCTGCTCCCTAATAATTTTTATTACATGTAATTCAAACTACAGTCGAACCGCTTAGTGGAATATCGGTTAAATGAATATCTCGCTTATTGTGATACCTTTTCAATGTACCAAACCGTAATAATTAGTCAGTGGGATCCAGTATAATGGAATATCCCGATTATTTGAATAAATTTTCGTTGCAAATTGGCTATTCCATTAAGCGGGCTCGACCAACACCTTCTGGATGGCGAAGGCCTAACAACTGAAGCTTTGACGTCATCACTAAATCTTCTTAAATGACGTCATCACAGTTGTATCTTCAAAAATTAAAACTATTTAGAATTTCTGGTGGATGCTACAGATATTAGAAAATATCTTAAATTAAAGGTAAAAATTAAAATACCTCTCTGATAGAAAATAATTCATTGTGATCTACTTCTGTATCATATTTTACAATTAGTGATGGTCAAAAGTTGTCTTTTGTCGTAAAATTAATTTTTTTATCTTAAATCATGAAAAAGTTTCATGAGTGAGAAAATACGCCACAAATTTAAAATAGATAAACTGTGATGACGTCATAAAACGGGATCTCGTGATGACGTCAAAGCTTCTGTTGTAAGGCTTTCTATATCTAGAGGGTGCAGGCCCGGACTGGCCAGGTCGGATAGTCGGCGATTGCCGAGGGTCCAAAAATGAATATACTACTTTATAATTCGAGCAATTTGATATACCGGGTGATTCAAATTGATGTTAAGACGATTATTTTTAAACCCTAAGGGATCGAAACATACTTCCAATTAGAAAAGTTCATCAAATTAAGAGTAGTTTTCACATATGGCATTTTTTTTTTTACTGGGGATTGTATACATATGAAAATACGTAATTTAATTTTTATACGGTCCCGCCTTTTCTACCCTTTATATTTAGAAGAATGTTGCTCTTTGCCTAAGAAAATTAATAAAACAACTTACGGTTTAAAAAAATCTATTTTGAATCACCCGATATATATCAGAGCTAATTTGATAAATCCAATTATTTATTTCCCAGTGATCTTCTTTAAGCAGTGGCGCAGCGGAAGACCCCAACAATCCCGCAGCTCGAGGGAGCACTCTAAGAGTAAGGGGCCCCAAAAGCTCTAAAATTAGTGCAATATGTTTTTAGGCACGTAAGCCTAATTTTCAAATATTGCGTATTTTAATATTCTACTTCCAGGGCCTGATTATGACCAACAGGGGCCCCGGGCATTGGTGAATTTGAGGCCCCCCCATCTATGATTTTTGCTTTATTTCTCATAAAATTTTGATCTAAAAAAGAATATTTCGGAACAGCATTTTGAAGTAGGGGCCCCTTTCGAGCCGGGGGCCCTGGGCAAAGTCCCGATTTGCCCATGCGATAATGAGGCTCTGTCTACTTCCTCTAAATTCCTCAGTCAGGTGGCCCCTTTTCAATCTGTAGCCGAGGGTCCCCAAAGGAGACAGACCAGGCCTGAGAAGGTATTGGCTCGACTGTTGTTATAATTTGAAAAGAGAGTTTACTCTATTTACTCTTAACGAACCAAACACAAAATTTCAAAAGCGTCATTCGTTATAGCTAGCGTTGCCAGGCGTCCGGATAAAACCGGACATGGTTAGACTTTTTGATTGCGTGTCCGGCCAAACTGAACGGTGTCCGGCTTTTGTTAGGCTTTTTACTGGTGACTTTGGCCGATTAGTAATGAAGTACTTGAACTGATTTGGCATTCGATGCTATTTATATTTCATTAGAATTGAACAAGATTCATGGTAATCATCAAAAAAGCTTGATTTTACATACAATTTTTTTGTCGTACCTATTAATACTGCTAGACAAAATCCTCAATATTGTAGGCTGTCCGGCCTTTTTACCCTAATGTCCGGCGAAACTGGCTGGTCTGTCCGGCTATTTGGTTTGGCCACCTGGCAACGCTAGTTATAGCTAAATTATGCCAAATACAATTAAGGAGAAGAAAATCGAGTGATGTGATCACGTGATGTCTTTTGTTTCATCGGAAAGAGTATTAGTATATAGATATGGTATTGCCGCAATATACTTCTATGTCCTGTTCTAATTGAATTTCCTTTAAGGTTTCTTGCTTTTGTCCATTATCGTTTCCTGCTTAAAATGCTCTTTAACACTTGGAAGTTGGATAGCTGGAATTTTTTTTTTTCACTTCAGTTGGGGACATTCAAACTAAAATAATAGAAACAGATGAAAGTGGATCATTGCTGGTAAATAGTGTGCTATTCAAAAAGTAATTTAGAAATAATATTTAAATCGAATTTTTTTTTTTAAATTCATGCGCACATTATATGTACATGTCATTATATGCACTACATATCATGTATATATACAAAATTAGGCACATTTCAGAAGTACTTCATTGAACCCTCTAATACCCACTATAAGAAATTCCCATGCAAAAAATTATTTTTTCGTTTAAATGGTGTTCTTTAAGTCAAATAACATAAATAAAATAAAAAAAAATGTTAAAAAAGTTATTTTTTATATGTTTTTTCAATGGTAGCACCATGATTTTAAAACTCTTCTAAACATTATCAATGAAACATTTTTTAAAAATGTATCTAGTGAAAAAAGCATATATTCTCTTACATATAAATGGTAATTATTAATTTTTCTTCACATTAAATATTATTAAAATAGTAGAAAAACTTTGCTATTGTAAACATGTTTTCTTTGTTGACTTCATCCGTGTTGATTCTAAAATTTTTCAACTAATGCGAGCATCAGCGGACCTAAACTACTATTATTATTAATTAAAGGTACAATTAATGGTTTTATGAGACTTCAAAATTACATTCTGAAATATTTTTCCCATAAAAAGTAGTGTTTAAAGAATGGTAGCTTATATGCTATACCATGGGCTTTAGGGGGTTGAACCTACAGCGTCAGATGCGTAATTATGACCAGCGGATTAAAAAGCCTATAAATGATAAAATTTCACAAAAATACCTGAAATAAAGCTTATAATATATTTTTCATTATAAATATCGTTCATCATTAATTTCAAGTATTTTTAAGGCAGTAACAATTGATGAACTTGCACCGTAGCAAATTTTTCAATTAACCAAATATAAAGTAATTTTAAAATATCTTATTTGTTTGTCACTATAAAATGGAAAGTTTGCTATTGATTATTATTTGAAATTTCAAATGTTTAAAATTTGTTGTCATGACTTGTGATCAGCGTCAAAAGTACATTCCAATACAGTAAAGAATCTGTATAAAAATAAATGAGAGATGTAAAAACTAATTAAGAGAATGAGAATTTCTTTCAAATTGTTACTAGAGAAATACCGTCTTATAAAAATCTGGTTTCTATTGGTTTACTCATATTGCTTCATTCAATTACATTAGAGTTTGGTGACATCTCGTCAAATATAAAAGATAAATGCAAAAAATTTCTCGGAAACAATAAAAAAAAAAAAAATTCTCATTCGAATAATAAACCTTTCGTGACAGCGACGGATTAATGTAATTTTGACAGGGTAGTTAGTTTGACTGTGGGGGCCGGTTAGTTAGAAGATTGACATGCACATTCATTTTATGGAAGCAAAATAGGATCTTTTGCATTAATTTATTTTCCTCAATTGAGGCGGTAGCCTCTCTGCCCCCCCCCCCCCCCCCATAATTCGTCCTTGTTTTGTGATGCGGCAGATATCAAGTCTAAAGTCAAATTCTTCGACACTCACACATTCGTTTTAACATGGCATCAAATGCAGTTGTGACCTTTTGGCGTAAATTTCGTCTTTGGCACGAACACGCGATCTTTTATGTAACCCCATAAAAAAAATCGTCTGGAATTATGTCCAGAGAGCGAGGTGGCCTTGGAGGAAGGTGATTGTCGTCGGCAGAACCTCGTCCAATCTAGAGGTGGGGAAAACCGTTATTTTCAAAGAACAGTTGTTCACCGTTCCCGTTCTTTTTTAAAGAACAGTTCTTTTTCCTGTTCTTTTGAGAACAGGTTCTTTGATTTTTGGTAGCTTTATTATGACTATTTTATTCAATTTAAAAATGAAAATATATGTCTTTTTAACATGTACTATACTTTAGTGCAATTGTAAAACCCGCAGTGGTCTGGGCACTAAACTCCGTTCCCATAAGAACACGAAAAGTGAAGCAGCATCCGGATTGGCCATTGCTTGGAAGGGTCAACGTCCTCTCGGCTCGACTGCTGTGGGACCGTGTGCCTTAATGGGAGCTGGTGCACGTAAAATCCGTCGTGGCTTCAATATCCTCCAAATTGTTAAACGATACCTCTGGGGGTGCCGATTTCAGGGGGTGGGTCCCTCCTCTGGAATTGGTTCAAAATTAGGGGACCCCAAGCTGAGTCGGAGTTCCTCCCACTGGGACTCATTAAAATGGAAGCAGTCCCTTCCGCCCATCGCCTGCCTATTTGAGGGATCTGGCACCGCCCCGCGGGTTGGCATTAGCAACATTAGCAACAACAACAACAATTGTAAAATGTTTTTAAAAAAAACTTTGCAACCAACATTCTGGCTTTCTTCAATCAAGTATGTTAACAGTAATTTTTTGTAAAAATATTTTAACCCATTTGTGCCCATATATGTTTGCGACTTTCTTCTATTTTTGCCAATACCAGCAATAATAGCTAAATTTCTGATGTCAACTTCTTGGACAAGGGATGATTTCTTTAAAAATCATTATGTATAAAAATTGAAATGTCAGCATCCTACTGGGTCATGTTAAAATATTTTGTGGAGTTGAGGTTCAATGCTTGTGAATAAAGGCTAGGAAAAATAAATAACGTTTTCGTCTGATAGCGAAAATTCCGTCCCAAGAAAGGGACGTTAGGCATAAATGGGTTAATTATATTAACGTTCTATAATATACTGTTAAATATGCACATCTTTTTAAAATCAAAATTTTTTCCTATGCTTTTTATTTACTTTTGTTATCCTTACTCATAGCACGTATGTAAAAATAAATGGAAAAACTGAAATTCTAGAGAGAATTATTTAGGCCAGGCTTAATTTTCGATTACTTACCTGAGTAATACAATATTGCTTACATTAGTAAACAATATTTGATTCTGAAAGCTCCTAAAATGACATAATATTCATAACTGTTTGATTAGACTTGTCGGTATTTTAATTAAATATAATGAAACACTATAGAAGAGCTAAAGAATTAGTATACTTCTTCTGTGTCGCTTTCATTAATTTAAAATCCGTATTTATTAAAAGACAATATTACAAAATCTTCATTTTTTAAACATTAATTTACTTGATCTGAATATAAATTTAAGTACAGTAATGGCTGATTCAATATACACGATATAGATATATGATTGTATATACTTCATACACAGCATGATAAACAATATTAGATTCACTTAAAAAATATAAATTACAAATTTTTGTTCATTTTTGACTGGATTAATTTATTTAGATAATTGTTATCAATAGTTACAAGACATAAAAATGATCCAACCACAGAAGTGTTTATTCAACGATTCGATGAACAATAGTCCAAGATGCTAATGCAATAGTTAAATCTAAACTAAGAGAAAAATCAATTCCAATGAAACACCAGTTTTGTTTTTGTTTTTTCTGATTCAGTACTACTACAGCAGACCGCTAAAGCTGATAATCTGCGATGAATTCCCCCCCCCTTTCCTAGTCTTATTCCCAGTCCACACCATAAATTTCATGATAAAGCGAACGGAAGGTGCAATTTTCACCACCCCCACTTTGGAATACATTCGGGAAAGCTTCCACCCTATAGTCAAAGTCGTAACCCTTGGAGGAGCGGAAGGGGGGAGGGGGGTTGTAGGACCGCTGGAGAGGGAGTACCCCCTTCAAGGCCGTACCCAGGGGTCTGGTCCACCACACCCCCGAAATTTAAACTTTTGTTAACAAACTAATAAAGATGAAGTCTTTGTGAAAATCTCAACCTTTCTTTCGTTTGGTCCCCCTCCGAAATTTTTGTCTGGATAAATTTTTTTCTGGATTCGGCTCTGACCCCTTGTACCCGAGGAGGTGAATGAGGAAGTCTGCTCCCCCCCCCCAATTTAAAATGTTTTTAACAAAATAATACTGATGAAATCGTTTTATGGAAAATTCACTCTTTTCCGCCGTTCGGTCCGCCTCTTTACCTTAAAAAAATTTTATTGTTCCAGGTCTAGCTCCAAAAGCTTATGGATCCGGTTCGAATAATAATAATAATAATAATAATAAAAACATTCATTCTTTGGCTGCGACTACAAATAAAAATATATGTCTCGAGCTCCAGCTTAAAACATATGGCTTTGGTTCCAACGACAAACATTTTTAGCTCTAAAGTTTAGACTCTAACTCAAAATATTAAATAAATCCATCTCAAGTTTAAAAAAAATCATTGTGTAACCTTCAGGTTAAAAACATACGGCATGGGCCTGCACATTTCCAATGGGGGAGCCCACAAAAGAGTCGATACAGTCTTAGAGCTTAAAAAGAAAAAAAGAGTAAAGTTTCAGCTTAAAAAGTAGATGCTCCAGCTTAAAAATTAAAGACTCTGTTTAAAAAGCTGTAAGTATCAGGCTCCAGATTAAAAATAATACGCGTGTATAAATAAGTCGATTGCTTCGACTACGATTTAAGAAAATGAATACGACTTTGGCATATAAAATTACATGGCTCCGAAAATCCAGATTAAATGGCTTCCGACCAGGGCCATACCTAGAAAATAATTTCGGGGTCGGGGAGCATGGTATATCGGGATAAAATTTTCAGGATATATCCCCCACACCCAATTTCCGTCTAATTTAGCAAGATTAATTTTTTTATTATTGCGCAAACATTTCGTTCATTTATACATCACTGCATTTCATACCCCTCACCATGGGCGCCGGCAGAATAATTCCCAGGGGGGGGGGCAAAGACTACTTCAACTTATAGTTACCATGTTGGAAAGAGCAAAAAAACAAAGGATAACACTGCATACAAAAATCCAGGGGGGAGGGGGCATTGTCACCCTTGCCCTATGCTGCCGGCGCCCATGCCCCTCACCATCCCCACACAGAAAAATTTTTCTGGCTACGTCCCTGTATAAATACACCATGTACATATAATGTAATAACTTTGGGCGAGCGGCGTCCGAACTCATAGGACTCCCCCCGTCTAAGTACGGCCTTGCTTCTGACTCCAAGTCTACAACTTTGACCCTAGCTCAGAACTTAATTAAAGCAAAAGAACAGGGAACAGACCAATGAAAGAACACCTTTCACCGAAAAACAGTTCGTTTAACCTGTTCAGCAAGAGAACGCCTTTTACTCCGTTCCCGTAAAGAACACCTTAGCTCTCCGTTCCGAAAAAGAACACCAGCTCAGGAAAAGAACGCTGAACTAGGTGTTCCCGCTCACTGATCGGAGAACTCCTCCAGCCGTGAACAAAGAACTTGTTCTTTTTCAGCCAATAGGAGAGAGCTGCTCCGGAACAGGTTCTTTTTCAGCCAATAAGAGATGGCTAAGAGCGTATGAAGCGAAGGCGCGTTTTATATGGAGATAATGTAATGCTTATATTATTGTTTGACGTTGATAAAATATTTTTTTTCGATTTGTTTGTGTTTCAGACTATCATTTTCTTTATTATTGAATTCTTTTCTTTGATTGAAATTGAGTCGTTTGGCTGGAATAACAAAAATTGACGAATTGTTTTCCTGTGAGTGCATTTCGTATTGAACATATAAGAAAGCTTCTTACTCTCTGCCCGGGTCCACTTTAAAATTATGGTAGGTTGGGTTAAAAGTTCTATCCCCCCCCCTCAGATAATCATCTTCGTTATCATTATTTCTCAAAATAACTAAGATTCCACAATTAGAATTTGATAAAGCTAAAATTGTGAACTTCTGTCCCCACCATCAGATACGTAGCCAATGTGGAGGAGGGGGGTCTGCCCCCCCCAGAATCTAAATTTTTCTTAGCAAAAAAATATTAATCGTGCCTTTCAATGAGAAATTTCACCTTTAAGGCATTTTCCAAAATTTCTCTTTTCAACACGCTTGCCTGCCATAAAATTTTGAAGCGTCGGACCTTAATGAACTGAGAACATCTTTTTGCCGTGATCACTGAACAGGGTGTTCCCGTTCTTTCTTGAGAACAGGTTCAAAAAGAACAGTGTGTTCGTTCTTTCCCCATCTCTAGTCCAATCCAACGACGAGGAAGCCCTACGCTATTTGCGAAACAAAGCTTGCAATGGTTCTTTCTTGGAGAAAACTTTACTGGAGTAAGAAACGTTGCAAGTTTTGTCTTCTTGGAGAATAGAGTAACTGCCCTCCCCCCCCCACCCCCACCCCCGACAAAATTGCATTAATCTGTCGCTGTCACGAAAGGTTCACATATTGGACTTTTGTGAAATAAAGCTTGTAACATTTCTTACTACAACAAAGTCAACTTCGTTGCTGTATTCGTAATATATATATTTTTACAAGCCTACCAAATCCGAGAGGGAATTGTGACATACCCTGTATATATATATATATATATATATAAGACTTTCATTTTCGTGATGTTTATATGGAGAGCTTCGTAGGAAATCTAAAATGTACGTACTTCCTCCCCCTTGTTCTGTCAAGGAAACATGCTTACGATAAGAATGAACTTGATGAGAATGGCTTGATACGCAGAATACGGCCTTATCGAAAGAGAAAATCATCGAAAGAGAAGTTCCTCCTTACCTTTCTGCTGTTTGGTAGATATTTCTTGTTTATCCAACTTGCTGTGCGTAGTTCCTCGTTTATTTTTCGTGAATAAAAAAAAACAACTTTCAATTCTTTGAACGTCGTTTGGAATTGTGCTATAGATATTCATGACTAGCTGTGTCCCTCGGTTTTACCTTCTTTAAATTTGGATTATGTTACATGTATCGGAAAATAGTGTTCTTTTTAATGCCAATATTTTCCCTGCAAAAACTACTGAGGCTAATAATACTAAATTTGGTGCGTGTGTGAGTTTTTTAGCGTAGGTGCTGGATTGAAGAGCATTTTCTAAAATTCGTAACTTATAGGAGACCAAAATGTTCTTCTCACATATCCTGCTGTGATTCCAAAGAAGAAAAGAGTTAGCCATAAAATTCTTGCCCTAAAGTACAACACTCACGAATACTTAAAAATAGATTTAAGAATATTTCGAATGGAATTCTCCAAGAAGGGCAAATTTGGAAATAGGAGAAGGGTGGTCATTTTCATTGAAAGATAAAAAAAAAATATTATGTATAAAATTTTCGATTTAAGATTTAACAAATAGTCCTATAGGGTCCTATAGGAGTCCTATAGGAATAGCTTGTTTGTAATTAGGGAAGTACAAGGTCTTTGTTTGTAATTAGTACAGTGCATGACTAATTATTTTAGGGATTTGATCTTTAATTAAATCCGAATTTTTATGTAAAGTAAAACTGTTTCAAAGTTGTAGTAGATAATCTTACGAAAAAAGCGCAAAAGTTGGCAGCTGTGTCTATGAGGAAGTCATACGTGTCGACGTTCAGAGCCACCTATCGATTTCCGCCCATTTTTTCCCAAGTAATTATATTTCTTACGATGTTGTCTACCTCCCATCGAAGTTTGTACACGAAGTTCCGGGACACTCTGTATAATTTCAGATACATTAAACCAAACTCAAATGACTCCTTTATTAACTTAATATTTGTTTTAAAAGAGGTACTTTTGAAGTCTTTTTCAATGGAAATCTGTCTTTAACCCTTTGATGCGCAACCCTTTCCCAATGCTGAAAAAAGGGCAGCCGTTGGCATCGCTCGACTTAACGACCAGCAAGAAGGCGGACGATCGAAACGTTCATCGCGTGCCACAGATCTAGAGACCCTTTTTGACGCAGCCGGCTGTGCGGCACAGTTCGCTGTTGTCAAAAAAGGGTCTCTAGATCTGTAGCACGCGATAAACGCTTCGATCGTCCGCACTCTTGCTGGTCGTTAAGGCGAGCGATGGCAACGGCTGCCCTTTTTTCAGCATTGGGCAATGTGTCCAGCTGTTCTCTCATTCTTCCATTTTTCGGCAGATGTGAGTGCTGTTAAAAATAATCGTGATAATTTTTTGACGGGAAATGACGTGCTCAAAAGTAAAGGATTCTCGTGGAGCTATGTCACCCGCAACTATTTTAATAGAAATCCAATCTATTCTTCGTGACTGGCAACAGTCAAAACGTCAGAGTTTGGTGTTCCCAGAGTGGGAACACTGCGGGTTAAAGAGTTAAATTAAATACTTCAATCCATTTTAGTTCCTAATGAGATAGGCTTTACATCTATATTTAAGTTACACTGTAAACTTCTACTGTTCTGGCAAAGAGACTGAAGAGTGATGTCTCGTTTTAGTAACTATTTTACATAGAAATTAATATACTGTAGGTTGCCCAGTGGATTTGTACGGAAAAGACTGCGACCAAGAATGTCCGCCTTGTTACAACGGGGGAATATGCCACGACACGTGGGGAGTTTGTGTGTGTCCAGCCGGATTTACGGGACCTAACTGCGAAATCGGTGAGTATATGAGCATTTATTGAGGATTCTCGGAGTGTATTCAGGTTTTAGGCAACGCCCCCTAGAGAGGAAAGCCGCGGCGCGATTGGGTTTCTCCGCGGGAGAGAGGAGAAACCCAATGGAAACGCTTTGCTTTACCTACTCGGTGTGACGTCACAAGTAAGCGCCGCGGCTTTCCTCTCTAGGGGGCGTTGGTTTAGGCAGGGATGACGTCATAAACTATCCTTTATTCTCTTTCCTCTGAACAGCAGACGCGAGGCAAAAAAATTTTTGGAAAAGGTTTACTGTTCAACACTGCATTGTTGTTCCAGAATAAAGGCGTCTTCTCACTTTAGGCACCTCGAAATAGGCTATTTTCGCGATTTTTTTTCGAGGATTTTTGTAAACATTTATGGGATAAAATGGATCCTATATAATAAACACATCTTTCAAGTACAAGAAATTTTTTTTTTTTTTTTTTTTGAACAATTATAATAAAACAGTAGCATCGAAAAACCCGTGTAGAAATGTAATATTCGTGGCTTGTTGATTCTATCTCCGAGACAGGTCATCTGAAACAAAAAATAAAACAGTTTTAAATTCAGTATGTCAGTGGCTATAGCGCATATCATCCGATTTTTGATATTCGCGAAAATAACAAAATGGCGCACGTTATTCGAAAAAGTAAAAAAAAAAACGCGTTTTTTTGCAGTTTTTTGTATAAAAAAAACTTCAAATCAAAAATTCACAAATCTGATGATATGCGCTATAGCCATAACTATGAAGAATATGTCATTCAAATTTCATGACAATCGGCCGGATAGTTTCCGAAATTTCATCAACAAGGCACTGAAAAACCTTGTTTTGAGATAAACGCGTTTAAAGTTTTGGTTGCAGAAAAATCATGAAAAAACCTTACCTCGGGTTAATCAGCGATGCCTGCTCCATACAATGGACCTTCCGATTCTTCGTAGAAGTTGTGCTCGTCCAAAATAGCTTCCCTTCGTCCCGACCTTTTGAAGCGTTAGAGCTGCGGCGGTTCCCTACGCGTACGCGATCACTGTCGCGTTTCTCGGCGTATTGAGTGGCGATAGGGCCAAGTTTGACACCCATCACCTCCAAAATTTTTAAAACAGGTTGTAGCCCTTCGTTATAAATGCATGCTTCTGTTTCACAAGCCATTTCCACGGTTTTTCTTCCCGTAAAAACGTGTTTCGGTGCCATTGCCCAGACACAGCTGTTGAAACACTCGTTGTTATTTGGGGTATTTCCTCCGATCTTTATGAAATTTTGATATAACATTTTTGATGATATGTACTTTCAAAATTTAGAAAAAAATTCGATTTTTTTAAATTTTCAAAGTGAGAAGACGCCTAAAGCTCCCTTTTCCCAAGAGTTTTGGGTTAAATAAACCTGTTACTGCAATTCACCTCTAGAGGCCAAGGGCGGTACATTGGTTTTAGTTTTAAATTTTAATTGGCTTTGTATCACAGTTTAACCTGTGCATTGAGTAAACAGAATCTAAATGACATTAAAAAATGGTTCTGGCGGGGAGTTCGTGCATTGTTACCAGGCAACTGAAAACTCGTAGCTACAGTATCTGAGAATTTATTCTTTTTAAAATAGAATGCTGTTTCTTTAAACTAAATGGAGATATTTAACAAAGACAAATAAAATTACAATTTATTTAAATTATTATGGACAGAATCACTATCTTTTAATGCATATAACGAATTACAGAACTGATTTGAGAGCTGCGACTTAATTCGCCTGTGTTTAGTGAAATCTAGTGCCTCTATAAATGCAGGCCTGCAAAAACTTTCATTTTTGAGTACAGAAAGAATTTTCAAACATCCTTGACCCGGCATAACTAGTGCTCATTTTAGCACTTTCAAAAGAAAGTACTAGTTCGATGAACTAATACTGGTTTTTAAGAAGATAATTGCCTTGTTTTCTTTAGAAAAATGTTTGGTTTTATACAAACAATACAATAGCAATAAAAAGTAAAATGCTATTCTATAGAAAAGTGTCCACAGGGCGATTGCTATGACTTTTTTTAGGAGGTGTGGGTGGAGAGGTCATTAAACTTCGAAGTAAAATATCGGTTTTTACAAATTTACCAGAAATATAAATTATGTCTTTTTTTTGGCAATAGTTTGTAATTTTGCGAAACCTACTAGTTTCTGATTGAATGAAAAGGAAGATTTACAAGCTTTCCAACTAGTTTTAAAATTCTTTCAAGTCTACTATAAAAAAGGAATACAAGATCGTGTTTGTTAAAAAAGGGAAAAATCAAGCTTAATGATATTACTTATTAAGTTAAAAGTTTGCGAAGTCAGCAGAAATAAAAAGTTATTAGAGTTTTATTAGAAAAAGTTACCAAGTTTGTAAACTAGGTTTTTAATTTTGCCAAGTGTAACAGAATGTGCCAAGATTAGCCTCTTCCCTCTTAGCAAGGGCCCTGAATCTCTAAGATTCCACTTAATATAACACTTGTTTCCATACATAATATAGGAAACCAAAAACTTTAATGACTTTTAAAAAAAGTAGTTATTACAATTAAATACTGTAATAACTGCCAAAAATTTAAACACTAAATGAAGAATTCTATATGTAAGGAGATTATTCTGAAAAGTATTCACGTGAAATTAAAAATTATAATAATCTTTTTAAATTTTTTTTAAAAGAATATCAATATTATCGATATTTACTTTGAAAAGAGCTTCGTATGTACAATACTTTTGGCAAGAAAATGGATTAAATTAATCAGTTTTCAGTTCAGTCTGACGAACTGTCAGATGAAGAATCGTGCTTTGGATGACTACAGAAATATCCTGGAATTTATGTAATTTTTTTTTAATGCATTTCATGTAGCTTGCGGTGGCAACCATTTTGGAGCGGAATGTTCCAAATTCTGTTCTCCTCCGCAGAACAACAGCAACACTGACGAGCTGTGCGCTTCTCATCTCTTCTGCAAGCCAGATCCCTACGGTTGTTCCTGCGCTCCAGGCTTCAAGGGTTCGAGCTGCATGGAACGTAAGTATGATGAAGGTGTTGAAACTGTGATGAGTTATCCATTGGTTAAATTTTAGGATTAACGATAATTATAATAATATCGTGATTAAATAACACCGGTCACCAAAAAAAAAATTTTTTTTTTTTTTTTTTTGGGGGGGGGGGGGTTCTGTTCTCATGCTTAAATTCTGATTCTAGGCATTGAAAAACACCTAAATTTTCATTTTTAGTTCTTAAAGTTTGCTTTTGTCTGGTTTACGTCGATAAGTATATTTTAAGTTATTTCATAAACGAAAGATGGCAGCACTTTGATGAACCCGAAAGTAAGCTGTATTATTATTTGTAACTCTGTAGTACTGCTTGTAGTATTATTTGTAATATTATTATTTGTTTGTATTATTATTTGATCATACGAATATAAAAGAAATACGAAAAATATTCACTTTTAGACATTAATTTCTTATTATTTTACAATCAAATGTTATTGCTTATTACAAATCTTGAATAAAGAAGACTTATATATCCAGCAAAAACTTTTCTGATCATAATTTAGAGTGGAATTATAAGAAAAATATAAAAATCAGTGATTTTTTCCAAAAAATTGAAAAATTGCTTTAATTTCTACAAAAGCAAACTTTCATTAAAGAAAAAAACATTTTCCTTAGTTTTGGCGTAGGGGAAACTAAAATTTAACATGTAGAAGTCAGACCCAAAAATCGTATTGACCGGTGTAATCATATATAATTCCTGAAATGTCCAAATTGAGTAATTTAAATTACTAATTTAAGAGCAAGGAAATTTGGTAACTTCAACAGCCCTTAGAAACCACAGCTAAGATTCCCAATCATCTGAGTCCGATCCTGTATTTATAGGAAAAATTGGATTTGGATTCAGAAAAAAATAAATGATTATTTTCTTTTTCTTATATTTATTTTTATTATAAGTGGTATTTTAATTCGTTGCTTATTTAAAAATGTTTATATGTTTTCTAACATATGCATGTTGCGAGTATAGTTTTATTTTAACGTTGGATAACGTTCTTCCATAGTGGTCTTATATAAAGCAAAAAAAATTTTAACGTCTTTGTAAGTTTTAATATGATATCGTTTGAAAACTACTGTGCGAAATATCCAAATTAACTCCCTCAATCAACCGGGGTATCTTTTACGGCAGTTAAAATGTGACGTCATAAATTTAAAAAAAATGAGTGAAGTGTGCAAACTCTGCAACTACATTCTGTTACAATTAAAGCGATTCTAAACAACTCCTCGAGATTACACAGTTTGATGTTGGAGGATTTATAAGATATCCATGTATCTCTATATTGGATACATATTGCATTATTTTAGTAGGATACATATTGTATTATTTTAGTTTGTATAGAAAAGTGTTATTTAATCTCTAAATAGCCCATGAGGAAATTGATTGATTTGGTGCCCTTTTTATATGGGATTTTGAAGCTAGTACAATGTAAGAGCACTGAAAAAAAATCTTTTTGAGTCATGATTCAAGATAATTGATTTATGCACTCGCTTGCTGATAGATTGTGAGCCTGGATGGTACGGGGCCGACTGCAAACAGCCTTGCCATTGCGCCTATGGCATCAGCTCCTGCAACAGAATAACCGGCGCGTGCAGTGGTGGATGCGCCAAAGGTTGGAGAGGCTTGTCCTGCCAAATAGAAGGTAAGGCGAATGTTTATGTTTCAGAAAAAAATATTTATTACGATAATTTTAATGCGAGAAGAACAGTTTAGAACAGCGTTCCTTGTTGTCTCTATTTTTAAATCCGTGACTACTTTTAAGTCAGAATTTTATACCCTTGTTTACTTCAAATTCGAGTTCAAGGGAAGCTTTTATTAATACTAAATAACTCATATAGATTAGACTTATTAGTTTATGCTTTGTAACTTTTAGTTAATCTCTACTTTTATAAAAGATATAACTACATACCATTATAAAAGAAAATGTCTGTGTGTCTGTCTTCGGTGTTACGGACAAACGGCTACACCTAGAAACTCCAAATTTAGTACTCAGGATGTTCTAAACAGAAAGTTATGCACCCCGAAGCGATTTTTTAAAAATTCGACCTAGAAATTTCTTTTATTATGTGTTTTATGCGACTTTTTGGCATTTTTTCTCACCTAATTCGTGATAACGGCGGTAATTACGCTCGCAGCAAAACTAGATTTGTATCATCGGATAGAGGAGAAAATTTTATTTTAAAAACAGTTTGTTCTGAATACGTAAAATAATTTGTAGGTTTTTAGGAATTTTTATACTAAGTATCTGTTTTGAGGAATTTTTTCGTAAAATAATTTTTTTTTTAACTGTCGTATCTTGAATTCTATCCGTCACAACTTTTTGATATTTTGACAAATCGTAAAACATTCCTTTCTCCCTCTTTTAAAATAAAAACGAAAAATATTAAGTAAATTAGGGGATTTTTTACGAATTTTAGTGTAACGTGATGTTTAGAATTTAATAGCATCAACACGGAGAGCTTACGCCATAACATTAATAAATCATAGTGAGAAATAATTTCGTTGCGTTGCTACAGAAGGATCAGAAAAAAGGCTTTTTTCAACCTAGCGACATAGTTTTTAAATGGGGTACCGGATTTTCAATACGCAAGTTAGGATCTAAGACGCCAAATCTTTTAGGATACGTAAAAATTACGCCAAAATTTTACCACATTTATCCTTCTCTTTTTTTTTAACACAAGGAGGCGATATTTTGACTAAAACTTTCTATAGAAATAAACTAAGAAATTCACAATTATTAATATTATAAGTGGTATTTTAATCCGTTGCATATTTAAAAATGTTTATATGTTTTCTAACATATGCATGTTGCGAGTATAGTTTTATTTTAACGTTGGATTACGTTCTTCCATAGTGGTCCTATATAAAGCAGCAAAAAAAAAAAAAAAATAATAATAATAATTTAACGTCTTTGTAAGTTTTATTATGGTACCGTTTGAAAACTACTGTGCGAAATATCCAAATTAACTCCCTCAATCAACCGGAGTATCTTTTAACAGTTAAACAGTGACGTCATAAATTAAAAAATGAGTGAAGTTTGCAAACTCTGCAACTACTTTCTTTTACAATTAAAGAGATTCTAAGAGATTACACAGTTTGGTGTTTTTCAGGAGACAGACCCATGGAGGATTTATAAGATATCGCTATATTGGATACAAGGATATTTAAAATAGCACCGCTGGGATATTTTCCACCACGTTGAGATGAAATGTTTTGTGGAATATCCATATGGACACCGTCCGACCAGAAAATGAGTGAAAGTGAAGCAATTGGCCTGGTGTTAAAGAAAGAACATTGGGATGTTCTTCAAAAATGCCAGTTTCCAGAGTGCGGGACGGGGACCCTGCTTCACAGTGCACCCCACAACATGCATAGCAAGTGTTTACATCCACCACCATAAAGTGGTGGTCCTTGTAAACATTTGCTCTGCTTTTATTTATGAATAAAATAAAAATAAATCAAAAATAAACCTTCAACCAGGAATACTTCCGGGCACCATTCAGAAGAATAAGCCTTCTAAGTACGTTTTCGCTGTGAATTTGAAAAAAAAAAATGCCATCTACAAATATTTCCTAAACTATGAAACCGAGAGTCAAGGTGCAGGCTGATAAATTTGTTCAATTTTCGGAATTCGGCATTCTCGACAGCAGACATCCCTATACGACATTTAAAAGAATGCAGGGATTCAGATTACACATTACTGAGATACCAAGGTAAAAACAGTAAGTTGGGTGTAAATTGTCCTGAGACTAGAAATCTCAATATATTTTAATCATATAAAATGCAAATAAAGAGTCGATTTTTTAATTGCTCCAAAAGCTGTGGAAACGCATCACGTACAAATCTTGCAGGTTAGAGAAGGGACAGAAAACAAGTGATTTTACTGTTACTGAAGGGTCTAAGAAACAAGATTCGCGGGATCGACTTACACGAAATGAAATTCGAAGCGATTGTTGGATCTTACTTTTGGTTGTTGGAAAACCCAAAAAGCAAATTTTAAATCAAATAGTTGGTATTTTACGTATTATCCCGGCGGCCAAGCGATTTTTGGGTCAAATGTGCTGGCAAACTGTTGCGAAACGCATTTCTTCATGAATTATTTCATTTGTCCGGCATTTATCTTGGCGAAAAATTGCTCGTCTTGGCGAACCGCAGGGATAATACGTAAGTACCAAATAGTTTTGTATGGAGAATTCAAAATCTATGAAGAATATCTAATGTCGAATTTCGACCACTTGGAAACAACTGGTATTGTATAAAGATACACCACTTTGTTTGAACAATTTATAATAACCTAATGCGTGTCAAAAGATATATCTTGCAAATCTCTCAACAAACCTTTGTCAGCATAAAACTTCATGTGCTGATTACTGAAACCTTGCAAATATTTTTTTGGATGACAGTTTTCTGGCAGATTTTTTTTACTCTTGATGTGAATGTTATTGATATTCTTTATTGTTTCGCTCCAGATCCTAATGCGACCAACACCGTGGAAACGACCACCATGGTTTACTGTACTCTTGGATGGTATGGACCAAGTTGCGAACGTGAGTGCCACTGTGCGGGGAACGAGCATTGTCATGTGGTGACTGGCCTTTGTCCTTCAGGCTGTGAAGAGGGATGGGGAGGACATTCATGTGGCAGTAAGTTGCTTAAAGGCTTTCAGTCGGTTCTTATATTATCGTGGACTATTGCTGTGTTTGCGTATGAAAATTGTTCTCTGTATCATATCGATGACTTCAGCAACTACTCTAGTAACCAGTTTCGGAAGTATAGACAAATCTGTCTTAACCCTTTAACAGGCCCCCTGAGAGAACAGCTGGATAGATTGCCCAATTCTGAAAAAAGGGCAGCCGTTGCCATCGCCCGACTTAACTACCAGCAAGATGGCGGACGATCGAAACGTTCATCGCGTGCCACAGATCTAGAGACCCTTTTTTGACGACATCTGGCTGCGCAGCACAGCCAGCTGTCGTAAAAAAAGGGTCTTTTTTGACGACATCTGGCTGTGCTGCGCAGCCAGATGTCGTCAAAAAAAGGGTCTCTAGATCTGTGACACGCGATGAACGTTTCGATCGTCCGCCATCTTGCTGGTAGTTAAGTCGAGCGATGGCAACGGCTGCCCTTGCCCTTTTTTCAGCATTGGGAAAGGGTTGCGCCTCAAAGGGTTAAGGGTAACGTAGAGTTGTGACGGTCCCAGTGACTTCCATATTAAAGTCTGCTTGACATATTTCTGCCATGCTTACAATTTCGATTTCGACTGATTTCTTTTCCTTTTTTTTTTTCCCCATACATTGAAAAAATGTCAAAGATTCAGATGGCACAACTTTAAATGTATCAAAAATTTATAACATTTAATATTTCAATGAAATACGAAATTTGCCCACTAGATGGCAGCTGTTTATCAAAAATATTTAATCGAAATATTAAATATTGCACATGCTTCATATATTCAAGATTGTATCTCCTGAAAATTCAATAATTTGGACATTTTATTTGAACATTCGGAAGAGAGAGTTCTTACAGATGTATGGCTCTTTTATGGCCTTCATCTTAGTTGTTCCTAAGTACAAATTCGTCTTTACTTCAAAGTACAATTTACATCACAATACTTCCACACACATACATCCATGTCTTGACGGGATTCGAACTCGAAAACAAACCACTCCTGTAGCGGTCAGCAGCGAAAGGTACGCGGAATTATTTCAGTACTTTTTCTAAGAATGCGCAAAAACAGAATCGAAATTGGAGTTCTAAGAAGTACAAAAATATATGAAGTATATTTTAACATGGAAGTCAATGTGTGTGGTTGTCTACCGCCCCCCCCCTTTTACCCTAAAAGGAGAAATGCGATATTGAACAGAAAGATTGCCATATTAGATTTAACTTTTGAATAGAAAATTTTCAATAGATTCGACTTTTATACGTTGCCGTAATCTGAAGATAAATTTTGTTCGTGCTTTGTACACTATTTTTCTCTTTAATACAATAAATGTACTTTGACAGTAATAGTCATAAGAGAGAAAATCAGCAGAAAGACACGAGTAACTATTCGGCTCTTGCGGGATTTTTCTTCGAATCGGTTAAAGCAAATTATATCGATTTTTGATGGATTTATTTCCTAACTTTGATGATTTCTCCATAGCCACGAACACAAATATTCTGGATTTGAAACTCAGTTGTTCTTTTTTATATTTAATACATCTTTATCTTGTTTGTAATTTTATTCTGAAAGTGATTTTAACGTATTGTGAACCTTAATAAGTATTTTAGTTTTCTTTTTGTTTTGTTTGTTTGTTTGTTTCGTAGACTTACCTTTATAGGATAACCTATAAATCAACTCACGTTCAGATAACCTAAAACAATAAATAATTTTCGAGTTTAATTAGACGTTTTCTATTTGAAAGTATAGTTGCAATTGAGTTTTTCCTAGAATGTGACCAATAGGGAAATGAACGAGATTGTTCTGCTGACCAAGCATAACAGAATTTGCTGAAAATCAGTATTTTAAGGACCAGTGGCGGCCCGTGGTCAAAACTGTTAGTGCAGCCGGAAGCATATGAGCCCCCCCCCCCTTTTCCTCCGGACAGGATTGGAAAATCTTTTGTTACTGAATTCGAAAGCTGGCGGATTAAGCCCTCACCGAGGAAAAGAAAAAAAAAAGAAATTACATAAAAAATGTAAGAGTTCCTATTTTACTTCCATAAAATGGACATAAATTTCAACCAGCCGCTCTTATCCTCAAAATTGCATTCATCCGTGTCTGATTCGAAGTTTCCTTAGAATTTTCTTTTGTAACGATCACTTGAGAAGAAAAGAAAAAAAAAAAGAAAACTTACTTATTTTTTATAAGTCAAATCAATCCTCCTTTCTTTTAAACATGCGAATCCATCAG
This sequence comes from Cheiracanthium punctorium, assembly GCA_038373885.1. Taxonomy (NCBI): domain Eukaryota; kingdom Metazoa; phylum Arthropoda; class Arachnida; order Araneae; family Cheiracanthiidae; genus Cheiracanthium; species Cheiracanthium punctorium. Next base: position 241,565 of record JAWZYV010019464.1, read on the forward strand.
TGATGTCCCCATAGAAAGGCGTTGTTTTAATTCAGATATCCATCATTTTAAAAGCTCTTTAAAATTTCCCATGTTTAAAGAATTTTCTCGCTCGCCATGTCCTCTCAATGCCAGTTCTTGCTTACTTAAAAATAATACTACTTTGATGGGTCATTGTCCATTCATAAGCGTCTGTTCAGGCTTACCTTCTTGATAAATTCAGCAATATAAAGTCGAGAGTTTTCCAAACATATATTCTCCTTACCCCCTCCCTCCTTCTCGTCCGAGCCAATCAGTTAGTCGAGTTCTCAAGTTCAGCCGCCGTTAAAAAATCTTTCATCGGCTGTATCAGCTGCATACTCCCTATGCCGGAGAGGCTGCTTACGTAGTCGTTGTCATGGCAACGATGCTGCCAATTTTCTTTTCAGCGCTCTGGGCTGAACCAAAGATTTTCCCAATTGAATTGCGGGAAGATTAAAGTGCTTTTTTTCTGAATGAGCGATCCGGCCACAATACGTTTTTTTTGTGTTTGGTTTTTTTCGGAGATTTTTTTAATTTACCGTAGGAATTCCACAATTCTAATCTGAATTTAGGAAAATTAGTAGAATAAATTATTTTAAAGTATGTGCTGGTAATTTCAAGTGCAGCCCGGCTGTACTTGCTGTATCCCACGAGCCGCCACTGTTAAGGACACGGTTTTCTGAAAAGCAAAATGAACAGTTAAATGCTCCTCGCTTTCTTCGGGTTTATAAATTTATTTAACTGTTAATACCTGCTGCGATGCTTGTGAAAATCGTACTCATCTGGAGAATTCTCACTGTAAAAAATCCGGGAAAAATAATCGGAAATAATAATCATAAAAATAATCGGAAAAGTTTTACTCACAAATAACATACAGAAAGTAAGCATTCCCATCTAAAAACTTAACTGTTTACTTTAGCCCGTTCTTCTATGAATATTGCTCTCACGATTCACTAAAAACCACGCAATTTACTTAAGAGTGACCCACATAGTAAGAAAAAAATCCAGGAAACGTTACTTAGAAATAATGTGCACCTAAGATGCCCTCAGGAACGTTAGTTAAAAATATCAGGAACTTTTCTGAACTATTTATGCTGAACATTTCAGTGGAACCTTCCTGAATTGTTCAGTAACTTTCTGGTATTTTCATGTAAGGTTTCTTCGAATTCCAGGGTACCTTAGCTGAACATTATTTCCAAGGAAAGTTCCTGGATTTTCTTTACAGTGATTGGAAGTTAAAATGCTAGAAAAAATGGACGCTTCAATTTTCGAGTTTAATCAACACCTCCTAGATATACAATGCCTGACAACAGAAACTTTTACATCATCATTAGGTCCACTAAAATGACGTCGTCACACATTTATTTTCACAAAGTAAAACTACTCTTAAGTTTGTGGTGAATTGACTCCCGCATAAAACATTTTAAGGATTTAAGATAGAAAATTTAATTTTACGACAAATAGGAAATTATAACTATCACTAATTATATAATATGATATATCAGGTTGTAACGAAAGTTTTCCGCCATATCTGCCTGAAAAACTCACTTCTAACTCCTTTGATAACTGATTTTGAAATTTCGGTACCAAACCTGCACAGTGTCACATGATTCAACAATAGTACTTAAAGCTGTACTCATAATGTGTTGATATTATGTAGCTGACTTTTTGCAACACAAATGGAAGTCAAGGATGGTTCTAATCCTCTAGAGTGATAGCTCCATTTGGGACACCTTATACTTAATGATAACTCTATTTTTTAAAGATTTCACAACACGGTGTTATAAAGTAAACCTCTTTCTTTCCAATGCCAAAAATCGTTTGACAAAATAGGAGCCAATACGCCAACGCGCACTATGTGCTGACGATGTTTGCGGTGGCAGGAAACTTTCGTTACAACCTAATAGAAATAGATCATAATAAATTATTTTTTATCAGAAAGGTATTTTAATTCTTATCTTAAAATATTTTCCAAAATTCGTATCATTCACAAGAAATTTTAAATAATTTTGCTTTGTGAAAGTAAAACTGTGATGACGTCATCTTAGAAGACCAAGTGATGATGTAAAAAGCTTCTGTTCTCCTTTTGTATGTAGGAGGTGTTGGTTTAATCCACTCTCCTATGTTTTCTCCGTGATATTCATGTTCATATTGATACAGCATAATCTAAGAAAGTAGTCTCAAAATCGTTTATTAATGATGAGATCATCCTTTTTCAGCTTGTCGACCGGGAAGATTTGGAGATAATTGCGAATTCATGTGTCACTGTGAAGGTGGTCATCATAACTGCGACAAAGATGGATTTTGTCACGGGGGCTGCGAAGCTGGTTGGGCAGGATTCACTTGTCAAACGGGTAAGCATTTTTGTGTGTCAAGTATTTTTACAGTAGATTGTCATAAAAACCAACTTAATATTGATTTAGTACGTGTGATGTAGATTATATATTTAATATTAATTCTCATTTACTGTCTGTTTCTTAAATGTATTCCCCTCTCTTGGCGCTTTTTTTTTAGCATATTTTATTTTCGGTGCCATGCACCATCTTTAAAATTATTTGTTCGCGGTTATATTACTTCAATATTATTGGTCTAATTATTATAGTTGCTCTGTAGTTGGCGTTATTTTATCACGGCCAGGTTTTTGCTCTCACCAATGTGAAGTTTGGTGTTGGCATAATTTTTAAGTCACACCACCGCTTTTCATCAAGTAAACAAATATATTTTATCGACGCTAGGCCACCACCAGACTTAAATATTAAATTGTTTATTCTATACTTCTGCTTCAATAAAACAGAGTTTTTTTTAAAGCATCCGGTGTCTCTGTAATTTATGTTCTTTATGAGAGTATTGGGAGAATTCAGACAGATGCTTTCACTCCATATTGAGTTCAGAACATTCTTATTAAGGTTTATCTTTCACTGAATCTAGATTTAGCGTGTTCACTCTCATGGTTGCAATGATGCACCGGCGAAGATTCTCTTTCGTTCGCTGCGTCATTATCCAAATACACGTGTTGAAAGCTGTTTCCAGTATTTTGAAGACAAGCTGCAAATTTTAGAATACTTATTCTTTTCTTTACAGAATGCACTCCTGGGCGTTTCGGAACCAACTGTGCATCCACTTGCCACTGCCACGAAAACTCCACAGCGCCCTGCGACAAAATAACCGGCGTCTGCGAAGGTGACTGTGAAGCTGGGTACATGGGAGAAGACTGCCAGACACGTAAGTAAATAAATCGCTTGGGAGCCTGTTCCAAATCGCATGATGTAAAGTAATTTCAAAGTTAGCTCTGCAGTGCGTTGGTGAATATTTTCCTGCTGGAGAAAGGAAAAACTCCGAATCGTACGCATATTTTGTTTTCTTTTAACGAGCAGTGTTCCCACTCTGGGGACTCCAAACTCTGTCGTTTTGACTATTGCCAGTCACGAAGAATAGATTGGATTTCTATAAAAATAGTTGCGAGTGACCTAGCTCCACGGGAATCCTTTACTTTTGAGCACGTCATTTTCCGTAAAAAAATGGTCACGATTCTTTTTAACAGCACTGAGAAATGGAAGAATGCGACAACAGCTGGATAGATTGCCTAATGCCGGAAAAAAGGGCAGCCGTTGCCATCGCTCGACTTAACTACCAGCAAGAGGGTGGACGATCGAAACGTTCATCGCCTGCCACAGATCTAGAGACAGTGTTTTGACGCAGCTGGCTGTGCCGCCACAGCCAGCTGTCGTCAAAAAAGGGGTCTCTAGATCTGTGGCACATGATTAAAGTTTCGATGGTCCGCCATCTTCCTGGTAGTTAAGTCGAGCCATGGCAACGGCTGCCCTTTTTTCAGAATAGGGAAAGGGTTGCGCCTGAAAGTTTTAACCCTTTCGGACGTGAACGGCCGAAGTCGGCTCTGCGGGTTGTAGCCGAAATGGGCCGGTTTCGGACGCTTATGTTAAAAGTAATAGGTGTTAGATATTCGAAGTGTGTGAGATTTATGGATTATGGGAAAGGCGCACTGAACATTCTTTTTACTGAAGATTTTTTTACTCTTCGCTGAAGATCTTTTATTCTTCACCGGGAAGATCTTTTTCGTTCGACTATGGGGCGATAAATTGTCAGTAAACGGTAATCAAATAAGAAGAGGCTTCGCAAATGAAACTTCATGTCTCTGTTTCACAGCCTTATGTAAAATTGACTCCAGTTTTAGGCTCTGAAATGCATTCTGTAAGCAACAACTTGTGACACAAGAGAGGACGTTGATTGATTGATTGATTAATCCGAAACTGCCCAACTCGTTTCGCGAGTGTGAAAATAGAATGAACCAGTCCATTTAGTGAATTTCATCTCATAAAACAGCGGGACTTTATGGTAGCGATTTTCGCTTCCTGCCCGAACCGAAAGAGATAAATGCGTTTTATGCAACGGTAGTTTATTTAATTGAAACTGGTGGAGTCAGGTACCATGTTCATGGATACACTTTTTCGAAGACGTAATCCTTTAGCCGGGTAACTAACGTCTGGAACTTACACTCTTATATTGCTGGTGAACTACATAGGGTTATAATTCAGAAGAAAATTATCAATTACATTAACTGCTCTATGCAGGGTTTCGCATGATTGGGACAAACTTCAAAGAGAGGTAAGGCATACAACCAGGATTCAGAATCCTACAGCAATGTGTAATCAGAAACGTCGTATTCGGGTTGCTGTTAATAATCACTGTTGGATGGACAAGTGCAGAAATAATAATGAATTTTCCCTCCATTGTTCATCAAAAACGGATGTCCCTTTTACAGGAGACACGTGACTAACGTTGATGGCTTCATTTTATTTCATTGAAATATTTGGAGGCAAGCCAAGTTTATGAAATTTGATTTAGACGAACACTTCAATAATTTTCCCAGAGTGATTATTAACAGGTAATCGAAAACGGCGTTTTTGAATCCACATTCCTATGCAATTCTTAATCCTTATGATGTGCCCTACCTCCCCTAGAATTTTGTCACAGTATTTATGGGACACCCTCTAGAATAACATAACCTATGAAGGTACTCAAATTATTATGAGAAATGTTTTACAGTGTTTTCAAAATAAGCGATGGCAATCAATAAATCAGTTTTTTTTTTTTTCAAAATTTTTAATGGTACATTTACGTACTGCTTATAGTCAGAGGGTTATATGCAAATTCAAAATGCGCAGGAAATATCACTGATTTTAAATGTAATTTTCTCAAGGAGTTGAAAAAATATCAAAACTTTGACGTTTGCCGCAAGAAATGAGCTGCGCTTTATTCGTGCCACGGTACTTACGTATTATCCCGGCGGTCCGCCAAGACGAGCGATTTTACGCCAAGATAAATGCCGGGACACATGAAATTATTGATGGTTCAGAATACGATTGGCAAGACTTTGCCAGCATATTTGACGCAAAAATAGTTTGGCTGGAATGACCGCCGGGATAATACGTTAAGTACCCGTGCCACTTGTAAGTTGAGGATTGTGTAAATTTTCTTTTGCCTTGAAATGATGATTGTGATGAAGGGTCTTATTTTCTCTTACCCTTTTCAGTCTGTCCTCAAAACAAATGGGGCATAAACTGCGTCAACGAGTGCATCTGTCTGAACGGAGGCCAGTGTAACAGGAACGACGGATCCTGCGCCTGCGAAGGAAGGTGGAAAGGATTAACATGCAATGAAAGTACGTTGATCTTCTGCTATGTTCACTGTCAGAGAAATTCAACCCTTTGTATCACCGTATTGCAGACCTGCAACATACCAATTAAAGCTGTATAACTTAATCATATAGTGTAATTAAGGTATCTGCCTAGGTCTAAAAATCCATTTTTGAAAAAAAAAAATTGGTTTTTATTTCATTGTTTTATTTGAAAGAGCACACATTCTTAAGATTCCAAAACTGTTTTACTTTAATTTCTACGATAAATAGAAAGGAAGATACAGCTGTTTGAATGCCCCTTACTGTAGAACTTCGATGCTAAAATAAAATCTTTAAATGCGTTTTCTGGAAATCTGCGTTTTTGGTTACCTTGCGTCACGATAACTGTAACTTCTCTAAAAGTTTTAAATATATCTTAATTTTACTTGAACATTCTATTGATATTAAAATGAGTCTTGTAGCAAAAGTTAAGTTATACATATGAAATTAATAAATTTACAGGTACTTTTAAACAAAAAAGTGAATTTTTTTTCTCAAGAATTTCAACGTTTTGCACATAATTGGTCATATTTCAGTGAATTATTAAAATACAATAAAACATTTGTTTCAAAACCCAGAAAAGTGTTATAGGAGTATACTGTGCAAAGGAAATTACTGGATATTGAGAAGAATGCAGTGTACAGCAGTTGGCGGGAGTATGAAATTCTGCTAAATTTTTCTTCAAAAATGCAATATTTTGATAAAGTTATGAAACTTTCGTAAAATAAATTATTTTTTCTGTCATATTTTATGGCTTTTCAAATAAAAATCCATGAACCACACTAAAATTTTGCATTTTTTTTTTCATTTTTTTAAGTGCTTCGCTGGTAGGCAGATACCTTAAAAAGTATTCGAATGACTTTTCCCCCTAGAATAATGTGAGCGTAAAATAATTTTTTAAAATCTCAAAAGTGTGTGATATTTAATTAATATTGTATCATGAAACTATATTTTTTTTTCCTTCAGCAGTCGCACTATTGGTTATTGCGGCACTTATAGTGGCTTTTCGTGGATCAACTTTACCAAGAATGTTAATGATTTTTTAAAATGTTCTCAGCTGAAACTGTTCACAAACACACCAGTAACACCAGTAAACACACCAGTAACAGATATATTTTCAAGTACTACAATAACAAAAATAATCGTTTTATTGAACTCTAAAACAAAAACATTTTGGTCAATAAACTTTTCATGAATTGCACAACTGGAAAGTAAAAACTTTCAGTGCGTTTATAATCTGTTTCTGTATATTGCAGTAAAAAATTCTAAAAATTTAAGTTGTTGAGGTATAAATCTTTAACTTGTGTTGATGCGTTTTTTAAAACTAATACAACATTTTAAATAATATTGCATTTAATGAAATACAAGACTGTAAATTAGTTCTAACATTCGAATTTTCTACTTCTGTTAAAGATTTCAGCTTTAGTTTGTCATTTTAGAGTTCAATTTCGTTAATAAAGATTTTTTTAATGGATTCGGGATGATTTTTAAAGATATTTTTGCACACATACGAATGAAATAACATGCAAAATATTTACAATAACAATACAAATCCGAGTATTTTTAAATCGCCAGTACGTTATAGCTTTCTCCTACATTGTATTGGTTTTCTATTTATGTACTTTCGTTTTCTTGGTATAAGGATCGTAGAAATGAGTTCAGGTTTTGTTTAATTGTTAAATTTAAGTGGCAATAATAAATTTCGTTACTATGATAACTGTTATTTTTAAAAGGAAAAAAAATTATGAAATTAGTTATTCACTTTAAGAAGACAACGTACTGAGTGCAATTTACATTCATTAAATAAGAGTTATTTTGTCTCCAGAAGATCGTTCTTTTTTATTTTGGCAAAATTTAAGAGTGATTTAAAATCAATTAACAACGTGTTCATATTAAGAAAAATAAACACTAGCAGAGAAAGAGCTTATTGAAGTCGGGATCATTGAGATTTTTTAAAAACTAGTATGATACGTATCTTTGTCATTTGATCCATGCCTATACTTTTGCTGAAAATTTCAGGTGAACCCCAGATCATTGCGGCCGCAGATCAGGAAGTCAATGCAGGTCAACAGGTGTTTATATCATGTACAGCGGATGCAGTTCCGGAACCCGTCATGCAAATATCACCCAGGTTTGATAATCTTCCATCACATCTATCTATCTATCCGCATCGTGAATCACTCTTCCTGAAAAAATAAACTGAAACAGCAGTAACCCACAAGACCGCGTTTCGTATACTAAATTTGATTCAGGTTTTCTATTTAATTTGTTTGGTGACCTAGTGGGTTGAAGTTCGGTTCCCATCAGAACACCGAAAGCCAAGCAGTGTCTAAATGATTTTTACTTACATCTACAGCTCTTGGGAGTTTTGAATTGGAAAAAGAAACAAAAAAAAAGACTATAAGCAGTGTTTATTAAAGTGTTGTTACCCCGAAGAGGGAGCCAATCCTTACACTGTAATAAATAAAGAAAGGAAAGAAAATGGCATTAAAATTTGGAAGATGTGCTAGCCAATTGGACGTCAGCTGTTATGTATGTTTATGGAATTTTATTCGCGAAAATTCCTGACGAAATTCTGTTCCAAACCCTTGATATACGGAAATTGTACTGCATTCAAGTGTAAATGGAGAATATAAGTAAAATTTTACGGTATGTTTCTAGTAAATGTGCGGTTATTTTTGTAGAGTGCTGGGTTTACGGGTGGGTCATCCTGGGTGTCGAGGTCACCTGATTACGAACCCATTCCAATCGAGAGACTTGCACCTGGAATGGGACCTTTCAAGGATATAAGTTCAATACGAAGGACATTGCAGCCACGAACACATTTTACGTACCCTTTAGTGGACATTATTGTCGATAGAGATTGTCACCCTCCTAAGCTCTGAATAGCGCCAACGCTGTTTCATTTACGATTTTCTAAAGGAAATTGAGCTTGAGGCACTTACTCAATTGGTGTGTGGTCAATATAAAAATTTCATCATTTTATAAAAAATGTATTCCTTGACATAAAAGTTTTCAAATTTATTTGGTTTCGACTATACAAAATCCGGTTTTGTAGACTTGGAAGTTTTTTTTTTTTGTGTGTGTGTGCGTGTGTGTGCGTGTGCGTGTGTTGGGAGAGTGCGGGGCATTCGACCTCTAAACATTTTGTAGATCTCATTGAGATGACACTAACAAAGAAAATGTTGATAAATAAATCAAAACTTTGTAAAATAGCACGCATAAAAGGTACTTATCAAATTATACACATGTATAGTTTGTTTAAACACGAATATAGTTTATAGTATTCGATCGAAATACGCGTATAGCTTGAAAAGTACATGCGCGTTATTTTATAAGGTTTTGGTAATTTTTTCTTTTAAACACCAGTTCTTTTTGAGTGTTTCATGTTAAGGAAAATCGTCATTGTCAAGCTAATATCTGCTATGAACAAAAAGTTTATTTATTATTACCAGTTTTTTATTAGCAGCTATTATTTGGCAATATTTTGGCTGATTCACATGGTGTATTTTTTTCGATCACAGTTCACCGTATATTGCTTAGAGTCACATAGAAGTCCTTTTATACGAAAATTTGGTTAGTAAGCTAGTCATAATAGTCAAAATGTCGAATCTTCAAAAGTGCATATAGCAGATATCCATATTTAACAACGACGAAATGTTAGTTTTCCGTTAGTTAAGTTGACAGTACCTCTAAATATGATATTATTATTATCATTAATTTAAAAAATACGTGCATGTATGTATTAAGAATTCCGCTATGAATTAGCTTTAATCACTATAGTTAGTCCTACATATAAATTCTTCTGCAAAAGGCAGGAAAAAAGGTGCATTTGATACACTTGCATATTGGTGCATATCAGTGAAATGATGAATCATTCTCTCAATCAAATAATTAACATTTTGGGAGACTTCCTTACAACTCTAACCCAACGGAATTGAGAGGTTCGAACTAATATTTAACGCATTGTGCTCGTTTTTCTTCAGCTCGGGAGAAGACGATGATCTGAAAGTCGTCGTCCGAACCCTGGAACAGAATCAGTACCAGGCGGTCATCAAAGTGAAGCCCAAAGATCCGGGTCAGTTGGAGTTTCATTGTTCTGCTCGCAACCCCCACGGTTACGACATGAAGAAGATGATCATCACAGTAATAGGTGAGTGCTTTGGAATATACAATGGTCCCCAAACTTACTAACATTGGGAGCCATTTTGAGAAAACTGAATCCATATGCGGCCATCGTGATTCTTCTACCGGGCCTACTTGTGCACTTTGATGAGTCATCCAAAGAGACCTTCGGATGCTCACTTATTGGTACCAGGAATTAGATACGTCATTTAATGGTAGAATCTAACCAATTAGAAACGTCTGTAGGCCTCTTAGGATGACTCATCGAAGTACACAATCAAGCCAGGTAGAAGATTCACGATGGCCTCGATCCATACCGACCCACTCTCTTAATATCCCAGACCTAGGAATTAGAGTGAGAAATGACTACTTATGAAAGGTATTTCGCTCTCGCTAACTCTTAAAAATTACCCAACCTCGAAGGAGTCAAAAGCCACTTTAAAATAGTGGAATTTATGACACTACCGAAGATTGAAACCATGGAAAACCACACTTATGAAAGAGTGCTCGACCCTGATAGAAGAGTGGTAACATACCATCCTCAGGAAGAGTGAACCACTCTACTCCTAAGTGACTTGTAATTTTTGGAGTTTGAAACTGCTCTAAATGATTGTTAGTTTATTATAACGAATGATAAATTCAATTTATTTTAGTACGATCTTTTGTCAATTACTAGAATTTATATGCAGACTAATTATTATTCAATATTATTTACAAATTCTACCAGTCCGTGGTTCAAACACGAAACAATAGGTGTGAGACTGCCACTGAAGCCGTTTGACTTGTGACATAGTGACATTTGATTTGATCGATTATGACTTGAGCGAGCAGAAAATAACTCTTGGTAGAGAGTAAACCCTTGTTTAGAAAGTCAATCACTTTTCATTAGAGTCGCTTTCATTATATTAGGATGATGCGGTGTAGTTTCACTTTTAAAGATAGAGTCGAAAAAAAAATCAATCTTTAATCAATCTGAAGAGTCATAATACGGTTTTTTCATTATACTTAAGTTCAAAATGATGACCACTTTTCGGAATATGCCTGCTCTTAAAAATTAAAGAGAGATTTTTAGTATCCACATCTGTAAGAGACCCATTTCATGTTGAGCTCATTTATCATGTTGAGACCCATTTCATGTTGAGCTCAATATTTTTAGACACTTGACTGGCAAATTGTGCGTCTAGGTGCATCTAAGTATACAATCAAGGTATTGTCGCGACCCGCAGTTTTGGAAACTCTGAATCAATTTTGTATGTCATTCGGTTTATTAGCTAGAGACCATTGGGTTCCCATAAGTTAACATTAGGAACAGGCAATGTCTCATCAAATTCAAGTGATATCGCGGAGCATAGAAGAGTTTTGGACACTTACTTTTGTGGGGTTAATATGTCACCGACAGTCACGAAATTTGAGGAGGTGGGGTGGATGGAACGGACAGTTTGCGACACTACCATCGTAATTATTTTCGTGAAAAAGTCTATCCTCAATTGTCCATTAAAATTAAATATCTTTCTAATTGCATAATTCATTCGTAAATATGTTTGCAAGTTGGAAGACTAAGTTTTGTTTAATTCATGTAATCTACTTACTCATTCAGCAGCTTTTTTTTTTTTTTTTTTTTAAGTCACGACTAAATTATTTCACAATTAACGGTTACTCGGCACAACTGATTTTTCCTGTCTTTCGTTGCAGAACCTCCAAAACTGACCACTCCGCCTTGGTTGCTGAGCAAAACTAACCTGTCACTGACAGTGGGTTGGAAAGACTGGGAATTCGGTAAGGACATAGGAGGCAGCGCCACAGACAGGATTGAGTATATGGTAAGGAAAACCTGCGCAATTTTTTATCATAACCATTCCGTACATACAACAAGGACATAATAAGGCTCATAGAATGACGATATGCGTTCTACTGAATCAAAGTTGTTAGGAAGGATTGACTGCAAAATATTTCCCAGCTCAAAAGTTCGGCACATGTGTTCCAGAACAGTTAATGTATTTGCTCCCTTCCCCCATCTTTGGCATACAAAATCAGAGAACCACTTTCTTAGTCCATTGTAAAATTAAATTTCGCTGACTTTCCAATCTCCATTTGAACTGAAATTTTGCATAGTTAATGTGTTTCAGCTAATAATAAAACTACTATGAAAAAAACTGAATTTTCTCCGTAGCAGTTTTATACCCTATTTTAACCTTGTGTATTAATTTCACAACATGCCATCTTGGGTGAGGCTGGTAACTACGAATGTGTGATTCTAATGGCTAATCTTTACAATTTTCTAATAAAGTATTAAATTAATATTAAAAAATTACACGTAGCTTATTTTATGTTATTTAGTACATTACTTTACCCTTCAAACTCGTTATGTCAAGAAGAAAGTTCTTAGTAATCGAAAAAAAAAACCTTTAAACCGTAAAAAAAAATAAAATATAAAAAAGATATTTAAAGTTACAAACACATTTTTCTGAAATAGAAATATTCAACACTGTTATTTTAAAAATTCATGCTATACTCATAGTATAATTTGGGAAACGATTGCCACTTATGCTTCAAGTGTCTGTTTGATAGTAAAAAGAATATTAATGTATATATACGGGTGATTCTTAATTCATCATCAATATTTAGTAGGGAGGTAGGGAATAGGAAAAGAAGACCATTTCACATAGGAAAGCATGGGCGCAAACGAACGCATCGTGATGTAGGGGGCGCTTTATGTCAACAACTCCCATTCATTCGCACATTCATACGCCATTTGGTATAAAAAGTGTCTACCCCCATCTTGAAGGGGAGTTCCTGATGGGAGCTGGGGGATCAGTTGAAAATTAGGTTTCTGTAAGATCGCCGCGTTGGTCAGGGACACAGGGAGTGGGGGGGGGGGGGGAAGCTTTTGGAACACCTTTAAAGGCCGTTAAAAGGGCTAAATTGTGTGAACAGCGGCTGTGTGTGCTGTATCGTCATAAAAGGTAGATCGGCGGATACGGATATGAAAACGAATAGTTTTTTTTTTTTTAATCCGTGGATACGGATATTAAACGGATCATTTCTTTCTCATATCCGAGAATACAAAAATGAAACGGATCGCATTCTTGCGTATTTCAGCAAGTTTTTTTCAGTTTATCTTAAAAGTTAAATAAGGCATAAGTTTTATAAAGAAGAGAGCTTTATAGGATATAAATTTATCTAATAAAAAATAAGAAAAAAATTAATCAAGTACCTTTTACATTGTAGTATAAACAATTTTTACTAATTTCATGACAATTAGTAAACGGCTGAAGTGCATAGGTCTAGGGTTCTGGCCTACCGCGCGGCCGTTTTCTCCAGCTGTAACGTGAATTCGGGTTAGAACCTCTCAAAAAGTCCACCGCCCAAGGCATGTCTTAATTAAGCAGACAACCCTTGTGTAGATCTGCCTTAACCCCAAAACCTAAATAACTTTTATGATCATTTACAGTGAAAGTAAAAAGTTTAATATTTTTTATATTAAATAAAAATCATAATCACTCTCAATCTTTAAATGTTGATCTAAGACATATGGAATGAATTACATAGTTATTTTATGATATCGAATAAAATTTTCAGGAAATTAAATGTAAATAAATACAAACTTTTATTTTTTATACAGCCCTCCTCTTACAAAAATTCCCATTAAGTAAAATATACCCCCATATATTAATGAGATGATGTAGAAAGTTTCAGATTTTCTTACTAAAGGTTTACAGATATGTTTCAATCACAGTTGGTGAGGGAAAATAATCTTTGCAATATCAATAATAGTATAAATACAATTATTAAAACTATTATAGTAAAACTAATTAACCATTAATTAGATTAAAATTTTAAGACATTTACATTTTACATTTTAAGAAATGAGTTTTAAATCATTTTAAACCTACAATCTGGACAGTTACTGGAAGCAAAAATATGCTGTAATTGTGTATACATTATACTCAGGGGCGTAGCCAAGGGGGGTTAGGGGGGTCATAAGCCCCCCCCCCAAAAAAAGGAATTTTTTGCCATACAAAATGCATATTCTTCACTACATTATCACACACACGTATACATATATATGAGTTGTAGTAGTCGTAAACCCCCCCCCCATGAAAAATTTCTGGCTACGCCCCTGATTATACTTTGCAAAAGGTGGGTAAAACGGGACAAAACTTACTAAAATTTGTTCAAGAAGGTAAACAACAGTAAATAATATTTTTGGCAAATTATATATATATATATAAATATAAATATGTATAAGTTCACACCCCCAAACACGAATTAAAACAACTATTTTTATGTATAAGTTTTCCCCAGTAATTATTTAGTTTTGTAAAGTTAATAATAATAGTAATAATAATTTTTAAAAATTCCCCTAAACTAATACGGAGCTGAGCCCTTAAAAGAAATATACAACATAGGCGATATGGACTGCGATATCTAAATGACATAATTTTGGAAAATTTTGCCCAACTATTATTTAGAATTGCTTACTTTCTCTAAGCGGTTGAATAAAGATTATTATTATTATTTTTACTTTTTTGAACGCGTGAAGTCGCCATTGACAAGCACGAATTAATATATAAAACTTGGCACAAGTTTTATCAAATTTTGTCCCGTTTTACCCATTTTTGCAAAGAAATTACTTACTTAATGTAAAACTTACTGTGAATTAATTCATAAAGGGTTGCTTCAATCAAATCTTATTTAGAAACATCTGAAATATATTATGATTTTGGTTCTCAATTAATTTAGGTAAAAACGAAGAAAATGAAGGCAGTTTTTTTGTAAATGAAAAATTCTATATATGGGATTTGATACAGTAAAATCCCGCACAGTTCTCCCGTTCAATCCGGTGTGCGCCTGCCTCTGTTTCGTGTGTGGGTGAAAATGGCGCTCATCCCCCTCTGCTTGTTGTTTCAAACAGGGGAGAAAGAGAAACTCACTAAGGGGCTCGCTCAACCTGGACAAAAGGAAGTGCATCTTTTACAGGACCCCTATTTTGCACCCACAGATGCGCAATCAATCACTCAGTTCTTTCCCTTCATTTTATACCAAAGCGGCCTAAACCCTGTACGATAGCTCTGTTAAAATAAAATTCACAAGCAACAGGGGTTCCGTGCGTCTCATCAACGCCATACAAAGAAGTCTGATCGACTTCTTCAACATTTCGGAAAAATGAGTGCGAGTGGATATCTGGCAAGAAAATTTGGAACACAATAGATGGGTTGCAGTGGACCGATTTGTTAGCCACCACAATCACAGGATTTATCTCCAATCGACTTCTCTGTTTGGGGTTGATGAAACACATGACGTGCGGAACCTCTGTTGCTAGTGAAGTTTATTTTAACAGAGCTATCGTACAGCGCGTGAATGGTAGTTGTTGACATAAAGCGCCCACTACATCACGATGCTTTCGTTTGCGCCCATGCTTTCCTATGTGATATTCTCTTCTTTTCCTATTCCCTACCTCCCTACTAAATATTGATGATGAATTAAGAACCACCCTGTATGTATCTACATGAAAAGTAGACTTTGGAGTTGAAAAGCGGAAGTTTTCTGAAGCTACCAAATGTGTGCGAGGAAAGAGTTTGATGAGTGTTTCTTTTGAGAGTTCGATGTGACGCTTGTATAGCTGTGCGAGGGGGCCATACCTCTTATTAGACCAGGGATGGGCAAACTTTTCCGGTCGCGGGCCAAAAATCGAAAAAAAAGTTTGGCGGGCCAAAATAAATTTTCTAAAATTTTAAAAACAATATACAAGTATTAAAATTTAAATATGTTAATGATATGAATGAAATTGCGATTTCATTCTTAAAAGTTTCTTATATCGAGGTTCGAAGTGAGATGTACTGATTCTAAGGAACGAGGCTAAGTGCTCATCTGTCTGTCTACTTGTGAAAGAATTCTCCCTAAGGTTCATAGTTGAAAACACTTGTTCACATATATAAGATGAAGAGCAAACATAGCACTGATTTTCTGGGCGTGAGATATTCAATTTGGGAAACTTACTTTCGATCATGATTTGTGAAACGAACTTTGGCACATTTAGAAACAACTGCTTGAGATGATTGTTAGATTGCAACTCCATGAATTCAAGCTGCAAATCGGACCTCACTGCTTTACAATTTACGTTGAAAGGCATGGTAAAAATATCCAATTCTGTTTGATTGGCACTGAAATCTTGAAATCTGCGTTCGAACTCAAAACAGTTTTTTTTCAAGCCATCTTCATAGTTCTTAATATGGAAGTATAATATATAAATATAAACGTATTTTTTTTTCGTCGGACCAGCAAATTAAAATTCTATCCGCGGGCTGGATGAAACCTTCCGGCGGGCCGAGTTTGATCCGTGGACCGTAGTTTGCCCATCCCTGTATTAGACAAAGCAATAACGTTAAGACATATTTTATTTTCGGCAATGATTGCTCTCATTCATATCAGCCTACTTTAACCTAATGTACAAAAATTTTTGTTACCATTTCTTGCCTTACAGCGTGAGTTATTAGTGTAACCATGCATTAAAACCATTGTGTGTGTGTGTGTCGAAAAATCTCATTTTTTATGCTTTTAATCTTAATTTTGGATACCAGTGTACTGCACAACCTTGATAATCCGACATTTATGGGACCAGACAACTGCCGGATTATCGAACAATTCTGTATTATCAAGATCTCTTGTTTTTGGCACAAATTTAAAGTCACATGCCTTCGTCTGATCGACATTGTAGTATAGTAGATAAAAACACTACAAAATACATTAGGTAAAGTTGAAAAGAATGACGAAAGATTGGGGGAAGCAACAAGAGTCGGGCATGCTTGTTTACATCCGCGACGGTCAGCGGATCGGAAGATAATATGTTCTTCCCAATAAGACCGGATTATTGAACGTGTCGGACTAGCCACCAGCCGGATTATCAAGAGTGTACTGTACTTAGCGTTCGTCTTTCACTATTCCACAGGTGAAGTATCGGCAAGCGGAAGAGAGTACTTGGGAAAGAGTGGACGGCTGGAGCACGGAAGTCACGAACACGATAAACGACTTGACGCCGAACACCCAGTACGAAGTCGCTGTCAAGTGTCGCAGGCTGGGGAAAGGCGGAGAAGGGAGCGTGAGCCCGGGGCTCTTCGTCAAGACTGAGTGCGGAGGTAAATGTGTCAGGTCATCTCTCAAATTCAAGGAATATTTTTTTTTTTTTTTCTGTGGAAAGTTTTTCGACTTGTATATCAGTGCTAAGCAAAATGTAAACGTATGAAAAACTGATGATTGATTGATTGATTGATTAATCAAACTTTTCATTTAACAATTGATCAATCATTAATTTCGAATTTTACAAAAAATTAATCGATTGTAAATCATTTTTTTTTTCAATTCCTACTATTAGTTCACATTCTCCCTGTATGTATTTATATATCTTGTTCGAATTTTCAATCGTTAATAAAATACTTTTTATTCATCCACGTTCAAATACATTTTTTTTTGGAACTTGTAGTGGATGACACTTGATGTTAATACAGCTTTTTTTTTAATAAAAAGCAACTAAAATAAAAAAATTTCTTTGTTGACCTAAGTAGGAATTGACTTTATATTTTTTATTACTTGTTACAATGAAATATTAATTATTTCTCGATCAAAAATTTTGATTAAACAATTAACAATTTAAACAAACTACACTGAAACGTTTCAGTAAAAGAGGGGGGGCCTAGGAATTTTTCGACAAGCTCCTTTTTAACAGTTTCAACAAAGTTGAAAAGTAATTATAAATTCAGTTTGTCGGACTGTCTGTCTGTTCTGTGTTTATAGACAGACGAACAGACAACTTATAGACAAATAGAATTTATAATTAATCTCAATTAATTATAAATTCAGATTAATTATAATTAATCGCAGAAAATCGCACAATTTTCTCATTTCGAATGTGCGATATAATGATTTCTATGCAAATTACATTTTGAACATCTTTGTTCACAATGAAATACAGTTGCTATTCTTTACTTCATTAACATCTTTTTTTTTTTTTTTTATCTCAAACAGTTCCCACGATGGATGGCTTAGCTAGAGAAGTTTTACCCGCTTTTATATCGGAAAACTCTGTTACTTTAACTTGGAAGGTAAGTTTCCGTTAAAACATTATATAACTGCAATTCGAAAATTCATTTATTTCGATAGCTTTTTTTTTTTCCCCCTACTGCACTACACCAGTCAAACCTTCTGATAAATAGTCGAGCCATGTTCAGGTTTGCACTTAAACAGACCTGAAAACTCAGGCAAAATCAGGGAAATTGATTCTGATTAATTAAAGGCAGGGAAGTAAAAACAAAAGCAAATATCTCCATATGCACAGTATGTAAAACACTTTCCAATCATTCACAAACATCCCATTTTCGTGTGTATTACTGCATATTGTCTGCTCCTTGTATGGGAACCTTCCCATAGTTTACGCGTCTGTCAGGTCATCTATGGTTTGGCTAAATAAGGGCGAAATGATTTGAATGAAATAGCATCACAAAAGACACTGAAAAACTGTCCTAACCAAAGCGGGATTCAGACTGTATCACTTTTGATGTTAATCCAAAGTGAAGCAGTGAAGTGACGCAGAGTGTTCACATAGTTTCATTTAGTTCGGCGGTTGCACCTCACGCGCACTACCACTGTTGCGCATGCGCAAACTCTCTCTCAACCACAAGGCTCCCAATTAAATTGTGAATGGGAAGGAGGAAATGGGCGGATCGTTTATTTATATATATATATTTTTTTTTTCCCGAGCCTTTACTCAGCATGAATCAGCAGTTGAGGGAAAGATTCCTTCGCGAAAATTTGGTGGTGGGTAAAATTGTTCACTCGCTCATCTCTAGTGTGCACTTTGGATGAAACAAAAATGAAAAGTAATCTTCACTTATCCACTTTGGATGATTCCTGTACGAGATCCAAAGTGATAAGTGTAAATGAACCTTCAGAAAAGTACTCATCCCAGTGTCTCGCCCATTTGGGGGGGGGGGGGGGTCAAATCGTTTCAAAGTGTCTCCCCTTCGGAAACGGACAGTAGCTAGCAGTTAAAGTAGATAAAACAGCATTAATTGAATATTTCAATCATTACTTTGTCATTTAGCGTAATCCACGGAATCTCTTTTGTGTATCTTATAAAAGAATTATACGAATGTACTTTCATTAGAAAGTATTTAGCAAACGAATTGAGTAACTAACATTGATTTACTTTCGTTTTATGTTATCCTCATTGTAAAACATTTCAAACAATTACTGTCTACAGACTGTAATGCATCAGAATTATTTCATGTGTCAGTAGCGGATACAGAAATTTCTTTTATTATGAAGGGGACTAGTTAAATAAAAAGTTAATTTGACTGAAATAAAATGCAGAATTGAGTAAAACGTCACCCTAAAATGATTTACTTTTTTGAAACAGGCTAATTTAACAAAGCAGGTTATTTGATATAAACAAAACATGCAACAAAGCTAATCTTACCCCTAAAGCATGGATGGCCTTAATCGTGGCGTATGACTTCAAGTGACGTATTTAATACTTTTTTCTATATATAGTGTTTTGCGACAGATTGAAGATTTCCAATTTATTTTCGTGTCCTGAAATATTTTATTTCTTGAAATTTATGATCTCCGGGCGAAATGTAGCATTTATACCCTCCAAAATACACTATGATCAAAAACTGAACCAAAATTTGGACTTTTACCGAACATCCAAAAAATTAATTACAATTTCAACCTCTGTTTACATCACATGATATTATTTATCCTCCCTTAAACTAAAGCCTACTACCTGTATCATATTTTCTAACGCTAACTGCGAACGCAAGGAATTAAAAAAGGAGTTTGAATGACATGGCGCATGTGAACTTCACTGTGAAAAAAAAGTGGCACTTGTAATGGTAAAGTTTGAGCAGACTTGCCTCAAAGTAATGTTGCCTATTTTTTTTTTGGGGGGGGGGGCGGAGAGGACTGAAACCCCCTAGTCCCTCCCCTGAATCTGCCATTGCATGCAGGGGTGTAAAAGACAATGTCTGTACTCAGATAAATTCGCTATATCTCGAAAGAAATATAGATAGTATAGAAATCACATAATAAAGACGAAATCTCGACGTTCTCCGGTTAGTTCAAGAAGCACTTAATAAAGGCGTTCTGTCTCAACGTTTTTATAACGTGGCCTGCCCGGACACATAGACGTTAGTGAAACGGATCATCTTTACGTACCGTGAACGTGTGCTCAGAATGTTCTTGGACCGTTCTCGGGAAGTAAGTGTGCTTCTTAGGTAATGTACTGAAAGCCGCATGGGTGGCCCTGTCAATAAACTACTCATTCGACTGCAACCAAAAAGGAAGGTGCACAGCTAGGTATTACAGGAGTTCCAAATACGAAATTTCAATATTCTACGGCTACAGTGGCAGATTATTGCACGTTTGTCGGGGGGACGGTTAGTTTGTCGGTGGGGGCGGTTAGTTAGAAAATTGACAGATACATCCAATTTATGGAAGTAAAATAGGATCTTTTACATTAATTTCTTTCTTCTCGGGGGGGGGCAGTCGCCCCCTCCGCCCTCCCCTTTAATCCGCCCTTGTACGGCTAATTGTTTTTGAGTTATACGAGATACATGCGTTCATGCGTATGTTCAGACGTCATGCCAAAAGTAGTCAAAATGGATTTGACAGTTGGTCAGAACAGATTTTACATGCATACGTACAGGTATGCATATTTACGTACAGACGTTACACGTAAGCTTCTCAAATAAATTCAGGGATGGTCACACCAGCAATTTCAGTCAAAATCTGAATACCGAAATTTTATGCGATCGCATCTTCCTTTACTTCAAACAAGGAACTGCAAAAGACTTGTCTAGAATGTCAGGAAGAACAGTGTTGCCGTATACCTGAATATTACAGCGAAATAAAATAATAAAAAAACTTTGTAAAATAACACCATGAAGTTTACTTTAATGGCCAGACAATTGTTTCGTGCAAAAACTTGTTTGCCCTTCTTCAGTGGCAAACACCTATTTTTGCTTGCTCGTGTTCCCCGTTCCTATCTTCAGGTGTTTGTCACTGAAGAAGATCAAACAAGTTTTTGTTCGAAACAGCTGTCTGGCCGTTAAAGTAAACTTTATGGTGTTGTTTTACAATTTTTTTTATTATTTTATGTTTTAAACACCAGATGTTTTGAGTGATTTTATTATTACACTGGAATGTCGTCTATCTCTCTTTGGATCGTCGTTTATCTATCTTTGACTGTATATCACATATTTTCCAGAAACCTTATGAGGGTCCTCTCCGCTGTACTTTGGAAGGTTATTACTTGACCAACCATCCAGAAGCAGACGAGAGCATCTTGCAAGCGATCGATCTGGACGGCGACGCTGACACTGCCCAGCTGGAAGATTTGACCCCCAACACTGCCTACGTCATCAGGCTGTATGCAGTCACCGCTGTGGAAAAATCAAAATATTTTGTTGAACTGACGTTGCGAACTTCAGAGACAAGTAAAAAACGTTTTTCTTTTTTTTTTTCTTTCTGTTTAACAAGAACTGTTTTGGCTACTGTTGTATGTGGTTGTGGACTCTTATATAATTTCCTCTATACTCATTCCATCAGCAATACACTTTTTTTAACAGTCATGAACCATGTCAGCCGAATCTAAAGTATTTTGAATAAAAGGATTTTTTTTTCAACAAATAGCAATTGAAACTGGAATTCACAAAGTTCTTTAATTTAAAATTTTAAGTATTAAGTTGTGTGTTTAAAAAAAATCACCCTGAAACTTTATTTTAGTTTCATGAACATGTAAGAGGCAATTATTCTTTAATACACTCTAAAATGGAAAAAAGGACTGATGATTCCTAAAAAGTGAAATGGCAAGTCAAAGCATCCACCCTGTAGATCAGGGGTTCCCACCCTTTTTACTACTTAGACCCCCTTAAAAGATTTTTTTTCATAGACCCTCTAATTTTTTAATACCTTAAAAAGTACCATACACATGAAGTTGGAGGATAGTTCAATAATTTAAAAAAACTACATTTTATCAAATCCCTTTCAATTTTACAAAATTATATATAATTGTAATATATACAGTGTGCCGCTACGGTGTCCATTGTCACCCCCAATAATATCTGAATGATAAGGGATAGAATGATAGTCATAAAAATGTAGTCTGAGTATAGTAACGTTGTCATGCGCTACTGAAAAAAGGAAAAAAATGCTCATAGTGCCACCTGGTTGGCTAAATTTGGAGTTAGCTTTCTTATCTCAAAAATGATTTGAGATATGGGAAAAAAAGTTAATTACAAAGTTGTTCAGCATCACCGATTTGTTATTAGAAGACTTCTTGATCACATTAATGTTAAAAATTGAAGCCGTAAAATGCAAGGCGTAAAAACATATTACTGATACTTTGGCAGCGTGTCACTAGCCATATTGTACAATTTCCAGCAGAAATTGCAGACCAGCCTCGGCATTAGGTATGTGAATTATACCGCAAATGAAAATCTGTATTCTATTTATAAATAGTAAAATGGATATTATTATTATCTTTCAATGATGTTCCTTAACATTTAAATAAAAAATTTTAAAACAGAAAAATTTATCATCAACCCCCAATAGACCCCCTAGAACACCATAGATCCCTTTAAAAGCTTCATAGACCCCCAAGGGATCCAGATGTATGAATGCATTCAATCTTTGAGAGTGTAAGAAGTGACCCCTTTCAACACAATTACATGGTCAATTTTCACTGAATCAAAATTGTAATTCCCTACTTTCCACCTCTCGTAGACGACTTAATAATTTAATAAGCATTGAATACTTACTACTTTAGAGGCTGGGTGGTTAGTAATATGCATAGGAAAGGTATTACTTGCACAATAATGTGATGGATGTGACATGATACTGAAATAGTTTCCTTTTCAGTTCCAGATCCTGTGACTTTCTTGGAATGCAAAGCAGTCGAAGAACCAGCTGGCTTGCTTCTGGTGTCCTGGGAAGCTCCATCTGATGTCAACGGTGCCATCAAAGGCTACATAGTCAATTACACCCTGACTGATAGGGGCCATTGCGGATTGCTCAGCGATGAAGATACAGGCACGAGACAAGCACTGTCTGAGGATACTGAGGTATAAAATGCTCGAGAGCATGAAAATGTACACCTTCATTAATCATCAAAAAGTCTTTTGAATAGCTTTTGCTATTAAAAAAAACTGTTTAACGAAGCAAGATGATAAATTTTCTTCGTTACATTGGTGACATTTTGTTTCTACTAGAATGCAGTTTTTCAAAATTTAAACTATCAAAGTTTTTGAGTGAATTTTATTGAAAATATGCGAGACTTTAGTTACCTCTTGTTTATTTTATTGTAATTATTGATGTAGTGGTACACTCATAAGGGTATACAGTAGTGGTTTAGAAATTATAAGATTCAAATACGTATATTCGTAGAGTGGCCATTCGATTTAAACATTAACTTATTTAATTTTGTGTTAAGCTAACCAGACTGCATGATGGTTAGTGCACCACTCTCTGTGATCATATCTCTGTATTCGACTTTCTGCTTGGACTTGGGTTGTTAAAATGTCAGTCCTTTCATAGGGGCAATGTTCTTCCACGTGGAGTGCGCCCGTTAACAAAGTGGACAACACTACAGGCCTTAGTAGTTGCCTATGCTTGAGTAGCAAAATGCTTAACATTTCGGAATAATATATTTTAATATTCACAGAACAGGATGAAATGATTAATTAGTTAACTTTTTAGACTATCAAACCCTTACCCTATTTCAGGATACTTATTACCCTTTCGTATCCTAGAACGAACACAAACCTTTCAGTTAAAGACTAAAAAAATCACGTCTTGATGACAAATCCTGATAAATTCTCTATCGACATAATGACACCAGTTTAATGTACAGTAGAACTCCGTTATAAATCAGTTAATATGTTATGCGTTACAAGGAAGCATGTTAATATACACAAATTTTCTTATATTTGCGCACTGTACCAGAATTGTGTAACATTAAAAAAGTCGTCCTAACAGTTTTAGGACATGCAGGAGTTCTTGTTATAGAAACTTGCGCTATACAGGAGTTATGCTGTAATGAGAATTCCATATGTGAAAGACTTGCTACTGGGAAAGTATGCGTGAGCATTAGAACTGGCGCACTAGCTGAAATATCTCAAAAGTTTAAGAACATGTTGATTTTCGTGCGTATGTAAGAAGAATGTACTGTCCTATCACGGAAAGAAGAGATCTGACGATTGGGGCTGTTCGATTTCCACATAGGTGCATTCTAAAGAATTTGATGCAGCATTTCACCAAAACGTGGTACTAGAATTTTTGGCTCCAGATGATGGTGAAATCTTGCTCTAACATTTGGTGCTTATGCAATATAGTTAAACCTGATTACCAAATGTTGGAATAAGGTTTCACTAATTTATTGGAGCCAACACTTTCTAGTATCTTGTTCTGGTGAAAGGTTGCATCAAATTTTTAAGAGTATTTAAACCTGAGTACCAAATCTTGGAATAAGGTTTCACTAACTTATTGGAGCCAACACTTTCCAGTATCTTGTTCTGGTGAAAGGTTGCATCAAATTTTTAAGAGTGTTACCTGTGCATTTTAGCTGATTGTTCCCGCCTTATCCAAATCTGAGTCGTTCACAGCTTTACTATAGATACAGACTTTATTACTTAAGATTATTAACTCTGGTTTCGAATGAGTCAGATTTTAAGGTTTTGCTTGTTAATTAAAGCTTAGATAATTTTTAACAATTCAATTCATGCGGCTTTTAGATAAATCTGCATGCTGTATCGATTCTTTTTCCCCCCGTTTCTCTTTTCATAATATTTCTTTTTTTTCTACAGATAACTCTTTCGAATTTACATCCATATTCAGTGTACAATGTCAGTGTGCAAGCCAGAACTTCAGCTGGTGAAGGTGAAGCAGTCTCTGTTTCTGCTGCTACCGCAGAAGCAGGTAACTACAAATATGTTTAAAACTTAATACTTTCTACAAAATTTCGGTTTTTTTTCATTTATCAAAATTATATATACATATATAATTTTGATAAATATATATATGAAGTGTCAGATATTCCAATAAAATTTCAGAGTTTAGGCAGGTAAGACGGTTTATTGAACATTATCTTTAAGTTACAGTATAGAGTGAGAAGAGGGTAGGGGAGACGGGTACAAAAATCTGCGTGGATTAATTAAGCAGTTCTAGTGGCAGCCGTCCCTCGGTTTTTGAGGTGCAGGCGTATTTACGCTCACCATACCACGTGGGCTGGTAAGACATAACTCCGCCTCTCTCTTATCTCTAATCGAATTACATACATTTATTAACATGACCTGCATCCGGTGTTACAAAGGCATGGAAACACGTGTACACTGAAAAAAACACAGAATCGAGGACCTGGTGTCTGGCAATTAACTAAAGAAATAAAACATAGCTCCAGAGCGCGCGTGGCAAGTATGACAGGAAAGCAAAGCTTACACTGTAAGTACCCGCTTAAACAATACCCAAATAGTAAAACCCAAAATACCTTTTTATACATTACATATATATATATATATATATATATATATATATATATATATATATATATATATGTGTGTGTGTGTGTGTGTGTGTGTAATGTATAAAATTAAAATTAATATATATATATATATATATATATCAGAGGCGTAGCCAAGGGGGGGGTTAGGGGGGTCATAAACCCCCCATGAGGAATTTTTTGCTATACAAAATGTATATTCTTCGCTCCCTTATCACACACATGTATGCATATATGTGAGTTGCAGTAGTCGTAACCCCCCCCATGAAAAATTTCTGGCTACGCCCCTGATATATATATATATATATAAATTATATATATATATATATATATATATATATATATATATATATATATATATATATATATAATTTTTTTTCACTTCATTTATTCAGAGCCGGACGAGCCTCCGCTGAATATCCGAGTGATATCGTCCACAAGTACATCGCTGGAGTACCGCTGGGACCCCGTCCCGTGCGAACACGCCAACGGCATTATAAGCCATTACGTCTACATGATGGCCATCCCAACAGATATATATCCGCTCCACCTGAAATTGAGGAAGAGGTCGCTAGATGTTCCTTTCCCCAACGCCTCACTGCACGTTGTCGAAGGTACGTTTGGAATGCGGCGGGTTTCTCTTGTTGTTTGTATTGTTTGTTTCTGTTGCTGCTTGTATTGTTTGTTTCAGTTGTTTGTATTGTTTGTTTCTGTTGTTGTTTGTATTGTTTGTTTCTGTTGTTATTTGTATTGTTTGTTTCTGTTGCTACTTGTATTGTTTGTTTCAGTTGTTTGTATTGTTTGTTTCTGTTGCTGCTTGTATTGTTTGTTTCTGTTGCTGCTTGTATTGTTTGTTTTCTGTTGCTGCTTGTATTGTTTGTTTCTGTTGCTGTTTGTATTGTTTGTTTCTGTTGTTTGTATTGTTTGTTTCTGTTGTTCGTATTACTTGTTTCTGCTGTTTGTATGTTTGTTTCTTTTGCTGTTTCTAATATCCTGTCTAACAGCGTAGCAGCTCCATATTCTCCATATTGGATGGTGATAGGCGAATTTCGGGGACCACCACTTTTCCGAGGCCCAGTGGGATGAAGACCGACTTAGTTCGGGGTTTCCAATTTCCGAGGCAGTTCTCGATGAGAGATTTAACAGCTGGATAGGCGCCCCAGAGGCATCGTTTCAACATGGAAAACATTGGAGCCACAAACAGATTTTACGTGTACCAGCTCCCTTTGGCATACACAATCCCGCAGTCCAGGGGAAAGAAGTTGCCAAACGCTCAAGCGCTGACTAGACCATAGTCGGCGCTGCTTGGCTTTGGCTGTTCTAATGGTAACCGAGCTTCAACCAACTGGGACTGGTTCATTTCTACTTACAATCGCTTTCTCGGTTATGGAATATCTCGCTGTCTTAGAAATTGGGTTATTCAACAAGTAGGTTTCTGTAATAAGGTTTCTACTGGCATGTAAAATCGAAGAAAATTGCCGAAAGTCAGAGAAATGAATCTTAGTCAAGGAAATGGCAAAAAGGTCAGTAAAAATCCTTGTAGGCTAATGACGGAAAACTTATTTATATAATTATATATATAAGGCTAATGTAACCCTTGAATATTTGGAGTGAGGAATAGATATCATGGTTGTAAAGCCTTGACCCCTTGAAAGGTCAGTAAAAATCCTTGTAGGCTAATGACGGAAAACTTATTTATATAATTATATATATAAAGCTAATGTAACCCTTGAATATTTGGAGTGAGGAATAGCTATCATGGTTGTAAAGCACAGTGCTATGTTCAACCCCTGAGTTTTTATTAAGTACACAATGATAAGTATGCTGTATCTTCTTTGTATCCGATAATTACTTTAAATATTCTTTTAAATATCCTATTTATATTGTAATTTTTAAGGTAATCAATAAATGTTGATCGTGTTTTCTATATTAATTGGTATAAATGGAAAGTGAATTGCAAAAGTTTTTTAGGGAAAAGTTGCATGGAAGTCGAGAAAAAGTCAGAAGTGTTAAACACTCGGAAATTCGTAAAAACCCTGACTACGATATAAATGGGTTTTTTTTTCTTTCTTTCTTTTTTTTCAATGTGTAGGTGGTGTAAAATTTCCATGCTTGGAGCATGTGCGCCCATATGATTGTTTGTAAGGGAAGAGGGGAGGCAAGTCAAGGATACTGAACCACAGGGGCCTAGCCAGAAATTTTTCATGGGGGGGTTACGACTACTGCAACTCACATATATGCATACATGTGTGTGATGAGGGAGTGAAGAATATACATTTTATATGGCAAAAAATTCCTCATGGGGGGGGGGGGTTATGACCTCCCTAACTCCCCCCTTGGCTACGCCTCTGCTGAACCAGAAAAGTAAACCATTTCTACGTTACAGCAGTATGTAAATCATTACAGTAATATTGCAGCTGGGTGGGGCGCTTCTCTGCCTATACGTATGGACGTCCATGGGCTCTAGTGAAAATGACTCTTACCCAATGCTTCTCTTTTTTCATATATGTACATATGAGCGAAAATTGTAAAATTCTCTTTTCCTCTTAGAAACTTTTTATTCCAAGACCTGTGTACTTTGAAATTTATTTATTTTTTTTTATTAATCCGTATTGTTCTCATTTTTTTTTTGCCGTATTATTGAATGATGTATTAACTTTATACTTTTCAGGTCTGCAAGTAGAGATAAAGAACTTACAGCCTTATACTGAGTACGGCTTCATGGTTAGTGGTGTCAACAGAGCTGGCATCGGAGTGTTCTCAGAGATACTGTTCCACAAGACTGAAGAAGACAGTAAGTTGTTTTTTGTACGGTATTCTTTGACAAATTATTTGCTTTTCTCTGGCTGCTTTAGCAAAAGAGTTTTTCCTTATGGGCACTATATAGGTCAACCACAACGGATTTTTGAGTAAGTTTTTTAAAATGTGCCCTGTTAGTTTTATATTTTCTCCCCTGGTGTTAGCTCGTAGGAATCCCGAAGTTTAAAAAATGTTTCCATGACGAATCTTTCTTTTTCTATTAATAAATTAAATTTCTGCAATTTTTAAAGTTCCACGTAAAATCAAACTGACAGTAGTTTGGTCTCAAGATGTCTTAACGTCCAGCCTGTTGGAATTTTAGACTTTTTTTTTGCTTCTGACGAAGGGTGGACCTCTTGCACCACACCACAAGAAGAAATCGTTTTGCTAATTATATTTTTCGTGGAGGTTTTTTAATTAATTTCACAGATTCTTGTTGTCACCGTTCTATTTCCATTCCAGTTCCTGGCAAGCCTCAGTACCTAGTCGTCAACACGGTGTCTGCTCACGAGATAGGTCTGTGCTGGTCAGAGCCGGAAGTCTCCAACGGTCAGATCAGACAGTACCACATTCAGCTGTGGGACCACGAAATGTCCACCGTGGCGGCGGATCTCATCTACAACGTCACCTCGAGCGAAGATGACCAGAGGCCGACGACCGTGGTGGAGAACCTGACTCCAGCCACAGACTTCTTCATCAAAGTACGTGTTTTCCAACACCTCTTTCACTCACTGTTTGCCAACCGTCTGAACGTCGAACAGTGGAGTATTCGTATCAAAATCCTGGCCAAAAAGCGAAATTTTAAAATTTGTTTAAAAACAGTAATATATATGTTTTTGGATATCCTAGTAACTGATACATCATGGTAAATGTTTTTCGACCATAATTCATATCCAAAAGATGCAACACCCGGTTTAAAAGCCAGTTTCTCCATTTACGGCAAGAGATTTCAGCGTTTTCAATTACTTCGTCGTGCATTTTTTACGGGCTCTTTAAATTAATTTACTGATTTGAAACTTAGTATAATTGTAGTAAAATACTAGCTGAAGTACCCGTCCTCGACGGGTTAGTGAATGCAAATTTCCAAAAAAGCAAGATCCTTCGTCAGCATTGTATGAGTACACAGAATGGATGTAGAATGTTGCCAAAGTAAAGAAAGCGAAGTTATAATTTTTATGTATTGTTAGAATATTACAGGTTAGAGAGTCACTAAGTAATATCATTTCATTCGCATTAGTCGTAATTATGGGATGCGCGAACGAATATTGACGCATAGTAAAATAATTTTCGCAAAATCTAAAAATTTAATCAACATTTTTGAAAAAATTGAAGCCTAGAATTTAAGTTGAGTGACAACCTATCCTGTCACCCAAATTCGTTTCATTCCCTGCAGTCTTTATTTCGTGATGCTGGAACAAATTTTCAGCATTTTAAAACGATTTTCGCAAAATCTCAAAATGTAATCAAAATATTTTTAAAATTCAACGCCTATAAATTAAGATTAGCAACTACCTATCCTATCACTCAATTTCGTATCATTCGTATGAGTCGTTATTACGTGATGTTTGAAGAAATATAAACGCATTTTGAGATAATTTTTACAAAATCTCAAAATCTAATAAAAATGATTAAAAAATTGGACTCCTATAGTTTATGTTGAGCAACCATCTATCGTGTGACCCAATTTCATATCATTCGCTTTAGTCGTTATTACGTAATGCGGGAACAAAGATTCACTCAGTTTTAAACGATTTTCACAAAATCTCGAAATCTGATCGATTTTTTTTTAATTAGATGCTTATAGTTTAAGTTGAGTGACCCCCTATCATGACACCCAATTTCATATCATTCGCTTCAGTCGTTTTTGCGTGATGCTTGAGCACAAATTTACGCAGTTTGAAACGATTTTCGCAAAATCGGAAAATCCAATCAAGATTTTTTAAAAATTCGACGCCTATGTTTTAAGTTGAGTGACCATCTATCATGACACCCAATTTCATATCATTCGCTTCAGTCGTTTTCACGTGATGATTGAACACAAATTTACGCAGTTTGAAACGATTTTCGCAAAATCTCAAATTCCAATGAGGATTTTTTAAAAATTGGACGACTATGTTTTGAGTTGAGTGACCACCTATCATGACACCCAATTTCGTATCATTCGCTTTAGTGGGTTTTACGTGATGCTTGAACACAAATTTACGCAGTTTGAGAGGATTTTCGCAAAATCTCAAAATCCAATCAAGATTTTTTTAAAATTGGACGCCTATGTTTTAAGTTGAGTGACCACCTATCATGACACCCAATTTCATATCATTCGCTTCAGTCGTTTTTGCGTGATGCTTGAACACAAATTTACGCAGTTTGAAACGATTTTCGCAAAATCGGAAAATCTAATCAAGATTTTTTAAAAATTCGACGCCTATGTTTTAAGCTGAGTGACCACCTATCATGACACCCAATTTCATATCATTCGCTTCAGTCGTTTTTACGTGATGCTTAAGCAAACAAAGCGTCACGGACAGAATGACAGAATGACAGACAGACAAACTTTTTTTTGAGGGTCGCATCGGATTCCCGGGTGCTTGAAACGGATAGAAATCGCAAAATTTTTGAATTCCAAGAAATGTACAGACAAAAGTCTAATTTTATTTATATAGATATGTATTTTAATTATATGTACCTATTAGCCTGAAAAAATAATATGACTTTTTTTTGTGTGTGTGTGTAACCTTTTTTTGCGATTTTTTTTTCAAAAATCCACATTTCAAAAAGCTTTTTGAAGGAGTGTCGAGGCTTTTCGCGCCTAATTTCAACTATAATCGTAATTATTACAGTATTGAGTGTCTATTCCAAGAAAAAAATGTACCCCCAACATCTACCATTTTTATTTTTAAAAAGTATTTATGTAGCGCCATTTTTATTTTTTCGTTCGCAAAATGGATACAAACAAACGCGCTTGTTTTTCTCAAACAATAAATTATGTGCAATGGTTTCGATAGAGGTATATAAAATTTCATTTACGATTTAACATCAGTATTTTAAATTCAGTATGTGTTTTCTTATTTTTCTGATGTAAATTGGCTATAAGAAGAAAATTTCTACATATTCCAAAATTGCCCTTTCTTAGTCCTGTAAATAGTCCCATCTATTTACAGCTTAGTTTTCCATTTATATCGTAAATTGTGTCCAAAGCTAAAACTCCCCATTTTTGGTTCTCAAAGGTTGGCAAGTGTGACTTCGGGTCATTGGAGTGTGAGTGTGTAAACAGAAACACGAGCTAGCTCTTTAAGTCATTACGAAGTGCTGGCTTGAAATAAATTACTTTCTCCTCCAGCTTGGAATGAGATTTTATGGGTTTGCAAGGAGACTTCTTTTAATCAGCGTCCTTTTAGCTGCTCTAGACAAAGGCCAAGGACGGAATGAAAAAGTTAATCTTCAGAAGTCATTAGAAAACTAAGATCCCTATATAGTAACTACATTTAGATAAGTGAAAAATCTAAAAATTTGTATGATAAAAATTGATTAATAGATAAGTAGTATTATATTTATAAGTATTATTATAAGTAAAAAGTATTACATTTATATATTTTTATTGTGGTTAAGGCACAGCTACACGGCTATTTGCCTAACGGGAAGGTTGCCTTGGGCGAAGGGCTTTTTAAGGGGTTCTAATGCATATTCACGTGACATCCAGAGAAAATCGCCCGAAACTCCAGACCGTTAGACCGGCATCCGCGTGATATTACACTTATAAGTGGTGTTATACAATAGCAGTTATTCCCAGTAAGGGACACTCCACGGACAAGACATTTGTTAGAAACCAACTTCGAGTCGTTTGGTGATATATCGCCAAATTTGGCGACAATACGCTTTTTTATATAATTTAAGAAGTATATAATACTAAAAAGTAAGTCAAAAGTCAACAGTAAGGATTTAATCGTTAAAACACATGAAAAAAATATTTTTGGCCAAGATTTTGTCACAAATACTCCACTGTGCGTTGTGATGTAAAGTTCAACCCGAAAGATAAGTCGTACGCAAAATATCGATTATGAAACAGTTTTGTAATTACGTATTACACCCCGCCCAAATTATTTTCACCAATTTGTTTTTTAATTACAAATTTTTAAAATCTTTAATTAGAAATCTTCTTTTAATATATACATTATATGTTAATTTGTCAAAAAATACGTAATATAATATAACAAAATATTGCGATTAATGATTGTCCATGTTAGGAGATTTCAGTTATCCAAGGCATGCTCTGTCCCGATAACCTTTGATAGTCTGGGTTCTGCCGTTTTTCTGAGTAGGGTGAAAGTTTTTATTAGCTGTATCATGCAATAAGAAAAAATGCATTAGTTGGAAATCGTATTTAAAATTACTGTGAATCAGCACAGTGAAGCCTGTGTATAATGATGCTGTCTATAATGTCAAACCTATAACGATAATCTATCACAAAAAGTTTTATAAATGCGTATAACTCTTTTTCTTAAACACTAACAATGGTCCAGAATATACAATTATAAAGGATTATAGAATGGGAGTGGAAAAAGTAAGCCTTTTCAGTCATAAAGTGCCTGTTCCTCTTCAAAGTTTTATGTGCCTTTAATCTGTGGCGTAAAACATTGGTGTTTATAGAAAAGTTACTTTTTTATAATGCTACTAGCTGCGTGCCCGTTCTTCGCACGGTAGGAAACGAAAATTTTCCTTACATGTGTAATTCGAAATTATTCGTGATGTGGAATTAAAAAAAAAAAGAGCAAAATTATTTGACTCTTAATGTAAAGTTTGTGTCATGAGTACTAACCTGATCATTGCAGTATAATGACTAAAAAAACTACGTCAGTGTCATTCACTATCAAAAAAGTGGAAAGCTTAATGGTTTGCAGAGAACTCCTGGCTTTCAAAATGTCTTATTTCTACATCATACTGTTTTTTAGGCTCAAGTTGTAGCATTAAATACCTAAGACACTACATGAAATGGAGCACCATTTATCTCTTTCCGAACATGTACCATATAAGGAAAGTATTGTAATCATGAAAAAATTCGACTTCGAGATTTTGGTGTATTGACACGTTTTGAGGTTTCTGAATTCATTTATGCTATTTTCAAGAGATGTTTTTAAAATAGCTGCGCACCCGCTCTTCATACGGGAAGAAGGGAATATTTTACTACTAAAATCATATCTGCATGTGACAAAACAGAATTTCATTTTTAAAAAAGTTCAAGTAATCTCCTCTGTTGAAATTACTGCGGGATATATTAACGCAAATTAGAATTACTTTTCGTTTAGTTGGTTGTAAGACAACCGTTGAAACAGGACACTTTTAATTTCATGAAATATTTATTAACGTGGTACTTTGCGATTTATTCATATTATCTTTACAAATCTAATAATACTACCTATTACGTACATTAATACTATCTATATTCGCTTCTCCCTCTTCAAGGCTCCCTTAAAAGAAACAGCTTAGATTATTTGGCCTCAATGGGATCTTTTGATTCTGTGGCGATTCTTTGCAATTTACGCATTAGCATAAATAATAATCATTTCACATAATGGTTGCCATTAAGCAAACTCTCCATATATATTTAATTTATACATAGTTTTATAAGATGGGCGTATTTAGCGCCGCAAACCATTTCATCTTACTGTGGGGAGAAAATATCTAAGGGGTGCCATTTTAAATATCCATGTATCTAATATAGCGATATCTTTTATATCCTCCATAGTCCTGTCTCCTGAAAAACATCAAACTGTGTAATCTCGAGGAGCTACTTATTCCCACTTTAATTGTGACAGGGCGTTAGAGTTGCAGAGTTTACAAATTTCACGCATTTTTTTATTTATGACGTCACTGTTTGACTGCCGTAAAGGATACCCCGGTAGGTTGAGGGAGTTAATTTCGATATTTCGCATAATTGTTTTCAAACGGTATCATTAAAACTTTGCGTTATGTAACCTTTATGGAGGAACGTAATTCAACGTTAAAATAAAATTATACTCGCAACCTGCATGCGTATGTTAGGCAACGCCTGCGCTAAATTAAATGCCAAAAATAAAAATAGTAAATAGAAAAAATTTAATATATCGCGCTTTGAAACGAACTTTGTAACTTTTAAAATGAACATTTTCAGCGCCGTGAAAACATTTCAATTTTTAAATAAGCACCGGATTAAAATACCACTTCTAATAATAATAATCGTGAATTTCTTAGTTTATTTCTACAGTAAATTTTAATCAAAATATCGTCTCCCTGTGTTGAAAATAGAGCTGGAATAAATGAGTTAAAATTATGGAGTAATTTTTACGTATCTTAAAGCATTTGACGTCATAGATTCTCACTTGCGAATTGAAATTCTGATATCCCATTTAAAAACTCGATTGGTTGAGAAAACCCTTTTTTCTAATCCTTTCTGTGGCAACAACCGAAGATAAATTCTCGTGCCGTGATCGCAATGTAATGAATGGCGTAAGATCGCGTTGATGCTATTAAATTCTAAACATTAGGCTGCATTAAAATTCGTAAAAAATCATCTAATTTACATAATTTTTTCGTTTTTATTTTAAAAGAGGGAGAAAAGAATGTTTCACGATTTGTCAAAATATCAAAAAGTTATGACGGATAGAATTCAAGATGCGACAGTTTTAAAATTATTTTACGAAAAACAATCGCTAAGCAGATGCTTAGTAAAAAAATTCCTAAAAATCGGTAAGTCATGTTACGTATTCAGAACAAACTGTTTTTAAAAGAAAATTTTCTACTCTATCCGATGATACAAATGCCGTTTTGCTGCGAGCGTAATTTCCGCCGTCATTACGAATTAGGTGAGAAAAAATGCCAAAAATCGCATAAAACATAAAATAAAAAAAATTCTAATTAAAAAAAAAAATATTCAGCCTTCAGCTGAAATTAGTTTCCCCTCCGCTAAAGAGGTTTTTTGACAGAACCTTTTAATTTGTATTGGCAGCCATGTACAGGATGTATTTGCATGTAAATCAAACGGGGAGAAACCAACCGTTTCTTCCAGTGGTGTCAAGTATTTTAAACAATCCGGTATTTCGGGGAATTCGAAGCCATTGCTTATAGCTAATTCTGGTATTGTCAATTTAATCAAACAATCGTAACATGTTTTGCAAAATTTGCCAATATCATCGATATCTTTGTAAAAGACTAGTTTTATAAAGTCCGTTGTCGCTCCTTTGGACAGTAAAGTTGTTTTGGAATGGGTTCTTATTGACTTTTTGAACCACAGTCGATCACAACAATAGCATTGGTGGATTGGACCATCAGCAACAGCTTCGAAAAATTTCTCAGCTAATTTACGAAATTCTAGTTCTTCACATCTTACATTTAGATCAGTATCTGTTCTTGGTCTTTTCGATGGTATATCTAGACAGAGTCGTAAACGTTTTCTGTCTTGTCTTCTGGATTTGGATTCCGCTTCTTGAGCACGAAAATCTGGATCTTCCCTTTTTCTTTGCATAAATAGACGGTTAGTTTCACGATGACTTTCTTCCGGATTAGACAACTGGCGAGGACGGCCAGCGCGGCCTTGAACAACAGTCCCGGGTATATTCTTCTGATATTTAACGATGTAATAACTGAACAGTAGAGCGTGAAATACCAAGCCTACGAGCTATTTCACACTGATCCCGCAAAAATGAAAATTTTTAGAAATGCCACGACAGAACACCACCACTTGCTCCGAGGAGGGACAAAAGTTTGAACGCGACTCTGGAAACAAATCCAAGTTCTGAAAAATGAAATCGGAACCTCGGGAACTTGACAGCCAGTCGCAGACGCTCTGACAAAATCTTACAGTTTCCCCTTTTGTTTCATCTGACGTTACTTTGAAATTTTTCAAGTATCCATTATTCCAATCATGTGTCGGATCTTGGTGTGTTTCAAATTTCCGTGAGATCTGTAAGATTTTATTTACTATCAATTATCATCCACGACTTTTTTTGTCTGCCCAAAACTATTACCCTCTTTAGCGGAGGGTAAAAAATCTAGGTCGAATTTTGAAAAAATCGCTTCAAGGTGCACAACTACATATTTACATCTTCTCGAGTACCAAATTTGGTGTTTCTAGGTGTAGCCGTTTGTCCGTAACGCTGCCGACAGACACACACACACACACACACACAGACACCTTCTTTTATAATAAGTAGAGATAACAAAATAAACTGTTGCATATTTCATTTATATTTTCACGTATATTGTTAGTAAAACTGTATCTAAAACTTCCACACCTTATGGAATCGTAAAAGAAAATGCAGTATAGTAAATTCAAAATCAAAAGAAGGTAATAGGTTGCGTACATGAGTTGAGCTTCACTTTTATACGATAGATTCATTACCCGAACATCTTCAAAGTAATTTTAAAAGTTGTACACATTGGTAACTGAAGTTTATTCCTGCTCGAGAAATCTATTCTATCTTTATTTTCATAATTGGAAAATGCCTTTAATGCTTAAATAAAGTGCAAATAAGCTCAACCTGTCTACAGCGCTAAACTGTCTATAACAATATTTTTATTTAGGTCCCTACAATATCGTTATACGAAGGTTTCGTTGTATTTAATAAGAATTTGCCATTTTATTTAAAAAAAAAAAGATTTTATATTATTTTATTTGTTAACAAAAATGTGTTATTTTATTTTGCATGCTTTCTAGAAGAAACATTTCTATAAAACAGCGACTTGTATCCATTCCAAACGATTTAAATGGTTTATTGGGTGTTAATAATGGCTGTTTTAGTAGTTTATTTTTAACTAATTATATTAATTTTTGAATTTTTTCTTTTCAGATTCGTGCTGGCACCAAGGCAGGATGGGGAGAGTTTTGTGACCCAGTGTCAGGCAGAACACTGGATGGAGGTAATTAGTCAATTTTTATCAAAATAAGTTACAATATAAACATCTGGATGTTTGTGCGATTATGGCAACAGTACGCTAGGGCGATCTGCCAAGGATAGGGGTGCCTTGGTAGGGGGACTTTCTATGGGGTACGCGTATTTACGTTCTAACGCGTATTTACGTTACATCTGGAGGAAAACCTACCAAAACTCCAGACCGTTAGATCAACAGCCGCGCGATGGGACCCGAACCCGGTAACTTCACTCTTCGGCCGTCTACCATTTTCAGTTACATAAGCACTGTGCCATGGTGAGGCCATATAATCATCTGGAAGTCGTGGAAAAAGGCGAAATATCAAATTGTTTCCACTGTACATCAAGTTTAGCAGTTGCTTAAGGATTGTTTATAGAGTGCAATCCCGCTGTTGGACTCAGATTTAACCGCTTCGGTTCCATCTTTTTTAAAAATGCAACGTCGAAGGTCCCCTTTCAAGCCCCTTACCTGCGTAATCTTCTCGGCGATGACGCGGGCGATCAGGTTACACCTGGGTGCAGTGATGGGTTCATAACTCCCTAACTTCCCCTCTGTTTTTTCACCCGCGCGACGTTCAGAGCTTGTCGAAAAAAATAACTTCCTACTTTAAATCCGTTTCCAAAATGGTCAGATGGTTTCATTCTTGACAAAACAAAAATTTCCCTGATTTTTACTTTCCGAACATGAACCATGTAAGGAAAGTATTGTCATCATGAAAAAATTCGACTTCGAGATTTTGGTGTTTTGACACGTTTTGAGGGCTTCTGAATCCATTTATGCTATTTTTACGAGATGTATGTATGTATGTGTGTATGTGTGTGTGTGTGTATGTGAGTGAGCACGATAGTTCCTGAACGGAGCATTCGATTGAGCTCAAATTGGATGTATATGTTATAAACCACCGTCGCAAGACCGGTATTGATTTTGGTGTGTATAGGACTTATAGTTTTTCTACAGGGCTACGACAAAGATTTCTTTTACATTATGGCCTATGGGGGGAATTTCTGGAAAGTGCGCTAGCGTTTAAACGGTAGATTCGATTGAGCTCAAATTCGGTATACATATTATAAACCACCGTTGCAAGACCGGTATTGATTTTGGTGTGTATAGGACTCATAGTTCTCCTAAAGGGCTACGACAAAACTTTCTTTTATGTTACGGCATAATGGCATATGGGGAGAAATTCTTGAAAGTGCGCAAGCGTTTAAACGGTGCATTCGATTGA
This sequence comes from Cheiracanthium punctorium, assembly GCA_038373885.1. Lineage (NCBI taxonomy): Eukaryota > Metazoa > Arthropoda > Arachnida > Araneae > Cheiracanthiidae > Cheiracanthium > Cheiracanthium punctorium. Next base: position 279,860 of record JAWZYV010019464.1, read on the forward strand.
GTTTCAATTTGGTATATATGTTTGAATGATTCATCGATTAAAATTTATTTAAGTGCTTGGTCATGATCTTAATCGTAAGTGTTCGGAAAGTCGAGTGGAGTCACTCCAGATCTTTCAGAATGTGAAAGAAAAAGTCCTATTAATTAGAAAGAAAAGTCTCCTGCTCTGTAATTACAAAAGTATTCCGACGAAAGTCGACTGTTGTGTGCGCATCCCTCAGATGGTGACTTTCAGCTAGATGTTGCCATCCGTCAAAGTCGTGTCTTCAGGAGAGCAGTAAGCTTGCTCTCCTTTCCTGTGCAGGACATTTATTCATCTTGATTACTTCCTCACTGAGCAATTGTTTGATATTTTCATAGGTCAGTGATTGGATGCAATAGCCAGGTCGTCATTTTCAGACAGTCCCGCCCATAGGCAATTGACTCCCGCAGGGCCCGATGATCACAATATTGGGCCCTGGGCAAATACAAACTTTTGGGCCTTTGCACTTACGAGAAATTGCATATTACGTATTTAAGTAGTTTTGGACACATAGGCGCACCCACGGAGGGGGCTATGGGGGCTGAAGCCCCCCCTAAAGGTAGAAAGTTAGAAGTGAAAAGCTTTAAAAAATGAAAATTGTCGATAATTAATTATTTTTTCTTTCTTTTTTTTAATTGTCTTCAAGTTATTTCTAACCAAAAAAGACATTTATTTAAAAAGTTTTTAAATAAATGCTTACAGTTAGTTTACGAAACATTGTTAATCTCGTTTAAACGTCACTGAAAAGAGCAGATAATTATTTATGACTCCATACCAAGTTACATTGCTTGTGGGCTTATGTTCTATGGGACAGTCAAGTGGTACCGAATATGTAGACGTTATAAGAGAGTTGTAACTAATCGAGATCACTATAACCGAGTTCAGCAGTATTTGCATGTCGCCCAGCCCCCCCTAAACTAAAATTCTGGGTGCGCCACTGTTTGGACACACATATATCTGCAGAAATATTTATAAAGTTTAAATACTAAATATATGAATACATTGCAGTAAAGAATATTAAAGGATTTTTGCATGCATGAATAACATTTATTTTTACAAATGATAAATATCTAGACACATGCTACATACACTTCTATACTAAACTTCTTTAAAATATAAATGAAAATAATTGCAAAACTTACTCTACGTATCTTAAAACTAATGAGATTTTCTTATAATAAGATTTACAAAAAGAGGCTTATACGTTGGTTCAAGGATTTTGACCTAATGCTGATGGGCTTTAGAGAACCCTTAGTAGAGTAAAATGTCTGAGAATTAGCGTTCGACTCAAGAAAATGACAATTCAATTTTTCTACAAAGTTTTTTTTATAAATTAATTGATAAAAATCCAAAATTTTTGGGCCCTTGAAATTAGTGGGCCCAGGGCAAGTGCCCCGGTTGCCCTGCTGATAAACAGGCTCTGGACTCCCGCAGCCAGGAGCTCTACCACTATAGTATCGAAAAGCTTTCGCTAGCGAATGGATCGAGCCTTCTCTTTTCATGACGTCACAATCCGAGAAATATCCGATATGCCCTAGCACGATCCTATCGTCAATGGTTTCACTGTCGTATTCACTATCGGAAATAATGCTGCTTTTCCCCGACACGTTTGGATGTAGGCGAAAACTTGCATTCCGGTATCGGAGAGTACAAGATGGATGGGTTTTTATTGTGTGTATCACGGGGTGTCATGTACTTCCACAAAAGGACCCCTCTCCCTGGTGCGGTAGGTCAGTCAAAAACTCGGCTTCCACTCTGAATGGATGTCTCCGGAGCCATCGAAAAGCCGCTGGGGCTCTAGCACCATGGTATCGTAGAGTATCAGTGACGGATATTTCTCGCCCTCGGATAGTCAAGTACTTCGGATAAATAGCCGCGACTCTCCTTTTGGTGCCAGCACGATGAGTGTCGAATAAAACAAGCGAGTATTTCTGTGCATGGTAAGGTCTATCTCGACACTCAGACCGATCCATCCATCAAAACACACGGCTTTCTCTCCTTTTTCTTAGACGAAGGCATTGTTTTCCGAATTTTCGAAGACTCCGGAGACATCTATCCAGAGTGGAAGCCGGTTTTTGACTGACCCACCGTGCCAGGGAGAGGGGTCCTTTTGTGGAAGTGCTTGACACTCCATCATACACACAATAAAAACCCATCTATTTTTACTCTCCGATACCGGAATCCACGTTTCCGCCTTCATCCAACGTGTCGGGAAAAAAACAGCATTATTTCCGATTGTGAATACGACAGTGAAACAATTACGATAGGGTCGTGCTAGGACATGTCGGATATTTCTCGGATTGTGACGTCACGAGAAGAGAAGGCTCTATTCATTCGCTACCGAAAGCTTTCCGATACTAACATGGTAGAGCCCCAGGGCCGGATACAACTGGTCACACCGGCCCGGAAAATATTTGTAAACGGCAGACCACTTACATTTTATTCTGAACAAACGTACTCATTGTATTTTAAGACATGCATGTGAAAGTGACCGGCTACCGGAAAATTTCTCGGCCTGCCAGCAGCATTGTTTCTGAAATATTAATTTCTTACTTGTAATTTGCGGAACTGCATTTCAAATTTCATCTATTGACAAAAATCAGATTTGGGTTTGATTGAAATGTTTCATTAATTACCTACAAATAGCAACTAGTCGCCTGTTCTTGTACTTTAAAACCTTTTACAGACCAAATTCAGATCCAGGCATATTTTATCAGGTTGTAACGAAAGTTCTCCGCCAAATGTGCATGAGTCAGCTCATGCGGCACCCAGAGATTGAACTTGTGCATCAAGTTTATGTGATGCATAACATGACTAATGGGCATGGCATTCATGTCTAACTCTTTAGCTAGCTCTCAAGGGGTTAAATACTGATCTTCTTCCACAAGTTCTCGCAAGTGGCCCTCATCAACATCAGTAGGCCGGCCAGAACGCTCAGCTCCTTGAATGTCATAGGACTTATTTTTTAGCTTTCAGTACCAAACCTTCACAGTGCTATAGGATACAACTGTAAAATCTAAATGACACACGTAATTCTTTGACATTCTGTAGCTGACGTTTTGCAACAAAACTGGAAGTAAATGATGGTTTTAATCCAGTAACGCGATAGTTCCATTTCAGGCACCTTGTACTTAATGATAACGATATTTTTTAACAATACAGTGTTCTAAAGCAACTCTCTTTGTTTCAAATGACAAAAATTGTTTGAAGAAATATGAGCGAACACACCAACGTGAACTGTTTGCAGACGATGTTTGTGGTGGCGGGAAACTTCCGTTACAACCTAATAAATTATTTTTCACTAGCTGAAGTACCCGTTGTTGACGGGTTAGTACTGAATGCAAATTTCCAAAAAGCAAGAACTTTCGTCAGCATTGTAGGAGTACACAGAATGGATGTAGTATACTGCCAAAAGTAAAGAAAGCGAAGTTATAATTTTTATATATTGTTAAAATATTACAGTTAGAGAGTAACGAAGTAATATCATGTCATTCGCTTTAGTCGTAATTATGGGATGCGCGAACGAATATTGACGCATATTGAAATAATTTTCGGAAAATCTCAAAATCTAATTGATGTTTTTGAAAAATTGGAAGCCTAGAATTTAGGTTGAGTGACAACCTATGCTGTCACCCAATTTCGTTTCGTTCCCTGCAGTCTTTATTTCGTGATGCTGGAACAAAATTTCAGCATTTTAAAACAATTTTCACACAATCTCAAAATGTAATCAAAATATTTTTAAAATTCAACGCCTATAAACTAAGATTAGCAACTACCTATCCTATCACCCAATTTCGTATCATTCGTATGAGTCGTTATTACGTGATGCTTGAAGAAATATAAACGTATTTTGAGAGAATTTTCACAAAATCTCAAAATCTATTAAAAATGTTTAAAAAATTAGACACCTAAAATGAATGAAATATTAAGAATAAATAAAAGATTTATTTTTAAATTTAAGTAAAGGCATGAATTAAGTTTGAACGGGAGGTGGGTGTATCAAGACAGCTCCGTAAAAATTTATGAAAATGGCTATATTTATGATTTTTTATCCAGTTTTCCACTAGTGATAGAAATGCAAAATCTATTTCACAAAATAAAGTCATCTTTTAACTATATCTGCTATTTTTTTCAAATAAATATTGATAAAATTTAATTATTCAATAAATTTTTAGTTTGATGTTCCCAATTGGGAACATTGGACTGTAAAAGGTTAATAACAGGCTACACACACTATAGCCCTCTGTTACTTCTCTTGCAGTTCCAGGCGAGCCAGCTGAAGTTTCCGTTTTGGACAATGGGCTTCGGTCTCTGAATGTAACATGGCAAGAGCCCTCTAAGAAGAATGGAGCTGTACTTGCTTACAAAGTAAGACGGTGGCGATAGTGTGCCTTTAAGAAATTCTTAACCTTTTGCTTCCGAGCATTCAAATTCACGAAGTTTACCAAGTTACTTTTAATTCGCGAAGTGGAATTTCTAAAAGCTCTTTCATATTAAGATTTTATTTATTTATTAGCACTCGTGTGCTATTTCTTTCAAGCACAGGATTTTGTCTACGCGTCTCGCCGTGGTCACTTTTCCGTTGGATTCATGTTTTCTGCAGAGTGATTGGATATTGCTAACGCAATAATTTGGTCGAACTGGATTCACTTTGGTCGACAGTGGTTTCCGAAACAGAAAGCCATCTGGAGTTGCTAACGGAAACATGGACTATCCCCTCAGATGATTTTCAAATACCAGGATCACACTTGGGTCGAACGGATAGACAGTGGTTTCCAAAACAGAAAGCCATCTGGTGTTAGGATTTTTATAGAGGAAAACTTTATAAAAATCACTTTATAAAAAGAATGTGAAACACTTTACCCGTGCCTACACGAGCCAGATCAAGGGTGTTCAAATGGTCTTTGCGTATATTCAAGATAAAGTGAGATTTGCAGATACATACGCTAGTCATCGAATTTCTCATGAAGATAAATGAGACGCTCTATTCGAAACATTGCTGAAGGAGGATGATTGTAAGACTGTTTCAGTAGGAGATTTTAACATAGAATTCAATTCCGATCAAGGATCAGATTTCAAAACTGCACTCATCCAAAACATTTCACCCCTAGGGGCCAAACAACAGTCGATGCAATTTTCAGCAACAAAAGGATGCGAACAGGAGTCTATGAGCACTTACAGTTATCATTGTCCTCTATATGGCAGAATGGATTGAATAGATTTTTTAAAAAAAAAATCTGAAATTCTTCCAGCCGAGTGCGTAAATGAAATCTGGAAGAAATTTAGATTTTTTTATTAGTTTTTTCACTTTCTTTTTAATTTTAAATTATTTTATTTATTTATTTATTTCATGTTAAAATCTCTTCGCTAAAGATTGCCAACGTTCTAATGATTTCAGAGAGCTTGGAGTGGGTCAGACCGTCGAACCGGGCTCCCTTCTGCGTAACGAAAGCACAGCTTGGTCAACGGGAGTTTTACGCCACAAAATATCCCCAAAATTGAACCAGCTGGGCCATATCTTCCCTATTTCGCGAGAAACTGGCAGTTTATTCCAAAGGAGGAGTATAGTTAGAATATGCCTGAAAAAGATGAAGTACTATAGTTAGAATGTACCTGGCAACGATTGTTAAACAGTTGTAATAGGCAATTTTTGATATACAGGGTGTTTCAGTACAGCGTTTACAAATTTTCAGGAGAGATAGAGTTCACCAGGACGGTTGACCGTCCCCCGACAGAGGATTCCGACCCCACACCACTGTGTGGGGTCGGAAACGTCGTCCTATAGTATTCATGTACCTTTTAATAATCACTTTGGAAGAAGTGTTCAAGTAATAGTAAACTTTCCGGCCATGGTTTTTCAAAAACGAGTCCGTCTTTCACCGATTGCACTTAAAAAAAAAATATAATAAAGATAAAAAAAGGTTAATTCAGAATTTTTTCTTTCGCTATACATTAATAAAACTGTCGGAGAAAAGCCCATTGTTTATGAAACTTGGTTAAGAAATGAGACGCGCACTTCAACACTTCTTTCAAAGTGATTATTAACAGGTATAAGAAGATAACGTTTCCTGCACCGCATTGCTTTGGGCGCGCGCGTTCGAGAATTCATCGGTTGTGCACCGGTAACACCGGTGCACGACCAGAGCGTTCGAAAAGGCGGAGCGATGGGCGGAGCTCTGGAATTAACCGCGTTCGAAAACGTTTCGGTCATGTAGCGGTTGTCTGCTCAGCGTGACCAGGTGGGTTATTCCGGTTATTAGCGTAGTGTTGCCAATGTTTATTTTTGTTTTCTTGGCTTGGAATTGGATGTGGTGAGGATGACCGAAACCGGTTGACAACCGTGACGTCACTTAACCGAAGAATGATCGCAACCGGTAGCGCCGGTGCATAACCAACCGGTGAATTCTCGAACGGGCCCTTTGCGATTCTGAACTGTCTTGGCAAACTCATCTCTCCTGAAAGTATGTAAACGCTGTACTGAAAGACCCTGTAGATTTCAATTCTTTTTTTTTTCCATAGGCGGGCCTCTGCCCCTGGAGGCGTTGGTCACTACTGAGGCCAGAGATGTTGGTCTCTTTATTATGGGGGCACCTAGAAGGTGGACCAACTTCGCTCCCTGTGAAGGGACGGACCCCACGACAACCACGCCCACTCGGGGATCGAACCCCGACCGCCGGAAGTCGAACCCGAAACCGTAGTAGGATGCGTTACCCACCATACGATCTGGACGGCGGATTTCAATTCTAAAAAGTGCTTTATGAAGACACACGACACACTCATAGATTGTGATGCACATTCCAATTAGTATTTATAAAGGCGAAGTATAGTTAGAATACACTTGGTGAAGATTGTAAAACAGTTTTAGTAGTCGATTTCAATGTAGATTTCGATTTCAAAGAACTGTTTTATGGAACAAGGAATAAAAATACGGCACACTCATGAATAATGATAAACTATCCATCTTAATGGAACAGGGTAAAAAAAAATAGGGACGATGCATGGATTATGATAACCACGACCAGTCGGAGCGACTGGAATGCATTATAATAGCTTTGAATACGTAACACTTTAGTGCGTATTTAAAACATGAGAGTGTTTCAGAATTTTTTTTTTTTTTACTTGTTTGTTTGTTTTCATGAAAATGACTCATGATTAGGCTTTATTCTTTCCGATCCATCCTTCCTAATCGAAATTGACTTGCAGATAAGATATCGACCCGTCCTGACCCTGGATCCCGTGTTCAACGCGACCCCGTTCACCGAAAGGGAAACGGAAGTGGAGGACAGCTCCGCGACGGAAATGACCCTCGTCGATCTCCACCCGAGCACGGAGTACGAGATTTCGGTGGCGGCCAAAACATCCGCCGGCTACGGCCCTCAGGCCAGGGTTATGGCTTGGACGGTCATTCTAGGTGAGGCCCCCTCTTCTTATTACTGTCAGTGGCGTTCCCCAGGGGGGGGGTGCAAAAGGACATATGCACCCCCCAAGATTTCACAAAATTGAAATATTCCAGGTGCGGAAAAAAAACCTGATTTTTTTTCCAAAAAACATTTTTCATCATGAAAGGAGAACATGATTCCAGCTAAGTGAATACTTGAAAAAATAATAGAAAGTCTTTGATGACTCTAAAAATTTGCCTTTGTGTTCATGAGGCCAGTTAGTCAGAGTTTGCAGGAGGAGAGAGAAGGAGAGGGTGCATCCCCATAGAACAGAGGTTCAGAAACTGGGTGCCATGAGCGTATGTCAGGGGTGCCGTGGAGATAATCAAGGAAAGTGTTTTGGTGGAGTATAATCCAATAATTTCCTCTGAACCGGTATCCCCAAGAAAGTGAGTCAAGCCGATCTCTAAGTGGGCTCAAACAAAAATATTTCAGTCAAGTTCAAGACTGTCCTGTAGCCTGCTCTCTTTTATAGGAACTCCCTGAAATGGGGGTATTATCAGAATTCTATATCCCTTTCCCAATAGACTTTCTTGATAGTTAGCCCTATAAACAAACAAACAAAAAATAATGTATAATGCATCCAAACTGCTTCATTCTAACCTTCAGAATCATATAGCTTTAAAGGAAATCTGCCGCGAAAGTTTTTGAATCCGATAGCAATTGGATTCAAAAACTTTCCCCGATGATCTTGAATTTTGTAACCTTTAATAACTTATAAAAATTATATTAATTCTTGAACAGGTTTAAATGGGAGAAACAAGAAACTTATACATGGGTGGTAATTTGAGCCGCCCATGTATTTTGATGAGCTCACCTTGAGTTTTTAAATACTTGAAAACTTAATTAATTTGAAAGATTTCAGTATGCTACAAGATTGTTTACTATACCGATGGCTGTGATGGGGGGGGGGAGGGGATGGCGAGCCCCTATATGGGCGCCCTTAATGGGATATCCTTTAGATTTCACCCAGTGGTACATAACTTCTTTCATGGTAATGACGATATGCATCCCCCCAAAAAAAGGATTCCTGGGTACGCCACTGATTACAGTAGAGCCTCCTAATACGGGTCCGTACGACATGGATTCCTAGAATACAGCGGGAAAATTGCTATCGGATTCCCTATAACAACATTAAAGAGACTGCTTTTCGAATTGTGTTCTAATCTAATTTTCTAGTAAATCGTCTCCTTTTTCTAATCGAATCGGTGAGTGGAGAGAGAAACCACTTCAGTCACAAAAATGCGAAAAATCGTTTTCGATGAAAATAAGCTTAGAAAGGCAAGATGCGTGTTGAGGGCAAGAGCGACGTTAGTCTGTTGAGTAGTTTCGTAGATACGGGGGCTTCTTTTTCGAACGATGGGCGACCATGATCAAGGGTCGACACACGGCATTGAATCAATGGTCGAGAATGATCTATTTTAACACTATTATTGGCCACTTGCCCTGCCCTAGGGGTGGTTTTCTAAAAAATAGTTATTCCAGCTTCCATGTCAGATTTTCATCTCCATCATTTTCTGCAAGCAAAGCACTATTTGTTCTTCTAAATTCATGTTCTTGACTTTTGTACACCATAAATAGGGTTAGACAATAAATTGTAATTTGATTTGCTTTGATTTGATTTGAATGATGACCTTTTTCCAAGTTTTCAGCTGACTAAAAACCGGTTGAGTGCAGAAACAGCATAAGTCCGAATCCAATTTTAAAATTTCCTGAGCCTAATGGATGTCGAAATGAGGTAATATTTGCATGACAGAAACATAAATGCGTGTTATGACAGAGGGAAAAAAAAAGTTTAAATATTTGAAAATTTGGAGGAGTTATGAAATTTTTTCTCTCGCGTGAAAAAATTTCCTTTTTGTGACTGAGGTGGTATCTGCACTCACCGATTCAATTGTGGTGTACATTAATATACGTATCTGAAAGAACTTTTGTTATGATTTGTTTTATTCCATTTCAACTTGAGAAATAAAACGTTCTTTCTGTTCTAAAAAAAAGTAACGTCCGCTGTCAAGAGCTTGTTCGGCTATCTCCTCATACACTGTGGGATTTGAGTTTCGACTAAGGTGTCCACCGATTCAAAAAATTCCGAGGAACCTGATAAGCTGACTTAAATTTCAAAAATCAAATTATTTTAGAAGATATAAATACAAAACTGAAAAAAAAATAAACATAATGGTTGCCAGGTTTGGCATAAAATCATTCATTCATTTGCAACAAAGCAATTCTAAGTATGCAGAATCGCGTGAAATTCACAAACATGAAGTGAATGACACCCATTTTACGCCAAATTAAAAAGTATATGAAATAAATAACTCAAAGTGTGTTACACAAAGTTGACAATTTTCAAATAGTAAGTTCGCTTAGACAACAGGAGTTTAGAATGAGCGATGATTCGTTTTTCCAAAACAGAATAACTCATTGTAACTGATTTTAAAAGCGCCATCTTGGCATTAGGTACGATCTGGCAAAATGGTATCTTTCCAAGCAGGGTGAATCTAAACCGCTAGTTCAAAATTTTAGAACCTAGTATCTTGAAAATGAAAAACAATTAAAATGCAGACTATTTTAAAGCCAGTTCGGTCCAGCTGGAGTATTTGCTACCAGTAGAAATATTTGGTTGCGTTAACTCTGCCATCATAGCAGTTATAGTACACTTTGGATATTTGCCTGCGCGGCGAGATGATATAATTCGTGGTGCTAACTACACCAAGCTGCAAAGGATTATGTATATGAAAATATGGATAACGGTTTTCCGGGAACCTTACATGAGCAGTTATTATAAGTTGTGAGCATGTGTCAATCACCCAATAATGAAAAGTCGCCATTGATGGCAAGCTATCCTAGCTGTTCCGTAGTTTTTATCAAAGAAAACATATGCAGTACTGTTTTCTTAGAGCTTATTATTAACTATACACATACGCAAGTCGCCCAATTATGAAAAATCTCCATAATTGGCTAATACGCAAGGTGTTCCATGGGTTTCACATAATTAAAAAGAGTGCGAAATTTAAATTTTATGTTCCAAGGAGCATGCAAGAACCAAGCAATGTGTAACTCGGTAACATTCTATCTCATCCAACCTTTGGGTTTTGTTTCTTGTAATTAAGCCTTTTTTACGAATAAGCCTTATTAGATCAAGATCCCAAGCCCCCCCAGACCTTACTTATTTTCTCATTCTCAAAATGTATACGATAGAGTAGTGTTAGTACGTACAGTAAACGTATGCATACTTGCTAGCTTGGGCCGACGGCCAATTCTCAGGTACCACTTGCTACAGGTACGTAAAAATAATACTAACTTTACTTAAATTCTCACAGCTGATTTTTACGTATGTTGTACAGAATATTGTTACAAATTTTGAATCAATACTGCCAGACACTTTCTGTGGGCGGTAATTGTCGCCAGACGCTTTAAAGATCGGAAGAATAAAATCTCATGTGGACACCACATGACTTCCTTGAACGTCTGTTAAATCATAAATATTTTCGGTGCACTTCTATAAACGTTTTTGCTTGAAAGGGATAAAATACTGCAATAATAGAAAGGTATAGCAATTGCTATCCAAATAGGTGTGATATCGGCAAGCTGGGTTCAATTTGAAAGATTCGTTTTTGGCACCTAATTGGGCGATATTTCGCAAAAAGCTGACAAGATTGAGATAGTTAGTGAGATTTTGGTCATAGCCGAAATATAATGATTCATCACAGACTTTTAATGAATTGAAGGTATCCACAGACCTTAATGTATTGAAAGTCTTTTGGTTGACCCTGTAAATAAATTACACTGTCGATTGCAATAAAAATAAAAATGCACAATTATATGTTACACTAGATCTAAATACAAAGTCCCAAAATTCTATAGTAAACAGTTTTAGAGTTCTCTATCGTATACATTCTGTGCATGAGAAAATAAGTAAGGTATTTTTGGTTCTAATCTACAGGCCAGTTTATTTACAGGACCACCCAAAAGAATTTCAATACATTAATGTCTATGGACATTTTCAATATATTAGGTCTGTAGTCAGTCATTGTTTGGTCCATGCCCAAAATCTCGCCATTTGTCATCGACCTCGGCGAGTTTTGCAATTTGACTTAAAAAATAATTACATATTTCGTATAACTCTAAAACTGTTTACTATAGAATGTTTCGACTTTGTATTTAGAACTAGTGTGACATACAATTGTGCATTTTTTTTAAATTGCAATCGACTGAGTAATTTATTTACAGGGTCAACCAAAAGACTTTCAATGCATTAAGGTCTGCGGATACCTTCAATTCATTAAAAGTCTGTAACGAATCATACTTCGGCTATGACCAAAATCTCACTAACTATCTCAATCTTGTCAGCTTTTTGTGAAATATCGCGCAATTAGGCACCAAAAACGAATCTTTCAAATTGAACCCAGCTTGCCGATATCTCACCTATTTGGCTAGCAATTGCTAAACCTTTCTATTATCGCATTATTTTATCCCTTTCAAGCAAACACGTTTATAGAAGTGCACCGAAAATATTTATGATTTAACAGGCGTTCAAGGAAGTCATGTGGTGTCCACATGAGATTTTATTCTTCCGATCTTTACAGCGTCTGGCGACAACTACCGCCCACAGAATGTGTCTGAGTATTGATTCGAAATTTGTAACAATATTCTGTACAACATACGTAAAAATCAGCTGTGAGAATTTAAGTAAATAAAGTATAAGAAAAAAAAATTTTTTGAAATGCAAATTGCAACTATTTATAATTGCTGCGAGTCTCATCAGTTATCACCCACAGCAGATTGAAAACATAAAGACAGCAATAAGAGGATTTTTAAGGAAAGCGTGTTTTTAAAAGATATTTAATTTGTTTATTTATTTACTACTGTAAATGGAGAAAATATTGTCTAATTCTTCGGTATTTTTCTTCATGTTCCATTTCAGGTGATCACGTGTCTCCCTCCTTGAGGACGTTGGATGTGAAAGTAACGAACGAAACCATTCCCATCGCATTTTCAACTACTGGAAGCACCTCAGTATAGTAGGTTCACTTTTAATAACCCCACTCATAAGGATCGTATCCATGGGGTGGGCTACGGTGACTTGTGCCTCCTCCATGTATTAGGATGTTTGTTAACTGTTTGTCATCAATCATGCTATTAACACTTTTCGACACGGTTGAAAAGTGCTTGTGATTTTGGTTTATCTGTCTGTCCGTGCCCTAACTGCCGTAAATTTGATTCAATTACTACAAATATATATGTAGTTCCTATGAACCGTACCATGTACCCTACTGACTACGGTGTATGTAGTGTTGATAGTTCTTTTACAGGAAAACCTAAAAGATATGCAATACGATAGATAGACATTCTTTAAAGCATATTTTAGAGATTTTTGGCTATTTCAAACAAAAGAAAATTGATATTAAAGATTACAAAATGAACATCGAAGATAGTGTTGCATCGAAGATAGCAACACTATCACTCGAAGACAGCAACACTATCGGTAGTGTTTGAATCCTTTATACGCCTTTTACAGGCGCATTCAAAAGAATTCTAGTGTGTAGCTTCCATAGCAGTTTATTATGCAGATATTTTCTTCCGTTTTAAACTCAATTCAATAAGTAAATAAACGATTGTACTTGTTTACTCTTTCATTTAAACGATTCAAGTGACATTTAAAACTTTTTTACAAGGCATCGCAAAATCACGACATTAGAGATGTACAGCTACTTTGAAGTTATCCTCAAAATCTCTCCCATTTTGACGACGATGCTATGGTGAAGAGATTGAGTGCAGAGTTAAATTTGAGATTAAAAGGTGTTGTGTAATAATGCAGGTTCGATGCACTTAGTCGCAGAAAAGAGAAGGACATTAAAATACTTAAAAGTGTTTTATTTAAAAGAAACTATTGAAACATTATTGCAACGGGTGGTGGTGGTGGCTCAGCGAATTAAAAAAACGTCTTATACGGACAGTGAAATTAAGATGGAATGAATTGAAAATTACGCCAGCAGAGAATGACACATTGGCGAGAACAAACACTTGACTGAGATAAATAACGCCAATTCCAGAGCAACCCTACAACTTAATCCAATAAAATTAAAATGACGTAATCGCGAGCAAATAATTTTAAAGATGAGGCAGGGCAACAAAAAAGAAAAAAATAACTTACGCCAGCAAGATGCCAAGAGGGGAATCAAAAAGTTCGTTGCGATTGCAAACGTACGTAATATAATCTATTTTTAGCTCAGAACGACGCCGCCATGTCTGAAGAGACCCATAAGCAATTAAGAATACTGCATACGGGAAAAGCGAATATACAGATTTAAAAGCCGAAGTGGCCGAAAAATGAGAACAGAAAACATTTAGAATTCTCGATTTATGATCGATTAAATTTAAAGAAAGACAAAGTAAATGATTATTAAATTAGATATGTGATCTTCATCACAGATGCATTGCCAAATTCAGCGCGAAAGAACTTTATTTCCCTTGGAAAGTGTTTTATAACCGATGCGTTTCGCACGTTGCTCATATCCCTCCTTGTCTTTCACAGCAAGTACCAGGTCATCGTGGAGGATTCCCGCAACAGGGAGCCGATAGACGAGAGCCAGCTCGGCGACTACGACACGGCGGTGGTCCAGAAGGGGCTGCCTTACTACATCGCGGCGGAGCTGGATCCCAGAAACGTCACGAAGGAAGGCGAGCAGTCATTCGTCGTCGGAGACAGGAAGGTGTGGGGCGGATACAAGAACGTGCACCTCAATCCGGGACACGAGTACAAGATCAGAATCAGGACCCTGGTGTTCAAGGACGATGTAAGTTTAAGGCTACTATGCAGATAGATTTAGTAGCTACTAAACCTATTGTTCAGTTACTAACTTAGTAAGTGGGCGGATATACTAAATGTTCGTAAATCGGGATTCAGATACATTTAGTACTAAATCACGTGACCAACACCAAGGGAAGTCAGGGAAAATGTAGGGATAAGTTAACAGGGAAGCTAACAGACCAATCAGAGCGCTTGTTCCAGGCGTGCGTTTATTTAGTCGGTGATTTAGCAGCTTGTTTGGTCACGTGATTTTAGCAGCTTGTTTTGGTCACGTGTTTAGTATCTCCGCCTCCAAATTCTATCTGAATCCACTTTACTAAATTTAGTAACTAAATAATAGGGTTAGTAGCTACTAAATCTATCTGAATAAGGGCCTTAATGTAGGATGATTGTGCATGGAGTGTAATATAACTAACTCTCTCCACGGTATAGCCCGTTAACGCGCAGTGTTTTCCCGATCTGGGGAACACCAAACTCTTGAACGTTTTGACTGTTGCCAGTCACGAAGAATAGATTTGATTTCTATAAAAAATAGTTGCGGGTGACGTAGCTCCCGCAAGAATTCTTTTACTTTTTAGTCATGTCATTTCCCGTAAAAAAAAAATGGTCCCGATTATTTTTTAACGGCACTAAAAAATGGAAGAATGCGACAACAGCTGGACAGATTGCCCAATGCTGAAAAAAAGGGCAGCCATTTCCATCGCTCGACTTAACTACCAGCAAGATGGCGGACGATCGAAACGTTCATCGCGTGCCACAGATCGAGAGACCCTTTTTTGACGACAGCTGGCTGTGCGCGGGCAGCCTGTATTTATAGCCTGTAAACATTATCCTCTAGCGGTTGCCGTTTGAATTTCCGGACACAAGTTCCTGTGTAAATGTTGTTTGTCATGTTGTGACAGAACAGTATGTTATTTTGGCAACGACCTTTTGAGACACCCTATAAAATGTTCATACCAAAGAATGGAGAAAAAATATTATATTTACATAATATTTTTATTTTTACAGTACTAAATGCAA
Source organism: Cheiracanthium punctorium (assembly GCA_038373885.1). Classification (NCBI taxonomy): domain Eukaryota; kingdom Metazoa; phylum Arthropoda; class Arachnida; order Araneae; family Cheiracanthiidae; genus Cheiracanthium; species Cheiracanthium punctorium. The sequence continues at coordinate 295,151 of JAWZYV010019464.1, forward strand.
ACCCCTTCACACTGGAGTATACATGCATGTCTCATACTATTTGCCATCTTTTAAAATGCTAAGTAATTATCATTGCTTAAACAAGAATATTAATTTCATTACAATTTTACAGGAAATATTGTTTGTTTGTTTTTTAATAAAACTAATTTCTGAGATATTCGATACATTTGAAATAAACCTTAACCATCCATGTTGCAGGAAATGCCTTTTAATAAAAGCTTAATATATGTTTTCGTGTTCTTTATTTGCAGGAAATAAAAACCGTTTTATCTGATCCAGAGAAAGAAACCGCAGGTAAAAAAAAAAAATTGTTTGCATTTCATTAGGTTTGAAAATTTTCATTAAACTTATATGAATTAACTGTCAGAACAGTTTATTTTGCTACTCATGCTATTTCAACCTTCATTCGTGTGAAATGGCACATATCATTTTTATCATGTCAAAATTCACCAATGTCAAGAACGCATTTAGTTGTTAAATTTGAGTGATCATGAATGAAATTACTATATTAAGGGGACAGCCTACTTTTAAAATGCCCAAAAAATCGATTTTGAGATTTTTATCTCATTAAATAGCTTACTTTATTCTAAAAAGATTGATACCAGCCATTTTTCTGTATGACATTTATTTGTTGAGATAAAAAGGAAAATGTAAACGCAAGTTGGGCAGCATGCTGTAGAAGCTGCAACTAAGGTTGACACTCAAAGCATAAAAGAGGGAGAATAGAAATGTACAGAATTTAATTTAGAAACTCGAAGAGCCAGAAAAATGCTCATCAGTTCTCAGTTTGAGGCAATAAAAGAAAACGAAGGCATTGTGCATGAAAGCGGAAAATTTTAAATCGAAATTTCATAAAAAGTGAAATAAAATCAAATTTTTATGTTGCAAAGTAAAAATAAATATATATATATATATGGATATAATTATTAAAATAACTTCAAAACATGTACTTTACCAATATTAATGCCTTTATATCCTAAAAATGTATCTTTTGTTAAGGTATGTACATATATTTTCTTCAATTTACAATTGTCGAGCTTTTCTTTAGACAGATGTTTCTTAAGCCATATTAAAACATATTTTGGGTTAATCTTATTAAGTACTCCGTAAAATTATTCTTAAATAGTAAATGTTTCATTAGAAAATGTTTTTAACTTTTAAAAATTAAAATTTATGTTCCAAAACAACAATTTGAACTTTAATTGGCGTTTTCTCAAAACACTGTTTTTCAAGTTTGCGCGCATGATATTTTAAAAACTATTTAAGATATCAACTTGAAATTTTTCTCAGACATTTATTCTAATATAATGAACAAAATGAACTAAAATGAAATGGTTGTGTTTCATAGAAAAAAAGTTATGATTGTAAAACTATCAAAATTTTTATGGTAATTTAAATTTTCAGATTAAATGATTTTTTTAAATTTAAATTATCAAAATAATTAAACCATTTTAGTTTAGATTGTTAATTTGAATGTCTTGTTTAATTTAGAAAAAAATTATAAGGTTCAAAGGAATTCTAATTGAGATATCTTGCGCGCAGTGGGAAAGTACCCTTGAATTTTTTTTTTCCAATATTGTGTGGTAAAATAATATTTTTAAAATTATCACCTTTATAATAAACTAAAATAATATTTTTAACAATAGAGTAATGTCATAGTAGTTAACTGAAAAAAAAGTTATGTTTCTGCATGCATTCATTATTTTTTTTTAAATTATGAAAGTTGATCTAAAATTTATACATTTTCCCATTCTTAAAAGTAGGCTGTCCCCTTAAAGCAAGCGTAGATTAATTAAGTTACAACAAATCTACTGTGAAAAAAAATACTTTTACTCATTTAACTTATTTATTTTAGTTAGTGTGCTTTATTTTTTATTGACTACTCCTCACTATTTGTTTCCTCAAATTACTTTAATAGGGCTATTAGCCCTAGGGTGCTCAAATCAAGATTTTTGTGTTGAGCCACTTATCAAATTTAACAGAAAAACAGTACGGCCAACCTTCATGTTAGGATTTTATGTATAGGAAATACATCATCCGAGAAAGCTTATCTGATCAGCTGACTGTTTTAAATCAAGTTACTGCTTGTTCATTCCGCTGGGAATTGTGTGTAACAGATTGTTCGCCGAATTTCTAGAACCAATAAAATTTGCTTTGCGTCCTGTTAACTGGACTTTCTTAGCAAAACTTCCCATGTGTGCATTGGACTTTTAAGATATAAACCCGAAATTTAATCAGATTTTTCTGCAACAATACGATGTTCCTTCCAAAATAATGGTTTTAAAAAAATGAAAGAAAAAGAAAAAATCTGGAGTGACTCCACTCGACTTTCCGAACACTTACAATTAAGATCATTACCAAGCATTTCAATAAATTTTAATCGATGAATCATTCAAACATATATACCAAATTGAAGCTCGATCGAATGTACCGTTTAAACGCTAGCGCACTTTCAAGAATTTCTCCCCATAGGCCATCATGTAAAGGAAATCTTTGTCGTAGCATTGTAGAAAAACTATAAGTCCTATAAACATCAAAATCAATACCGGTCTTACAATGGTGGTTTATAACATGTATACCCAATTTGAGCTCAATCGAATGGACCGTTTAAACGCTAGCGCATTTTCCAAAATTTTCCTCCATAGGCCATCATGTAAAAGAAATCTTGGTCGTAGCCCTGTAGAAAAACTGTAGGTCCTATACACACCAAAATCAATACCGGTCTTGCGACGGTGGTTTATAACCTATATACCCAATTTGAGCTCAATCGCATGCCCTGTTCAGGAGCTATCGTGTTCACTCACATACACACAAACACACACACACACACACACACACACACACACACACACACACACACACACACACACACACACATACATACATCTCGTAAAAATAGCATAAATGAATTCAGAAGACCTCAAAACGTGTCAATACACCAAAATCTCGAAATCGAATTTTTTCATGATTACAATACTTTCCTTACATGGTACATGTTCGGAAAGTAAAAATGGAGAGCGGACAATTATGTAGTTGATCTGAAGGAATTTCAGATTTCTTTTCTTTGCTCTTCTTTTTTCACTACGTACAGTTTCTCTCCTCTTTTATTTCTCCGCCTATCATATCTTTTATAGTTCTGACTTGCCCCGTAGATACTATGGGACATGCTAGAATGTGCTTTTGCATGGCATTCTTATTTTTGCATTACCTTATTTTAAAACCTTTTTGTAGGATCCTTCTACGTAGAAATCAACGAAAAGGACGATCCCAAAATTGCGGGTTTCGACCTGTTGCCTTTCATCCTCATCTTGCTGGGCCTGCTGGTTTTCGTGATCGCCGTCACATTCCTGACTTCTTACGCCGTCTGCATGAGCAGGTAATGCCCCCGACTGCTAATGTACAGTTACTCCAACGAGTCATCACTCTAAACCAGTGGTTCCCAACGTTTTTTTTTAATCGCGACCCCTTTTAGGTTTTTCAAAACTTTCGCGACCCCCCCCCCTACCCATCTGCCATGTTTGACCAATAAAATAAATTAATAATGAAAAATATATTTTGAGATTTAAAATTGATATATTTTTAATACGTACTGATTATTAATAGGATGATTGGAGGTTGTATTTGACTGACAAGTTCGGCTATTCTTGGCTGAATATTGATCAAAGCCAACCGCATGTCATCTTAGACATCTAATTTATTACTGACCTTTGTCTTAATCTGCAAAAGAGTTCAAAATCCAACCAGGTAAGTGTATGCAAATGGCTGTTAATATCTACACGAAAGCTTAAAAGTTATCGGATATGAGCAAAGCACAGCACACCGAAAATTGAGTTAACGGATTTTCTGCGAATTCAAAAATTCACCCTGCACTTCATCAGGAAGATCGGCGACAACTAAAGATGCGTGAAATGGATTTCGCACGAGTGCAACCTCTTGTTCATCGAACTCTGGGAAATATCTTTGAATTTCAGATTCAAGGGCTTCAAGGTGACTACTAATTACCTCCTTTAAATTAATTGCAGTTCCTATTTCCGATTCTTCTGTCTTAATGCATAGGTTCACCGACGTCAGTTTTTGTAGCTTTGATACAAAAGCCCAGACGAGAATAAGGATTTTTTTTCTTTCTAAAGAAAAAGGGAAAAAGGGCGTCTATTGGCAAAGAAACGAGAAAATAGTTTACTACTCATTTCCTACAAAAGAGGTCTGCGGCGACCCCCGAAAAACGGCATGGCGACCCACTTGGGGGTCGCGACCCCCTGGTTGGGAACCACTGCTCTAAACCATTATGAATGTGGATTTCACAATTTTTTTTTTAAATGAAGGTTCTTTACTCCTAAGAATACATTAATTTGATAGTTTCATCGTAGTAAACCGTAATTAACTGCACGATGGCTCAAATTAAAGCTGTAATTTTGAATCCTTTTTTTTTTAAATGGCGGCATCTTCCTTGGAGGCATTGACCACAACAAAGGCCGTAGTTGTTGGTCTCTTTATTATGGGGTAACTATAGGTGGACCAACGTCGCCCCCCTGTGAAGGGACTGACGCAATGACAGCCACGTCCAGTCGGGGATCAAACCGCGATCGCCGGGAGTTGAACCCGAAACTGTAGTAAGGTGCTTACCCACCACACAATCTGGGGGGCAAGTTTTGAATCCTTAAATTAAAATAAAAACTCTGTTGTGGACACCACATGACTTGCTTGTTCGTTTATTAAACTGTACACATTTCTGCTGCACTTCGACTTCGTTTAAACTTATTTCATTCAAAAGCGAGATGTCATACTTCTATAACAATAAGGCTTGGAGATGTCTTGCCAAATATACGAGATGTCGCTAAGTTGCGCTCAGTTTTTGAAACTTATTTTTGGAGTCACTAGGGGCCAAGGCCCCCAGACTCGCTACGCTCGCTTTTCGTATGAGGCATTCGGCCCCTAATAAGGCTTATTCGTAAAAAAAAGACATAATTTCAACCGACAAAACCCGAAGATTGGATCAGGTAGAATGTTACTGAGCTACACATTGCTTGGTTCTTGCAAGTTCATTCGTACACAAAAAATTTAAACTTCACACTACAGTACACCCCGTCCATAACACGGAAGATATTTTGTTATGGGTAATGTTAAGGTTACGGGAAAAACCGTTATCCATATTTTCATTTACATAATCTTTTGCAGATTGGAGTACTTAGCACCACGAATTATACCATCTCGTCGCGCTAGCCAATATCCAAAGTGTACTATAACTGCTATAATGGCATAGTGAACGCCGCCCAATATTTCTGCGGGTAGCCAATAATCCAGCTGGACCGAACCGGCTTTAAAATAATCTGCATTTTAATTATTTTTCATTTTCAAGATATTAGTTATTCTGTTTTGGAAAAACGAATAATCGCTCATTCTAAACTCCTGTTGTCTAAGCGAACTTACTATTTGAAAATTGTCAACTTGGTGTAACACATTTTGAGTTACTTATTTCATATAGTTTTTATTTTGGCGTAAAATGGGCGAAATTCTAATTCATGTTTGTAAATTTCACGTGATTCTAGATACTTGGAAACGCTTTGTTGCAAAGGAATGAATGATTTTATGCCAAATCTGGCAACCATTCTGTTTATTTTTTCAGTTTTTTATTAATATCTTCTAAAATAATTCGATTTTCAAAACTTAAGTCAGCTTAGCAGGTTCTTCGGAATTTTTCGAATCTGTGGGCACCTTAGTCGAAACTCGAATCCCCACTGTTTAGGAGGAGATAGGCCAACAAGCTTTGACAGCGCCAGCGGCCTTTGCTTTTTTTTTAGAATAGAGAGAAACTGGGGGATATTTTGACAAAAGTCACCAGTATTCACAGAAGTCATGCCGAAGAAGTCAAAATAGATTCACTGTTAGTCAAAATAGGATCTTCCGTGCTTACGTCAAGCAGAAACTTATTAATGTAAATTCAAGGATAGTCAAAATCGATTTTTCCGTAAAATCTAGAAAGAATGCAAGCCATAAATGAAGATTTAATCTGCCTGCTTTCTTACATTATTTATATGTATGGTTACTACGTAATAGTTTTACCACCACGCCAAAAATTCGAATTTGTATTATTCTAGTTTCGAGAAAAAAGCCTTCAGAGTTCCGTTGCTTCAGCAGCTTACGTAGTTAGGCGAAACACAATGGTATATTTACACGCAAACTATTCGGAATTAAGATTCGGGGCTTTGTCAGCATACAACATTGATAAGAGACCCCTAGAAGTACACATTTCAGTAGAAATCTCCGAATTTTCAGATTCGCGTTTTTGGCGTGGTGATAGCGATATGTTTACAAAATTTCTACAGTGAACTCGCGACAACTCGAACACTCATAAATGGAATGTTCTTTTATCTCGAAGTTTTCGTAAAAGTTTTAATTTCATTTTTTGCTTAGAAATCCATGGAATAAGAAAAAGAAACAAGGATTAACTTTTTTTTTTCACTTTGCAAACTACGTATTCGTTACTATTCAGCTTGTTTTATGCGAAAAAAAAAAAAAAAAAGTACCTTCTCCTTCCTGGTGACTAATTCACGTTTGACAACGGGGAAAGAAAACTTCGTGCATATTTTTCCCTATTTTTAACACTTCAAATACAAGCAATTGAATTTTCTTAAACTATAGTTGTAAAATACTATATTGCTTAACCCATTTGTGCCTGGATATTTTTGCGACTTTCTTCGATTTTTACTGATAACAGAAATAATAGATAAATTTCTGATGTCAACTTCTTGAACAAGGAATGATTTCTTTTAAAATCATTTTGCATAAAAATCGAAATATCAACATCCTACTTGGTCATGTTAAAATATTGTGCGGATTTGAGGCTCAATACTCATGAATAAAGGCTAGGAAAAATAAATAACGTTTTCGACTAATAGCGAAAATGCCGTCCCAAAAAAGGGACGCTAGGCATAAATGGGTTAACCCCTATTTAAAATACAAAATTTTAATTTTTGCATAAAAAGGGGATAAACCGATAACTGGAAGTGTTTGGCTTTCCCTTAATGCCCATATCACACCTTCTAGTTTTCAATTCAGAGAACACTTTCGTTCGCCTGTTTTCTGCAACAGTCGGCTGAAAAGCGCTTGTGCAATGTGTATGTACGACATCCGCAACTTTTCCCAGCCGTTCCCGCAAAAAGTTGATCATTTCGTTCGACTTGTTCAACTTTTGGGACAGACCAATCACAGGCAAGAAAATGGAGAGGCTTCCGTGACATCACGGATTCACTCATTCCATTTTTTCAGTCAAACCCTAATAGTCTAAGAGCCAGCGACCGCCAGACCTTCGTCATAGTATAAAAGCTGAAACTTTCTCTGCGCATACCCCCCAACAGAGGTAGAAAAACAAATCGGCCACTAATAAAGGTTTGAGGAAAACTTGTTTTGTGTTCGTAACACTCCCGCCGACGAAGTTAAAACGTTCAAGCTGTCACAAAGTACCAAGCACATTTTATACTGCTACTTCTGAACTTTCTTACGATGCTGCAGCGCGCTTGTAATAGAATTACGTTTTCCGTGACTTTCTTGTCTGGCGGGGTTTGCCACGATGGAAAAGTGTCTGGCAAGGGATCCAGTGATTTCTGGTACTGCGAAGAAGAACCTATGAAAAAATTAAGCTTTATGAAATGACGAAAATTTTCTGCCATTTTATACACCTTTGCCACCTGTTACCTGCCAAAGCCACGATCATGCAAACTTTAGAGTGGCCAATGGTTCCTACCTCTATTGAGGAATATGCGCAGAGAAAGTTTCAGCTTTTATACTATGACGAAGGTCTGGAGGCTGCGGGCTCTTGCTCTATAAGGTGACCATACTTCCCGAATTTTCGGGGACAGTCCCCAATTCCCGTGTTTCTTTTTTTGCGATTTGTCCCCCAAAATGTAAAAAAGCAACTGCGGACAATTTTAATTTTTACGTTGTTTTTTTAATTAGATTACTGTTAATTATTTCATTAATTATAAAATGTCGCCGATTTTGTTTCAAATTTGGGGACATGCCCTCAATTTTACGTTAAAAAATATGGTCACCTTAGTCAAACCAGTTGAGTGAAATAGTCGAACAAGTTGAACGAAATAGTCGATTGCATTGAAGATTGAAAGCTGGAGAAGTGTGATATGCGCTTTAGGCGAGTGAAATAGTCGAACAAGTTGAACGAAATAGTCGATTGCATTGAAGATTGAAAGCTGGAGAAGTGTGATATGCGCTTTAGGCTTTCGAGTTATTGGGAGTTGACTGTTCTTCCACTGACGTCTCTTTCCGTTAATAGGCGCCGGAAGAAGAAATCGAGCTCTCTCTCCACGAACGAGTTTGGACGTTCGGAGTCCCTGACGTTCTCCGTTATGTACAAAGGCCCCGACAGCGAAATGGTGGGCGGACCTATAGTGAACGATGGATACAGAACTCTGCCGATAACTGAGAAACGTAAGTAAATTCTCTCCTGGATCATTGGCAGAATAATGTTACAGTTTCTATTCTAAACAAGACTCTAAAAAAATTGTTTTTTTTTCTGGAGCTTTTAATTATTATTGGCTGTAAAAATGTTTTAATCAGCGAAATTTAACAAAACTCGTTCAATTTTCACACTGCGAAAGACATAGATGAATGTTTAACTTATGAAAGATTACAGATGTCCATTCTTGGTACCCGACATTAAATTTAAAAAAAAGAAAGAAAGAAAGAAAAAATCATTTCAGTTTTCAGACGTATTATTCGGCATGTAACTAATATTATAAATGTCATATAATATTTAAATTAATGCAGCTATTCAATGAATTCGCTAATAAGTAAATGACCACTCCGTTACTAGACAGAACACTTTACCTTAAGGGAGACTGGTAGATTTGGACGCTCTCCTTGACTCCCAAATTAAAATCTGTTTTATACATATTTTTTTCTTTCTTAAAACTACAATTTTGATTCTGTTTTTGTGTATACGTAGGAAAATCAACAAAGATTCAAATGACGCATTCTTTAATGTATTAAACATGTAGAATTTAATACTTCAAAAAAATATATATATTTCGCAAAGAGCTGCCATGTAGTAGACGAATTTTGTATTTTATCGAAATATTAAATCTTAACAATTTTTGATACACTTGTGTCATCTGAATCTTTGATGCTTTTTCTACGAATGCACAAAAACAGAATCAAAATCGAAGGTATAGGTAAGAAAAAATTATGTAAAACAGATTTTTAATATGGAAGTCAAAAAGGGGGGGGGGGGCGTCCAAAGGTATCTGTCTCCCTTAATAGAAAAATATCAAATAAAAGACATCATTATTTTACTATTGTTAATTTATGTACACCATGATCGAGGTTTTATGAATATACATCAATTTTTATTAATGTATCAATAACACATTCAAAAATATGAATTTCTTTGTTACAAGACATGATCTTGTAACATTTTTTTAAACCCTCAATTAATCATGTAGGCGTGACATTTACTTGAGATACAGATGATTGAGTCTCTATTTGCACAGTCTGCTGTAATGATCAAAGAGACAACCTTTAATGAAGAAGACTATTTTGCTGAGTAAAAAAAAAATAAATAATAATAAATAAATAAAGCTCTGCTCAGTTCAGAAACTGGACACATGCACGTAAACAAATTCACATGCATGAATATAAACTGGTAAGCACAGAGAACAAGTAAAAGTTGCAATTTCTGTTGAAATTAAGATTTTTTTAAATTAGGAGTAAATTTTTTAACTAGACAAAGAAAAAATTAAAATGTCAAATACTCATGCATTCATAGATACATTTAGCTATAACTATAAATAAATAGATATACATACGCAACACAAATATAAATAAATTCTAACAAACATATGCCTAGGTAAGGTGACCAGATTTTGTAGTCAGAATCGGGACATGTCCCGATCTGACAACAAACTGGGACATTATAATTTATGCATAATTAACAGTAATTAATTGAAAAACAATGCAATATTAAAAATGCCCCAGTTCCATTTTTACATTCTGGGACAATTGAAAGCGTCTGAAAATGGGGACTGTCCCGGAAAATGGGGACGTTTGTCACCTTAGCCTAGGTTTTTTTTTTTTTTTTTTTTTTTTCGTTCCCCCCTTAAATAGAAGATAATGTTGCTTCTAAAAATTAATAAAATTAGCAATATAAAATTAAAAAAATATTTTCCAAATTTAGTGAAATGTTTTTGTAAAAGGTTTTATAACAAAAACATTTAAAAGTTTTCTCGGATGTGACCCAAAACAATTCTGATTCTTCCTAGTATTGTTGAAGTAAAAACACCCCCCCCCCCCGCATAGTTTAACACAAAGCTGAAGAATGCTATATGGCAGCCATTTAACAGCATCAGAAAAATATCAAAATTTCTTTCATTACCTATGAATACACAAGGTGTATAAATTTTCTTTCCCTTGTCACAACATTGCATTAAAACTAGCTCATTATTGTCGTTGTTTCCATTCTTAGCTGCTTCACTTAAACATTCCAGAAGCGACAGCAAAATTGCACGCGGGATTCGAATAGAGTCACTTCAAGAATACCTATTAAATGCCTTAGCAACCAATCAGCTCACAGATGAGTTCCAGGTCAGTTCAAAATGTAGCTTTTTTTTTTATTTCCTTTTGTTCGTTGAATATGTTTGAAGATAGTTCCTTAAAAAGAAATTTAGGTAATATTATAATTACGTAACGACATAAGAAAATCAATTAATAAACAGTCTGCATTATATTACATTATAAAATTTCAAAGTATGTGTTTTTATTGTGTTTTTTTTTAGAAATTAGTGGAAGGGCAAATATCGCCGTGGACTATTGCTAGGAAGAGCATGAATGTTAAGAAAAACCGCTACGGTAATATATTACCTTGTAAGTATTTTCATTACAAATATGATTGGTGTACAGCTTACATGCAATTATTACACGTATCTGCGCACTTTTTTTCAACGTATGGATTTTCGTTGTTATTCAATTAGTTTTTTTTTTTTTTTTTTTAAATACGCGACATGGTTTGTAAGCGAGTACCTTTTCGTTGCTTTTTTTTAAAAATGCCATTTTTGGATTAATTTAAATTTTGTTCATGAAATTTTAAGTGATGAAGGTTAAATTATTATTTCATCTGCATTTTTCTTTCCTTTTCTTTTTGTCAGTTTTGTTATATTTTAACCCTTAAATGGACGAATTTTAAAGACGTCCTATGCTGATTACGCGAGTGTGAGCTAAATTTCCTGTATCAGTTTTGTGAATAACTAATTAATTTTTCCAAAAACATTCAATTTGAAAGAAATATGTGAAATTTTTATTATATCACGAGATTTGCTATCGTTCCAATGTATTTCCTTTTGCATTCGAATTCTTGTTAAAGTATCCATTCATTTTTTATCCTTCAAATTATTTCAGTTATTTGAAGGATGAACATAATTGATAATATCGAATAATGCTGAATAATATTTTTATTATCTAATAAAGTTATGTTCCACTGAATTTTATATAGTTTCATTTTAAGAAAAAGTATAATATTCTATTCTCCCTTGAAGAAAATAGTTATATTTTAAACTTTCTCTTCACCTCTATATGCCTTAATTATGCTGTTATTGATTTTTACCATGCGAAGACAGAAAAGGCGGTAGAGAATATTTGCATACGTGAATAAATAAATCAATCAAATAAGGTATTTATTAGACTTTTAAGTTTTGTAGTTACAGAAGTTGTATTATTAATAAAGTTTTATAACTTTAGAAACATTATCTTCTGGGTAGGCATAATTAGTTAGATGACCAAAGGTTGTTTATCAGGGATATATAATCAGATAGCGTGGATAAAATTTGAAGAACGCTTAGATTTTTATATGCGTCTTTTTTATGCCTATGTCAATTTTAAACTCTCATAAACAGGCTATTTTTTTACAGATGATCGATACAGAGTTGTTCTGCAAACGGCTGGAAAGAATGATTCCGATTACATCAACGCAAGCTATATCGATGTGAGTAATCAATACACCTTTTTGTTATCTGATGTTATATTAAACTGGTGGACTAAAAATGTTCCTATGGGTTTTCCAACATTTTCCATTAAAAAGTTTTCCTGTTCTTTCTGGAAAATATTCTAGTAATATAATTAAAGGGTTATTAAGGAAATTTCAAACGTCAAAATGTTTACAGAATAGAAATATCGTCACTTAAATTTGAGTTTTAATGTTTTTTAAAAGTGCCATTTCATAACAATTTATATACATTGTTTGATCCGTAAAAAAATCAAAATATTAAAAAATATACATGTTTTCACATGTTATGAAAATTTTCGACTATTTTTGTAATATAATGCGCATCAGCAAGCAATTTTTGAGCAATATGTTCTGTAGAGTCTCGATATTTCGAGGTAGACGGGACCGGGCTTGCCTCGAACTATCGGAAACTCGAAATCATAAATTTAATTAGCAAATAAATAGCAATTTTTGTTATTTGAGATCATGTTTAAATGAAAAATGTGCTTACATATTATTGCATTACTGATGATTAGAACAGTTTAGTTATATAAAATAAATAAAAGCTTATGTAAAATGTTATCTTTTAACGCCAGCATTTTGAGTGTTTTTTCTGTAGTTTAGTTGTAATCTTTAAATAATAGTCAATTGTTTGTTGTATTAAGACGTTGGCCCATTTGCATGCAGCACTATCGTGCCATCGCCAAACCAGCATATCAACACTACATAGAAATGTCCGTGTTGGGCATCTGTAGGAAGAATGCCCCCTATTTTCTTTGGGAAGGGGATTTCTGATGCTTCCGAGCGCGCCAAGTATTTGAATTTTGTGGCGCGACAAAATTCTTTCGCTTCTTTTGTAAATGTTGGTCATTATTTGAGAACTAAACTGATTTTTTCACTAACTCAGATTCACGAGAAACTCGAACAATCGAGACTCTACTGTGTATATAATAATAATAATGATGATAATAATAATAATAATAATAAACATTCCAAAAGTAGTCAGGCACCTTTGAAAAATTCGAAAATTCTCTTCAATTTTCGTGTAGTTCTCAAAGTGCATCTTTTATGTTTCTGAAAAAAACTTTGTGCTTTATTTACAGGGTTACAGAAGATCTCGAGAATACATCATTACTCAAGGTACGTAATTTTTCCATCGTAGTTCAAATGAATTTTGAAGCGTGCTGTACGGATTAAACTACGGTCAAACCTCGTTAGTACGTCTCTCTTGCAGCAGCTTACAAATGACTTACTCAGCAGAGTAACTTCTTAAGCAAATTTAATATTAAACATAAAATATAATTCCAAATGTTTATATAATTTGTAAGGCCTATTATTAATTTACTTTATGAATTGTATAAACCAGTAGAATAAGAATTTAATTCCATGAAATGAGTTACAAAATAAAGAAAATATAATAAGGACAGTCTGACTGCGCTTAGCCTAGAAAATTGGCGAACTGCCAGTAAAGGTAAATCCAAATAAACCTGTCGAGGAGGTGAGAAAGCGAGAGGGATGAATGTGCGTGTTTCGTCTGATTCAATTCCATGTGGTTATTATATTTTGAGTTCTTATTCTTAGTTCATTTGATTTCATAATATAAATAGTTTTTTCTTGAAAACTGCGTCTGCATATAATTTAGGGACAAGTGCACATCTAACTATCATCCCCAATAACTAATGGACGTGGCTCGTTTTCGCCTCTAAACCGGATGTTTACGTTTTTATCTAATCGGTAGTCAAACAGTAAATACGGTATGAAGAACTACTTATTACGTAATTCTACAATCTGTCACATTTAATTCGTCATTGAACAGAAGTCGAAACAAAGAATAGTCCTGGAATAATTCCCAGGGTCCAATTATGACAAATAGGGGCCTCGGGCCAGGGGCGTAGCCAGGGGGGAATATCGGGATATATCCCCCCCCCCGAAATTTTTGGATTAGTGATGAAATTCCGTCTATTTATACATATATAAGTTCATATCCCCCCCCCGAAATTTTTTCCTGGCTACGCGCCTGCCTCGGGCATTGATTAATTTGGGGGGCTCCCATCTATGAAATTCGTTTTATTTTTCATAAAATGTTGATATAAAAAAATTATATTTCAGAACAACATTTGAAATTGGTGGCCAAGTCCCGATTTGCCAATGCGATAATAAGGACCTGAGAATTCCTAAAATTCGTTGATAAGGCAAACAGTGAACGTAAAGGGAAAATGCAGACAGTCGTGCTCAACAAAAATTTGGTGTTTTGGGAGATAACACTGACAAAAAATGGGACAGTGTTTTTACTTTCCGAACATGTACCATGTAAGGAAAGTATTGTAATCATGAAAAAACTCGAATTCGATATTTTGGTGTATTCACACGTTTTGGGGGTCTCCTGAATTCATTTATGCAATTTTTACGAGATATATGTATGTATGTGTGTGTGTTTGTGTGTATGTGAGTGAACACGGTAGCGCCTAAACGGGCATTCGATTGAGCTTAAATTGGGCATATATGTTATAAACCACCGTCGCAAGAGCGGTATTAATTTTGGTGTGTATAGGACTTATAGTTTTTCTGCAGGGCTGCGACAAAGATTTCTTTTACATTATGGCCTATGTACGGAAATTCTTGAAAGTGCACTAGCTTTTAAACGGTACATTCGATTGAGCTCAAATTGAAAAACCTAAGAATTTTTGCTGAATTATTCTTGAATTAAAATTTATTTAAATACTTGGTAATGATCTTAATCGTAAGTGTTCGGAAAGTCGAGAGGAGTCACTCCAGATTTTTTGTAATATTGCATTCTCAAAAGTGACATTTTTAAAAAAGTGGTTGAAAAAAAAAGCTATGCAATAAGCGGAGTGCAATTTGAGAAAAGTCGCATTAAGAATGTTGGGATTTTTGAAAGACGACGTAATATGAGGAGTGACGTCTTATCCGGGTGACTTACTAACGAAGGTTGACTGTACTTGTATACGTGTTTGAAAATTTTGTCAATTGTTTTGCTTTAAAAATTTCCACAAATAACGATTTTGTTTTTTTTTTTAACTGTGATAAAAGTGAAAAGTGTATATGATTTCGGTTTTATCTGTCTGTTCGCATTATCTATTGCTACGAAATTTATTGTCGTTTGCCAAAATTTAGGATCAGAAGTCGATTATCGGTATTTTAACCCATTTCAACATTTTCGCCAATTGTGGTACTAGCTCATGCGTTGATTAGATCAGACGCATGCTACTGCTGTAAAAATAAATGTACCCTTTTCGTTCCTGGATTTTACCATCGACAGTGTTGTTGCATAATTGCAACAATGGTGGGCAAATAATTTCAATGATTAAAATTGATTAAAACTTTGAATGATAATATACATAAATTGTACTTGTCAGCAAAATGTTCATTTCGGGTGGTGCGAAGTGTTTGACATTCCTCAGTTGCAATAAAAGCTGTTTCTGACTTGCGGGCGATTGTCGGGACTACAGGGGTAATCAATGTATTTTAATAGAAAAAATCTGTTGTTGCTTTCTCCATTGTGTGGAGTACGTGATTTGTGTTTTCCAAGCATTAGCTTTTGTCTGTGGATCCCGAGTGGTCATTAAAAGCTCGTAAATTCGCAATACGAACGGCCTGTTACCCCCTGTAGTCGCGGCAAGAAACGTGGAAGTCAGCAATGGCCTTAAAATTTCAAGTATCCGCTGCTCTTTCAGACCTTTTGTACCGCCCGAATTAATAATTTTGCTGATAAGTACCATTTGTGCATGCTATCCGTTATGTACAAAGTTTTTATCCGTTGTGCATTCCAACGCCATTTTTGTTGTCAGTTTTACTTACTGTTGAAAGAAGGATAGGAAAAAAATGACGCTGTATGAAGTTGGATTTTCTGAACTTGAAGTAAAGTTCGAGGGTAAACGTGAGCAAGACAGGTGTTCATTAAGCTGGTAGTAAATTTTTAAAGTCCTAAAAATAAACAAATGCAAACAATCAGACTAAAATTCTGCCACAATTGCATAGTATTTGTGGTCAAATGTCTTGAAATATTGCTCAAACTGACATTGGGGACCCTTTGTAGCCCAGTCTTGCAGGAGGTTGTTAGAGATCGTACATAATCATCGTCACACGTGTTTTTCTTGGGAGACCGTTTCTCTTAAATGTTTGTAAATTTCCTGAAAATCTTGAGAGGAAATACTTCAAATTTACTGACAACTTGAAGAACAGTTGCCTTACCCACATATAACCTTGAACTTATTTTACGTTCAGAAATTCAGCTTTATGCAGGATTATATTTTCTACCTTTCTTGCAACCGCAAGTAAAGGTTCTTCAGCCGTTTCTATAATTACACAACAGCACTGTTTGCGGGATGAGTCTGAAAAGGGGGTCAAATTTTTATGGGGTGATAGAGCGCATCTATACGAGCAGATTTCGTCATAGAAAGTACGGGCGGAATGCAAACGGTGAGCCGCTAGGTGGCATTGAACTTGGAAACTTCAATGCCGGAAGGGGGCGTTGTAAATGGTATGAAAGGGTCGGTCCTTGCATCCAAAGGCATTTTCTTTCGTGGATCGCCGAGAGGATGGCTGGTCATACGAACCCTGAAATGTGCGTCAGTCCCTATCCCGTATGTTTGAAGCCTGCATTAAAGATGACGGATGCTCTTTCGAGCGATTTCTTTGAGCATGTACTTCAATTCCATTTCTGTTAATACAATGCTTTCTGGATTCTCTTCTCACTCTTGTGTTAATTCTTTCAATGTGCCAGTGGAAAACTACCTTTTAACTTCTCATCGCTTGTGTTCCGACCAACCTTTTACACCGTTTACAACGCCACCTAGGGGCTCACTGTTTGCCTTCCGCCGATACTTTCTGTGACGCAATTTGCTCGAGTAAATGAGTTCCTATCATCCTATAAAGTTTTGGCCACTTTTTCAGGCTCGCCTTGTATATTAAAATCCAATAAACAATTGGCGCACATAAGATTGTGCTTTATAATCTACTAGCTGCTGCCTATGAGGGAGTTGTCGGAAGTGGATTAAGAGAAACATCCTCTTGGCCGTTTACGTGACGTATAGTGAAATTAATATATCCATGAAGTACGCTGAGGACTATTAAAACAGGAAGACGACTTGAAATCAGAAAAGTTACATTTATTGAAGGTAACAGCCAAAAAGTCTTGACGTAAGCAACTTCAATTACGTACAGTACATTGCTTCATAAAATAACACCAGGAATATATCTAATTGTTCCGGCCACACGGCATGCCGGAGTTCCATAAAAAAACGAACACAACCTCCTCTGACGGAGAGCAATCGAGAAGTCTACTAAAATCTTCCTACAAAACTGCCAGCTCTCTACAGGTTGGCGAGTAAAATATGAGCACTCATAAGCCACTGCCCCACGTGACAACCACCGTCCGGTAGGCGTAAACAATATAAAAATTTGAAACAAACGGATTAAATGATTGACGCCAAGACAGAAGTGCCAGAATTTGGCGAATGCCAATACATAAGGCTACAACCCCGTGAGAAAAGCGAAGGGGGCGACCGGGAGGCGCCAAGAACTTACACAGCATATGCTAAAGCGAAATTAATTTGGAAGGGAAACCCCGAAAAATCCCAGACATAGCGTCGCGAAAGAAAGAATATGTTATCGAGCCGAGAAACAGAGTGGAGAGAGATTAATACGGAATACGTAATTTTGATTTAGAAAGACGAAACATAGGAACATTATTTTAAGACGCGAAAAATATGTGAACTTCGTCACACTGCCCGCGACTTCGTCCGCGTCGGCTTTAGAATTAGGTCCAGAGAGAAATGAAGCATGTGTGAATAACAAATATGCTTGCACTACAGACACAAAAGTGACTGTATTTAAATATTATTTATTTTGAATGGAGTATAATACATGGTAGTATACTTCTTCTAAAATAAGAGAGTATGCATATTTACTAAATTTAGATTTTTTTACGCATTTGGCGAATACAGACAGTTATGACAATATTTGCGAACTATTTTGAGTGTTCTTGTGAAAGAAATATGTATGCTGTTCGCATGAATTTTAGCGTATGTTTATCAGGAATAGTGCAACTTTCTAAAAAATTTTGGAATCGGTTCGGTAGTTACAGAGATAAACATAGAGCGTAATGTAATTCTTATGAGTATCCCAGTAAAAGAACTGTTTGTGATATATGGATAAAATGTAGCCTATAATACTCAGGGCCACACCAGTGGCTGAGAGGTTTTGCTCTCGAAACTGGAAGGCGGGAGGTGCTAGGTTCAAACCGCGGTCGCACCTGTCGACCTTGCCGTTCGGAGTTTCCCGTGATTTTCTCCGAAAGCTCGCGTAAATATGGGCTACAATCCCTTAGGAAGCCTCCTCTCCCCCCCCACACACACAGAGAGAGAGAATTCCCTATATAGGCCTAGAACCCTAGTGCAGTCAATCGGTCTTAATTCCCAAACAAGCAAACAATAATACTCAGGAATAGTGTAACTTTCAATTAGTGAAAAAAGTTCTAGAACTGGTTCAGCAGCTACAAAATGTCCATAGAGCGTAGAGTATTAGAATTATTTTGCATGTCTTCGTAAAAGAATTATTTATGCTGAAAGGTTGCATGTATGTCAATCCAGGGTATAAGCTATCTTCATTCCAAATTTTATCTAAATCCGTTCAGCCATTTTTGTGTGATTCAATCACAAACATCCAAACGCACAAACGTACATATTTATATTATAGGTAGCATTGAACATTTACGAACTTTAAGGAACGCAATTGGACTTTTCTTTCTAATTCTTTTTAATTAGGCTTAAAACTAACGTAATTTCTATGGCATTTCATGTCAAACTTATGCGATTCTGCAAATAGAATTTTTGCTTTATTTCAAAAGCATAAATCATTTTGCGCTGGCAAAACTCGCCAACCATGACCACTTAAAAATGGTTTTTAACTAATACTTAAAAAAGTAATTACAATTTCAAATTCTTAGCCTCAGGAGCACATTACCGAAATCTGCGCTTATATTCTCAAATTTTCAATGCTCTGCGTGCAATAAATTTGTCTGGAGAACATTCATTTTTATTAGATAGATGTGTTCGGCCTTGTTTTCATAGTTCTTGGTTATTTTATTTTATTTTTAATTAGGACCTCTTTGCAACACCGTTGACGACTTTTGGCGAATGGTGTGGCAGGAAAACGCCCCGGTCATTGTGATGTTGACAGAACTTATGGAGAACGGAAAGGTAATGTTTTTACTTTGAATCGCGGCGCTTGACCCTTATGAGTATTTAGCTGTTCACATCGTTTTTAGAAATTATCCAACTATTTTATTAGTTTGATAAAATAGTTTGATAAAATAGTACTTTTTTCTCACTGAATTCTGCTTCATAAGTCATAAGGACTCGTGACTTTTGCATATCGTGCTAATGGTACTTTGGATGTGACGGGGAAATCCGAACCTGCAAATAAAATTTCTGTTGTTCATATTTCCTGTTGCCTGTTGTTATATCCTCGGGGTTCGTAAAGAGGGGGTGGGAAAATTCAATTCGATAACCAGAATTAGTTTTTCAAAATTGGCAACAGCGATGTACTTTTTATCTAAAACATCATACAGCCCTTAGAAACGGGTATTTTGCTGGACAAATTAACCATCAACATCAGCAGTTTTCCTGTGAAACTTTAATTAAAACAGTTTGCAATAGAATAGCTCAAAGAACCAAATGTCTCTTTGAAAACTTGAAGACTGGCTGGATGCAAGGTAAACTGTTCTTTATGTAGGTTTTACCATTTTGGGGACAACATTCTCGTCGAAGCTGGACGAGCTAGTTTTGGAAATTTGTCTTCCTTCCAGAGGAAAGCTGTTATTTTTTTATGCCATTCATCCCATTAATCGAGATTTGGCGGTTTACAGAACGCGAGTCAACTATTTGCGTCCGTTCAATCCTCTGGTTCTTGTGTTTCAGGGATACTGGCTACAAGTTTGAGAAGCTAAAATTATATAGAATTTCAAATACTGAATTCGTTTTAAATTTCGGTAACAACTTCTCTCACTTCAATAATTCGTATAAGTTGAATTTTAAAATAAAGTCATATCACAAATAAGTTAACTTTTCTTGCTTCCAAACGAAAACAATGCAAGTATTTAAGCATTTCCTTTTTTTTAATAGAAAAAATGCACCAAGTACTGGCCAGACGATTCCATGATGAGCGGTGACATCCAGATTCTTCTAATCCACTCTGAAGAATGCACCGACTATGTTGTCAGGACTATCCTCATGCGAAAGCTTGATGTTTGTACACACGACCAATTTTTTTAAAATCTTATTTTTCTCTCTTTTATTTATCTTACGTTTTTGTTTATCGCAAGTAACCCTTGCTTGGGGCTTTTTTGGTCCTTGATTTTCCACAAAATGAATGGATTTCGTATATTGTACTATTGTAACTTCTAGCTTAAGAATCTGCTAATCAGTAGACACCTCAATTTTTACTTTCCGAACATGTACCATGTAAGGAAAGTGTTGTAATCATGAAAAAATTCGACTTCGAGATTTTGGTGTTTTTACACGTTTTGAGGGCTTCTGAATCCATTTATGCTATTTTTACAAGATGTATGTATGTATGTGTGTGTGTATGTGTGTGTGTGTGTGTGTTTGTGTGTATGTGAGTGAACACGATAGCTCCTGAACGGGGCATTCGATTGAGCTCAAATTAGATATATATGTCATAAACCACCGTCGCAAGACCGGTATTGATTTGGGTGTGTATAGGACTTATAGTTTTTCTACAGGGCTACGACAAAGATTTCTTTTACATTATGGCCTATGGGGGGAATTTCTTGAAAGTGCGCTAGCGTTTAAACGATACATTCGATTGAGCTCAAATTCGGTATACATGTTATAAACCACCATCCTAAGACCGGTATTGATTTTAGTGTGTATAGGACTTATAGTTCTCCTAAAGGGCTACGACAAAACTTTCTTTTATGTTATGGCATAATGGCATATGGGGAGACATTCTTGAAAGTGCGCAAGCGTTTAAACGGTGCATTCGATTGAGTTTCAATTTGGTATATATGTTTGAATGATTCATCGATTAAAATTTATTTAAGTGCTTGGTAATGATCTTAATCGTAAGTATTCGGAAAGTCGAGTGGAGTCACTCCAGATTTTTTGTTATTGACAAAAAATATCGTTTGCCAAACTCAAAGATTTTCAATTTACCCCGAATAATTGGCTTTCGTTCGAACAGGGTACAAACTAAGAAAAGTTATACAGAGACTTTTCTTAGTTTGTACCTTGTTTAAGGGTTTGTACCCTGTTCAAGGCTAAGAAAAGTTATACCACTTTTCAAGTCTAAGAAATCATATTTATCTTGTATCGTTTTTTTACTGGCGAAAATAATAACTTCGTTTTCATGTTGGACTCAGAGAGTAGGAATATACTACAGTGCATCGGCGTTTAAAACTCGTTGAAAATTGAGGAAAGGATGAACCACGTGACTTGTGGCACGAAAACGAAGTGAGAGGCTAGACGTGTGCTTCATCGCTATATTTGGCGAGTTCAGAGTGTAAACTGGAAGACAAATTTACTGTCAACATACTTATTACAAACCCTTTTGGCACAAAAAAAAATCATCGCAAAGGTTTAATTGATATAGGTAATTTGAAAATTTCTCCATTTATGAAAAACATGGAAATTAAACACTCACCTGTGAAAGGTTATTCTGAAATTTGCATTCACATCCATATGCAGAGCAAATCTGTACCATTTTCTTTTTTTTTTTTTAGTAGAACGATGAAAGCAGAAATGAACGAGCTCGCCACACATGCTCCATAAAAATATCTAAGGCGAGTTGTATGCGCAAGAATTATGCGCGTGAGATCTTACAGCAAGTCAGCTTATGGAACAAGCGCCTTATATAAGTCAGGGTTGCCAAAGTGCTTTCTATCCCTTATATTTGCTCTATGCTTTGACCAAAATAAACCTAAAAGGACCAAAATAGCCCTGTTGACGGTACATATAATGTTCCATGAGCCTAATATTTGGAGCTTGGAAGCTGTAGCATACATGTTAATAGCAAGAGCAAATGGCTGCATATTCAGAAACGAATTATAATCTGTCACAATTTTAACTTCTTTACCTTTTTGTAATTGTTCTAATGCCTCTTTTCAGGAAGTGAGTACTCATCGTGTTCAGCAGTATCAGTTCACTGCTTGGCCTGATCGAGGAGTTCCTCTGAATACGAACTACTTCATCAAGTTCCTTAAAAGAATACGAGAAGATCATCCTGTTATGGGAGGTCCCGTAGTCGTGCACTGCAGGTGCGTTTTACAATTAAATAACCATTCAAGATCGATAAGATAATGTACGGAATGAATATGCATGTAGCTTTTATATATCTTCTACAGGGACGAACAAGAGTACTTTCTTCAATTTAGTCTCTAAGGACAGAGATTAAAAATAGATTTTTTTTTAATGACAAGAAAGATTATAGTTCCAAATGTAACTAATAGGTGGCGCTGACATGCACAATGGGAAGGAAGTTTAAAAAAAAAAAAAAAAAAAAAACCTCCGAAATCTCTTTAATCTTATCCATGCAAACCGCAATTTTGTATCGTTATTTGTTCTTTTTTAACACTTTGCCGACCGCATGTCCCGTAAAAATTTTTTCGCTTGGCGCCGGGTATGGGTGGCCGCAAAGGTTTTCGTGCAATACACTAGTTTCTGACCTTCTGTCATGGATTCAGAAGGACTTCCATCGGCAATGGGTTCCTTCCGTGAAAACGGACCTAACGGAGATTTGGTCGATAGATGGCGCTGTTGCACCATCTGACAGGCTTTTTGCATAGTATTTCTGTGAAAGAATTTGCGTTTTCATCTTTAAATTTGTGGTTTAATTTATTTTTCATTTTGAAATATCCTTTCCCAGCGTATTGACCATTTTGTGAGCATTTAGACAGCGTAAAAATTTATATTCACTAAGCCAGCTATTTAGTGTTAAGCTATCATTAATATATTTAGTAATTTGAAATTACTAAATATATTAATGATAGCTTGTGCGGATACCTCTGATGATGAATAAATTTTCCTCATCAGTAGAAAAACTATTTTTTTTTCTGGAAAATAGGTACAAAGGTAACGATACTAATTAATTAAAAAATAAAGTAAAATGTATGATTTAAGTATTTTGTAAAAATAAAGGTTATTATTTTTTTAAATAATGTAAGGAAATAGAATATAAGGTTTACTTCTTTTTGGTAGCAACAATGAAATTCTAAAAATTTATTTAATCTCAAAAACGCTTAGTTTCAAATGGGTTATTAAAATAATATTTTTGAGCTATTGTCACGAAATATGAGAAAACTACCCATTTTTTAATAATACTTATTTAATAGTAATATATAATAGGAAGAGTGAAATTATAAATATGAATAAAAACTACCAAAATTTACCAGAGGAAAAAAAGAGGCGTGGACTGTGATAAGTCAACAAAATAATATATATTCAAATCTTTAAAACGCAGATTAAATAGCTGCATTAACTCTGTGTATTGTCACAATAACCGTTTAAATATGCAGACATAAAAGCATTTTCTGCATATCTCACAGCACATACGCCGAAATTTATCAATTGTATTTTAACTCTTGAGTACATAACTTTAAATTTATAATTTTTATTAATTTTTAAGCGTTGTAATAAACTGTTTTATTTTGAAACATAAAAAATAAAATAAAATTATTACTTCAAATAAAATTTATGAGAAAATTTTATTATTAATTCAGTGGAATTAGTTGCATTTATTACCGCCAGATGGCAGCATCAGACTTATGTATCACTCATTTGTGAATCCAGATTGGTCTATTTTCACAACAATGTGTTTGGCCTCCTTATAGACCTCCGTGCCTTCGGTTTTTGGCCTTGGAATTCTGTTAGTAAAACGTCAGAAATTGGTCTAATGATCAAATAAATGAAAATACTAGTACACCATAATGGTGTCAGCGGCCGTTGAGCGAAACCTTACGTATGACACCACTGTGGTGTCGCCGGACGGCATAGTGTTTATGAATTTCTAAACTGACGTAACCAGAAGCATCTAAAGCACGTGTAAACTTCAAAAATTCATTAAAAAAGAACAAATCATGATACAAAATTGCAGTTTGTAAAGAAAGGATAAGCGAGATTTCGGATTTTTTTTTATTGGAAACTTTGGGCATGTTAGCGCCATCCGCCGGTAACATTCGGAACTACGACCTTTCTTGTCATTAAATAAGATCCGATCACCCCCTAAAGCTACTTGTGCACAAACCGCAATTTTGTATCATTATTTGTTCTTTTTTAATGAATTTTTAAAAATTTTACGGACTTTTCGATCAGCCTGCACTTCAGCGTCTAAATTTGCTTTAAGTTGTTCACGCTTCCACCGTCACAAAACCGTAGTCGCAGTGATTCTCTTTTTCTGCCCATCGTTGCTTCCATGCTTTAGTCTTTGAATGAAGATGGGTGGCCGAAAAGCAATAGTTGCGCACAAAGCGTTAAATTGCTATATTCGCGTTTTTTTTTTTTTTTTTTTTTAAATGACGCGCTGTTGGAGAGTATTTTTAATTCAATGCTTTCGTTCTGGTTGCTTTCTTTTATGTCTTACATTTGCTTTTCTCTTAATTTTTAGTGCCGGTGCTGGAAGATCGGGCACGTATGTTGCCATCGACGCATTGTACCAACAGGCAGCGGAAGAGAAAAGGGTGGAAGTTTTCAGATTCGTTAACAATGCCAGGCACCAGCGTACACGTTTAGTACAAACGCTTGTGAGTACATTATAATATTATTATTAAAAAATCTGGAGTGACTCCACTCGACTTTCCGAACACTTACGATTGAGATCATTACCAAGCATTTAAATCAATTTTAATCGATGAATCACTCAAACATATATACCAAACTGAAGCTCAATCGAATGCGCTGCTTAAACGCTAGTGCACTTTCAAGAATTTCTCTCCATAGGCCATAATGTAGAAGAAATCTTTGTCGTACCCCTATAGAAAAACTATAAGTCCTATACACATCAAAATCAATACCGGTCTTAGGATGGTGGTTTGTAATATATATACCCAATTGGAGCTCAATCGAATGTACCGTTTAAACGCTAGCGCACTTTCAAGAACTTCCCCCCGTAGGCCATAATGTAAAAGAAATCTTTGTCGTAGCCCTGTAGTCAAACTACAAGTCCTATACACACCCAAATCAATATCGGTCTTGCGACGGTGGCTTATAATATATATACCCAATTTGAGCTCAATCGAATGCTCCGTTTAGGAGCTATCGTGTTGAATCACAAACACGCATACATACATGCATCTCGCAAAAATAGTATCAATGAATTCAGAAGACCTCTAAACGTGTCAATACACCCAAAGCTCGAATTCGAATTTTTTCATGATTACAATACTTCCCTTACAGGGTACATGTTCGGAAAGTAATAAAGATTAACCTTTCGTAATAGGGGAGAGCGTGGTACTGTGGGTCAGGAGGTACAGTGGGTCATTGAAGATATTTTTGGTGCAGTGAATAGTTTTCAAATGAGAAAATTAAAGTAGGTGTCAAACAACTTAACTCTGTGGGAAAAGTTAAACATCTCATTTTGATTGTATCAGGAAGAAACAGCCATTTTGTTTTCTGATCATCTGCATGAAATTTGGAGAAAGTAAGACTTTCTCCAAACTTTACTTACACTTGAAATTTGTCAAGTAAATATGAATTATATGGCACGCTTATACAGTTTAAATTACCTTCGTCCCGCAGTGGACTGGGCGCTAAACTCCGTTCTCATAAGAACACGGCAAGTGAAGCAGCATCCGGCTTGGCCAGTGCTTGGGAGGGACTTCCCCCTCTCGGCCCGTCCGCTGTGGAACCGTGTACGCTCATGGGAGCTGGTGCACGTAAAATCCGTCGTGGCTCCAAAGTCCTCCGAGTTGTTAAACGATACCTCTGGGAGTGCCGATTTCAGGGGGTTGGTCCCTCCTCTGGAACTCTACCACCATAGTATCGGAAAGCTTTCGCTAGCGTATAGATCGAGCCTTCTCTTCTCATGACGTCACAATCCGAGAAATATCCGATATGCCCTACTACGATCGTATCGTGATAGTTTCACTGTCGTATTGACTATCGAAAATATTGCTGTTTTTTTCCCGACACGTTGGATAAAGGCGAAAACTCGCATTCCGGTACCGGATAGTACAGGATGGATGGGTTTTTATTGTGTGGGTCGCGGAGTGCCAAGTACTTCCACAAAAGGACCCCTCTCCCTAGCATGTTGGGTCTGTCAAAAACGGGCTTCCACTCGTGATGGATGTCTCCGGAGTCTTCGGAAATTCTGAAGACAATGCCTTCGTTTAAGAAAAAGGGGGGAAAGCCTAGTGTTTTGATGGGTGGATCGCTCTGAGTGTCGGATAGACCTCTAGCAAGCACAAAAATACTCGCTTGTTTTATTCGACACTCTCATCGTGGTAGCCCCAAAAGGAGAATCGCGGCTATTTATTCGAAGTATCTGACTATCCGTGAGCGAGAAATATCCGTCACGGATATTCTACGACACCATGGTAGTAGAGCCCCAGGAATGGGTTCAAAATTACGGGACCCCGAGCTAAGACGGACTTCCTCCCACTGGGGCTCATTGAAATGGAAGCCGCTCCTTCGGCCCATCGCCTGCCTATATATAGGGGGATCTGTCACCGCAACGCGGTTGCCAGAGGGCATTAGCAACAACAACAACAACAAATTACCTTCTTTGTTTATGCTGTGCTTAAATGAATATTTTAATACATTGCGTAATAATTGATTCCCATCATGCGGTGATGGGATGCTGCTGTTCCAGGGATAGGGTCAAGGGATAGAAGATTGCACTATCCCCGGAAGATGGGAGTCGTTCCCCCGAAGAGTCGGACTTCTGCGTTAGTCCCTAATTTTGAACCCATTCCAGGGGAGGGACCAACCATCACCTGAAATCAGCTCCCCCAAAGGTATGGTTTAACAGCTTGGAGGAGGTTGGAGCCACGACGGATTTTACGTGCACCCGCTACCATTATCGCACACGATCCCACAGCAGGCGAGCCGAGAGGGTATTGACCCTCCCACGCACTGGCCAAGCCTAATACTGCTTTACTTGCCGTGTTCTTATAGAGTTGCAAGATCACTGCGGGATGGTCAAATCGGTTTTAAGTTTTAGTGCTTTAGTAGGAAAACGGAACATCACATTGCCAATCACCGAATACGGGTATTTTCAGCGCTAACGTATGCGCGGAAGTGCAATTTTGTGTTCAATTGCATTTAATTAACATAAAATAATTGCGCCATTAACTTAACCCTACAAGGCTCAATTTTTTTTTCTGTGTCTGAAATAAATATATGCGATAATGTTAGTGAATATTATTTGGGGGGGATTTGACGACAGCTGACTGTGCGGCACAGCCAGCTGTCTCTAGAAAGGGTATCTGTGGCACGCGATGAACGTTTCGATCGTCCGCCCTCTTGCTGGTCGTTAAGTCGAGCGATGGCATCGGCTGCCCTTTATTTCAGCATTGGGAAAGGGTTGCGCCTCAAAGGGTTAAGTGAGCGTATTTTTTTCTCGTCAGCCTTTCATTTTGGTGACCAGTGGGTGTATTATTTCCAGCTCGTGCGGTAAATATCCGATGTAACATAGTGCTACAATTGCTATCACTGCTACACTTGCTTACACCTCTTTTAATGGTCCTAGGAACAATACACATTCATCTACGAAGCTCTGATCGAAGCTTTCCAGTTCGAGGACACCACGATTCCGCTGGACAAGATCGGAACATACCTGAAGGAGCTGAATCACATGAGCACCCTGGACAACAGAGCTCTGATACGCAAGCAGTACCACGTAAGTATGAGCGCAATTTCAAATCATTTTGCAAGAACTATCCCCGCAGCACCAAGCGCTTTGAGACAATTTGCATTGTGAAGGTAAAGCTGAAAGTCAAAACCCGTTGTGGCAGGCAATTACAACAGGCGCTAGAAAAAAACATTTGAAGAAAATAGGTTTACGCTCAACATATTGTTACGAATTTTCGGGGCAACCCGCTGCTCTGTGGCTTAAAATGGTTTAAAATTCGTATTCTACGCTTCAAATAGATAAATTTTGCTTTTTGTTGCATCCAAATCGGCCAATTAGAACCGGAGATATGGAGGTTTCGGTTTGCCATTGTTTTTCAATGGAGGTTCTAGAAAACTCGAGAAATATTAGTCCTAGAGCTTAGATCTCTTCACTTTTGAGGACTTATTTTTGGCGCCAAATTGGGCGATATTTCGCCAACAGTTGCCAAGCTTGGCGACTTTTTGGTCATTGGGCGCGATTTTCCCAATGGGGCCTGGAAGTTGTTTTTCCTGCATTAAAACGCATAATAACCTAACATTTCTCTTCTATGACGTCATCAAAATTCACGCTTTATGTAGAACCCTCGAGAAATTGACTTTTCTGGAAACCTCTTGTACCTCCTGCGTCGGCTATTTATAGAAGCGCGCGTCGCCCCGAAAAGTCAGTGCGAGTTGAACACTCAATGTGTGAAGAGCTCTCAGTACGCTTGTTTTGTGTGAACTGATAGTGCTATAGAAGCTGTGTTTTAGCTTGCTTTGTGAAGCTGTTTTTAAAGTGCTGTGTTTAAATTCTTCATTGCTGTGTCTTAAGGGATAGTGTACTATATCCCTTGAATATTTCCACGGAATTTTTGCCTGTAAAAGTGACTTTTTTACTTGAACTTTTTACACCAACAGGACTTTAGAACGACGAACCCCAGGAGTAGCAGAGTAATTCCGCAACAATATTTAATCTTCGTCCACCTAAAATAAATAACTTCGTATTCAGTTTTTATTACATACCCAAATTGAATTTCATGGTCTTCTGGAAACGCGCAGAAACTTTTGGCATTTTTTTTTTCTTTTTTCCAATTGTTAAAATGCCGGCGTTGCAACTCATTTCATACAATTTTATAAAATTTCAAAAAGTTTTTTACATTTTATTGACATTTCATTGAGAACTCGTCAGACATCATAGTCTTTTAGTTCATTTTCAGTCTCTTTTAGTTT
Organism: Cheiracanthium punctorium; assembly: GCA_038373885.1. Classification (NCBI taxonomy): domain Eukaryota; kingdom Metazoa; phylum Arthropoda; class Arachnida; order Araneae; family Cheiracanthiidae; genus Cheiracanthium; species Cheiracanthium punctorium. The sequence continues at coordinate 324,212 of JAWZYV010019464.1, forward strand.
CTCTATTCTCTCTCACTCTCTTTTTTTTTCCTTCTACTTCTTCCTTTCTTTCTATTCCTTTAGTTAAGTTTTATGATTAAAGATAATAATAATAATAATAATATCTTTATTAAATAATTATGTATAACTAAAAGTCAAAGTCCACTGTGGGGGCAATTACAACGGGCTCGAGAAAAAACATTTCACGAAAATAGGTCTACACTCAAAATATTTAAGCTCTGTCCACCTAAAATAAATAACTTCATATTCAATTTTTATTGCATACCCAAATCAAATTTCATGCTCTTCTAGAAACGCGTGGAAACTTTTGGCATTCGATTAATTTCGTTTTGTGCAAACAGTCCCTCTCATATCAATGTTTCATGCGAACGATCATTTTAATGAAGAGAAAAAAATAAACTCTGTTGTCTGGTAAAACTATTTTAAACGAATTGGAATCGCAACTTTCCCTTCAAAGTCTGGCGACCATTATTTGAATAGGACGTTATGTCAATTGCGACAGCTCATTTTGTCACGCAAATGATTCACATTTTTGACTCTCGGAAATAAAATGGAGCTGTAAAGAGCAAAAAATCGCTTTAAAATGAGGGAACGGGTGAATTTTCGGATTTTTAAAGTAGCGCAGATTGTTTCCTATATTTTTATATATAATTATGAAGCATTTCAAGAGGATCGTACAAACAGTGTAGATGTTATCAGGATTTTTGTGATTAACTTTTTAATCTTCTTGGAGTAATAGCGGTAAAAGTTTTATCCTGAAGTGGGTACCCGGAATTGTTACAGAATCAGTGAGTCGGGAATCTGCGTAACTGTATAGAATAATGGTATCTCAAGTTTAATTCACTCCTTGACCAAGCTTGTTAGTCCAAATTACTCATTATAGCCCCCCCTCCCCCACTGAAATGATTTAAATGAGATTCATCTTTACCAGGCACAAATAAGGGATTCTAATGTAAGTATTGTGAGCCGACCTAGTTGTATGATGTGTAAAGCACCGTACTCCGGTTCGGGTTCAACTCCCGGCGACCGGGGTTCGATCCCCGACTGGGCGTGGTTGTCATGTCCGTCCCTTCATAGGGGGCGACGTTGGTCCACCTACTGGGTGCCCCCATAATAAAGTGGCCAACACCTTCGAGCCGTTGTAAGGGACAATGCCTAAGCGGCAAAGTACCCGCCCGTTAGAAAAAAAAAATGTAAGTATTGTAAACATAGTAGATGAAGTACCCGTCGTTGACGGGTTAGTGTGTGTTCTTTGTGCAGCATTGTAGCTGCACAAAGAATGGAATTAGCATATTGACAGCAAGGTATAGAAAGCAAGTTATAAATTCTGTGTATTGTTAAAATATTACAGGTTCAAGAGTAACTAAGTGTTGAGTAAAATTGTCAATAGGATAAACATTTTATTTTCAAAATGAACGTTTCATTTCAGTGAAATGAGTTCTTAAAGTCAAGAGGTCATTCCTAAACCAAAAAATAATAATAATAATAATAAATAAATTTGGTTTGAATCACTATAGATATTTTAATATTATGCTTCCAGAAAATGTTGCACAATTTTAACAAAATCTAAAAGGTAAATAAACATTTTTAAAAAAAGCTATTAAATTTGTTTAAGTTGGATAGCCAAATAATATATTACCTCCCAGATGCTTAAAATCCCCCCCCCCTCAAAAAATAGAATGCGATATTTTTGCGAAATTTTAAACGCATTTTTTTAAAAGAAATTCCTGCATTTATTATTTTATTCGTTACTGATCAAGTTACTGAAATTCTTTCTATTTTCTTAAGCCATTTTTGACAGATGCAAGGACAAACATTTACTAGATTTTTACATAATCTCAAAATCAATAAAATATTTCAAATAATTTTGGCATCTGTAGTATAAATGAACGTGTCACATCACATTAATTCCAAATTTCATTCTACTCCATTGCTATTTTTCTGGAATGAAACAAGCATTTAATCAATTTCCTCAAAATCTATAAAATAAAAAAAAAATTGAAGTACTTTGACGCCTATGTGACCACCTATGATGATGCTAAATTTTAATTCATTCGCTTCAGTAGTTTATAGTGATGGACAAGAAAACGTTTTTTTAAAGTCATTTGGTACTGTACACCAGATATTTTATTATTATACCGGGTATACCGGAAGTGGTTCCTTGGTTATGCAACATGAGACAGAAAATATGATACATAGATAGATTGCTTTTTATCTTGAATTGCTGTTAAGATATTAACTTTTTAATGCAATTATACTGTTACCAAGACCGCACTCAGAAAAAAAAAATTGGGAACGGTCCAAACGGTGAAAAAGGCAGAAATTTTCATAAAAAGACTTCATTATTATCAATTTTGTAACTAACTAGGATAGCTTGCCACTCATGGCGACTTTTCATTATTTGGCGATTTACACATGTTCACGACCTATAATTACTGCTCATGCAAGGTTCCCGGAAAACTGTTATCCATATTTTCATATACATAATCCTTTGCAGATTGGCGTAGAGCCCCACGAATTATATCGCCTCGCCGCGCTGGCAAATAGGCATAGTTATCGCCACCAAATATGTCTACTGGTAGCAAATACTTTAGCTGGACCGAACAGCCTTTAAAATAATCTGCACTTTAATTATTTTTCATTTTCAAGATTGGGTTCCAGCATTCTGGAACTCGAAGCTTCGATTCACCCTTCTTGGAAAGATACTATTTTGTCAGATCGTTCCTAATGCCAAGATGGCGCTTTCAAAATCAGTTACAATTAGTTATACTGTTTTGGAAAAACGAATTGTCGCTCATTCTAAACTCCTGTTGTCTAAGCGAACTTACTATTTGAAAATTCTCAAAAAAAGTGTAGCACACTTTGAGTTATTTATTTCATATACTTTTTAACTAGGCGTAAAATGGGCGTAATTCTACTTCATGTTTGTTAATTTCAGGCGATTCTACATACTTGGAAACGCTTTGTTGCAAAGGAATGAATGATTTTATGCCAAATCAGGCAAGCATTATGTTTTATTTTTTTCGGTTTTTTTATTAATATCTTCTAAAATAATTCGATTTTCGAAATTTAAGTCAGCTTATCAGGTTCCTCGGAATTTTTCGAATCTGTGGGCACCTTAGTCGAAACTCAAATCCCCACGGTTTAGGAGGAGATGGGTGAATAAGCTTTGATAGCGGCGTCAGTGGCCTTTATTTTTTTTTTTTTAGAATAGAGAGAAACTTTGGAGACGGTCTGGACCATTCACCTGGGTACGATCATGACTGTTAGATTGTTTGTTTTATGTAAACGTCCTAGCATCCATTCTTTACGAAATGTTGGATAACACATGGCGGGAATAGACGAATGGTAATTGTAAACTATAAGACATATCTACTGTTGACGTACGTATTACGAACCCTCTTGGCGCAAAACAAATACCGGCAAGGTTTAGTGGGTGCGGATACACATAAAAACTCTACATCTATCAAAAGTACGATTTAAAAAATTGGGCGAGGGGGGGGGGCATTCACCTGTGAAGTATTAGTGCCAGGACCTTTCACAAACAATAAATCGCTAATTAGAGTAGTTATGTACCATTTTTTCTTTAAAATATAGCGTCGGAATGGAAAATTATCACGCTGGATGCAAATGCTCCATAGAAAACTATGGCGAATAAGATGCGCGTGAGATTTCGCATCGAGTCAGTTGATGGGACAAACGCCTCAAGTTTGAGTTTCCGAAGCTCTCTCTATCCCTCATTATGCTCTATGCGTGTTACCTGCACTTCAAGATAAAAAGTACTTGTCTAGGGCTACTATGCAGATAGATTTAGTAGCTACTAAACCTATTGTTCAGTTACTAAGTTAGTAAGTGGGCGGAGATACTAAATGTTCGTAAATCGGGATTCAGATACATTTAGTACTAAATCACGTGACCAACACCAAGGGAAGATAGGGAAAATGTAGGGATAAGTTAACAGGGAAGCTAGTAGACCAATCAGAGCGCTTGTTCCAGGCGTGCGTTTATTTAGTCAGTGATTTAGCAGCTTGTTTGGTCACGTGATTTTAGCAGCTTGTTTTGGTCACGTGTTTAGTATCTCCGCCTCCAAATTCTATCTGAATCCACTTTACTAAATTTAGTAACTAAACAATAGGGTTAGTAGCTACTAAATCTATCTGAATAAGGGCCTGGGTGTCCTATTTTCTGTTTTTTGCATGTTTGTAATCAGGGAAAGACACATGGGACCCCAGATATTTTTAAGGAAGGATTTACTATATGTGTATATTTATTTGCTTTTTCTCTCTGTTTTCTTCCGATAGAAACTGAACAGGACACAGAAGAAAGTGGAAACAAGCAGGTGTTCTGTTGCTCTGTCTGAAAGCAACATTTTTAGGAACAGAGATCCTTTGATCGTGCCGTGTGAGTAAAATCTTAACTTTAAGTTCAAGCAGGGTGCGAATTGAACATTTTCTCCAGGGGGGACATTTGAAAGAAAACACTCTCCTGGAGGGGACATTTGGAAAGAAAAAAAAAACAGGAGGGATGGCAGAAAATGCTTGTCACGTTGACACAACGTGCATATTTTTTTAATGAAAAATTATTAATACAAATCCTAATTAATATTGTCTGAATTTAAACTAATAATCTATTTTAAATTTAATTTAAAAGTTTTTAACAATAACTGTTTTTTATAGCTTTTAATTTTCCGCTTAGCCTTCTCAATTACAGCGCATTAAAGTACTTCTAAAGCATTTCCCTCTTATCAGCTGCTTTGAAATAAAATAACAGTTGACGCCAGTTTTCTCTCCTGCTAAAAGAATTATAATAACAACACATCTTCCTCGTATATTTCTCTGCTCCGCTGAAACAGATGTGTTTGGGGTTTTGCCCTGCTGCGCAAGAAGCATATTGCTCGAAAAACACCTGCTAAAATTGTTCCAGAAAGATTAATTTTCGGAGGGGCAAGCCACTCACTTCATGTGAGGAGGCGTTCGCCCACCGAGGTACCAGGTCGCTTTAACATCAACGCCGCAATGGCATCAACACTGTATTATTTTTTATGAAGATGCTCCCCCTAGTCATCATGTTTTTTATATGTGATATTTTTAGTAATAGTATGTGACTGCTTATGACATCGATTGAAATCTAATAAAGTACATGCTGCATCTCCATCGAGTTTCCTGTGTTTTCCTCAAGAGTACGATCTTCATAATGCCTTTTTTTTTGTGTTTCTAAATTTTCTGCGTCTCCGTCCGGTAAAATATGAAATCGACAAGCGCTAGCAAGTTGTGTGTTTTCCCACAACGTGATTATGGAAGTCATGAACTATTAGGGTGCATATTTCTCTTGTGAACCTACCTCCGTCTCTTCACGATCATTGACCAGTGCTTCACCAGTACAAAATGTTCTCTAATTACGATCATCGGCCAACCTTCTTCAGTATATAAATTATACTAACCAACGCTTGTATTTACGATCACCTTACGACTATCGATCACCGCCTTCCACCGTACTTCTCCAGCAAAATGTTCCACTCACATAATATATTAAGAATTGCATGACAAATGCAGTCGCCATCATCTCTGGGAAGGGACTTAAATTCAAATAAAATTCGACCCCCGATTTTCTGTGATCATATATTCCTGCCTATGTCGATTCTACGTCTACCCTCAAATTCGGCTTGCAGTGGAACAGCGCTTGTTCGTTCATTTCGCAGTCTTAATTTGTTGTAGAATAAGCGGCATCAGGCATGTATATATCGATTTCAAAGGGTTGTTTGTAACTTGCTCCTTTGTCGAGTAGATTAAACAATTTCTATTTTCAATACTTAAAATCGTTAGGTACTGTTGAATTTGTAAGTACAGAGACTAATTTTAACATTTCTCCAGCAGGGGATAAACAGTATCCCTGTCAGGGATCCATTAATATTTCTCTAGCCAGGGATATTACATTCTTCAGCCAGGGACAATTCGCACCCTGAGCTCAAGTTGCAGCCTTTCAAAGTGTTTAGGCTTCATTATTCGAATTGTGTTTTCAGTAAATATACAGGACCGGTCTTTAGAACAAAATGCCGCGTGTGCAAGAAGGAGTTTTGACTTCTTTCTTATCATGAAAATGATTACAGAAAATCCCGCCCCCCAAAAAAAACCAAAGTAATATGGATGCTCTATGAATAATTTTTTTGGAACTCAATACTTGAGTTGGTTTTTAATGGAATTAAAATCAATAAACTAAAACTTATTAGTAGTAACAAACCGTAAATATTAAAGTATTTAGTACCTTTCCATATACTTTTTAAAATGACTTCCAGTACTTTATTTTTAAGTACAGAGCTTACTGACTTCATTTCAACTGACTGAAAAGTTTAGCATCCAAAAAAATTTAAATTTTTACTATGATATATGTATTTATATAATTTTTTTTCTCATTTTGGCCCCCCATCTCGAAATTGCAAGTATGCGACTGCACACGCCTTAAGCCGGTCCTGTAGATACAATACTTGCTGCTGTTATTAAATGCATATGTAACTCCCTTACACTGTACGAGGAACTGCGCCATGTTCGAAAATAGTGCCTTTAAAATTTTAAACACATAAATAACTCTTGAACAAATGTTGTAAAAGATTTGCACTACTTAATTTACTTAAGCACTTTTACAAACTACTTTGTTGCAAACTTAGAGTTTGCAATTGTTTTAGCTTGCTTCCCACTTCCCATGTAATTTAAGAATTCTTTTTACTGCACTTTCAAAACAAAAAATCTGGAGTGACTCCACTCGACTTTCCGAACACTTACGATTAAGATCATTACCAAGCATTTAAATAAATTTTAATCGATGAATCATTCAAATATATATACCAAAGTGAAGCTCAATCGAATGTATCGTTTAAACGCTAGCGCACTTTCAAGAATTTCTCCCCATAGGCTATAATGTAAAAGGAATTTTTGGCGTAGCCCTGTAGAAGAACTATTAGTCTTATACACATCAAAATCGATACCGGTCTCACGATGGTTGTTTATAACATGTACACCCAATTTGAGCTCAATCGAATGTACCGTTTAAACGCTAGCGCACTTTCCAGAATTTTCCCCCATAGGCCATCATGTAAAAGAAATCTTGGTCGTAGCCCTGTAGAAAAACTATAAGTCCTATACACACCCAAATCAATACCGGTCTTGCGACGGTGGTTTATAACATATATACCCAATTTGAGCTCAATCGCATGGCCCCGTTCCAGGAGCTATCGTGTTCACTCCACATACCTCACACTACAAACACCATCATACACACACACACACACATACACACACACATACATACATACATCTCGTAAAAATATCATAAATGAATTCAGAAGCGCTCTAAACGTGTCCATACACCAAAATCTCGAATCCGAATTTTTTCATGATTACACTACTTTCCTTACATGGTACATTTTCGGAAAGTAAAAATTAGAATTAATCTCTGACCCAGCGCTGGCCACCGTGGCAACATAGCCAGAACAAAGTTTCTCACTTTGTGGCTGAAAACTGCTTTCGCCATCATTAGAGCTGAAGTAAAATCAAACAACTAGATTATAGATTACTGGCAAAATAATAATAAATTCGTTTCCTTTTTCTACTTAACAATGTGTACCTACTGAACAATTTCTGTGTTACATGAACATTCTAGTATTTGGTAGAATTTCTTGCCTGAATCGAGTCTTTCATTCGAAGTGGTATTGATTTAATTCAATGTTTTTCTTGACAAGCTGAGGTATACCTGGATCATGGGAGAAGAGAATACATAGATGATGATACGCTACGCGCATTATTTCTGGGTGTTGCCGTTTCACTTTCGAGAGGAGTTTAGTAAAACTCTCATTTAAAACTCTTTGGATCCAGCTGATTTCGAGCCCCCTCTCCTGCTTGCGCCCCTGGCAAGAGCCAGCCCCGCTACTCCCTTGCTACGACCTTTCATGGTGGTACATTTTGAAGGTGGATTCGATGTGCAACCAATAGCAGAAATTGGCGCAATGAGCAATTTTGGTCCTATAAACGCTTTCAAGATGCAATATTACTAAATAACCCTTTAAGGCGCAGTGTTCCCGCTCTGGGAACACCAAACTCTGACGTTTCGACTGTTGCCAGTCACGAAGAATAGATATGATTTCTATAAAAATAGTTGCGGGTGACCTAGCTCCACGAGAATCCTTTACTTTTTAGCTCGTCATTTCCTGTAAAAAAATAGTCACGATTATTTTTAACAGCACTAACATCTGCTGAAAAATAGAAGAACGCGAGAACAGCTGGATAGATGGCCTAATGCTGAAAAAAGGGCAGCCGTTGCCATCGCTCGACTGAACGACCAGCAAGATGGCGGACGATCGAAACGTTCATCGTGTGCTACAAATCTAGAGACCCTTTTTTGATGACAACTGGCTGGTCTCTAGATCTGTGGCACGCGATGAACGTTTCGATCGTCCGCCATCTTGCTGGTCGTTTAGTCGAGCGATGGCAACGGCTGCCCTTTTTTCAGCATTGGGAAAGGGTTGCGCCTCAAAGGGTTCAGCCTTTAGTTTGCATTCTTGTCATTTTATTTATTAAAAAATGATAATATGAAATTGATACTGCGAAACTCTCTTATCTGCTGTCTTTTTTTAAGCGGAAATCTGCATTAAGCGGAAATTCTGTCACACGACATTTTTTTTTTTTTTTACGCCGTAGTTCAAATTGCACCTTTACTCAATAGACGTCATCTGGCTTTAGCAGAGAAATAAATTTAGTTGGAATGCTTTTGATTCCGTGTAAAGGAAGTTTTATGTGTGAATAAATTGCTTTTGAAGTGATTTTCTTGCATCTACCGAGCTGCAATCAGGAACGGACAAAAAGAAATGACGTAAAAGAGATGAGATAAGAAAGCATTAAAAAGGGAAACGTAAAGAGAAAGTTAAGACGTGTTTATTATCGTTAATGGAAACATACCTGTCCAACGAATTGAATTAGTGGGTATTAACTCATAGAACGTGGGTCAAAACAAGTACTTAGTAAAAGGATTTTTCGTTTTAATTATTTATGTTGATTATGATATAATATGAGATGATTATTTATTGCTGTTGTATTATGATTTATTACTGCAGCATAATAATTAATTTTAATGTAAAAATTTTATTTTTATGCCGCAAAAATATATAGTGGATGCTGCTCGAGTTAGCTTGAGATCCCTGGACTTGCCAGATGAACCATCCGATTACATAAATGCTGTATTTGTTAACGTAAGTTATTTCTCCATATTTAATTAATTATCCATATTTTGAGGAAAACTGTTCAGAACAAGGGTTCTCAAACTTTTTGTAGGTTGATACCCTTTAGTCTTTTGATTATCAAGCTTTAAATAAAATCGTAACCATTCTGGCAAATTTTGTTTAAAAGGGTAATATTTCTTTTAATTGCTGTTTATAAACTAAACATTGTTTAACATCATGAGTAAAGATTCAATGAAGAATCAAGTTGTGTTTCTTTTTACTTTCTCGCTTTCCCTTCTCTGGTTTATCTTTTAATTAGATAACGAAATTCCTAATTGAAAAACCGATACTCAACAGCATAATCAAAATTAGAGAATCCTGATTCAAAGGATGTATTTTCCTATACTTCCCTTTTTCAATTTTCTCTAATTTTTAACTGACTTCAAAAAGAAGAAGGGTATCAATTCGTCAGAATCTTTTTTTTTGTTTGTTTGTTTGTTCAGTGGGCGATATTTTTTCACCACGTGAACCGATATCAATTTTTTTAAAAATTTATTCAAAAGGGAAATTTTTCTTCAAAATTTCGTCCAGCTCTGATGTTAAAAAATCGTAAAATGTACCCTGTTCTTAAATCGTTGCCTAAAGGGTTGCCAGTATCATCGGTGATATGTCAAAAGTCGCCAAAGTTGGTCACTTTTGGTGACTTATCACCGAGTGTGGCACCAAAAAAAATGAGTTTCCAAAACTATAACCAACTTGGCGGATATCTTCTATATTCAACAAAAAACACCCAAAAAGAAACTTGTGTTCAAAAGACGAAATAATAAAAAGTTTATAAAATAACACACATAAAAGGTACTTATCAAACTGTACGTACGGTTCGGCCGAAAAAGTTTCGATCTTCTTCAGCAGGAATCCCAACACAGTTTGATAAGTACCTTTTATGTGTGTTATTTTAGAAAGTTTTGTTTATTTCATTTTCTCTATTTGGCGAGAATAGTCAAACCCTACTGTTTTACAATGAGAGTAATTTTTTCCTATGGTGAAGTAACTTGAAGTCGGGTTTCTTCATATTTAGTTTAGATAATGTACTTGTATCATGACCTGTATTTCTTATTTTAATTTAATGTCTTATGCAACAGGGTTACAGGAAAAAGAACGCATATGTGGCCACTCAAATGCCCCTAACGCACACCATAGAAGATTTCTGGCGTATGATATACCAGCTGAAGTCTTCATTGATAGTTATGCTCAACGACACTGACGAGTCCAAGGAACTGGTAAGCAAATTGTAATTCATTACTGTTAACCCTTTGATGCGCAGTGGTAGCACCGTGAAAAACCACCTTATTTCAGCGCTTTTACTGCTAGTCGCAAAATAATATGGTTAAATTGTCCCACCGTTGAAAAAGTGCAGCCGTTGTCATCGATTCATTAAACTACCAGCATCATGGCAGTCGATCGAACTGCACAGCCAGCTGTGTCAGTGCTTATTATTGGTGTAGTGTTTGTTATTTATTGAAACCTTGCCATAATTACTAGAAAAAAATTTGGGAGAAAAACCATGATATGCAAAATTTATTATTCATTTATATTCGTTTTATGATAATGTATATATTTATTTTTTCAAACATTAATTGTAATGTGCTTAGTTTTTAATAATCTATGAGTAATAGTTATTTATACTGATTAATTGGAAAATCAACTCTGACTTGTAAAATGTATTATCCTACACTTTAATACTATAATATTCGTCATGGTTTGGCTCGTTAACAGCTATTTCCCGCTAAGAAAGTAAGTTCTGTATCAACATTTACTTGTTTAAATTTATTTTACTAGAATGATTCTGTTATTTTGCATTTCTTTGCATGGTTATAACCCTCTTTAACCCTTTGACGCGCAGTGTTCCCGCTCTGGGAACACCCAACTCGGACGTTTTGACTGTTGCCAGTCACGAAGAATAGATTTGATTTCTATAAAAATAGTTGCGGGTGACATAGCTCCACGAGAATTCTTTACTTTTTCGCACGTCATTTCCCATAAAAAAATCAATCATCCCGATTATTTTTAACAGCTCTGACATCTGCTGAAAAATGAAAGAATGGGAGAACAGCTGGATAGATTGCCCGATGCTGAAAAAAGGGCATCCGTTGCCATCGCTCGACTTAACGACCAGCAAGATGGCAGACGATCGAAACGTTCATCGCGTGCCACAGATCTAGAGGCCCTTTTTTGACGACAGCCGCTGTCGTCAAAAAAGGGTCTCTAGATCTGTGGCACGCGATGAACGTTTCGATCTTGCTGGTCGTTAAGTCGAGCGATGGCAACGGATGTCCTTTCTTCACCATTAGAAAAGGGTCGCGCCTCTTAGGGTTAAACAGAAAAAACCACTGATTTCAACAGCATATTGCTCATGGCAGTATTGTGGAGTAATACTTGTTTCTTTTTTTTTCTTTCCTTTAAGGACGTTGGAATCTACTGGCCCGAACTCGGTGACTGCAGGTACGGGGACTTCGATGTCCAAGTGATCACGTGCGAGGAACAAGGTGACTTCGCCACAAGAGTGATGATGCTGTCGCACTGCGAAAAAGTAACTCACTTTCTACTGATTCTGGGAATGAAAAAGGACTACTAAACACACGAGCTGTCGCAAGATGCCATTTTGTAAACTGGGGTTGCGCCAAATGTTCCTCGCGCTAGGGGATGATGTATCCATTGTGTATATTTTGCCGTTAAAATATAATTATATTCTTAAGCTGGGACTCAATATAGACAGAAAGCGGAGTTGTTTTTAAGTTTCGTTTTTGTCCGCAATCCTCAAAAATTTGACTCCATGGGGGCAGAGCCCGCAACAGATAGCGTGATGCAGGCCCAGTAGCGGATCCAGAAATCTTTTTTGGGAGGGGCTAAATTTTGTAAAAAGCTTACCTCACCCGAACAAAATGTGCAATAAAGCAAAATTTTAGTCTAAAGTTATGTAAAACTTTTTGGGAGGGGGCTAAGTTAAAAAATATGATCATTTTATCTACTTAAAGTGTATAATAAAGCAGAATGTTACCCTTTAGCAATCTCTTTGGGGGGGGGGGGCTGAAGGCCCCTAGCCCCACCCCTGGATCCGCTACTGGCAGGCACCATCTATCATCTTTACATTAAATGGCTTATTCTGCCGTACATTTGATAATTGAAAAAGAAGCGCGAAAAAAATACATAAATTACGAATACAGTAGAGTCTCGCTTATCCGACCTTCGTTTATCCGACATTCCGTATTATCCGACGTCGGGCTGCAGGGGCCTGGGATGATGTAAGGGCTCAAACAATTGCCAAATCATGGGAAAACTTTTCTCTATAATGATTAAAATATAGAGACGGAAAGCACGGATGAAGCCGAAGAAACGATTCTGCCTTTAGTGCAACGAATTCCTGGATGTTATCATGGCTCACTGGGATATATACAGGCTGTCCAAGAAGCTCCGTTTTTCCGTACGAGTAAATTTTCGCTTCTTCGCCGATTTGTCGCTTTTACCCAACGAATCACTGTTGCCATCTCTACCGGAGAAAATATGCCTAAAATCAAAGCTAAAAGTATCGAGGAATGGATAACAATGGCCGCATTCGTAAACGCCAAACGAGTTGCACTCGTGCAACGAGCGACAAATCGGCGAAGAAGCGAAAATTTACTCGTACGGAAAATCGCATAGGAGAAACTGGTTTTCGGACAGCCTGTATTTATCCCAGTGAGCCATGATGTTATGATGTATCTTTGGAAGAAGAAAATTCCTCCATTAAAAAAAAGGAGGAACACACGAATACAAACACACACACAAAAAAAGAGAAAACAGAACAAACAAAATAACAAAAAACAAATAAAACATAAAAAACACACATTTTTTTTTTATTTTTGTATTTTTTGTGCTTCTTTCCTTTCCTTTTTATCCCTTTATTTTTTCACTCTCCGTGGTTTTGTTCGACTTTTCTTTGCCCCTTGTGGCAACTTGCTTGCTTCTTTATCTCTTTTCAATTCCCTGTGTTCCTTGCGACGAAGGGCTTGGACTGATGAAGGTCAAAACTATTTTTGACCGAAACGTGCGTATCTTCTTACCTATAACTTCTTATGTGTGTTTTTTACAAAGTTTTTTATTTACTTTAAACACCGATTATTTAGCCTCTCAGAATTTCATATAACGATGGAGTTAAGGGTACAGCTTTAGTATGGTCCCTTTGGCGCGCTTTATTTTTGGCGACTTTTTTTGGCGCGAAAAGGATGCCAATATGGTAACCCCGCAGTGGGATACTCCGGAGCGGTAACCCTAACCTCGGGCGAAAAGTGGATTCTTCCGTGACGTCACGGATACGTTCGTGTTCGTCCGGCAAATCGTGACCGTTTGTTCCTTTCATGAACTTTTTGAGCCCCGTGTATTTCTTAGCGCGGGAGGTTCGTTCGAATGCTTGATCTGCCATGTGCTTTATGGTTTTATTTTAATGGCTTTATTTAACATTAAATTTTATTATTATTTAATTATTTTTGAAATTTAAAACGGCTGTTCAGGTTCATACTGACTGTTTACATACAGTTTTGTATGAATAAGCTTTCTTTTGATAGTACGTTTCAGATTAATATTTGCGTACTCGATTGTTTATTTGTTAAGGGTAGAAGCAACAAATAATTACGTTATTAATATTTTATACAGTGAAATAATTTTAGATATTTTGATTTTATTATTTCCATATTGCAATAATTTAGAGATTTTAATCAAGGTATGTGATAAGCATTGTTTGTTTTTATTTGTTATTATTACCTTTGTTTATTTGTTAATGGTAGGAGCAACAAATAATTCCGTTATTAATATAATATTTGATATTTTGATTTTATTATTTCAATATTGAAACAATTTAGCGATTTTAATTAAGGTATGAGATAAGCATTGTTCGTTATGATTTGAATTAGTTCTTTATTTTGCTTACGTAGTCTTTTGTCAGAATGCTAAAATGTTTTTTATTTGTTATTTTTGTGAGGTATTGCCTTTAGAATATTATTTGTTTGCATTGTTTAATTTAATCTACTAAAAAGAGAAAGGGGGGGTTGAGGGGGGGCACAGCCCCCCCTCACACAAAAAGAAAAGTTATTAAATTTTATTAAACCGAATCTATATGTACATGTAAGCTTGTTATCTGTTTAATTTTTTTTCATAAAAATATTTAAAAGCCATTAAAATAAATCATAGCAAAATTAACGGCGACGATCAATTATCTCGGAACCAGCGCCATCCGATCCGCCATATTGTTTACAATTGGCATCGGCAAGGCAAACTTGGGTTGGCGACAAGATTTTGTCGCCAAATCAAAAAATCGCCAAAAAGGGACCATACTAAAGCTGTTCCGAGTTAAGGCTCTGGAGACTGCATTTCAATACATTGAGCAACAAGAAGCTACAGGAATTGACATAATGATGCTACAAAGATAACGAGATTTGGCAGTGAAGAAACGGCACTCATCAGGAAAGCAAACTACCATAAAAATTTTCTTTAAATACTCACAGGACTGAACTTTAAATGCAACATGCAGCACTCGTAAATTCAGACAATAGAAAATTATGTAACTGTAAGTTCATTTTTTTTCATGTTTTCTTGTATTTGTAGAGCATGATTATGATGCAAGATAGTAATGCATAATGTAACACATGTATGTATATATTATGTTCCAAGATACAATGTAGCTTAACGTTTTAGAAGCTTTTTCTTGATTCCTTCCTATTATCCGACATCGTGCCGGCCCTTTTATGTCGGATAATCGAGACTCTACTGTATTAGAATACAGCTATTATAATGCAGCTATTTTGAAACATTTATATTAACTCTAGTAACAATAAGGTTCGAAATACCGGATCGCCCTCCCCCGGCGAAATGGAAATATACGCTATACCTATATACGCTACTGCCTTGGGTGGAGGACTTTTTAAGGGGTTCTAACGCTTATTCACGTTACACCTGGAGAAAACCACTCAAAACGCCAGACCGTCACATCGTCAGCCGCACGATAGTCCCTTCACAATTCCGCCATGTACCAAGTCCAGTGTCTTGTCCACTTGGCCATGGGTGGGGCCGCGCTTGCTTTATTAATGAGTTTATGTGAGCTCTCGGGGGAAGGTGTGATTCCCCACCCTCCTCTACTACCTTTGAAATTTAATCTCTCTTTTAGAAAAATGAAGAACCCTTGAAAGTCATCCAGCTGCAGTACAATGGTTGGAGCTCCGAGCTGAAACCCGCCTCGATGCTCAAGTTGCTGGACACCGCTGAGATGGCCTATGAAGTGTCCTCGGGGGGACCCATTACAGTTCACTGCATGTGAGTATTACATATCGCGTGACAATAAAATTGAGGGGGCACATGCCTTTTAAACACATTCGAAACAAAGGGAAATTGTTAGTTTTCAAACTGCTGCATCTCTTTAAATATTTTTTTTTTTTTTTTTTTTTTTTTTTTTTTTTCAAAATAAAGGTTTGCTTTATTCTAGAACAATTTTTTTTATTTTTTTATCAAAAAATTTTAATTATTTTTTTTAACTAAATTAGTGTTCATTGTTTTATTTCATATCATTGCTTGCTCTCAGCCTAGCTACTATAAAAATGCACTTAACCCCTTAACCGTCGTATTATTTTCAAGAAAACGGTCATAAAAGTGCTTATTTCTTTTATTCCAGAAAATTGTATAAAACAAGTGCATATATAGTATATTTATTCATTTTAAGGTTTTGGACATTTTAAGCACTAGAGAAAAAAAATAATTTTTAGGAAAAGCCAACATTCAGGGTCATTGTGACTGAATGTGTGTTTTGTAGTAAGCAGGGAATCATTAAAAATATATGTTTTAAACACTAGAAAGTTTTATTAAACTTACTACGTAAAATAAGTAAACATTTCTAAAATTTTCTTTGAACATAAATTAAAAAAAAAAAGTAAGCTAAGATTGCATAATGCATATCACAAATACACGTGTGTTTGAGTACTGCTACCATGTATTTAAAAATAAACTATCTCCGAATTAAGTTAAAAATACTCTGGTATTGTCATCTGTTGTGTAAAATTATATATTACAAAAAAATCCGTGCATCAGAATTGGAACGCTCTTATCTTTCTGGCGCATTTTTTTGAACAGTATTGCCCGGAAATTTGACGGGCACGAGAAATAGAGGGAGAAAGCTTAGCCCGTGATTTTGACGGGAGCGAAGATTAAGGGGTTAAAGGCTCAATTTTATTTTCATTTTGAAGAAAAATAACTAAAGTTAAAAATTACGAACTATAATGTCAAAATTATATCAGAAACTTAAAAATAATAGAAATTTTTGTGGAAAAGTAAAATAATAATACTTTTTAATTAACATAATTAGTCATAATTAAGTATTTTTTTTATTTCAGTGACAATATGTATTCGTCTTTTTAATAATATCTATTGAAACTGCCTGCATACCAATATTTCATCAAATTTCATTGAATAGTTTCAGAGATACCACTCGTGTAAGTTATGAAAATACAGTTTCTCAAAAATTGACGTCAAAGTCTAACCTCGTATTAAGATTCAAGTGAGACTGAGGATACAAAAACTGCTATATCTCAGAAACTAATGCGAATTTTTGAATGCAGTTTATCGCATATTGTTCAGAAATGCCAAAATATTCAGAATATGTAAGAAATTAAAAGAAATCGATTTTTTAACGGTTTTTAGAGATATTGTGGCCCCTTAAACGAGGCAACCTTTGAATCATTCAACCCCTTAAAGACGATGTTAGAAAATGTGATCAAAATCTGCAATTTTATTTATACCTATTTAAGTGCAATTTCTATATGTTCATCTCTTTTTTGTTCCACTACTTATGGTGTATCGGGATGAGTATGAATGAATAAAACTATTCTAATTAATCGATTATTGAATTCATTCGAGCTAAAATATATTTTGAAAATTCAATTTGAACGCTCAGCACATAGCCTTCAAACAGAAAATAGCATTCGAAATCTCGAATATTATTCGAATAGAAACCGCAAATATTATTCCAACAAAAAACACGAATAGCATTCGAATAAAAACCACGAGCAGAATTCGAACAGAAACAACGAATAGTATTCGAATAGAAATCGCGAATAGTATTCGAATAGAAACCATGAATACTATTCGAACAGAAACTATGAATAGTATTCGAACAGAAATCACGAATAGTATTCGAATAGAAACCACGAATAGTATTCGAGTAGAAACTACGAATAGTATTCGAATAGATACCGTGAATACTACTCGAATCGAAACAGTGAATACTATTCGGTTAGAAATCGCGATTAGTATTGGAATAGTAAAATCGTGAATGTTCAGGATTGAATTATTTTATTATTAAATATATTCGAATAGTAGTAATCGATTACAGATTTTTTTTTCGAACTTCACATCACTAAGTGTATGTCGAAGAAATAAAATCTATTTCATGCACTTCGTTCACTCATTAAAAGTAAAATGGTAATTGCACTAGGACTTCGCAAAATTTCAGGTTATTCTTTGTAAGCTGCGCTACACACTGAAACAAATGAAAAAGCAGTTGCTTTTTTTAAACTTACAGGAAAAAAAATTCTTAAACGTGGAATTCCACAGCAAAATTTTTTCAAAAAGTGACACATTCTGCAAAATTTTCGATTTTTAAGAATTTTTTACAAAAGTCTCGTAACGTATGCAGGTTCATCGTTCATTTCAGTGTATAGTACAGCTTATAAAGATCACGAGGCATTTTAACCCTTTAACGCGTGGTGTCCTCGCCGTGAGGACACGTTTTGACTGTTGCCAGTCACGAAGAATTGATTTGATTTCTATAAAAATAGTTGCGGGTGACATAGCTCCACGAGAATCCTTTACTTTTTAGCACGTCATTTCCCGTCAAAAAATGGTCACGATTCTTTTTAACAGCACTGACATCTGCTGGAAAATGGAAGAACACGAGAACAGCTGGATAGATTGCCCAATGCTGAAAAAAGGGCAGCCGTTGCCATCGCTCGACTTAACTACCAGCAAGATGGCGGACGATCGAAACTTTTTTGACGCAGCTGGCTGTGCCCGCACAGCCAGCTGCGTCAAAAAAGTTTCGATCGTCCGCCATCTTGCTGGTAGTTAAGTCGAGCGATGCCAACGGCCGCCCTTTTTTCAACATTGGGAAAGGGTTGCGCCTCAAAGGGTTAAAGTTTTGGAAGTGCTTACTACAATTAGGTTTTTTTTTCTGTGTGTGTGTGTTTATGTACCAAAATCACATGATTTTTTTTAATACAACGTTAACTAGACTTTCTAATTTATTTTATTTATTATTTTTTTATTTTTTAAAGGGACGGCGCCACAAGAACGGGTCTCTTCATAGCTGCGAAGAACGTTTGCGATCAAATTAGAGCTGACAGTGCCTTAGATGTTTACCAAATCGTCAAGAGCATACGCACAAACAGACCAGATTTCATTCCGAATTCGGTAAGAGTCTCCTTTAATATTTGATAATATCAGATATTTCTTTTCATTATGAAAATTTCTGCCACAATAACCATGTCTTGTGCTATCCCAAGTTAAGAGCGCCCAGCTACGAAAGGACGAATTCAAACGCAGGAGGGGATATGGGTAATAAGATGCGCCGAGCTAATTTTGCGCTGTCCTATGTTCTGAAGCGAAGAAAAGCAGTTTTAATATTAAACCATCATTATTAATTTCCATTTTTCAAAAACAAAATGGCTTGTTTGTGTCTATCGTTTTCCTTCGACTTATAAACCGTGACAATTTGTGAACATTCCCTCTGCTTTACATCCTCACCCCTGTTTAGCCAATGGACTAGTTCAGTTAGCGCATGCGCGCTTGTGTCCATTCCGCGCTTAAGGCGACATTCGCAAAAAATCCCTGCTCAGATGGGAAACGAGCGACCTCTGGTGAGCAAAGTGGGCGTAAGGATAAAAGCAGAGTGGGCAGTATTTACGCCCACCCGCAGAGTGGGCGTAAGGATAAAAAGGGTTTCTTACTTGGGGGGGACGTTTTGACACTTTTATGACTTTATGACTGTGGGGGGAGAGAGAAGAGGGGAATTTTTTCTCTGCGATCTTCAAAAATAGTTCTTTTTAGCTGCAGGGAACAGTGAATGCAGTCCCCCCCCTTCTGTTGAAATGTTTAACCCTTTATCTACTGAATTAAGAATTGCCAAGAACACCACCTTGCATCTATTCGTTTTCTCTTGTTTTAGTAAGGCAATGAATGATAAACATTGATTAATGCAATAAGCAAGAAAATTACAAAAAATTAATAAGCTATACGTTTGATGACTGTTAATTTTATAAACAGTGAACGAATCTTTTTAAAAAGAGTATAGGACCCACCCATCTGAAGGATTCAAGTAATACTTCGATGGAGAGACAATTTTAGAAAATCGAATCCTTTTATCATAAAACAGACGTCTGAAAATTCACTAATGTTGTTTTTTGGGGAGGAGGGGACTCGACATGATTGGAAAGTGAGCGGGAAAGCTGTCTATTTAAAAGAATCTATTCTAACAGAACATGCAATCATTATGTATGCTGATTCAATGAAGTATTGGATAGATATGTTTTTCAAAGGAATGGTTACAATGAATAGGTTTTTCTTTATTTTTTTTACAATTTTAATTTAACGGTACTTGTAAGTACCTTTAGTAGATAAAGGGTTAATTTGTTTGAATCTTTCTGCATCTCTGCTACGTGATTCGTATGTTACTCTCGATATATTTATACAAAAAGAAAAAACCATAATATGGGTAACTTAAAATTAAAATTAAGAACTTTTTTATCTAACACATGATTAAAAAGTAGCTAAGTATGTATTGAGTTATTTGTTAATGCGTGTTAATAATAAAAAATTTTATTTTAATTTTGATCTTAACATCATATTTAAACAACACGATCGTTCAACAAAAAACTTGTGTTAAACTTAATTAAAAACTTTAAAATAACGCGCATAAAATGAAGTACTGGTAATTACAATCGTTTTGAGTGGCGCAAAGAATTCACTCTTCTTTAACTGAAAAAAAATCCACCGTCCACAAAGATAGAAAGGTTAGAAATTTTATTAAAAAAAATTATGGAAATGTTCTAGATTTTTTGACTGTGTGGATAATGGAACTCTATTGCAACTGAAGAAGGAATGACCTTTTCACGTCTCAAAACGATCATCTTGATAAATATATTTTTAAATATGTTATTTTACTCAAAGTTTTAATTAATTTACTAGACTTAAAAACTTTCATTATTATTGTAGAATAGTTCTGTGTGCAATATTTTCAAAATCTCTGTTAAGCTGAATAAATAAAGTTGTTGGAGAAAAAAACTTTCATTTGAAACTAATCTACATAAATAATTTTATTTTTACACTATACTAAACAGTAAAAGAGTTAAGTATTAATGAGTTTTCCCTGATGTCAGTTTACAGATTTATTTTTCTTATGAAAAGTTGATTTTTAAAAAAATTCTCTCATCTAATAACTGACAAAGGATCAGTTTCATTATGCATTACGCAAAAAAATGAAGTTTGTAAATACTGATCGTATAATGCTCAACAATAGTAGTTTTATGATATTTATTTATGACTAAGTGATTTAAAATATACATTTATGAGGTTTTAGAGAAATGATATTTATGTTCTTATGTGGCTTATTGGATAGCAAAATTAAATTGAAACCTAGTTTTATAAAGTATGGGGAAATGATTTACATTTAATAACCTCTAAAAAATAATCTGTAATTCGGTAAAATTTATTCATTCTTGTTTTTTGCGAATGGCAACAGGTAAACTTGTTTGCTTAAAGACAAAATGCAAATATCGCAAATGATCTTTATTATCTTTATTTTATGGAAATTTCATTTATTCATTTTTTCAAGAATGGCACCATGTAAACTTATATGTTTAAAGACAAAATGGCGTGTAAAAGCGATTAATTTATAGATATTGATACAACCAGTATATCAGACAAATACTTAAAAACAATTTTTTTTTTCTTTTCTAGGATCAGTACAGGTTTTTGTTTGAAATTGCTCAAGAGCTTATCAGTGAATAAACCTGGCAGTGACCAAGATATTTGTCTGGAGAAAAATGTTCGAAAAAAAAAATGCGTGTGGAACTTCATTTTACGTCAAGCAAGACGATCGCGTGTATCAAAAACTTATTCCAGGATCATTTCTAAATTCGTTGGATGGCAGGCTTTTCCAATGAACATCTTCCGAAATATTAAGGCTTTATGGGACATTCAAGTGCAATAGGACATGTAAATACTTGTTTTTATTTTCTCAGACCTCAGATATATGCATTTTTAAGCCTAATTCCTAATTGAAATGCAGGAAAATTATGCATCTTTATTACTCAACAAATGTAAGATTTTATTCAGATTTTAGTAGATTATAATTCATTTTGCAAGGGATAAAGCAATCGAGAATTTAATATATGTCTGTTCAGTTTCCCATTAGAGTAAATGATTCGCACTATGGGAGAATGTGGCAACTTACTTTTTCAAACAAATTTATTTTTATTCAGAAAGATCACTTACACTTATGATAATTTACTCGCATTAATTAAAGAAATTAAAATATTTTCATATCTTCGCAATTTGATACTTTCACTTACTTACATTAGTGTTGAGTTACATAATGAGAAGATAAAACAACACATAACTGTTATACCTATTTTCTGTCATTTGTTGGATACTTTATCTTGATACGGGTTGCCTCGGTTATCTTGGACAGTGAAACCTTTGAAAAATGACCACCTTAGATGCTATTGAAAAATGGCCATTATATGAGGTGACCAGTCTTTGGAGGTCTCGTTCACAGTGATGCTAATTCATTGAAATAAGTTCCGTCTGAACATGATATAGCCAGACCCGTAGTAGAGGTTTTAACACCGTTTTAAGTATACGTGTATTTAATAATTTGCAAAAGTATTTTGTACATCATTTTCTATTGCCACTGGGAAACATTTCTTCTCTGTGTTTATATAAATTCATGATGCTCCTGGTTTTAATCTTAAATTTTTCTCATTAATTTTAACATCGTTTTTGTTTCTTTTTTTATTTATATAAACTTTTGGTAAATAGAGCAGTTTCAACCACGTGACCGGCACTGTACTCTACCAATGAAAACGCGTTTTTGAAGTGACGTCTGTCCACCAGGAACTTGAATGAACCAATAGAAACCTCATATTATTCCACCAGGATAGAAATGTGACGTAATCTGAAACTGCCCTATTGAATCAAGTGTTGCGGTAGGAAAAAAAAATATTCTAAATATATTTCCATTATGTTATTCTTTTGAATAACAGGCAATTATTGTTCTTCTAAAATAGCCAAATCCCAGTCTACCATTTTCATTAGTATAAAAATTCTTTAAAACGCGCACTCATTTCTATTTTGAAAAAACAGTTAATAAAAACATACGTACATACTGCATGTAATATTGCGCAAAAATATTTGATGAAACTGAGCATTTTGATTGTTCAAAATGCTCAGTTCTGCTTAACTTTGTGTTCGTAAACTTATCAAATCGTGCCTCTAGTTTTCGTTCAAAAACTGGAACAGCTGTGATTAGTAGCCCTAGTTCCTTTTGGGTTTAAGAATGGCTTCAATTTGTTCCGTTTCGTTGCCTAGGTGATGCGCTTGTTTATTGCAACATCCTCGGAAGAACTGTAAACAAACTATTGAAAACTGAGCCAATTGGCTTCTATCTCGGTTGACTTAGTTTTTCAACTAACTGAACTCAGTTAACGTTAAGAACGACGATCAACTGGATTCAGTTTTTAAAAACTCCTGAGAAAAAAACTAGTTGCACGAGTGACACTGGTTGAGCGTTTACGAACGCGGCCTTTGTGCGATTACTGTGTTTTAAAAGAACTCAAATGTTTAGTATTTTGTACAGATGTTTATCACCTACAGGTGCGTTGGTAATGTTAGACTATGTTCCTTTGTGTTTTCATACTTTGTACTACTTTTCCTAATATTATTTCTTTCAATTACATATCTTGAATATTTTGAACATATTTATGCAGATACAGACACCCGGTGAAAATGCCTGTATATATATTTTTATTATTTTACAAAGTAATGTGTATAATTATATACTACTGGACTAAAAGTAATTTTTCCGTTAAATTTTTATAGTTTCTGTTATTTGTTCACTGAATAACTTTATAATACACTTTTGGTTAAATTCATGTAAAGTTGTTTTAATTTGGGAAACCGTTATTGTGTTTCAGGATTCGACGTATTTATATGATCTGTGTAAAAATGATAAACTTATGTGTTAAAATCTTATAAATAAAAATGAAATTCTGTTTGTTTGTTTGTTTGTTTGTTTATTTGTTTGTTTGTTTGTGGATTTGAGTTGTATACAAATCCACAAAAATGGACCTATCAGCCTGAAATTTTGCACAGATATGTAAAATAATATAGAATAAATCATAGTCCACTTTAAAACTTTGAAAGTCCACCCGTTCCCGGAATTTAAGAGATTTTTTATGTTCTGCACGCAAAAAGCTTTCCGTAATTGTAACCCCTGTAGTGAAAAAAGTGTGAAATAAGGATCGTGGTTGCCATGTGTGGCGATTTTGCCGAATAAGATGTTTTAAATTCTCAAAGTAAAAATAAAAGAATAATAATGATTTTTTTTTTTTTAGTTTATATTCGTAAGGTTATATTTTTTTTTATTATAATATCGTGTGCATGGGAAATCGGAGCAGGAATGAAATGTTTTATACGCAAAACAATAAGAATTGAAGATTTCCGAGGCTAATATGTTAAAATTTTTTAGTTTGGCGAAAAAATAAAATGGCTCTAATGCCGAGAAAGTGAGTTCTAGCGGTTTGCACAGTTTCCGGCTAGGCGCAATTTACTGAGAGCTTAAGGAAACGGATTTTTGAAAACAAGTGCAAAGGTTTTATTAGAATACAGCGTTAAATTTTAATGATCCGTGCGAAAATAATGCAGTTATTAAAGGATTTCAAGCGATCTATCTTCAGCATTCTTGCGATTTTGAGGAGGATTCTAACGCTTGGCGCTATTTATCGTAATTTAATCGTCTGCTATTTGGGTTATGAATACACCTGCGTATAAGTTTTTGAAATTTTCATTCAGTTGGAATTGTGCATTTTTCTGAGCAGCTTTTCTGCATCTAAAGTATTACATCCAGAAAAAAGGATGTTAGAAATATCAATTTTAATTTTGTTTAATCACACTCATGAATAATGATACACTTTCCAACTTAATGAAAGAAGGAACGAAAATAGGGAAGACCCATGGATTATAACTCTTTTTATATATAGCACTTTAGTGCGTATTTAAAAATCTGAAAGTGTGTCAGATTTTCTATGATTCTAGCGCTTGGCGCAATTTAATGAGAGGGTATTTTTAAAAACAAGCGTAGGTTATCTTATAAATAAAAATGAAATTCTGTTTGTCAATTTGTTGATTTGGGTAGTATACAATTCCACAAAAATGAACCTGTCAGCCTGAAATTTTACACAGATATGTAAAATAATATAGAATAAATGATAGTCCACTTTAAAACTTTGAAACTCCACTTTATTTCCGTTCCCGGAATTTAAGAGATTTTTTATGTTCTCCACGCAGAAAGCTTTACGTAATATTAACCCCTGTAGTGAAAAAAGTGTGTGAAATAAGCATCTTGGTTGCCATGTGTGGCGATTTTGCCGAATAAAATGTTTTAAATTCTTAAAGTAAAAATAAAAGAATAATAATGATTTTTTTAGTTTATTTTTTTAGGTTATTTTTTTAATTATAATATCGTGTGCGCATAAGAAATGAGAGCAGGAATGAAATGTTTTATACGCAAAACAATGAGGATCGAAGATATCCGAGACTAATATGTAATTTTTTTTAGTTTGGCGAAAAAAAAAAATGGCTGCTAGGCCGATTTTTAGAGAGTGAGTTCTAGCGGTTTGCACAGTTTTAGGCTTTTTGGCGCAGTTTACTGAGAGCTTAAGGGAATAGCATTTTTGAAAACAAGTGTATAGGTTTTCTTAGAATACAGCATTAAATTTTAACTATCCGTGCAGAAATAATGCAGTTATTAGGGCATTTCAAGCGATGTAGCTTCAGAATTCTCGCCAATTGAGTACATTGATTTAACTTGGGGGAAATCCGCCAAATTTCAGAAAATTGAAATCTTCGCATTTAGTACATCGAGGTAACGATGAATAAAACATGTTATAGTTGATAATTTAAAAAATGCGGCTGTATTAAGGGATTCCACTTTTCAAATAAATGCCTGGCGGTCGAACCATTTCCCATTTTGATTGCTGCTAAGTCAATGCTTCGAATGATTCCCTGAAAAAACTCTTGCAAAATGGCGTATGCTGGCACTTTGGCGAGGCTTAGATTTGAAACTGGATTTTACTTGAGACTGGTATATACGTATAATAAGACTGGTTATAGATAAAAATGAATGTTGGTATGTGTGTAGGAGGTTGAAAAACTCCAGCACCGTTTTACCGATCACCATGAAATTTGGTTCACCTAAGTCTTTTATCATGGAGAAGGTTTTTATGCTATCCGTTTTCCTCTAACTTTTCACTAGGTGGCGCAGCAGAACGTCGAATTCTATTCCGTTTAGCCGTTTGCTATGCGAATATCGTCCAACCAATTTCGATGAAATTTGGTACACGCGAATATTAGAACACGGAGAATATTTTTCACTATCCATTTTGCTGTAACTTGCCGCTAAATGGCGCTGCAAAGCATCAACTTCTATACCGTTCGACTGATCGGCATAAAATTTTTTATACTTACACATTTGAGCACGAAGAATATATTCTAACTGCGTTACTTTTGATGTTACTTGCCACTAGATGACACTGCAATGCATTATTATTTTAACTCACCACTAGATGACGCTGCAGCAGGCCAAATTTTTGACCATTCAAACGGTGGCTATGAAAATCAGTATACATAGCTATTTGAAAAATGAGAATATTTTGGCGTTATCCATTTTGCTATAACTCGCCACATGACGGCGCTGTAGCAAATCATTACTTTAATTAACCACTAGATGGCCCTGCAGTGTATCACTTCTTGACTGTGCGAATGATCGCTATGAAAATAGGTATACATAGATATTTGAACACGGGGAAGAGTTTGGCACGATCCATTTTCCTATAACTTGACACTAGATGTCGCGTCAACACATGAACTTCAAGACTATTCAGCCGATCGTCATGAAAATTCGTATACATCGATATCTGAATGTGAAGAATAGTTTTGCCGTATCCGTTTTGCTAAAACTCGCCACTAGATTGTGCTACGCCGCATCGCCTTCTGCACCGTAAAAACGATTGCCTTGAAATTCAGTATGCATGATTATTGAACACAATATAACGCGATATCCATTTTGCTATATCTCTTTATTACAATAAATAGTAATCACAACAAATATTAATATCAAAAAGTCCATTTATTCCCGTGCGAAGAACGGGTACTTCAGCTAGTAACAAATAATAAAAAAAAGTTTTTTGAAACCGTCTGAGAATATTTATTTACAACTGCTACACTGAAATATCACTAGGGATGGACGCGAGACTATGTAAGGCTGAATCTGCTCAGATATAGTGCAATTGGAAAGCTTTGCTTTTCTTGTAAAATTCCTATGCAAGTAATGAGTAATAGGTCTGTCCCATATCCCAAAGCTATTGCAAATCTTTCTCTCTCGTCTAGCAACCATGTCTTGTTTCGCTAAAATACAGTCAACTCTCTTTATAATGGAATTCAAGAGACACAGAATAATTTCGTTAAAACGTTATAAGGAAATATTTAGTGCACCACGATCGATTTCGTTACAATGTTACGAAACAATATACTAGAGCTATGAAGCAAAATTTAGATATAATATTGTTATTAAATAATTAAACTTTACTAACAGTTATAAGTTTAACAAATTAGCATTAAACACAATTTTTAAACTTAATTTTTATAAATAAAGTAGAAAAACAAAATCATTTATTTCATGCTGTAGTTAATAGCTTGAACAAATGGATTACTTAAATTATTTTCCCTTTTGGATTCACCCTTACTATGAGATTCTTCATTTTTTTTTATTTTTTTTTGTGTTTGAACCTCCAGGAATCTCAGACACTAAAAAAATCTTGGTTTGATAAGTCATGTCAATCGATAAATATTTCGTTCTAAAGTTTCATCCCACCCGATTTCAAACAAACTTTAATTCAATATAAAATGCTTTTCGTAATGACGATTTCGTCATAATGTTTTCAGTCCCCTATATTTTTACGTTAGGCCAACCAAATCAAAAATTCTTCTTCGTTATAGCGTGAGATTCATTACATCGTGTTTCGTTATAAAGGGAGTTGACTGTACTCCAAATTGTTTTCTCGTCTTGTCTCGCATTCATCCCTAAATGTCACAAAACAACAATAAACTACTTTGAACTGTACCGGGTGATTCAAAATGGATGTTAAAGTGATTATTTTTTAAACCGTAAGTGATCAAAACATACTTCCAATTAGAAAAATTCGTCCAATTAAGAATCGCTTTCAGATATAGATTTTTTTACTGGGGGTTGTAAACATATTAAAATACGAAACATAATTTTTATACGGTCCCTCCTTTCCTAGCCTTTATATTTAGAAGCATGTTGCTCTTTGCCTAAGAAAATGAATAAAACAAATCCCGTGTCTCTACGTGGAATAGTTTCAGAGTTGTTGTTGTTGTTGTTGCTAATGCCCTCTGGCAACCGCGTTGCGGTGACAGATCCCCCTATATATAGGCAGG
Source organism: Cheiracanthium punctorium (assembly GCA_038373885.1). NCBI lineage: Eukaryota > Metazoa > Arthropoda > Arachnida > Araneae > Cheiracanthiidae > Cheiracanthium > Cheiracanthium punctorium. The sequence continues at coordinate 352,227 of JAWZYV010019464.1, forward strand.
CGATGGGCCGAAGGAGCGGCTTCCATTTCAATGAGCCCCAGTGGGAGGAAGTCCGTCTTAGCTCGGGGTCCCGTAATTATGAACCCATTCCAGAGGAGGGACCAACCCCCTGAACAGATCGGAGGACTTTGGAGCCACGACGGATTTTACGAGCACCCGCTCCCATTAGCGTACACGGTTCCACAGCGGACGGGCGGAGAGGGGGAAGTCCCTCCCAAGCACTGGCCAAGCCAGATGCTGCTTCACTTGCCGTGTTCTTATGGGAACGGAGTTTAGCGCCCAGTCCACTGCGGGACTCAGAGTTATATCCATTTGAAAATTTTGGCATGTGTCGCCAAGCAACAAGGGGATGTCTCCAAAGTGAAAAAAATGTAAGTACTTTTCAACTGTCGTTAGTTCATGTTAGTTGTCCCTGGATAGACATAGTTGGGTCCTCAAATCTCAATTAAGCTAGAATTTTCCGCTAACGTATGTTTGGTAGTTTCTAGTGAAAGTTACCCACACCATAGTAATTTACACCATTATTTTGTTTTTCTTTACACTTTAAAATTCCTTCTCTGGAAGCGTGACGTAATTAATGGATGACCCCTTAAAAGACTAAATTATCGCTCATTTCATAGAGCAGTACCGATCATTTTAGGTAAAATTTCACCTGTAATTTCACACATTTGAATGCGCTTAATTGCTTTTCCCAACAATAGGATCTTTATTCATTTATTATAAACTCATAGTGGGTCCCCTAAAGTAAAGATTTTTTTTTTTCGCCTGAAACCTGACGCCAACACAGTAGGTAAAGTAGTGTAAGTCATCATTTTCAAAATTAATTTTCTCGCTAACTATTTCACACGGGATTTGTTTTATTAATTTTCTTAGGCAAAGAGCAACCTTATTCTCAATATAAAGGGTAGGAAAGGAGGGACCGTATAAAATTTAAATTTCGTATTTTAATATGTATACAACCCCCAGTAAAAAAATGCTATATATGAAAGCTACTCTTAATTTGACGAACTTTTCTAACTGGAAGTATGTTTCGATCCTTTACGGTTTAAAAAATAATCGCCTTGACATCTATTTTGAATGACCCGGTATATCATTATTCATTTTCATTTACAGGTGTTTTTTTTTTTTTTTTTTCTAATCTTCCAACTCGTGTTAGGCATGCTTTGAATTTTCTCCTCGCTTACGTCATATCTCCTCTGTACTAATAAACATTACTAAAATACATGGACGCTCATACCTATGGGCAAGGAGAGACCATAACCCCCCCCCTCACTAGCTCTCGGGAAATAGACACAGGATGTCCGAAATTAAACGACCGTATTTTAAAGTTGTCTACAGACAAAACTATTGGTGATAAAGTTATGAAATTTTGTGTAGGACGTAATGAAGATATGGGAATTCGTTTGAGCGAATAATAATAATTAAAAAAAAAAAACTATCAGGTTGTAACGAAAGTTTTCCGCCATATCTGCCTGAAAAACTAACTTCTAACTCCTCAGATAACTGTTTTCGAACTTTCGGTACCAAACCTGCACAGTGTCACATGATACAACAATAGTACTTAAAGCTGTACTCATAATTCGTTGATATTATGTAGCTGAATTTTTGCAACACAACTGAAAGTAAAGGATGGTTCTAATCCTCTAGAGTGAGATTTCCATTTGAGACACCTTATACTTAATGATAACTCTATTTTTTACAGATTTCACAACACAGTGTTATAAAGTAAACCTCTTTCTTTCAAATGCCACAAATCGTTCGACAAAATATGGGCAAATACGCCAACGAGAACTGTGTGATGACGATGTTTGCGGTGGCGGGAAACTTTCGTTACAACCTAATAGTTCAAATATTCGCTAACAGGGGAGCGTCCCATGGCCTCCGCAGTCACCAGACCTCAATCCATGCGATTTTCGGCTTTGGGTAAGAGTTTCAAACATTTGGTAAGTCGTGATAATCCAAGAACTCTTTACCTGATCTTAAAAAGAGCATTTCACAGCATGTTCGTAGCATTTCCCAGAACACACTGCGGTCAGCTGTGGAACCTTGCTCTCTTATGATTCCAGATGGTAGATGGCAATGATGGTCGTCATGTCGAACATGTTTTGTTGTAATAATACTTATAAACTGTCCTAAATGTATGCTAACAGTGTAATTCATTTTTAAAAATGCCTGCTGGTGCTAAACAGTTTTTTTTTTTATTAATCGCTCAAACAAATTCCCATACCTTCATTATGTCTTACACAAAATTTCATAACTTTATCAGCAATAGTTTCGTCTGTAGACAACGTAGGCTCGTTTGATTTTGGACATTCTGTATATTACCGTAATAATTTACCTACTAGTACAACGAAATGTAGTTGTACACTAAAATATAGCATCTTTCTAGGGCAGGACCCATGACTCTACCCCCCCGCTCCCTTCCTGCACGAACAGTCGCATGGGCGCTAGAGATGAGACGGGCTCAGCCCGAACCGGGCTCGGGCTCTGTAATTCACAATTGTGTTCGGGTTCGGGCGGGCTCGGGCTCGAGAAACATTTCTCCTTTATTGAACATACTGCTTGAAATAGATTTTAAAAAATGATTCATGAGGAAAATAAAAGTACTTATAAAAAATAAGTAAATAAATAAACAAATAAAAATAGTGGCACGGGCGCCTAGAAGGTGCGTGAAGCTCTTTGGGTATTTTAGTACGGCGGTTTATATTCCTTAGTCATGAGATCCGACATTTTTTGATACAGGATGGATACAAAGAATTAGAAAGTGCATTGGGAGTTTGCAACTATATTTGTCTTTCATTTGCAGAAACGGCAAAATTTATTGTATTCTATCAATGAAGTAGCATTTTTTTATCTTTAGCTGAAATTTCGGGCTCGGGCGGGCTCGGGCTCTGACTTAAACAATATTGCTCGGGCTCGGGCGGGCTCGGATTAAAAGTCCTCGGGCTCGGGCTTCAAAAAATGAGCCCGAACTCATCTCTAATGGGCGCCTAAGTTTAAATACAGTTTTGCAGTCGTGGAGGAAGGCAAAAGTAGGTCCATTCGGACCAAGAAATAGCGGCAAAATTTGATGCAAAACGTGGTTTATTAAGTCAAATTGGTGAGCTATCGAATTTAGCGCAGAAAAAAAAAAAAAGGAAGCTCTCTGATAGTGTTGATAAGACACCCTAACGCCATAGTCAGTTAGGCGTAGCAAATTGAGTAAATTTTGGAAGCCAGATGGGGTAAAATACAGGGGGTGTTCACACATTTTCGTAACGTTTTGACTTTCTCCATGAATTCAATTTAACTGAATAAAAAGAAAGATTTTCTGGCATCAATTCAGAGTAGAACTTAACTATCGTCTGCTTTTTAGCTATCATTCTTTGCTGTAAAAGGTTTCTGGAAAATAAACAATGGCTCGAAGGCTATATTTTAGTTCTTTATGAAGAGAAATACTCTTACTCGATTGTAAAAAAAGAGAAAAATGTGCAAATTATGGTTTTAATATTTCTACTCTTAAAATAAGTGACGTAATTTATAAAAAAAGAAAGAAATGCCAAAGTTTGCATTCTGAATGGAAAAAAAGGTGAAAAATGCATATCCTACAAGGTACGTATCGCTAGTATTATATCTAAAGTTGCATCTCATGTTCTAAAAAAGAAAATCCTATCGCCCAAAGAACTATCATAAAACCTTCATCGCTTAATGCTAAAACATGTTTATCAGCGTAAGACTATGTGCATACTGTTGTATAACATTATTAGTCAAGTGAAAAAGACAAATATATAGTTGCAATTGATGAGGTTTGAATATATTAATATGATTGCAACAGAAAAATATCGGTACTACCAAAAATTAGGAATAAAAGACGAAACTCCTTTTTCAGAGAAAGCAAATTTTAGCTAAAAGTTTTATGGTTATTATTGGATTCGCTTATTACGGAAAACTAAAAATAGGAAAGGTAGAAAAAATTGCCAGAATTAATTCGGATTATTATTACAAATATGTTTTAACACCTATTTTCAAGGAAGGTATTCCATCACTTTATCCAACCCATCTTCTGGAATTGTAAGAAAGCATCTTCCACAGTTGGCCGCAGTGTGTACGGGAAAAGGCTGCGAACAAGTTGTGTTAAGTTCCATCAGGATAAAACTGATAGACCTCTAAATCAACGGTTCTATTTTTGGACAAAATGAGAAATGAAAGTGGAATTGAGTCGACACCATTTAAATATATCTCACTATTTAACCTTATAATATAGGTGGCTGTTTTTAAACTTTTTTTCGCTTAAGAAAACAAACAAAAAAAGAAGAAGAAGCTAAGCATGTGCACTATTGTCAATCATATGAGGCAAGCTAGCCAGTGATTAGGAGGGATGATTTTTCTTTTTTTCTCTCTGTGATTTCTGAGAGATTTTCTGTTAAAGAGCCACTGCAATTGAGCAAATCAAGCAAGTCAATAGAAAAAAGTTCCCATCACCATCTCAGAATTTCATGAATTTTTTTTTTTCTTGTGTTGCCGTACCCAAGGAAAGAACAAATCTGAAATATTTTTGATTTACCTCTTTTAGTTTTGGAGTTATGGGGGGGGGGGGGGGGAGTCAAAGTACTCCAGACGAGTGACGTAGAAATAATTTAGGCCCATTTTTGCCACTCTATTGTCTCGATTGTGATTGGATCAGCGGTGCTTCAGAGAATTTTTTCATTTTATCCTATAATGTACCTTGGATATTAACATCTCAAACTTAAAATTCATTCGAAAATAGTCAGAGCCCCCAAATACCTCCAATTTCATAAAAAATACAGTTTTAATAATGCTTTAAATCTTGGCTCTGAGGTGATACAGAAAATATTTTTGCTCAGAGCAGTTATGCATCTTCATATAAAGTGAATCCAATGTTAAAAATGTTTGAAAGCCCCCAGGGCCTCACGGTACGGGGTCCCAAACAGGGTCCTTTGCGCTAATTTATGCAATTTCGAAGTATTGGTACAGCTGACTTCCCACAGGATAACTATTGACATGGAGATGTAGTATCAACATAGTAGTTTCATATTATGAAAAAACATTTTTTGAAGGCATCACTGTTTCCAAGAAAAATCCCCAAAAGTACCTCGCTGTTTAGGACATTCTACTGGCACGCATGGTAGTATTTCGGCGTTACTTTTAGAAGTTTAATGGAGTGTAGCAGAACTGAAAATTAACTTACTCTGCATATATCACAAACATATCCTGTATAGATCACGAATAGTTCTTTTACAGGGGCACTCATAAGAATTACATTACACTGAACGGGGATCTCTACAACTACTGAACCGATCCACTGAACACTGTCACAGGAAGTGTTAAATGCCAGGTGTAGAAGTACGAAACCGGAATTTTTTTGAAAAAATTATACGTCTGTTGTTTAAAAATCATAAAAAAATATTTTATTCAAAATTATCTCCATTGCTATTTATACATTTTCCCCACCTCTCCGGCAGTTTGTGAATGCCATGCCAAAAAAACAGTTCTTTTGAAGCGAACCAGTTATCGAGCCATTTTCGCTCATTTCTATACGCATTGAAACGTTCTTCAGAGAGAGCGTGTCCCAGAGATGCGAATAGACGATAATCGGACTGAGCCAAGTCTGGAGAATAACTAACGCCTCAGGCGTTAGTATTTCCCAACTAAACGCCTCGATCGTATCCCTGAGCAGTTTTGCTGTGTGTGGGGCTTCATTATCACCGTAAGCTTCGAGAAGCATTCGATGCAATTCTGCAGCAGTTTTCTTCAAATGATAACAGAAAAACCAATGCTGTCAGCAAATCTTAGTTCGTAGCCACAAAACTCGACACGCATTTAACCCTTTGAGGCGCAACCCTTTCCCAATGCTGAAAAAAGGGCAGCCGTTGCCATCGCTCGACTTAACGACCAGCAAGAGGGCGGACGATCGAAACGTTCATCGTGTGCCAAAGATTGAGAGACCCTTTTTTTGACGCAGCTGGCTGTGCCGCACAGTCGATCGTCCGCCGTATTGCTGGTCGTTAAGTACAGCGATGGCAACGGCTGCCCTTGTTTTCAGCATTGGGAAAGGGTTGCACCTCAAAGGGTTAAGGCACACTTATTTTTTAAAGTAATAAAAGTAGCTTTAGACCCTTAGAAAGTAGTAGAGACCCTTTTATTAGAGACGCTGGCTGTGCGGCACAGCCAGCGTCTCTAATAAAAGGGTCTCTAGATCTGTGGCACGCGATGAACGTTTCGATCGTCCTCCATCTTGCTGGTCGTTAAGTCGAGCAATGGCAACGGCTTCCCTTTTTTCAGCATTGGGCCATCTTTCTAGCTGTTCTCGCATTCTTCCGTTTTTCAGCAGATGCCAGTGCTGTTAAAAAGAATCATGACCATTTTTTTACGAGAAATGACGTGCTCAAAAGTAAAGGATTCTCGTGGAGCTATGTCACCCGCCACTATTTTTATCGAAATCAAATCTATTCTTCGTGACTGGCAACAGTCAAAACGTCAGAGTTTGGTATTCCCAGAGCGGGAACACTGCGCGTTAAAGGGTTAAGGTTATAAAAAATATACCGGTGTATGGAACTTGGGTTGTTGTGTGTTGAAAATCTTCGTCAGCTCTTAGAGGGAGATAAGGGCGCAGTAGAAGCGGTCTTGCGGTCACTAAACTAATGGCTAGCGCCATCTATATGGAAATTCCTGTTTCATACTTCTGCACCTGGTATATGCGCAAAGGTGTTGAAACAGTAGGAAACACGGACGTTAAATTAATTGAACATAGTTTATTACATGGAGTAGAGTTGTATGTTTATTGGTAAGAAATAAACGCAGCAATTCCAACTAATTAAATAGATCCCCGTTAATATTCAATCTATTTTCATGTGTTAACTTTTGTTCTAGGTTGAGATAATGTGCTCTTTTTTTTTCTTTCTTTCTTTTTTTCTTTTTTTCTTTTTACCCTCCGCTAAAGAGGGTAATAGTTTTTGGCAGACAAAAAAAGGTCGTGGATGATAATTGATAGTAGTAAATAAAGTAAGCATATGCACTTTTGAAATTCGCATCATATGGATCAATAAAATACATGAAAAATCTTTATTGTTTTAGTGTATACGCAAAAATACATTTAGCTTTACGTTAGTTACAAAAGGATGAAGTAATAAATTCGAGCAATTTTTCACAAAAGATTTACGAATAGTTTTGTATTAATAACTATGAATTAAAAGTAATTAAATTATTTACGTATATTCCATCAAGGTGTTTGCGGGGACGGCAACGAAGATTCTTTTCCTCTTTTTCTTTCGCTGGTTGCCAGGACGATAGTTTAGAATAAAAATAACTTTTTTGTTCTAAACAAATTTATGTAGCTGAAAGGTGTAATATATCTAGACAAAAAAAGGTCGTGGATGATAATTGATAGTAGTAAATAAAGTAAGCTATTAACCGTGATTGATTGAGACTATGGTGCTTTCTCAAGAGACTAAAGACCAAATCATATCGCTTTATTTTTCTGACACACCACTCACGCAGTGTGAAATAGCTCGTAGGCTTGGTATTTCACGCTCTACTGTTCAGTATTACATCGTTAAATATCAGAAGAATATACCCGGGACTGTTGTTCAAGGCCGCGCTGGCCGTCCTCGCCAGTTGTCTAATCCGGAAGAAAGTCATCGTGAAATTAACCGTCTATTTATGCAAAGAAAAAGGGAAGATCCAGATTTTCGTGCTCAAGAAGCGGAATCCAAATCCAGAAGACAAGACAGAAAACGTTTACGACTCTGTCTAGATCAGGGCTGGGGAGTAGCGCGCTACTTGTAGCGAAACTACAGTAGCCGCTACTTTTTTTTGTAGTTTGTAGTGTAGCGCGCTACTTTTTTAAAAAAGTAGTGTAGCGTGTAGCGCGCTACAAAAAAACAGTAGTTTGTAGCGAATTTTGAAAGCTACTTTTGCCGTGTCATCATTTCCGGCGATTGATCCCGTGGTGCAATTTCTCTCTCTTCTGACTCCAAGCATAACTGAAACTGATGCTTGAAAGACACCCAATCTCTCCCCCGCCGCCCCCCCCCTCATGCAGGGGACACACACACACGAGGGGGGGGAGGGGGTTTGCTTTGCCTGAAGCGGAAGCCTGACATTGTGCATCTTTTTTCTTTTTATCGTTCTCAGTATTATTTGTAGAATCACCAATCTGCCATAAAGAGGACAAAAAAGGAAGGAAAGAGAGGTCCAAAGTTGAACAGAGGTTATTTTGATGGGGCCTCGAGAGTCTCATTATCACACGGGCGTGTGGGCCCGTGAGCCCCTGAAAAATAAAGGCCTCTCAAATCTCTCCATTTATTGTATATTAAATTTATATATGCTGCAATAATAATTTTTATTAAGCTAAATTTCCTTTATCTATATCATAATTGGGTAACAATAAAAAGGCTTCGAGACTTATTTTCTGTTCTTCTTTCTAACACAATGATAATGGTTTCTAAGACTAGATCAATAAAATAGAAATTAAAGGCGTTATTGAAAATTTGTGGCCATATGTACTTATCACAAAATATCCATTAGTTAGCATTTTTTTAAATATTATGATGAAGAAAAGAAAATTTTCTGGCAGGTGGAACTCAGCGCACACATACGCTAATAATACAAATGGATTAAAAAAATATTAAAATCAATTTTAAATGCATAGTCTTGTTCTAAATGAGTATAAATACATGGGTAATTTTTAATTTAATTTTAGAATTATTTTGAAATGTTTCATTTTTATGCTGGGAAAATAGAAAACAATCACAAATAAGTTAAAATGTCTGTAATAGTATAGGGGCCCAAAACAACCTTCTTTTTTTGCCCCGGGGCCCCTTCTATGTCTGATCAGGGTCTGCATATTTTTGACTGCTATTGCGTGTTTGCAACATAAATCAACATAAAAATGAGTATTTTTTGCTTTCGAAAAGGAATTTTACATATCTGTAAATTGTATGCTTTTGTAACATCATTAATTTTCTTTGATCTTTTTTTTTATTGCACCCATAAATACAGTGTAGTGTCCACTTGCCAGGATGATTGCCAATCATTCAGTGTCCAGTATTCCGTGAACTTCCTTTTAGGCGATATCCTTTCAAATCTGACATGATATATAGTCTGTCCTCGTAATTAGCGACCCCCCCCCCCATCCTCTCACTCACCATCTACGGAAAACTACGAAGCGTGAGAAAAACTTACGGTTTTCTCACAGGAATTTTCTTGAAAGAATCGAGACCGCTTCTGGAAGAATCACCGACATTTTTAATTTTCTCTTTGCCTCCTCCTTATGATCGATGCATTGAACAACAATTTTATTTATGCTTAGTTTTACTAAGTTTATTTATATTAAGGTTTGGTCATTTTTCGACGTTATAGTGCACTTTTTTGAGTTTGGGCACTCTTTATTATCCTTGTGTCCTGGTGGTGTGTTCAACTTCCACAAGAGTAATGACAGTTCTGCAGTATTGTAGCTTTTCAAACATTAATTAATCACGTGATTATGTTCTACAACTCGGAATGTTTTTTGTCTCAAAGAAGTGTAAAAACTGATTAGTACATTTTTCGTGGAACCTGAAACTGAAAAAAATCTGATGTGTCCAACACATGACTTCCTTGCACGTCCATTAGATCAAAAATATTTTCGATGCACTTCCTCTAAATTTATTTGTTTGAAAGAGATAAAATATCAATAATAGTAAGGTTTAGCGATTTCTAGCCAAATATTTCGATATCGCCAAGCTGAGTTCAATTTGAAAGATTTCCTTCTGACACTTTATTTGGCGATATTTCACCAAAAGCCGACAAACTTGAGATAGTCAGCGAGATTTTGGGGATAGCCAAAGTAGTCATTGACCATAGACTTTCAATGAATTGAATGCATCCATACACCTCAATGTATTTAAAGTCATTTGGCTCACCCTGTAAATAAATTCTCAGTCGATTGCTGTCAAAAAAGATATTGAAAACAGTTAGATATTACAATAGTTCTAAATACAAAGTTAAAAAATCTACGGGTTAAAGTTTTAGAGTTATACAAAATAGGAAATAATTTTTGGCGCCAAATTTGGCGATATTTTGGCGAAACTCGTCAATGTCGAAGACATTTGGCGAGATTTTAAGCATGAACCAAACAATGACAGATTATCGCCAAATTTGGCGATATTCCGCCAAAACTCGCCAAGAACGATAACAAATGGCGATACTTTGGGCATGGACCAAATGACTGACTATCGCCACATTTGGCGATATTTCGCCAAAACTCGCCAAGGTCGAGGACAGACGGCGAGATTTTGGGCATGTACCAAACAATGACTGTATTATATTGAAGATGTCCATAGACATTAAGGTACTGAAATTCTTTTCGGTGGTCCTGTAAATAAACTCTCCAGTAGATTGGAACCAAAAATCGAGATGCACAACTAGATGTTACAACATTCTTATATATGAAATTTCATAATAGTTTTTGAGATTTGAGAGTTAAATATGCACACACATACACCAAAAGTCGCCAAGCTTGGCGACTTTTGGCATAGTTCTTGAGGGAGGCACGTGACCGTGGTCGGACCATTACCTAACTTATGTGGTAGGACGGTATTGTGCTTGAAATGGATGAATGCCCCTAAAATTGCTATTGACCGTAATGTATTGGAAATCTTTTGAGTGTTCCTGTAGTGAACTATAAATGAAAAAGACACTTTTTTTAATGGAGAAATTCATTTTCTAACTCTTTACAGCATATATCACTTCTGAGTCGTTTGAAATAGCCCAATACCTCTAAAAAACGCTTTGATGAATTTCGGCCCATAGAGCGTAATGTATTTCGAATCTTTTGGGCGGTCCTGTAGATAAACTATTCAGTCGAATGGAACCGAAAGGGAAGGTGCACAACTAGATGTTACAACAATCCTAAATATAAAGTTTCAACATTCAACGCCTAACAGTTTTTGAGATATGCGAGTTTAATGAATTTCGGCCCATTGAGTGTAATGTATTTCGAATGTTTTGGGCAGTCCTGTAGATAAACTATCCAGTCGAATGGAACCAAAAGGGGAGGTGCACAACTAGATGTTACAACTATCCAAAATATGAAGTTTCGACATTCTACGCCTAATAGCTTTTGAGTTAGGCGAGTTTAATGAATTTCGGCCCATAGAGCGTAATGTATTTCAAATCTTTTGGGCGGTCCTGTACATAAACTATCCATTCGATTGCCACCAAAAGGGGAGGTGCACAACTAGATCATAGAACAATCCTAAATATCAAATCTCAACATTCTACGACCATTAGTTTTTGAGATATGCGAGTTACATACATACGTACGTACGTACGTACAGACGGCATGGAAAAACTGGCCACAGTAGACTCGCCACTGGTCAAAATGAGTTGCAGACGCGTTAATAGGATCGTGCATGCTAGCCTACGATGAGATGCATCGAAAAATTTTTTTTAATTAAATTTAGAGGTAGTCAAAATCGGTTTTTATGTCGAAATTTGGCCCCCAAAATTTTTCGGGATCACATTACTTCCTTATACTACGTACAAGGAAGTAAAAAAGAAAGTAAATATCTAGAAATTGTACACTTTTTTTTTTTTTTTTTTTTTTTTTTTTTTTTTTTTTTTTAACGAGTTGATAACCTTATCTTTTTTGAGTTTGTTGAAAAGGGACAAAAGGTATAAGCATATGCATCCAAGATATTATTTCAGGGGCTAAAAATATTGCTGACCTCGGTTACAGTGTTCTTCGTTTGTAGTGACAGTTTTCAGATCCGGTCCTAAGGTAGAGCGAACGGTGCGACCGCACCGGGCGCCATCTCTACCAAGGCTGTTCAGAATAATATAGCACTGTGGATGTCGGAAATGGTTTCATTTACCTGTTAATAATTGTTTAATAATAAATCTTTTAGTCAATGTACAGTAGTAATCAATCATGTTAATAGTGAATTTTAGTGAACTTTCTGTGAAAAAATAAATTATTAACAGGTACTCGAGGACGACTTATCAAACCCTACATTGTTACGTGATTCATAACCGTCTTATTTACCTTTACCACTCTTTAACTTTCTGCCAATGAGTTTCAGAGCACCATGCATATTTGACAGTCCGTATATTATTGAAGTTGAAAGCCTCATTTTAACCCCTGAAAGCTTTTATAGCTAAATGTGTGGCGTAGCTAGGTGCAAGAGCTGATCTAGGGTACGTGGAGCCTCCCTGCAAACGTAAAGAAGCCCCGTGTTATGCTCCAGATTAAGTTTTCCTTAGTTTTTTAGTTCGAATATGGCGCTCCGATGCCTTGCTTACCGTGTCGGGCCGTCCCTGGCTACGGGGGAGCAAGGAAGGTCAACTGTACCCGGGCGCAGCATCGGCCAAGGGGCGCTAAATGGTATATGAAAGCTACCTAGTTGCATTTTTAAAAAATAGGAGGGGGCGCAAAATCTTCAGTTGTCAGGTGGAAACGAGATTTAGTCATTTGCTGTGGAACAGAGAAACTGTTCTCTCAGCTTGTTTCCATCCCAGATTCAAACTATTCTGGATTGAGGAGGAGAGGAAGACCGAAGCCAAAAAAATGGATGGAGGAATACCTCCAGAATATGTTTCCGACAACTTCAGATGTCAGTATCGCGGATCATGACTGGATGATGAGGCCCATGGATGATGACTTTTCTGGTTTTTTTAATTTCTCTTTCGTATGCACTCGAAATAGTTACGAGGAAGAACTTACAAGGTTCTTGTCAGAGCCAATCAAACCCGTATCTTCGCTTTCGGCGTACACGTATATGAAAGAAGCCTTCAAAAAAACTAACACCGGCGCACAGTGGGGTGAAACACCCGATTTCGGGAAAAAAAGCTTAATCGCGTAAATTATGACAAGTCTGAGATAGTTTCACTGTAGAAACCCTCCTACGTCCCAAAACTCGTTGAATTATTGCATTTATGCATTTTTCTCCTTTTTTTGCTAAAAAGTGTTTTTCAGCTCTTGGCCTAAAAAAGTAACTCATACTTTTTTGAAGACAGAATTTGCTGAGTCTGAGGGATGTTAGGGATCAGTAGATGTTCCTGAGATATCAACAGATATACCAATACAGGCGGTTAAAAATAATGTATTCCTAATCGCCAGGGGGGATTTTTGATGAAATGTCAACTACATTCGACTTCCGTAAAAATTCGACAAATTTATTAAATTCTTGTTCTATAAGTAGTTTGATACTTGGAAATACTAGATTTACCTGGTGCATATCGTTACTTTAATATTTTTTTAGAACCTATCACTTTTTAAAAGAAACAGGTATAGGTAAAATCTGATTGATTCAAAAAATAAATTTTTGGAGTGAAGGAGTGCCTCCACTCGTATCAGAATGAATAAACAAAAAGAGAAATTCCAGAATAAATTTAAGATAAATGACTCAAGCTTTTCGGAATAAATCTCAGAATAAGTAATCAGTTCAAATTATTTCAAATTAAATCTCTCCCCCCACCCCCCACCCCCCCAAAAAAAAACTCAGAATAGATAAAGCATTTTAAAAAACTCGGGGAAAATATCAGAATAAATAAGTAGTTTAAATAAATTTGAGAATAAATAAGCGGTTTGAATAGATTTCAGAATAAATCTAAAAAAAAATTGAAAATTCTTTAAAAAGTTGTTTTTCACTTTTCTTTTTCGAGTGTTTCACTCATCAGTCTAAGGTACCTTCAAGAAATAACAATTCCTTTGCCCCATCACTTAGCGGAAGGATTTTCTTTTTCGGAAGCGGTCTTAAACTAGTCATTATTGGATATGAAGATACCAAAATGTTGAAAATGTCCGTATTCGTCGCAGTACGAACGAAGACTTTTTACTATTGTCTACCCAGATGACATTATACACTTTCCTAGTTCAAACAGAAGCATGTTGAATTAATCACCTGCCCTTTTCCCCCTCAAAACAAGTGTGAAACAAAAACACAGAATCGCGGGTACGCGGGGAACTGATTGTGTTCCTGCCAGAGAGAATGAGACGCGGGCGGGGCTTATTACTATATTCAAAAATTTACTGTGACCGAATAGGGGTGAGAAGGGGTCTGAAACTTTCAGAGATACTTTATTAGGGTCAAAACTTCAAGAAAAAAAATATGACAAACCAAAGGAAGGTAAAGCTCGATTTGTACGCATAACTAAATCCAAATTCCACCAAAAATCCGAATTTTGATGGATTTGTATGTCGAAACTCATCTTCAAATTAACTTTTGTATTTTTTACAGATACTGTAGGACCTATACTCACAATATATATCATTAAAAAAACATTCGGAAAAGACCTATGAAAAAGAGATTTTTCAAAATTTTTCCTTGTAAAAGTTAAAAAATTAAATTGCTCACGTTTCGACTTTAATTTCATGCTAAACAAATACTGTAACCACAAAACTATTACTACAGGCCGATTCTGCAGGTAATTTACTGTAAAAGTAGTGGAGCTGATCAATGAAAAAGCGACTTTGAAAAATTGACTTTTTTCCACCTCTACCCCACTGTGCGGCGTGCCGTCCAGTGCATCTGTACAAAGATTGTTTTCGATTGCATCGGACGTATTTTCTCCTCGACGATCATGTTTGGCGGATAACAATTTTGAGATCCAGCTCTTGTTAAAATTTAATAAACATGTTTTTGAATAAATTTATGTGGTTTTTATTTTATACTAGAGGCATGGCAGTCTTCCGTGAATATGTTGAAATTCTGCTTTCTTTCGTTAAAATTTTAAAGTGTCTATTATATTTAAATTATTATGTTTTTTGTGTAATAATTTTCAGAATTTAATACGAAAATATGAGAATTTCTATTAATAATTAATAGTTTGTAAAATCCTTAGACTTATCTCTCTCTTAGCCTTAAAATAACAATATAATTCTATAAAATTCTTTTATACCTAACACAAAGAAAAAGTTGTGTTGATGATAATAACTTTTAAAATTTCTTTAACATATATAGAGATTTTTTTAATGCAATGTTTTAAATAGATATATCATGAATTTAATTATTAATTGTTTTCATTATTTTATAATATGCATATCATATGTGATGTTTTCAATTAAAACAATTATACAATATTACATGGTTCACACGGGTCATTCGTCATAAATCACTAATTTGGTAAGTCATGAAAAAAGACCTTTACACTCATTAATTTTGATTTGTGCTCAAGAAACTAGAATGTTTGTACAACATGAAAGGGGTCTCAAAACGGGCCTTTTTTTCCCGTTCAGACATCCATTTTATTATATTTTTAAAAACTTTTTTAGTTCTCATGATTTTTCTCATGCTTTCAGAGCTCACTTTCCCAATTTATTTTTATCATAGAGGTATTAAAACTTAATTAGTTTCAGCAATACTTCAATAATTAGCAGTAGTTGCCAGTAGCGTATATATAGGCTAGGCTTCCATTTCGGGGGGAGGGGGACGATTCGGTATTTTAAACTTTATTGTTCTAAAGTTAAAAGAAATGTTTCAAAATAGCTCCTTTTTAATAATTGCTTTACATTTTCGGAGGGGGCCCGCCTCCCCCTGCTCAAATACTCGCCTGGTAGTTGTTTATTAGAGCAATAGTTTTTTTCTAATTAAAGGCGAAAAGGTGCCCGGGGTCTTCCGTGCGTCCACCAAATCTGCGGCGCTCAACGCTACAAGGAAACCACCTTTCGTTCTTTGGACGCGAGAGACACCCGCTGAGGTCATTAATCACGCTGGACGCGAGTAGAAAACCAAGGCTTTAGATATCGATAGTTTTCTCTAATTAGGATATAAATATCCTTAAATATGAATGTAATGCAAATTGAATCTGTTAGCAAAATTTGTCTCCTAAAAGTAGCGAAAAAGTAGCGAAGTAGCGACTACATTTCAAGAGTAGTGTAGCTAACTAAATTTGTCAAAAAGTAGTTGTAGTTGTAGTTAACTACATTTTTCGAAAAGTAGCGGTAGTTGTAGCGCGCTACAAAAAAAAAGTAGTTTTTCCCACCACTGGTCTAGATATACCATCGAAAAGACCAAGAACAGATACTGATCTAAATGTAAGGTGTGAAGAACTAGAATTTCGTAAATTAGCTGAGAAATTTTTCGAAGCTGTTGCTGATGGTCCAATCCACCAATGCTATTGTTGTGATCGACTGTGGTTCAAAAAGTCAATAAGAACCCTTTCCAAAACAACTTTACTGTCCAAAGGAGCGACAACGGACTTTATAAAACTAGTCTTTTACAAAGATATCGGTGATATTGGCAAATTTTGCAGAACATGTTACGATTGTTTGATTAAATTGACAATACCACAATTAGCTATAAGCAATGGCTTCGAATTCCCCGAAATACCGGATTGTTTAAAATACTTGACACCACTGGAAGAACGGTTGGTTTCTCCCCGTTTGATTTACATGCAAATACATCCTGTACATGGCTGCCAATACAAATTAAAAGGTTCTGTCAAAAAACCTCTTTAGCGGAGGGGAAACTAATTTCAGCTGAAGGCTGAATATTTTATTAGCTCTTGGTTGGTTGGTTTTTTTTTTTTTTTTTTTTTTTTTTTTTTTTGTTGTCGTCTCTCTCCAATTCCCTTTAACTTTTTAATGCCTTGCAAAAATGAAAACTTGTCGTTGTGTTCTGTTAAAAAATCGAATCTTCCATTTAATTGACAAATAGTAACAGAAAATAAAAATTTACCTTAAACTTTGTTCTGGTGTGTAATACGGGCTCATCTGCCGACTGGTAATTAAAAATGCCCTTTTCGGGGGCGTAGACATGCAATTTCGGAGAATTCAAATTCATATTCTAAATCTTCAGCAATTAACTTTGAATCAAGTTGCAATTCTTCAAATGCACCACCTCTGCATTAAACGCCTAAACCTTCTTTTGACCTGATTGATCCTTTTGATCTCTCTGGAAGTAATGTCTTACCAAGCCGAATGTGCCAAAAGCTGCATGAAGGTACTTGTAAACAATATTGGTGCCTATTTTTTACAGGTATAGTGAATGTTTGTTAAATAGTTTTCAAAACTTGCAGATTACACATGGTATGTGTATAAGGCTATCGGCTTGCGCCCCCAAGTCCCTGCGCCCGGGTGCCACGCACCCTTTGCACTCCCGGGTAGAAACGGCCCTGAGCCTAATTGCTCTATCCAAACAATGCAAAACGGATAATTTTTCGGAAAGCCTATTATCAGTGGCGCATCCAGGATTTTAGTTTAGGGGGTGGGGGCTGGGATTACAAATAACGCAACTCGGTTATAGAGACATGGATTACAGTTATAACTCTCTTATAACGTCAAAATATTCTATACCACTTGCTCATAGACTACAAGCACACTATCAACACAAGTCTATAGAGTCATAAATAATTAATTACCTCATCTATTCTGTGATGTTGTAATAGAGTTTAACTATAACTCCTACACTCAGGGCTCGCGCGTACTCGCATTTTACGCGTAAATGGATATTTTTTGAAAAAATTGATTCTCACTTTTTGAAACTGCGAGTCAAATTTGACTCGCAAAATTTCAGCCGGATAGTTATGCTACTCATGTCTGTAATCTAGTTTATATTAATCGTGCATTGTGAGAAATCAATATGTAGGTGAAAATTAATAATTACATGAGAAAAAAGGAACGTCTTTATTTTCGCTTTCTTAGATTTAAAAAAAAAAACTAGTTTTTTGACTTTGACTCGCAGTTTTCAAAAATTGACTCTCACTTTTATTGACTGCGAGTCAAAATGATTCGCAGATTTTGAGGTCTAGCGCGAGCCATGCCTACACTAACTGTAAGCATTTATTTTAAAACTAACGTCTCTTAACCCTTTGAGGCGCAACCCTTTCCCAATGCTGAAAAAAGGGCAGCCGTTGCCATCGCTCGACTTAACTATCAGCAAGAGGGCGGACGATCTAAACGTTCATTGTGTGCCACAGATCTAGAGATCCTTTTTTGACGACAGCTGGCTGTGCCGGCACATGTCTCTAGATCTGTGGCACGCGATGAACGTTTCGATCGTCCGCCATCTTGCTGGTAGTTAAGTCGAGTGATGGCAACGGCAGCAGTAGTGAAAAAATGACAGTACTGCGCCACCCCAATCCCGGCGGAGTAGCGGAGCAGTGAAGCAGAGGTTACATAATCCACGATGTGCTAAGAGGGGGGTGGAGTTGAGTGACAGCTGATGGAGGAGAATTCGACCGGAGCAGGGGAGACGGAGTTGAGTGGCAGTTGGTAGATAAGACAGAAGGGTACAGATTTCTTTTTCTTGCATCATTCCTAATAGAGGGGACTCGGAAAAAAGTTTAATTTTTTTTCTAATAATTACCGACTACAACTATGAAGGGTACAGATTTTTTTTTCTTGCATCATTCCTAATAGAGGGGACTCGGAAAAAAGTTTAATTTTTTTTTCTAATAATTACCGACTACAACTATTTATGCAGAGACCGTCTTGCAAAGTATAAAAGAGATGTGATTATGAAATAGGAAGTAATTGTAAGGATGACTCTTAGAAAAAAATTTTAATTTGTGTTTTTTAGAATTTTGATTGTGAATTTTTCAGACATAGAAAATTATGCTGAGATACGAACTAAGAATATGTAAAAGAAATTATACAAGCTAATGATTTCATTATTGAAGATAAAAATTAAAGTTAGGTTTTAACTAGTTGAATGGTATATGTTTTATGCAAACTTTTACAGAATAGTAGAAAGAATTGTGTTTAATGTTAGGATAACGATAATTTGTGGGGTTTTTTAGGCGTAAAATGGTATATGTTAATTTTTCGGGTATAGAAAATATTGGATTTGTGTTTTTTGAATTTTGATTGCGAATTTTTCAGACATAGACAATTTTGGATTTATGTGATTTTTTTTTTATTTTTAATGTTAATTTTTAAGACATAGAAAAATTTGCTGTAATACGAACTATTAATATGTAAAAGAAATTACAAGCTAATGATTTCATTATTGAAGATAAAAATTAAAGTTGGGAGTTGAATAGTATATGTTTTATGCAAACTTTTACAGAATAGTAGAAAGAATTGTGTTTAATGTTAGGATAACGATACTTTGTGTTTTTTTTTTTTTTTTTTTTTTTAGACATAACATGGCATATGTTAATCTTTCAGACGTAGAAAATATTGGATTTGTGTTTTTGGAATTCTAAATGTGAATTTTTCAGACACAGAAAATTTTGCACAGATATGAACTAGGACAAATTTTAAAAAAACCATTATGGTAAAATTCTGTTTCATAATGAAACTTAGAAACTATTTTAGCGAAAGCGAAATCTACTGTATGGATTTGCCCCTAAAAGTTAACTTCACAGTACACCCGTTGACTTAACAGCTATACTGTAAAGATATAGCTATATTATTCTTATACGTGTAAAAATATCATGTCCCACCCTACAACCGGTACCACATTATCATGTAAACCTTTTACAGAATAATAGAAATAATTATGTTTAATGTTAGGATGAGACTTTGCGAATTTTTTCGTGATAAAATGACATTGGTTATATCTTTAAACCTTTTAAGCAAGTATTAGTATTGATAGATTTTTAAAAAAAAAAATCCTACAGTATTGAAAATAAAGTTTAGGTTTAT
Source organism: Cheiracanthium punctorium (assembly GCA_038373885.1). Classification (NCBI taxonomy): domain Eukaryota; kingdom Metazoa; phylum Arthropoda; class Arachnida; order Araneae; family Cheiracanthiidae; genus Cheiracanthium; species Cheiracanthium punctorium. The sequence goes on from JAWZYV010019464.1 coordinate 371,797, forward strand.
ACTCACCGATCAAGAAATCGTGGTTACATGGTAATTTCCTTATATGACTTTAGAACTTTACGAAAGCTTTTTTTAGAACTTTACGATAAAATAAGTTACAAGCAAGTAATTTTTTTTCTAATGGGCAGGCACTGGCCACAATCCACAAGCAAGTAAATAAAATTGCAGTTTTAGATCCAACTATCAAGATATTATAGTTATAAAGTAATAATATACCAATTCAATAATAGGAATGCTTATATTTTAGGTACAAAAGTAGCATTTATACAGATACAGACTACACATGTGTTTCATTTTATGTTATAAGATCTCTCATAAACGTTAAGTATTATAAATTTAACTCAGAAAAAATATCATTTTGATGGAAATAGTGTCATCGCATCTTGTTGCTGTATATTTTCACGTTTAATAAGGTATTTGAACAAAGATTGAACCACAAATGTTCAGCAAACATGCTTTCACTAAATAATGATTAACTTTTTTTTTTTTCTAAATCATGTATCAACAAAGTGCAAAACATTAAAAGTAACAAAAAAATGTTGCAAGTTTTACTAAACAAAATACTAAAAGGAATAACTGACACTAATAGTCAATATCATACTTGTAAAAATCTCTACGATTAAGCGAAATGCATTTTAGAAAATAAACGTTATCAAGACATCATATTCAAATATTTACAAATACACTGAAAAAAAGTCTAACATAACTATCAAATAATAGATAATATACTTGCGTATACTACAAAATATTTAAACAGAAATACACTTACTTCATTACTTGAATGATCGATAAAATACATCATAAGTGTATTTTTATAACATGAACTATTTTAAATTAGGTTCAGTATAAGCCATTGAAAAAATGCATCCTACCACCACCACAGATAGAGTGAAAACAATTTTTTTCATATAAAAATACCTTGTCAAACCAGTTCTGTTAACCTTAATCATGAAGCTTCGACCTTGAAACGACATAACCTTGAAACGACCTCTTTGATGATCACGTGATTTATTTTATTTATTTGTTTATTTTTTTTTTAAACCAGTGGGAAGACATTATTTCATCTATGTTAGATAAAGCGGCTGAATGCGAGGCTCACATTATGCTGTTAGTACCTTCACTTTAGACGTGTATTTCTAGTTTTATGCTTTAATTGATTTTTTTCACCGTGTTTTAGAAAAATGTCTTTGCCTGAATTGATCGAAAATACTTTTAACATTGAATACACTCCTGAGTTTTACACTCAAAGTGATGCTGATGTGTTACTTCAAGAATTATCGCAATTACCTTTTGATGCAAAGCCTCTGCAAACTGGTGAAAAGGATAATACTTCGACTCGGAAAGTAATTGCTTTCGCGGATGAGGGGATAAATTACAGTTTCTCTGGAGTGACTGTCTCTGTTTTCCCTTGGTTACCCATTTTGCAAAAACTACGTGAATATCTACAGAAAGCAACAAATTATGAATTTAATTTGGTACAAGTAAACTTATCCTCTGACGGGCAATCTAAAATTGAAGACGGTAACAACGAAGATTTTTCTCTGGACCTATCATCATGTGTATGCATTCTAAGTTTTGGATCTAAACGAACTTTAGATTTTAAACCAGCGAACTGTGAAACCACTACCATTAAATTAGAACATGGTTCAATGTGTAAGATATATCCCCCAACCAACAAACTTTTAACGTATGGTATTCCTTCTGAGCCTCATGTGACAAATCCACACATTAACCTAACATTCGTCAAAATGTGCATTTATGAACCTGCGCCGAAAAGACCAAAGTTGGACGATTGGGCGGATCATGCTTACCATACCTTACATGCTTCTGTAAATAGTACATGGCACTTGGAAAGACTTATCTACGTTTCGCTCCACGATGAAAAAACTGACTTGAAGATTCATATTAGACAATTTATTCAGAACGCTGAATTAGACTATATACCAACCAGTCAGGGAGTCATGATGGATCCTTCAACATGGATTGAATTTATTGTAAAACTATTAGATTTTACTAGATGTCATCACAATAGCTCTTTTATTTGTGATAATCAATTATCCGTATTTAATGACGATGGAAAATGCATCCTACAACAAATTTACAAAACCGGAGATTCATTTACATTAAATCCAATCCCCTTGATACTTTTAAATGACCAAGTATTAAAACTTTGTGAAATGAGAAATGAAATATCAGAATGCATTCTAAAAACATTGTACACAACCACCCTGCCTCATATGACACTAAAATTAAAGCCGCAAAAGTGTTACCGTGAACCGCATTGTGAATATGAAATGGCTAAAGATCAATTAATGGATATAGTATCTCATGAAATTCACAAAAGTTTAAAGAAGCAATTTAATTGCATAGACCGAGTTCGGGATAATCCTTCACAAAGGATACATGCTTGTTCGAATAGAACACATGTTGATGAGAGAGATGGTCTTATAAACATTAAAGCATGGTTTATGCTCGAAGTGCCATATATTGCAAGAGAGATATGCGAGAACAAATGTACTTGTCATTATGACGGAGAATTTTTTTCAAACATTTTCTTCGAAGACTACGGAGAGTATTTTCAAAATGTATTTCTTCGTTCATTTTTTCAACCGTTTTTAGATTTTTCTAATCCCAAGGATGCCAAATCATGTGTAATTATGTGATGTTATTGTTGTATAACTAGTATTACAATTGTAAAAAATTATTAAAACCATTGTGATTATACAGAAAAGGTATGCTTGCTTCTACAGCAGTGAGTTTTTACTGACTTATGTATGCTTAGTTATAGATTACTCATTGAAAAGTTATTATTTTCTTTTGTGTTAATAGTTTGTGTAGTTTAAAATACATTTTTTTTGTAAATAAATCAGTTTATATAAGAAAAAAAATTATGTGTTTTCTTTATGTGTGCATTGATTACTTGCAAAATAAATACTTCTGAAATTTTACTAAAACAAAAAGTGATAAAGTTAACATACGTAGACAAGATTTCAGATTCTCTTTTATACTTATCTCTTAAATTCTATTACCATAACTTATAGACAGTTAGAAATTTGACAAAAACTTATTGAAACTAATATTATGAAATATTAAACAACTGTATAGAAATAAAGTGATCTTCTGATTAAAAGCATAAACCTAAGTACGTTAGGTAAGTTTGTCACATGAGAATTCACAACAGTAGTAATATTTTGTAAAATGTACTTACATAAAAAAAAGGTATTTCCCACAATACTTTGGTGTGTATAAAACGTAGTATTTTAACTTACCACACATGTTTTACGTTCAAAAAATCTGAATAAAAAAAACGTGTTACCATAATTTTAAAACATCAGAGTATTAACTTAGATTATTTCTTGCAATTTTTCTAAAGTAACGGACTTGTATATATTTTTTTGTTTTTGGAAAATATCGACTAATTGCACGTGTTACATATTTTACAGACTGATCTACTTAGACTTACAAATTTTAAATAAATGTCTTTTTACTTTTTATACATAATACTTGTTCAAACTTACTACACTTTTGATTTGTGCATTTGCTACACATAATACTTGTTCAAACTTAGTACACTTTTGATTTGTGCATTTGCTACACATAATACCTGCTCAAACTTAGTACACTTTTGATTTGTGCATTTGCTACACATAATACTCGTTCAAACTTAGTACACTTTTGATTTGTGCAATTGTTACCAATATAAGGAATTTTTAGGTATTCTATAATGCAAATCTTGTGTTGTAGGATTAAGACTAATTATCTGCACGAGGGATCTAGACCTATAGGTGGGGCGCCTCCGTGGGGGTCTTTAAGGGATCCTAACCCGTATTTACGCTATGTTTCGGAGAAAACCACGGAAAACTCCGAACGGTTAGGTCGACGGACGCGAGATGGGACTCACACCGGGGACCTTCACACTTCGCCCGTCTACCATTTCCAGTGACATAACCACTGTGCCATGGTGAGGCCTCTATAATGTAAAAATCTTGGTATATTTTATTTGAAGTAACCGAGTATTTTAAATCAAACACTATAATTTTTAAATTTTTAAAACATCGAAGTATTAACTCAGGTTATTTTTTATCCATCCTACTTGTTGAAACTTCGTAAACTTTTAATTTGGACATGTTTATGTGTTTTCATGTTATGAAATTATTTCCAGAAATAAACTAACAGTAACTAATAGTAATTCGAGTTTTGTAAATGTCATAGAAGTAGTACGTTTAAAATATTTTTGATGTGAATGAACTTAATTTTTTTGTTCTGAAGTAACATGAAGACACTACATCTGCTGAAGTTGTGATCTTTTCATTTTACAAGTTACAAACATAGGAAAGAAAAGAATTTTTAGATAAGTATAACTTTAGAAAAGAAAAAAAATAATGCTTTTTTTTTTTTAATTTTTGAGTTATGTGTTCAAAATTAGTATATTTTGAATTAAAATTGTATTTTATGTTCTGGCAGGACATTGAATATTTTCATGAAATGAACTAGCACATCTGTACTTTGTTAATTTCATAGAAGGTATGAACTTTGGTATTTTCTTTAAATCTTAAGAACTTAATATTTTTTTTTTCTGAAGTGCCAAATATGTAGACATGAATTTTTTAAAACATCGTGTTATTCAACTTAGTATATTTTAGTTAATCTTTCAAGAGAATGGACTTATAAATTTTTACCTTTTTAAAATCTCCACGAATGAAAATTAGTACATTTTATGTCTATACGAAATTAGACACTTACAATTTTTTTCAGAAATACCATGTAAAGATTTTTATGAAATATTTTGTAAACTGCATTAGCTGAACTTGTAATTTTTCTTTTTAGAAGTTTTGCACTTAGTATTTGTGTTAGTTATATTTTGTGTTCTTACAAGTTGTTAAATATTTTCATACAGTAAACTAACAGATCTACACTTTGTAAATTTCATAGAAGTGATAACTTTGATATTTTTTTAAATGTAACGACTTAGCGCTTTTTTTTTTTCTGGAACGCTAGATATGTTGAATCTTTTTTTAAAAACATTATATAACTTAACTCAGTGCATTTTAGTTATTTTTTTTTTTAATACCACATGAATAACTTGCTGCATAAGCAACTTGTAAATATTTCTTTAATATTGTTATTAAAAACTGTTAAAAGTATATCTACTACATAAGCAACTTGTAAATACTTTTTTAATATTGATATTAAAAACTGTTAATAGTATATCTACTAAATAACTAAAATATAAGATACCAAAAACTAAGAAAAACTAATGTTTAACTACATACCACAAGAAATTGTGAGAATTCTTAAAATTAACTGCTTGCATAAATGTTTGAGGTGTAAAATTGATCACCCCTCTCAAACAAGACGCACTTGTTTAACTAACTGCAAGCGATGGTGAAAAATAGCGTGACATTGGGAAAAAAAAGGGAAATGCCTTCTAAGGTGACTTTCATGTTGGAATATTTCACTAGAAAAAAGCAAACAATCCTATGAAAAGGGTCGAACCTCGGTTGAGTCTTGTGAAACAGTCACTAGTGTCTCTGTTTCACAAGACTCAACCGAGGTTCGACCCTTTTCATAGGATTGTTTGCTTTTTTCTAGTGAAATATTCCAACATGAAAGTCACCTTAGAAGGCATTTCCCTTTTTTTCCCAATGTCACGCTATTTTTCACCATCGCTTGCAGTTAGTTAAACAAGTGCGTCTTGTTTGAGAGGGGTGATCAATTTTACACCTCAAACATTTATGCAAGCAGTTAATTTTAAGAATTCTCACAATTTCTTGTGGTATGTAGTTAAACATTAGTTTTTCTTAGTTTTTGGTATCTTATATTTTAGTTATTTAGTAGATATACTATTAACAGTTTTTAATATCAATATTAAAAAAGTATTTACAAGTTGCTTATGTAGTAGATATACTTTTAACAGTTTTTAATAACAATATTAAAGAAATATTTACAAGTTGCTTATGCAGCAAGTTATTCATGTGGTATTAAAAAAAAAAATAACTAAAATGCACTGAGTTAAGTTATATAATGTTTTTAAAAAAAGATTCAACATATCTAGCGTTCCAGAAAAAAAAAAGCGCTAAGTCGTTACATTTAAAAAAATATCAAAGTTATCACTTCTATGAAATTTACAAAGTGTAGATCTGTTAGTTTACTGTATGAAAATATTTAACAACTTGTAAGAACACAAAATATAACTAACACAAATACTAAGTGCAAAACTTCTAAAAAGAAAAATTACAAGTTCAGCTAATGCAGTTTACAAAATATTTCATAAAAATCTTTACATGGTATTTCTGAAAAAAATTGTAAGTGTCTAATTTCGTATAGACATAAAATGTACTAATTTTCATTCGTGGAGATTTTAAAAAGGTAAAAATTTATAAGTCCATTCTCTTGAAAGATTAACTAAAATATACTAAGTTGAATAACACGATGTTTTAAAAAATTCATGTCTACATATTTGGCACTTCAGAAAAAAAAAATATTAAGTTCTTAAGATTTAAAGAAAATACCAAAGTTCATACCTTCTATGAAATTAACAAAGTACAGATGTGCTAGTTCATTTCATGAAAATATTCAATGTCCTGCCAGAACATAAAATACAATTTTAATTCAAAATATACTAATTTTGAACACATAACTCAAAAATTAAAAAAAAAAAAAGCATTATTTTTTTTCTTTTCTAAAGTTATACTTATCTAAAAATTCTTTTCTTTCCTATGTTTGTAACTTGTAAAATGAAAAGATCACAACTTCAGCAGATGTAGTGTCTTCATGTTACTTCAGAACAAAAAAATTAAGTTCATTCACATCAAAAATATTTTAAACGTACTGCTTCTATGACATTTACAAAACTCGAATTACTATTAGTTACTGTTAGTTTATTTCTGGAAATAATTTCATAACATGAAAACACATAAACATGTCCAAATTAAAAGTTTACGAAGTTTCAACAAGTAGGATGGATAAAAAATAACCTGAGTTAATACTTCGATGTTTTAAAAATTTAAAAATTATAGTGTTTGATTTAAAATACTCGGTTACTTCAAATAAAATATACCAAGATTTTTACATTATAGAGGCCTCACCATGGCACAGTGGTTATGTCACTGGAAATGGTAGACGGGCGAAGTGTGAAGGTCCCCGGTGTGAGTCCCATCTCGCGTCCGTCGACCTAACCGTTCGGAGTTTTCCGTGGTTTTCTCCGAAACATAGCGTAAATACGGGTTAGGATCCCTTAAAGACCCCCACGGAGGCGCCCCACCTATAGGTCTAGATCCCTCGTGCAGATAATTAGTCTTAATCCTACAACACAAGATTTGCATTATAGAATACCTAAAAATTCCTTATATTGGTAACAATTGCACAAATCAAAAGTGTACTAAGTTTGAACGAGTATTATGTGTAGCAAATGCACAAATCAAATGTGTACTAAGTTTGAGCAGGTATTATGTGTAGCAAATGCACAAATCAAAAGTGTACTAAGTTTGAACGAGTATTATGTGTAGCAAATGCACAAATCAAATGTGTACTAAGTTTGAGCAGGTATTATGAGTAGCAAATGCTCAAATCAAAAGTGTACTAAGTTTGAACGAGTATTATGTGTAGCAAATGCACAAATCAAGTGTGTACTAAGTTTGAGCAGGTATTATGTGTAGCAAATGCACAAATCAAAAGTGTACTAAGTTTGAACAAGTATTATGTGTAGCAAATGCACAAATCAAAAGTGTAGTAAGTTTGAACAAGTATTATGTATAAAAAGTAAAAAGACATTTATTTAAAATTTGTAAGTCTAAGTAGATCAGTCTGTAAAATATGTAACACGTGCAATTAGTCGATATTTTCCAAAAACAAAAAAATATATACAAGTCCGTTACTTTAGAAAAATTGCAAGAAATAATCTAAGTTAATACTCTGATGTTTTAAAATTATGGTAACACGTTTTTTTTATTCAGATTTTTTGAACGTAAAACATGTGTGGTAAGTTAAAATACTACGTTTTATACACACCAAAGTATTGTGGGAAATACCTTTTTTTTATGTAAGTACATTTTACAAAATATTACTACTGTTGTGAATTCTCATGTGACAAACTTACCTAACGTACTTAGGTTTATGCTTTTAATCAGAAGATCACTTTATTTCTATACAGTTGTTTAATATTTCATAATATTAGTTTCAATAAGTTTTTGTCAAATTTCTAACTGTCTATAAGTTATGGTAATAGAATTTAAGAGATAAGTATAAAAGAGAATCTGAAATCTTGTCTACGTATGTTAACTTTATCACTTTTTGTTTTAGTAAAATTTCAGAAGTATTTATTTTGCAAGTAATCAATGCACACATAAAGAAAACACATAATTTTTTTTCTTATATAAACTGATTTATTTACAAAAAAATGTATTTTAAACTACACAAACTATTAACACAAAAGAAAATAATAACTTTTCAATGAGTAATCTATAACTAAGCATACATAAGTCAGTAAAAACTCACTGCTGTAGAAGCAAGCATACCTTTTCTGTATAATCACAATGGTTTTAATAATTTTTTACAATTGTAATACTAGTTATACAACAATAACATCACATAATTACACATGATTTGGCATCCTTGGGATTAGAAAAATCTAAAAACGGTTGAAAAAATGAACGAAGAAATACATTTTGAAAATACTCTCCGTAGTCTTCGAAGAAAATGTTTGAAAAAAATTCTCCGTCATAATGACAAGTACATTTGTTCTCGCATATCTCTCTTGCAATATATGGCACTTCGAGCATAAACCATGCTTTAATGTTTATAAGACCATCTCTCTCATCAACATGTGTTCTATTCGAACAAGCATGTATCCTTTGTGAAGGATTATCCCGAACTCGGTCTATGCAATTAAATTGCTTCTTTAAACTTTTGTGAATTTCATGAGATACTATATCCATTAATTGATCTTTAGCCATTTCATATTCACAATGCGGTTCACGGTAACACTTTTGCGGCTTTAATTTTAGTGTCATATGAGGCAGGGTGGTTGTGTACAATGTTTTTAGAATGCATTCTGATATTTCATTTCTCATTTCACAAAGTTTTAATACTTGGTCATTTAAAAGTATCAAAGGGATTGGATTTAATGTAAATGAATCTCCGATTTTGTAAATTTGTTGTAGGATGCATTTCCCATCGTCATTAAATACGGATAATTGATTATTACAAATAAAAGAGCTATTGTGATAACATCTAGTAAAATCTAATAGTTTTACAATAAATTCAATCCATGTTGAAGGGTCCATCATGACTCCCTGACTGGTTGGTATATAGTCTAATTCAGCGTTCTGAATAAATTGTCTAATGTGAATCTTCAAGTCAGTTTTTTCATCGTGGAGCGAAACGTAGATAAGTCTTTCCAAGTGCCATGTACTATTTACAGAAGCATGTAAGGTATGGTAAGCATGATCCGCCCAATCGTCCAACTTTGGTCTTTTCGGCGCAGGTTCATAAATGCACATTTTGACGAATGTTAGGTTAATGTGTGGATCTGTCACATGAGGCTCAGAAGGAATACCATACGTTAAAAGTTTGTTGGTTGGGGGATATATCTTACACATTGAACCATGTTCTAATTTAATGGTAGTGGTTTCACAGTTCGCTGGTTTAAAATCTAAAGTTCGTTTAGATCCAAAACTTAGAATGCATACACATGATGATAGGTCCAGAGAAAAATCTTCGTTGTTACCGTCTTCAATTTTAGATTGCCCGTCAGAGGATAAGTTTACTTGTACCAAATTAAATTCATAATTTGTTGCTTTCTGTAGATATTCACGTAGTTTTTGCAAAATGGGTAACCAAGGGAAAACAGAGACAGTCACTCCAGAGAAACTGTAATTTATCCCCTCATCCGCGAAAGCAATTACTTTCCGAGTCGAAGTATTATCCTTTTCACTAGTTTGCAGAGGCTTTGCATCAAAAGGTAATTGCGATAATTCTTGAAGTAACACATCAGCATCACTTTGAGTGTAAAACTCAGGAGTGTATTCAATGTTAAAAGTATTTTCGATCAATTCAGGCAAAGACATTTTTCTAAAACACGGTGAAAAAAATCAATTAAAGTATAAAACTAGAAACACACGTCTAAAGTGAAGGTACTCACAGCATAATGTGAGCCTCGCATTCAGCCGCTTTATCTAACATAGATGAAATGATGTCTTCCCACTGGTTACAAAAAAATCACGTGACCATCAAAGAGGTCGTTTCAAGGTTATGCCGGTTCAAGGTCAAAGCTTCAAGATTAAGGTTAACAGAACTGGTTTGACAAGGTATTTTTATATGAAAAAAATTGTTTTCACTCTATCTGTGGTGGTGGTAGGATGCATTTTTTCAATGGCTTATACTGAACCTAATTTAAAATAGTTCATGTTATGAAAATACACTTATGATGTATTTTATCGATCATTCAAGTAATGAAGTAAGTGTATTTCTGTTTAAATATTTTGTAGTATACGCAAGTAAATTATCTATTATTTGATAGTTATGTTAGACTTTTTTTCAGTGTATTTGTAAATATTTGAATATGATGTCTTGATAATGTTTATTTTCTAAAATGCATTTCGCTTAATCGTAGAGATTTTTACAAGTATGGTATTGACTATTAGTGTTAGTTATTCCTTTTAGTATTTTGTTTAGTAAAACTTGCAAAATTTTTTTGTTACTTTTAATGTTTTGTACTTTGTTGATACATGATTTAGAAAAAAAAAAGTTAATCATTATTTAGTGAAAGCATGTTTGCTGAACATTTGTGGTTCAATCTTTGTTCAAATACCTTATTAAACGTAAAAATATGCAGCAACAAGATGCGATGACACTATTTCCATCAAAATGATATATTTTCTGAGTTAAATTTATAATACTTAACGTTTATGAGAGATCTTATAACATAAAATGAAACACATGTGTAGTCTGTATCTGTATAAATGCTACTTTTGTACCTAAAATATAAGCATTCCTATTATTGAATTGGTATATTATTACTTTATAACTATAATATCTTGATAGTTGGATCTAAAACTGCAATTTTATTTACTTGCTTGTGGCTTGTGGCCAGTGCCTGCCCATTAGAAAAAAAAATTACTTGCTTGTAACTTATTTTATCGTAAAGTTCTAAAAAAAGCTTTCGTAAAGTTCTAAAGTCATATAAGGAAATTACCATGTAACCACGATTTCCTGATCGGTTAGTATAAACCTAAACTTTATTTTCAATACTGTAGGTTTTTTTAAAAAAATCTATCAATACTAATACTTGCTTAAAAGGTTTAAAGATATAACCAATGTCATTTTATCACGAAAAAATTCGCAAAGTCTCATCCTAACATTAAACATAATTATTTCTATTATTCTGTAAAAGGTTTACATGATAATGTGGTACCGGTTGTAGGGTGGGACATGATATTTTTACACGTATAAGAATAATATAGCTATATCTTTACAGTATAGCTGTTAAGTCAATGGGTGTACTGTGAAGTTAACTTTTAGGGGCAAATCCATACAGTAGATTTCGCTTTCGCTAAAATAGTTTCTAAGTTTCATTATGAAACAGAATTTTACCATAATGATTTTTTTTTTAATTTGTCCTAGTTCATAACTGTGCAAAATTTTCTGTGTCTGAAAAATTCACATTTAGAGTTCCAAAAACACAAATCCAATATTTTCTACGTCTGAAAAATTAACATATACCATGTTATGTCTAAAAAAAAAAAAAAAACACAAAGTATCGTTATCCTAACATTAAACACAATTCTTTCTACTATTCTGTAAAAGTTTGCATAAAACATATACTATTCAACTCCCAACTTTAATTTTTATCTTCAATAATGAAATCATTAGCTTGTAATTTCTTTTACATATTAATAGTTCGTATTATAGCAAATTTTTCTATGTCTTAAAAATTAACATAAAAAAAAAAAAAAAAACATAAATCCAAAATTGTCTATGTCTGAAAAATTCGCAATCAAAAGTCTAAAAGCACAAATCCAATATTTTCTATACCCGAAAAATTAACATATACCATTTTACGCCTAAAAAAACCCACAAATTATACTATTCTGTAAAAGTTTGCATAAAACATATACCATTCAACTAGTTAAAACCTAACTTTAATTTTTATCTTCAATAATGAAATCATTAGCTTGTATAATTTCTTTTACATATTCTTAGTTCGTATCTCAGCATAATTTTCTATGTCTGAAAAATTCACAATCAAAATTCTAAAAAACACAAATTAAAATTTTTTTCTAAGAGTCATCCTTACAATTACTTTCATAATCACATCTCTTTTATACTTTGCAAAACGGTCTCTGCATAAATAGTTGTAGTCGGTAATTATTAGAAAAAAAATTAAACTTTTTTCCGAGTCCCCTCTATTAGGAATGATGCAAGAAAAAAAAATCTGTACCCTTCATAGTTGTAGTCGGTAATTATTAGAAAAAAAATTAAACTTTTTTCCGAGTCCCCTCTATTAGGAATGATGCAAGAAAAAGAAATCTGTACCCTTCTGTCTTATCTACCAACTGCCACTCAACTCCGTCTCCCCTGCTCCGGTCGAATTCTCCTCCATCAGCTGTCACTCAACTCCACCCCCCTCTTAGCACATCGTGGATTATGTAACCTCTGCTTCACTGCTCCGCTGCTCCGCCGGGATTGGGGTGGCGCAGTACTGTCATTTTTTCACTACTGGCAGCCCTTTTATCAGCATTGGGCAATCTATCCAGCTGTTCTCACATTCTTCCATTTTTCAGCAAATGTCAGTGCTGTTAAAAAGAATCGTGACCATTTTTTTTTACGGGAAAGGACGTGCTAAAAAGTAAAGGATTCTGGTGGAGGTATGTCACCCGCCACTATTTTTATAGAAATCAAATCTATTCTTCGTGACTGGCAACAGTCAAAACGTCAGAGTTTGGTGTTACCAGAGCGGTAACACTGCGCGTTAAAAGGTTAATAAAAGATATTTTTAAAAGTACTTGAAAGCATTTTTTTAAATAAAATATTTTAATTCATTAGTGTCCATTTTCAATTTTTAAAGCTTTTCGCATCTAGTTCTCCAGCTTTAGGGGGGGGGGCTTTAGCCCCCACAGCCCCCTCCGTAGGTGTGCCTATGCCTATTATGTTATACGTAACTTTATTTTGTACGTAGTATTTGTTTATGTTTATATTATAAATTGTTTTATGAATAATTAACTAATAATCACTTCGAAATTAATTAATTCTATTTATCGTCTTAGTTTATGATTTCTCTGCTAGTTTGCGAAGTAGCAACGGGTGACACACTCTCTTTGGGATTCCAATAATATCCGCCGCATATAAAACTCAGCCTCTTTTTAGAATCAATTTTATTAAGCGATGGGTACTGTATAATAAGAGAACCTTAACCTTTTTAATATGGGTGAGCCTCAAATAAGAAATGCAGAAAACGACCAATCTAAATCATCCTGACGGAAACAAAATAAAAAACTGCAGTGAATCTTTCATATAACGACATATTTACATTCTCATATGAGCTTCCTTCCAGGCTATTAAGGGGGGGGGGGGGGTCTAAGAGCAAATTCTGGGACCCATCTGCCATCTACTAGTGTCACGCATAAAGTCAGTCACAATCGTCTAAATTAAATTATCGATTCATGAATTCGTCTTTTTTCGTCCGTCTGTGCAAATACCGCCAGCACTGAGGACGGGCCACAGTCCATTTATCGTTTCTTAACAATGTTGTTTAAGTACTATTTCAGCGATGAGCGGAAGAAAGGGCACAGCGAGGGGGGTTGGGGTAGTCAGTCATATATTTCCTGAAAAACAGATCTTGCATTTTCAACCACATGCGTACTGACCCTATTTCGTTGCCTGCCACTGACTTCCAGGGGACAGTGCGATTGTACACTGTGTTACGACAGCATGAGTCTTGCAGTTCTGCACGGTGTTTTAATTCCATGCTTTGGGTGTGCGATCAAAGAATGAAAATTAGCTGTCTTTGTTGCTGTGCCAGCTAGAAAAAATACATCCGTGCATGATTTGTTTATATTGTGTTTTAAAAGTGCTGGTTTTTTTTTTCACTTTCCAAGCTATATTTTTATTTCTGGATTCTTAAATACTGTAGTTAAATAATGTTATTTCGCCAAGCACCCAACCTCAACGTCGATAAGTACCTGTAAAAATTTTTAAAAATGACGCACAATTAATTTGGGAAAAAATAGCTTTGTTTTTCAATGTTTTTTCACTTTTTTACGCATCGTTCAATTAAGAAATTATTTATCCATAACCAACAGATTTTTTTTAATTACTCGCTGCAAAGAATATTTTACTATTACTACGCTTAATGCGTTGCTAGCCAAGCAGCTAATAATATCCAAAAATTTCACTTTTTCGTAAAAGAAACCGCTAATTTTTTTGTTTGTTTTTTATGAAAAATACTATTTATGCTTATTCTTTAGAAACTTAGAAGCAACACAAAATGTAATTTTGAGCATAACTAAGGATGATTTCAAAGATGTAAGTTTTCAAAAGAGTTATTTTAAAGCAAAGTTAATGTAAACTTTATAAATACATGAGGATATTTAAAATGTCCATACCGCTATAGATTGAAAAAGTACATCGTAATATTATGGCAATCAAAGCTGTTTTGAAAAAACAAAAAATGTATTCCTGTTTCTTGAAAAAAATTAAAAGTATGCACGAAAGACTGTTCAGTCAGCAAAAGGATATGCAAGTCTAAACAAAGTGACTAAAGTTTATATAATATGGGCAGTTTTTGATGTTAATTACTGTGATCTCAGCATTTCTTATTTTAGTTATTTGTTACAATTTTTTTTGCAATTTTAAATAAGATTTCAATTAATTGTTTCAATATATACTTTTTAGTAAATTATAGACATATATTTTTTAATTGATATTTTAAAAAGTATTAAAATATTTTACATTTTCATCTATATTAATGCAATTGAAGAAATATTTATGTAAAAGGAATTGAAATATTTTCGAAAAAAAAGTTCTGATTTACATTTTTCATTTGTACTGAGGAAATAAGTTTGCTATACACAGATGCAAATATAGCTAAAATATCTAATTATATTTCTCAAGAATACTTTAAGTCTTAAAATTATTTGTTTTAATGAAATTCTAAAATTATGTTCAGCAAACTGTTTTATATGAAGATATTTTAATTTCAGATCAATCATACAAACTTGTATGATTTGCATAAATATTTGTAATTAGAATACAAAATTTTCATCTTATAAATCCATGGAAATAAATTTCTATGTAATGTAATATTTATATTATGAAAATAAACTTTCATATTTCTACTTTAATGTGTGCTAAATCTCTATAAGAATAATTTAAATTTTGGAACTATTAAGAAAATGCAAATTCTTATCTGGAAATTTTAATATGACTTTTTATAGTACTTTGTAACTAATATTATACTGACTGCTATAAAAGTATACACAGAAAATTCACATTGGAAAATTCTAAGTAAACCGTTTTCATGACATGTTTTGCAGCAACAAATATTTTGTATCAAAGAGCTGAATAATTTCATGTTCTTTATGGAAAAAATGGGACATAAATTTTCAGCAGATTTTATTTAATTAAAATAAGGGAAGTAGTTTAAGTATAAACTCAACAGCCCAATGTGATGAACTGAAATAGAATTACTGCAATATGCATTTACGAAAAATCAAAAATGTACAATAGGGATAAGATTCTACAATTAAAAAACTGTCAACAGATTGAGTGAAATCCTTTATTGGAAACAAAAATACATTAAAAATGTTTCCCGTTATAAAAGTGGAACAAAATAGTACATTTTAATGAACGGAAGGAAATCATATTTTAAAATTTATGTTTTGTGAGTATCGATAAAACATGAAAACCTTTTTGACATTTTTAAATTTATTCTATCCAAACATAGTTATTGGCTGGTGTGCAAGGAAATCAAAATAAAGCTAATTTGTGTTTCTGATAACAGAAAACGGAGAAATAAAGATTGTACTCCACGTTAAGCAATTCAGAGTTTGCAAAAATATGCCTGAGTTCTTCATCTGAGAGATGATACAGTATCTTCCTCAATGTTCACACTTTTTGCTTACCAATTGATCTGGGTTCAGTTTTAGCAGTAGACTTGTTGCACAAATGGTCTGATTTTTACTTCAAAGTACATTTGTATGTATTTTTCATGCGTATATTGTTTACAAAAATATTTACTTCGCAGAGATCCGTGGGAGAATTACTTTCAAGTAGAAACGAATAAAATCATGTGTGATAATATAACCGTACTTTTTCTCCAGATGTCTGCAAAAATGTTTATCCTTTCTACTTACTTGAAACGACAAATTTTTGCTATTTCCCGACAAGAACAAGTGATTGTGTACTTTATATTTTATTTTAAAATATTCAATATTTCAGAAATATAATAAAGGATTTATAAATAGATCTAAAACATAAAAGTCATATTTTACTGCATCGCATAAGAAAGTACTACAATATAAGTTTTTAAAAAGTTGCCACACTATTCTTACTGATTTTTTAAAGTGCACTATCGAAGTCATCATACCATATAGCCTATCTATTTTTCGCCTTCTAAGGTAAAACACTGGAAATGGATAAGTGTCTACAAACAACCAGCTAGCATACGACGTCTCGAAAATAATCTGCACCCTGTCTAATCCGCAATAATCTATGCGTAATTCATGATAGGCGTGCAAGGAACGCAATTCATCACATTACTATAATTTACCATTATTTATCGCATTTCACCATCAATCAAAGCAGTGAAAAGAAGGAGCAATTCTTTCACCCGAGCAGTGCAAAAGGTCTTGAAAGTTATCTTCACCCAGTCAAAAGACTATAAGATATCATTCTTGTTATAAACTAAATTTACTTAAAAAATCCCAATATTATATATTGTGATATTATATAATTTTTTTTCAAAAAATTAACAGGGAAATGTCAGCTCTTCAAGACCGAGCTCGTATGGTCGTGCGGGTTAGACGTGACATGTTTCTCACTTAGTAATCGACGAAAAATACTGTAATCCCGTAAAAGAGCAAACATTATTCTCTAAAAAACAATAATAATTTTAGATACTTTCCTCGACCAACATTATTTTCAGCAGCATTAAAATTCTCGATATAATAATAAAATTTAAACTTTGGGTCAAGAGATATAATAAAAGTGAATGAAATAATTATGAAGAAAGACGTCTCCCCTCGCCTGATCTCTCAGCTCCGCGCGGACTGCTTCTCCAGGTCTGTCCAGGCGAAAGGGAACAGAAGCAACAGGCGGAGTCGGCAGAGGAACCTGAGCCTGTTCAGCCAAGAGGTGTTCAGCAAGTCCTCCCTCAGCGGGATCAGCCAGATAGCCGAGTCCAAGACTTGCCTCAGGAGGCTGCTGTGGATAACCCTGTTCTTCTCGTGCATACTGGGATTCTTCTACCACGCCACGACGTACTTCGCTTTGTACGCAGCGTACCCGACGACCGTCGACGTCAGAGTGGACAACAAGGGTCAGATGGAGTTCCCGGGAATCACCCTCTGCAACAACAACAGGTAATTTGCAGGGCCTGATTGCCGAAAAGGCTCGATACGCTTTAGCTTCCCATCAGAATTTGAAGGAGGGGGGGGGGGGGAGGGGAGCAGAAATGACTGAAAAGGGGATACAAATTAAAAATTTTTGTTTTTAAGCGATCTGTTAAGTTATTGTAAAGATTTTTAATGAAGTGGAAGGCTATTTTTAAGGTTTTTCAGAAGTCTTGATACTCCATGTCGCAACATTCCTAAATTAGTGCAGTTAGCGATGTTTTTACCTGCGATATCTGCTCTAGTTAAGAGAAAATTTTCTATGATGGGAACATTTGGTTGGTAGCAAGGAGTAAACTTTCAATATGTAATTTTAAACATTGTTGTTCTAAATGTCAAAATTAATTCTGATCTTCCATGTTGTGGTTGTTATGATGCCATCAAAACGAACAAAGAATTCCCGAAAAAAGCCGCCATGTCTTATAAATATGTCTGAAAAATATACGACTCAATAAATAAAGTTTAATGTTCCAGTAGTAAGGTAAGGTCTTTAATTTACTTTTTAAAGTCATTTAAAAAATACTGTAAAATCTCATTACAATGAAATAAACTATTGCGAAGAATAATGAATAACATATTTTTATCATAGGAAAATTTCAAATTAATGAATAAAATATTTTTATCAAATAAAATCATTAGAACTCATTAAATCAATGAAATATCCTTTTAACAAATAAGATATTTTCATCGAAGAAAATCATTAACAATTTTACTTAATCCAAACAAAAAGGGGAGGGGGGGGCCGAAATGAGATTGAGCTTCTCCTCACTTCAAAGGTTAATCGGGCCCTGGTAATTTGTGTTTGCAATTTCAAAGCATGACATATCGCTAGAAATCAGAGTCGTATATTTGCTCAACCAATTCAATCCATTGAAATCACGTAACAACTTGGTATTAGTAACTATTGGTATTATTGTTTGTCTGATCCTTCTGAAGAATCAGCCAAACAGCCAAGGCAAGGCTCAGGAAGCAGCTGTGGGTAGCTCTATTGTTACTCTCCATCACCATCCTGAGGTTCTGTTAGGCCTGGACTCCACATTACCGGAAAGCGGAATTTTCTCGCAGAAAAGAATTTCTGTCGGGATTATTTTCTGTCGGCACTTGACTCCACTCTAGCATACGCCTTAGCATATACTACGATGCAGGCGCCATCTATCGTTTTGATTTTAAATCGTTTATTGCTAGGTAGGTACATTTGATGATTGAAACAGCGCGAAAAAATACATGAATACCGAGTAATTTCTCGCTAAAATAAGCATCCACTTTATGAATAGGACGACTTTGATTAGAACACATGAAATTAAAAAACGTAAACATAGTTTATGAGTTTGAAACATTTCCTAGTAAGAGAAAAATATGGAATTTTCACAGCATTAAAATTGAATGAAGATCCCCGAACTGTAGATCAAGAGTAAGTACTATTTTAAATACAAAACCGTTGGTTTTAATAAAATATCCCTTTTTCTCATTTATCTTTTTTATTGAATACAAATTTATAACAGAATAAGAATTATCTCTGAGATACAAGTACTTCAGCATCGAAATGTGACGCCATCTTGTTTTTGGATGACAGCTCTGGATCTAGGCGAATTCTTATTGGCTGGCACATGGCAGAAAACGCGGGCAGAAACAGAAAAGTTCAAATATTTTCAACTCCGTTTTTCGCACTTGATTCTGCTTGACAGAAACTGAAAAACCGGAAGTTCGTCAATTTTCAGTTTCTGTTTTCTGATTCTGTCGTGTTTTCTGGTATTGTGGAGTCCAGGACTTACCGTTCCAGTGCGCAGCGTTAGGCGGCAAACAACGACGTTAGAGTGGACAATAAAAGACAGATGGAGTTCTTCTGGGAATCACCCTCCGCAACAACAGGTAATTGGAGCGTTTTTCCTATTCTTGCCCAGAGCATTTCGACGACCATTAGCCAGCAGCAGTGGAACTGCGATTGCGTGACGTAAACATGCCTTTCGTAATATATTAGGTTGTAACGAAAGTTTTCCGCCACTGGAAGTATTGTCTGCACAAACAGTTCGCGTTGGTGTCTGCCAATATTTTGTCAAACAATTTTTGTTATTTGAAAGAAAAAAAAACTTGTTTTAGGGCACTGTGTTTTGAAATCTGTAAAACAATATCTTTATGATTAAGTATAAGGTGTCTGAAATGGAACTATCAAGCTACCAGGTAGAACCATCATTTTCTCTCAGTTTTGGTGCAAAGAGTCAGCTACAGAATAACACCGAATCATGTTTACAGCTTAAGTATACTACTACTGTTGTATCATACGACATTGTGAAGATTTGGTACCGAAAGTTCAAAAACGAGGACTCGGAAATTTAAGAAGCAGAGCACTCTGGCCGGCCTACTGATGCTGATGAGGCCGATAAAATATTCACCCACTCGAGAGCTAGCTAAAAGAGTTAGACGTTAGTACCATGTCCAATAGTCGTGGAAGGCATCGTATAAACTTGACATATAAGATCAGTCGCTCAGTACCGCATGAGCTGACTGAAGCAAATATGGCGGAAAACTTTCGTTACAACCTGATATTTTCCTCATAGATACAGGAATTGCAGTACCTTGATAATAAAGAATCAAAACTTGATGCCTCCAAACAGTAGCATTTCAAGTGGCATGGACATGAGCAGAACTGGCAGCTGGCAGTCGCTTAAATGATTTGGATTTTTCTGTTGTTTTAGGAAAATATGCTTTTAGTTTATAAGTCGCTTCTCACTTGAGTTAGTTACTCACAACTCGCTTAAATACTCGCTTCTAGTATCTTAAAGTTTATTTAAATTTCTAAATTAATGCAATTGATGTTCCCTTTTACATCGACAGCAGCCGTAGTAGTGGCAGAAGTGGGATATGTTTTTGGCATCCGAAAGTACACAGTTACAAGCATTGAAGTGCTCTTAGGTTTTCCTAGGTTTATGATATCAAAGGACACAACCCGATTTTGAAGATCTAAAATTAAATAAATAAATAAACGACTTTTAAGTGGTTGATGGATTTTGGAATGGTTAAGCAAACATTTGACTTTTATGTTCCAGCTGCATATCATGTCTCGTAGTATTTAACCATAATTTTTGTTTATATTTTGACGACCGTTTCTTTTCAAGTACAATACGAATGCAATAACAGAACCTTCCGCAATCGGTTGTTTTCCATGTGAAGTATATGCAACGTCACGTCAAAATACTCTATACTCAAGCTACTTAAAACTGTATACTTAGGTTACAATGGTTACTGGATATACCAGCTTGAGCAAGTTGCCATTCTTGTGCAAAAGTGTTGCCATTTGTATCTAGCGCTGCATTCATTCAACAAAGATGGTGGTTAAACCAGCGGTTCTCAACCTTTTAAAGTCGCCCCCCCTCCAACAAAGGCTAACTTACGGTGGCACCCCCCCTTCACATTTATCAGCTACATTCAGTTTTTTAATCTTTAACAATGAACATTGAGTCGAAATCTCTACAAAATAATGTTATCAGTAAAGTTTGAATGAACATTTTAAGCGAAAATGGATATATTTTTGAGTAAAAATGAGAATATATATAAGATGATTTTTTAAAAACATTCATCACTACTTGCTCTTTGGTTTTTCTCGCCTCCCCCCCCCCTGAAAACGCTCTGCGACCCCTTGGGGAGTCGGGTTGAGAAACGCTGGGTTAAACCAATTTGTAATTTTATGGTAAAATTGATTTTTTCCCCCTTCCTTAATCAACGTAACTTAAAATTAATGTCTCTTCAGCATCAAACTACTCTAATCGCTCCCATAAAAGTAACGAAATTTTCAAATTTCCACAACATGTTGCTATATGAAAAAAGATAGTACGTGAACTATGAACGGCGACTTTTCATAAAATTCGCCAATTTTTGCTGTTTTTGTGTTGTCTTGAGGTAAAATTCGAATGCTTAACAATTTTTAATAGAATAACATTTTACTTTTACATTATTATTACTTTGTTAGTATAAAGCAAACAGAAACATTTCTAGAATAAACAAACAACTCTCCTCGATGTTTTCTCCTTGAAAACATCATTGAACTTGTTTTCCTTTAGAAATCCCAAAATGAGCGTTAAGCACGTCAGAGTAGGATATTGACGAAATCTCTCTATTCAAAAATGGAGGTTTGCCTTGACCTGTAATTTTAACCCATTTATGCCTAGCGTCCCTTTTTTGGGACGGCATTTTCGCTATTAGTCGAAAACGTTAGTTATTTTTCCTAGCCTTTATTCATGAGTATTGAGCCTCAACTCTACAAAATATTTTAACATAACCAAGTAGTATGTTGATATTTCAATTTTTATGCATAATGATTTTAAAAGAAATCATCCCTTGTTCAAGAAGTTGACATCAGAAATTTATCTATTATTTCTGTTATCAGTAAAAATCGAAGAAAGTCGCAAAAATATCCAGGCACAAATGGGTTAAGGACTCTGTAAGAGAACTGCAAATAGACGTTGGTTGTAATGTTTAGAGCCCACTTCATTCTCCAAGAATCAGTTTAAAGACACATCCAGAGCCTGATTACTGCAGAGGCTCTGGCCTAGGGCTTCAAAATTTAGATCAAATTAACCATTTATTAAGTAGTTTAAGAACAAATATTCAATGTTTTAATATTTAGATAGTTTTCGTTATGAGTTTTAGTAATTCGCGCATGTTATTCAAGCTAATTCCCCTATGTAGTGTCCTAAAAATCCATTAGATCTTATACAGGATCTGAAAATAAGATACATTTGAGTTATTTCGTAACAGGCATCAGAGGATTACGTCATTTCAAATATGATACGTCCACGAACTTGGATATAAGACGATCATGGACTAGCGACAGACGGGCGAAATAGCGTCGGCCTCTCAAAGGAAAATACTCGACCCCTTTTAATGATTAGCTACATAAGCGCCCTCTAGCAACGCATGTCGACGAATTATGATGCAGTCTACTACTAACACACGCATGCGCACAGCATAAACTTAATGATTACGTCTTACAGTACCATCTTACAGACAAATTTCATTTAGCTCTTTTCGATGATGTCGATGATCGTCTGGCACAGGGAAATAAACAAGGGGGGGAAAAAAAGAAGCCCCTTTGAGAAAAGGGATTTGTCCTTGAGGGGTTAAGTGGAGTCAATAAACTAACAACGGGGCCCATTTTTGTTTTCTGGCAGGTTGTGTTGTCATTGTTTCGTTGTTCTCTTTGCAGGTTGAGAAAGTCGGTGTATTGTCGAGAATACTATTGCAACAACGATCAAGTACAAGATGTAAGTGTAACTTTTGATGAAATTTCCAGTGTTTTTATGTGTAGTTAATTCAAAAATATAAATTATGTTAACGTTTTGTGTGATTTTGTTGATTGGTTAGATTATATGACTAAAAATACTAGTTTGCTGATACTCATGTCATTCATTTCTTAGGCATTATCAATGAATTTTAAACTACTGGAGTAAAAACTATTTTAAGCAACCGTCTCTATTTTTTCAGGCAACTTATTTTTTCATTGGGATTTCTTAGATAGCTTCACCCGTCTTCATGTCATTTCTTAAAACCATTTTCATGAAACGGGGATGAGATATGCGAATAAAAGCAATGGTATGAATTGCTTACAGTTGTTTGCTTCTAAAGTCTCATTCCTTCCTTATATTTTTCTATTTTTGTTCATTTGTTTGTTTATCTGTTATTTTAATGGGGACATCTATATATTTATTCTTGTCTTAACTTTGAAATTTCCAATAAAAAGCATCATTTTTCAGTTAGCTTACTATTTAGCGTTTATGAACTGAATCAATACTTACAAAAACAGTTGGAAAACTGCATGTGACGGTACGGAGTATAGAAGAGTATATTATATGATTCTACTTAAGGTTTTATTTTAAGCATTTCAACAGATATTTTAATAACTGATAACACGATTTCAAGTAGTATTTTTACAACTATTGAACTGAAAATAAAAATTTGTTATTGAATTTTCAAAGCTGATTTCATAATTCATAACTAATATAAAAAATCTGATGTGTCAACCACATGACTTCCTTGCACGTCCATTAGATCAAAAATATTTTCGGCGCACTTCCTCTAAACTTATTTGTTTGAAAGAGATAAAATATCAATAATAGTAAGGTTTAGCGATTTCTAGACAAATATTTCGATATCGCCCAGCTGAGTTCAATTTGAAATATTTCCTTCTGACACTTTATTTGGCGATATTTCACCAAAAGCCGACAAACTTGAGATAGTCTGCGAGATTTTGGGGATAGCCAAAGTAGTCATTGACCACAGACTTTCAATGAATTGAATGCATCCATACACCTCAATGTATTTAAAGTCATTTGGCTCATCCTGTAAATAAATTCTCAGTCGATTGCTGTCAAAAAAGATATGGAAAACAGTTAGATATTACAATAGTTCTAAATACAAAAGTTCAAAAATCTACGGGTTAAAGTTTTACAGTTATACAAAATACGAAATAATTTTTGGCGCCAAATTTGGCGATATTTCGGTGAAACTCGTCAATGTCGACGAAATTTGGCGAGATTTTAAGCATGAACCAAACAATGACAGATTATCGCCAAAACTCGCCAAGAACGATGACAAATGGCGATACTTTGGGCATGGACCCAATGACTGACTATCGCCAAATTTGGCGATATTTCGCCAAAACTCGCTAAGGTCGAGGACAGACGGCGAGTTTTTGGGCATGTACCAAACAATGACTGTCTACAGTTGTATTATATTGAAGATGTCCATAGACATTAAAGTACTGAAATTCTTTTCGGTGGTCCTGCATATAAACTCTCCAGTAGATTGGAACCAAAAATTGAGATGCACAACTAGATGTTACAACATTCTTATATATGAAATTTCATAATAGTTTTTGAGATTTGAGAGTTAAATATGCACACACGTACACCAAAAGTCACCAGCTTGGCGACTTTGGCATAGTTCTTGAGGGAGGCACGTGACCGTGGTCGGACCATTACCTAACTTATGTGGTAGGACGGTATTGTGCTTGAAATGGATGAATGCCCCTAAAATTGCCATTGACCGTAATGTATTGGAAATCTTTTGAGTGTTCCTGTAGCAGAACTACAAATGATAAAGACACTTTTTTTAATGGAGAAATTCATTTTCTAACTCTTTACAGCATACATCACTTCTGAGTCGTTTGAAATAGCCCAATACCTCTAAAAAACGCTTTGATGAATTTCGGCCCATAGAGCGTAATGTATTTCGAATCTTTTGGGCGGTTCTGTAGATAAACTATCCAGTCGAATGGAATCGAAAGGGGAGGTGCACAACTAGATGTTACAGCAATCCTAAATATAAAGTTTCAACATTCTACGCCTAATAGTTTTTGAGATATGCGAGTTTAATGAGTTTCGGCTCATTGAGCGTAATGTATTTCGAATGTTTTGGGCAGTCCTGTAGATAAACTATCCAGTCGAATGGAACCAAAAGGAGAGGTGCACAACTAGATGTTACAACTATCCAAAATATGAAGTTTCGACATTCTACGCCTAATAGCTTTTGAGTTAGGCGAGTTTAATGAATTTCGGCCCATAGAGCGTAATGTATTTCGAATCTTTTGGGCGGTCCTGTACATAAACTATCCATTCGATTGCCACCAAAAGGGGAGGTGCACAACTAGATCACAGAACAATCCTAAATATCAAATCTCAACATTCTACGACCCATAGTTTTTGAGATATGCGAGTTACATACATACGTACGTACGTACGTACGTACGTACAGACGGCATGGAAAAACTGGCCACAGCAGACTCGCCGCTGGTCAAAATGAGTTGCAGACGCGTTAATATGATCGTGCATGCTAGCCTACGATAGGATGCACCGAAAAAAATTTTTAAATTAAATTTAGAGGTAGTCAAAATCGGTTTTATTGTCGAAATTTGGCCACCAAAATTTTTCGGGATCACATTACTTCCTTATACTACGTACAAGGAAGTAACAAGAAAAAATACCAATTTAAAATTTATTCAGTAAAAATCTCGAAAAATTATTTTTATTGAACAAATTTTTAACTTCACACAGGGGTGTAGCCAAAGGGGGGGGGTCATAACCCCACCATGAGGAAATTTTTGCCATACAAAATGTATATTCTTCACTCCCTTATCACACACATATATGCATATATGTGAGTTGTAGTAGTTGTAACCCCCCCCCCGCAAGAAAAATTTCTGGCTACGCCACTGACTTCACACAATAGCTTGAACTCTTGTTTTTCAAAAGTGTTATTTGAAAATTTATTTCCATTTCCCTGTTATTGAATTTTTATTATTTTACTTGCTGCGTTAAACATTTTGCTGTTGATTCCCTTTTAATCCGCTGTTGTTAAAAACATCATAAAATTATGTAACCTATTTAATTCTAATGCATTTTAACTATAAACTATAGTTTAAAAAATCTGATGTGTCCAACACATGACTTCCTTGCACGTCCATTAGATCAAAAATATTTTCGACGCACTTCCTCTAAATTTATTTGTTTGAAAGAGATAAAATATCAATAATAGTAAGGTTTAGCAATTTCTAGCCAAATATTTCGATATCGCCAAGCTGAGTTCAATTTGAAAGATTTCCTTCTGACACTTTATTGGGCGATATTTCACCAAAAGCCGACAAACTTGAGATAGTCAGCGAGATTTTGGGGATAGCCAAAGTAGTCAGTGAGCACAGACCTTCAATGAATTGAATGCATCTATACACCTCAATATATTCAAAGTCATTTGGCTCACCATGTAAATAAATTCTCAGTCGATTGCTGTCAAAAAAGATATTGAAAACAGTTAGATATTACAATAGTTCTAAATACAAAGTTAAAAAAATCTACGGGTTAAAGTTTTAGAGTTATACAAAATAGGAAATAATTTTTGGCGCCAAATTTGGCGATATTTCGGCGAAACTCGTCAATGTTGACGACATTTGGCGAGATTTTAAGCATAAACCAAACAATGACAGATTATCGCCAAATTTGGCGATATTTCGCCAAAACTCGCCAAGAACGATGACAAATGGCGATACTTTGTGCATGGACGAAATGACTGACTATCGCCAAATTTGGCGATATTTCGCCAAAACTCGCCAAGGTCGAGGACAGACGGCGAGATTTTGGGCATGTACCAAACAATGACTGTCTACAGTTGTGTTATAATGAAGATGTCCATAGACATTAAGGTACTGAAATTCTTTTCGGTGGTCCTGTAAATAAACTCTCCAGTAGATTGGAACCAAAAATCGAGATGCACAACTAGATGTTACAACATTCTTATATATGAAATTTCATAATAGTTTTTGAGATTTGAGAGTTAAATATGCACACACGTACACCAAAAGTCGCCAAGCTTGGCGACTTTTGGCATAGTTCTTGAGGGAGGCACGTGACCGTGGTCGGACCATTACCTAACTTATGTAGTAGGACGACGGTATTGTGCTTGAAATGGATGAATGCCCCTAAAATTGCCATTGACCGTAATGTATTGGAAATCTTTTGAGTGTTCCTGTAGCAGAACTATAAATGATAAAGACACTTTTTTTAATAGAGAAATTCATTTTCTAACTCTTTACAGCATATATCACTTCTGAGTCGTTTGAAATAGCCCAATACCTCTAAAAAACGCTTTGATGAATTTCGGCCCATAGAGCGTAATGTATTTCGAATCTTTTGGGCGGTCCTGTAGATAAACTATTCAGTCGAATGGACCGAAAGGGGAGGTGCACAACTAGATGTTACAACAATCTTAAATATAAAGTTTCAACATTCAACGCCGAACAGTTTTTGAGATATGCCAGTTTAATGAATTTCGGCCCATTGAGTGTAATGTATTTCGAATGTTTTTGGGCAGTCCTGTAGATAAACTATCCAGTCGAATGGAACCAAAAGGGGAGGTGCACAACTAGATGTTACAACTATCCAAAATATGAAGTTTTGACATTCTACGCCTAATAGCTTTTGAGTTAGGCGAGTTTAATGAATTTCGGCCCATAGAGCGTAATGTATTTCGAATCTTTTGGGGCGGTCCTGTACATAAACTATCCATTCGATTGCCACCAAAAGGGGAGGTGCACAACTAGATCATAGAAAAATCCTAAATATCAAATCTCAACATTCTACGACCCATAGTTTTTGAGATATGCGAGTTACATACATACGTACGTACGTACAGACGGCATGGAAAAACTGGCCACAGTAGACTCGCCACTGGTCAAAATGAGTTGCAGACGCGTTAATAGGATCGTGCATGCTAGCCTACGATGAGATGCATCGAAAATAATTTTTAAATTCAATTTAGAGGTAGTCAAAATCGGTTTTTATGTCGAAATTTGGCCCCCAAAATTTTTCGGGATCACATTACTTCCTTATACTACGTACAAGGAAGTAAAAAGCACATAAAAATGTAACGGTCATTCCTTTTATAGAGTACTTTTTGAAAGAATAAATAACTAAATATTCTTAATTGTCTCTGTAGCTTAATCTTCCTTTTTAAAATTAGAAAGCATTCAGTTTTCTCTCTCCAGAATTACTTAAAAGAAGAGGTTCTATTTTTATTATTTGAAAGCTCAAAAATTACAGCTGCACGGCTTTATTACTTCCTTGTACGTAGTATAAGGAAGTAATGTGATCCCGAAAAATTTTGGGGGCCAAATTTCGACAAAAAAACCGATTTTGACTACCTCTAAATTTAATTTTAAGAATTTTTTCGATGCATCTCATCGTAGCCTAGCATGCACGATCATATTAACGCGTCTGCAACTCATTTTGACCAGCGGCGAGTCTATTGTGGTCAGTTTTTCCATGCCGTCTGTACGTACGTACGTATGTTCGTACGTACGTACGTACGTATGTATGTAACTCGCATATCTCAAAAACTATTGGTCGTAGAATGTTGAGATTTGATATTTAGGATAGTTCTATGATCTAGTTGTGCACCTCCCCTTTTGGTCGCAATCGAATGTATAGTTTATGTACAGGACCGCCCAAAAGATTCGAAATACATTACGCTCTATGGGCCGAAATTCATTAAACTCGCCTAACTCAAAAACTATTAGGCGTAGAATGTCGAAACTTCATATTTTGGATAGTTGTAACATCTTGTTGTGCACCTCCCCTATTGGTTCCATTCGACTGGATAGTTTATCTACAGGACCGCCCAAAACATTCGAAATACATTACGCTCAATGGCCGAAATTCATTATACTCGCATATCTCAAAAACTATTAGGCGTAGAATGTTGAAACTTTATATTTAGGATTGTTGTAACATCTAGTTGCGCACCTCCCCTTTCGGTTCCATTCGACTGGACAGTTTATCTACAGAATCGCCTAAAACATTCGAAATACATTACGCTCTATGGGCCGACATTCATCAAAGCGTCTTTAGAGGTTTTGGGCTATTTCAAACGACTCAGGAGTGATATATGCTGTAAAGAGTTAGAAAATGCATTTCTCCATTAAAAAAAGTGTCTTTATCATTTACAGTTCTGTTACAGGAACACTCAAAAGATTTTCAATACATTACGGTCAATGGCAATTTTACGGGCATTCATCCATTTCAAGCACAATACCGTCCTACCACATAAGTTAGGTAATGGTCCGACCACGGTCACGTGCCTCCCTCAAGAACTATGCCAAAAGTCGCCAAGCTTGGCGACTTTTGGTGTACGTGTGTGCATATTTAACTCTCAAATCTCAAAAACTATTATGAAATTCATATGTAAGATTGTTGTAACATCTAGTTGTGCATCTCGATTTTTGGTTCCAATCTACTGGAGTTTTCTTTACAGGACCACCAAAAAGAATTTCAGTACTTTAATGTCTATGGAAATCTTCAATATAATACAATTGTAGTCAGTCATTGTTTGGTACATGCCCAAAATCTCGCCGTCTGTCCTCGACCTTGGCGAGTTTTGCCGAAATGTCGCCAAATTTGGCGATAGTCAGTCATTTGGTCCATGCCCAAAGTATCGCCATTTGTCATCGTTCTTGGCGAGTTTTGGCGAAATATCGCCAAATTTGGCGATAATCGGTCATTGTTGGTCCATGCTTAAAATCTCGCCAAATGTCGTCGACATTGACGAGTTTCGCCGAAATATCGCCAAATTTGGCGCCAAAAATTATTTCGTATTTTGTATAACTCTAAAACTTTAACCCGTAGAATTTTGAACTTTTGTATTTAGAACTATATTATAATATCTAACTGTTTTCAATATCTTTTTTGACAGCAATCGACTAGGAATTTATTTACAGGGTGAGCCAAATGACTTTAAATACATTAAGGTGTATGGATGCATTCAATTCATTGAAAGTCAGTGGTGGTCAATGACTACTTTGGCTATCCCTAAAATCTCGCAAACTATCTCAAGTTTGTCGGCTTTTGGTGAAATATCGCCAAATAAAGTGTCAGAAGGAAATCTTTCAAATTGAACTCAACTTGGCGATATCGAAATATTTGGCTAGAAATCGCTATACCTTACTATTATTGATATTTTATCTCTTTCAAACAAATAAGTTTAGAGGAAGTGCGTAAAAAACATTTTTGAATTAATTGACGTGCAAGGAAATCATGTGTTGGACACATCAGATTTTTTACTTCTTGTACGTAGTATAAGGAAGTAATGTGATCCCGAAAAATTTTGCGGGGCCAAATTTCGACATAAAAACCGATTTGACTACCTCTAAATTGAATTTTAAAAATTTTTTCGATGCATCTCATCGTAGGCTAGCATGCACGATCATATTAACGCGTCTGCAACTCATTTTGACCAGTGGCGAGTCTACTGTGGCCACTTTTTCCATGCGGTCTGTACGTACGTACGTACGTATGTATGTAACTCGCATATCTCAAAAACTATTGGTCGTAGAATGTTGAGATTTGATATTTAGGATTGTTCTATGATCTAGTTGTGCACCTCCCCTTTTGGTGGCAATCGAATGATAGTTTATGTACAGGACCGCCCAAAAGATTCGAAATACATTACGCTCTATGGGCCGAAATTCATTAAACTCGCCTAACTCAAAAGCTATTAGGCGTAGAATGTCGAAACTTCATATTTTGGATAGTTGTAACATCTAGTTGTGCACTTCCCCTTTTGGTGGCAATCGAATGGATAGTTTATGTACAGGACCGCCCAAAAGATTCGAAATACATTACGCTCTATGGGCCGAAATTCATTAAACTCGCCTAACTCAAAAGCTATTAGGCGTAGAATGTCGAAACTTCATATTTTGGATATTTGTAACATCTAGTTGTGCACCTCCCTTTTTGGTTCCATTCGACTGGATAGTTTATCTACAGGACTGCCCAAAACATTCGAAATACATTACACTCAATGGGCCGAAATTCATTAAACTGGCATATCTCAAAAACTGTTAGGCGTTGAATGTTGAAACTTTATATTTAAGATTGTTGTAACATCTAGTTGTGCACCTCCCCTTTCGGTTCCATTCGACTGAATAGTTTATCTACAGGACCGCCCAAAAGATTCGAAATACATTACGCTCTATGGGCCGAAATTCATCAAAGCGTTTTTTAGAGGTATTGGGCTATTTCAAACGACTCAGAAGTGATATATGCTGTAAAGAGTTAGAAAATGAATTTCTCTATTAAAAAAAGTGTCTTTATCATTTATAGTTCTGCTACAGGAACACTCAAAAGATTTCCAATACATTACGGTCAATAGCAATTTTAGGGGCATTCATCCATTTCAAGCACAATACCGTCCTACCACATAAGTTAGGTTAATGGTCCGACCACGGTCACGTGCCTCCCTCAAGAACTATGCCAAAAGTCGCCAAGCTTGGCGACTTTTGGTGTACGTGTGTGCATATTTAACTCTCAAATCTCAAAAACTATTATGAAATTTCATATATAAGAATGTTGTAACATCTAGTTGTGCATCTCGATTTTTGGTTCCAATCTACTGGAGAGTTTATTTACAGGACCACCGAAAAGAATTTCAGTACCTTAATGTCTATGGACATCTTCATTATAACACAACTGTAGACAGTCATTGTTTGGTACATGCCCAAAATCTCGCCGTCTGTCCTCGACCTTGGCGAGTTTTGGCGAAATATCGCCAAATTTGGCGATAGTCAGTCATTTCGTCCATGCCCAAAGTATCGCCATTTGTCATCGTTCTTGGCGAGTTTTGGCGAAATATCGCCAAATTTGGCGATAATCTGTCATTGTTTGGTTTATGCTTAAAATCTCGCCAAATGTCGTCGACATTGACGAGTTTTCGCCGAAATATCGCCAAATTTGGCGCCAAAAATTATTTCCTATTTTGTATAACTCTAAAACTTTAACCCGTAGATTTTTTTAACTTTGTATTTAGAACTATTGTAATATCTAACTGTTTTCAATATCTTTTTTGACAGCAATCGACTGAGAATTTATTTACATGGTGAGCCAAATGACTTTGAATACATTGAGGTGTATAGATGCATTCAATTCATTGAAGGTCTGTGCTCACTGACTACTTTGGCTATCCCCAAAATCTCGCTGACTATCTCAAGTTTGTCGGCTTTTGGTGAAATATCGCCAAATAAAGTGTCAGAAGGAAATCTTTCAAATTGAACTCAGCTTGGCGATATCGAAATATTTGGCTAGAAATTGCTAAACCTTACTATTATTGATATTTTATCTCTTTCAAACAAATAAATTTAGAGGAAGTGCGTCGAAAATATTTTTGATCTAATGGACGTGCAAGGAAGTCATGTGTTGGACACATCAGATTTTTTCATAATAGCATGTTTTGAAAAATATACTTGAGTCTTTGCAATTGATGTTATTGCTTCATTTTACAAAAACAAAAAAAAAAACAATTTTAAAAAATAACCTTTATTGTACTGTGAAATTTTTAATGTTGACATCGAAACTAGAGTGAATTTATTTCCTCTACAAAAAGATGACATAGCAAAAAACACTCAAAATAAACTGCCATTCATTTAAATAGTTAAAACATTGTACATGCCACACATATAAGGTACTAATAATCATAGAGTACACGTGTTTTGGATCGAAAAATTTTTAGTCTTCATCAGCACCAATAGAAGTCCATATTCAGATCGGGACTGGAGACAAACACAGAGTAAAATACAGACAATTTTTGCTGGTAGTTGGCTAGTAATGGAGAATGAGGAGGCAAGAGTTTGCATTGGGGGATTGCGGTCAATTATCTGCACGTGGGATCTAGGCCGAGGGGTGGGATTGCCCTCCGTGGGGATCTTTCTAAGGGGTCCTAATCCGTATTTACGCTAAGTTTCGGAGTAAACCACCTGAAAAGGGTTTTCGGAAGCAGAAGTAAACCGTTGGGATTCTTAGAAACAAAAACATCCAGAAAAGGTAAAGGTAAATTGTTGCACGCCTCTTCTAAAGTAAATTGGTTACACGGATCAAGCGAATTTACAATTGAAAATAAATTAGAAGTATCACAATTGGAATCCACAAAAGCGAAAGTCAGCAGCCCCTGTCTGTGCATGGACTATAACTGGTGCTCATGAAGATCGAAATTTTTTCGATCGAAACACGTGTTACCTTTCATAAGTACCTTTTCTTTTATGTGTGTTGTTTTACAAAGTTTTAATGTATTTGAAAGGCTCTAGTTATGTATTGTTTTTTTTTTTAGTTCGATGATTATTGGCGGATGAACAAAAGCGATCGGGTACGACTAGGTCATACAAAGCAGCAGACGATAATCAAGTGTAAACTAAACGGACGCATTGATATGGACGATGAACAGTGCTACAGGTAACGTGCGTCTTCCGTTTCGTTACTAGAATCTAAGTTTTACGATAAAATATTTTACACCTTGTGATTTATGTTAGTTTAACCCTTTAACGCGCAGTGTTCCCGCTCTGGGAACACCAAACTCTGACGTTTTGACTGTTGCCATTCACGAAGAATACATATGATTTCTATAAAAATAGTTGCGCGTGACATAGCTCCACGAGAATCCTTTACTTTTTAGCACGTCATTTCCCGTAAAAAAAATGGTCACAATTATTTTTAACAGCACTGACATCTACTGAGAAATGGAAGAATGCGACAGCATCTGGATAGATTGCCTAATGCCGGAAAAAAGGGCAGCCGTTGCCATCGCTCGACTTCACTACCAGTAAGATGGCGGACGATTGAAACGTTCGTCGCGTGCCACAGATCTAGAGACCCCTTTTTTGACGACAGCTGGCTGTGCGCGAGCACAGCCAGCTGTCGTCAAAAAAGGGCACGCATGGAACGCGATGAACGTTGACACGCGATGAACGTTTGTGGCACGCGATGTGGTGCCTCACGTGGCACCTCATGGCACGTGTGATGTGGTGGCACGCGATGAACGTTTCGATCGTCCGCCATCTTACTGGTAGTTAAGTCGAGCGATGGCAACGCCTGCCCTTTTTTTCAGCATTGGGGAAGGCTTGCGCCTCAAAGGGTTAACTACCCAGAACAGCGTTAAAAAAAGTATAAAAAATGAAAGATTTAGTATGTGTCGCAGAGTAAAGCTTTAAATTTTACATACCAAAAAATATATTCTTTGTAAAAATTGCTATAGAGGTATTATTCAATGTAATTGTAGTCATTTTCTGTAACTACTTTTCTTCATTGTATCTTTTTAATAGTGTGCTGAAGCTAGTGTCTTACTGCTACTTTAAAAATAAAACTAAACAATTCTAAGCAAATTATTTTAAAATGTTTTAAATTACCATGAATCAAAATTTCTAGAATAACGCAAGCTCCGTAACTTCAAAAATGAGCTTATTACAGAAATCATATCATTCATTTCAATCATTGTGTTAAATTTGATGTTCACAATGCTGTTACAAAATTTCACATTAAAAATACCAACCTAATGGTAATAAAAACTCTAAACTAACAGAATTTCATCAGTGATTCTTTGCTTTAACTCGCTTTGAAAAGAATTATGGAACTCTAAGTGCAAACTCTTCATTTTTTTTTTTTTCAACCAGACATTTTAGGTTGTTCCACAGCGCAGAGCATGGAAACTGCTTCACTTTCAACGCACTATGGAACATGGCAGACCATAAGATGCTCTACGCCTATGAATCGGATATGTGGAACAAGCCTACAGGCAAGATATCTCAGTTACGTTATTATTATTATTATTACTATTATCATTAATGCCATTGTCATTGGAGTTATTATTTAAATGGGGAATTACAACAACACCCCATTTTCGGGTTATCGAGTAAATTTCCTAGATTTTTGTAACTGTTAAAAATTGAAGTTTATAAATTAATAACACTTATTTTAAGTAGTAGCTAAAGTTTCTTATATATATATATATATATATATATATATATATATATATATATATATATATAATAGTATAGAAGTAGATTATAAAATAGTAATAATAAGGCATTATATAGGTATGGGGCATTCGTAAAAAAATGTTATGCCTCTCCTTTTTAAATTAAAATCGTGGTTATATCACTGAAAATGGTAAACGGCCGAAGTGTGAAGGTCCCGGGTTCGTGTCCCCTCGCGCGGTCGTCGATCTAATGGTCTGGAGTTTTGGTAGGTTTTCTCCAGATGTAACGTGAATACGCGTTAGAACCCCTTAGAAAGTCATCCTACCAAGGCATCCCTCATCTTAGGCAGATACCCCGCGTGTAGGTTTGCCTTAATCACACACAATCACAATCAATCAATTTTAAGTTCAAATACAAGGCTCAAATACGAGAATTGTTGGACACTTTATAAAATTAAGTAAAAGAAATTCTAAACACGGTAGAATAAAATGTAGTTGCTAATTAATTGCATGCATAACAAAATGGATATCTTTCAATTTGAAATCCTTTGGAGGCTCGTACAACAATCTAGACGATATTTGATTCCATTCCAAGTATTTGAAAGCATCTGAGGAATTATGGAATGAATAGCAGCCATGAGTCGCTGCTGGAGTTCCTGTGCACTAGGACATGTTAATCCTGTAAACAATATCTTTGACGTAACCCCACATGAAGCAAGCCAAGGGGGATTAAATACGGCGATCGATTAGGCGACTGAATCGGACCACCGCGACCTATCCTTCTGTTTGCGAAATCTTGATTGAGACAATAGCGCACAGGCACTGACCCATGTGGAGGTGAGCCGTCCTGGTGAAAAATTACGTCGCCAAATCTTTGCACACAGTCGCCCTGTCCACTAAGCTCTTCTGAATCTCTTGCCAAAGTCCTTGACACCTAGCTCCATCTATCAGATTTTTTTGGTACAAAATTATAGGAAACGAAAAATCTAGACACTTTCGTAAGTCGACCATCATTTAAATACCCCCTTCGCACGTAGTTTGAGCTAAGTTGTATTCATTAAAAACAGATTTATTGTTATCGCCTGAAGGTTTAAAAAAATCATAATTTTTTGTAAACTTGGGTAAATGAACTCTGACTCTTGGGGTTTGAGAAGTTGAAATTCTGTGATGGAGGAAAAAAAGTCTCCTCGTGGATCATAAACCTTAATGTAATGATGACTCACGTGGCAGAGTGGTTATGTCACTGAAAATGGTAGATGTCCGAAGTGGGAAGATGCCGGGTTCGGGTGCCATCGCGCGGCTCTCGATCTAAGAGTCTGGAGTTTTGTTAGGCTTTCTCCAGGTGTAACGAGAATACGCGTTTACCCCTTAGAAATCCTCCTACCAGGGCACAGGTGACAAATCCTCCTAGCATAGAGTTGCCAAAATCACACAAACAAAGCTTAATGTAACGAAAAAAATTTTGGATTTTCTTTGGGGAAAAAAATTACTCTATTGTGGTACATGGTAAAGTCGACAATAATAATAATATGTATATGCAAATTTCGAAGCTATTTATTCGGTCTATTTACAAAAATTACAATACTTAGAGACAGGTGCACAAACTGAAATCATAAAAGCTGAATGATGAATCTCTCCAACTTCGTTGGAAAGAACTGAAAAAAAAAAAGCACATTTGCCCGCAGCTGAAATTTTGTTTTCACACCTGCCTTGCCTTTTCCAGAACTTCTCTTAGACCTGAACGTCCAAGCGGAGGAGTATCTAGATGACCACAAGACTCCGTCCATCCTGATATACGTGCACGATCCCTGGTTCTACCCGGATTTCGGATCGGAAGCAGTGAAGGCCAGGGCGGGACATTTCTACAGTGTAGGCATGAGAAAGGTAAATAACTGTTAGTTTGTTTGTTTTTTAAGGACGGGTATTTTAAGTGGAGATGTGTTCTTTCTCACCGTACACTGTTATAAATATAAGTTCAACATTTCAAAAATAACCGGTGAAATCAGAGAGTTACAAGCAACGCCATATACGTTGAACCGTATTAATGGTTCACCCGGAAATGTCTTGTAAAAGCCAAGTACCGATTGAACCCAGATTTCGGTTCAACTGTGAAAAACAGAGTTTTCCGGTGAACTAACATGGCCGCGTTAGGAGGTTGGCGGCGTTTACAAAAAATAAGAAAAAACTGCTTCATGAATTTTTCGAAAAGAAAAATCTTTCGAAAATGGAGGAAAGTACCTTTGTTAAAAAATATAGGCTGTGTAAAGGAGCTATCACATTTGACATCGAATAAACACGTTTGACAGCAATGGCTATCTACATTCATTTAAAAGAGAACAGAAACTGATTATAGTTCATAATTCATCAATATTTTTGAGTTATTATTATTTTTCTAAAATCACGTGTAAAATAGCAGAGCTCAATATTCAATTTTTAACAAAAAAAATTTATTGCAAATTGAGATAGAACAATACTATATCTAATTTGTTTTTGCTAACAATTCTGTCAATCGTGGCTTAGTTGTCAACGCGTGATCGTTTGAACCCTTCATTGTGGGTTCGAGTCCCGAGTAGAACTTTATTTCTCCTTTTCTTCTATTAATGTGTGTTAATTATGCTTTATAATGGTGCTTGAGGAAACACCACTAAAATGGTGAATCGTAGCACCACATTTTTCGAAATAACGTTTGCAGTTAAATTGGCACCGGAATTTCAGTGAAACGTTGAACTATATTTTTAACATAGAAAGAACAGTTATGCTAGTATGAATATTTAATTTGAGTGAAAAATTTGCCTTTTCAGACCACCACTAAACTTCTTCCGCTGCCGTACCAGACAAACTGCACTACCTACAGTTCCATGCCATGGGCTCAGAGAAACAAAGGCCATTTGACGCCCAAGGTGAGTGAATTTTTGGAAGGGGGGGGGGGGAGGTAGCAGGCCCGTAGCCAGAGGGATGCATTTGGGGACAGCTCCCCCCCCACTTGAAAAAGATCTTCCCCCTCCCCTGTAAACCCTTTCCTTTACTTCCGGACACGCAAAATAAAAAGAAAAGTGTTTTGAAAAAAATTTTTAATTGAAAAGTTGAAGTAAAAATTAATTTTTAAAAAAGTAAATATATTTTTATTCTTAAATCTTGCTTTTCTACCATTGAAATATACACGACAGATTGTGCGTTTCCAACATTAAAACAAGTCTTAAAGCTCCAATGATTATCTATGCTACTAACAGAAAAGAAGATATTGTCTTGCATTTAACTAAGATATTGTTAAAAATATTATCTTAGAGGATTTCGTTGACCTATTTGTCAACATACACAGACGAATGGTCTAGATCAGTGGTTATATGAACCTTTTTATCCTTGCGAAACCCTTCTAAAATACGAAAGGAATTGGCAAACATATTGTACGCAAAGTCGTTAGTAACAGTCAAGAAAACAATGAAACTTACTAGAACACTTGTTTCCTGTGTCATACAATAGTTCATGGCAAGAAACGGAACATCTAAATGCAAATACAGTGGAACCCCGATCTATCGTTCCCGCATTCATCGTTTTCCCGTATTGACCGTTTTATTTCTAGGGTCCCTGCACAAACTGTATTCAAATAACGTTAACAAAACCCGCATGTATCGTTCGTCAAAAATTGGCTTTCCCGTGTTCATCGTTGTAAAATGTTTCTTCTGACCGAAATGAAATGGATGATCAAGTGGATCTATGGCTTACAAATCTAATTACTTCCTGGCATGATATCTTGGGTTGATGATGGTATTGGTGAAGAGTTCTTACATCTAGCAGGGATGAGTATGACGTGAAACGCAGTGATTATATTTCCATTGATTTAGAAGTAGGAACGTGCGGTATCCTAAGAATGGAAAAAAATGTGACACAAAAAAGGAAAATAATCGCGAAGAAGCTGAGAATTCATGCCAATGAGACTGAGCACTAGTGCCAGTTTATCCTACACAATAACGGTATTTGAAATTGTATTACTTTTATATACAAACATGAATACACATTAAAAGACGAAAAAAAAAATTGTAAATCTTGAAAACTTAATTAAAAGATTATTGAAAAACCCAGTGTAAAATGACTGATTTTTTAAAAATAAGTATCCCTTAATTTCTACACAACTTCAATTTGTTTCTTTTACAGTTTGGTAGCAAATATAGTATTTTTGGTGTACTGTATACATTGTGTGTATTCATAAATACTGTTTTCTTCGTATTTTGACTATAACCCGCATTCTTCGTTTTCCCGCATGCATCGTTTTTTACTATGCACCCCTTGAAAAACGATAGATCGAGGTTCTACTGTATCAATAAAAACTGAAATGATAGCTACAATAAAATGAATGAAAATTTAACCAACTTGTTAAATGAACTTTGTTGAGCACACATATAAACAATAAACAAAACAGAACATGCTACACTAAATCATATCCACTAGGTTACGATGCTACATACCCTTCAACAGCTGTAAAAGCACCAACAGTGAACTTAGTCCGATCATGCTTCTATGGGACCCCGGGGCAAGAGATTGATGAGACTATTTCAGGGTACTCTCATATACTATCACTACTATTTTAACCCATTTTTCATTCGTTTTCGAAGTATAAAAATTAAAATATTTGGTTAATAAAATAATTTTGTACATCACCTGATTAGTATATGTGGTGCATTTTACTAACTGGGAAATTTTTTTTAACCCGTAAGCACGCGCGTCTACTTTTGTAACTTAAGTAGTCGCATGGGGTAAATCTTACCCCATTTTGTCTTCTTTATATTTTTGACTAAAAACGTTTTAAAAACAAATTTTTGGACTTATAACGTAAAATACATCAGTTCTGTTGTGTTTCATGGGAAGAAATCGTGCTTTTTTATATTTATTTTGAGATTTTCTGGCAGTTTCTTTAAATATCATGCTTTCTGAGAAGAGAATCGCATAGGATATGCTTTATACCTAAAAACACTCATTACTTTATTAATATGATATTAATTTCATTTAATAGCCTTTTGTCAATACATACCAGTAGTGTAACGTCCATTTATAGTTAATTTACATTTAGTTTATACTTAGTTTACGTTAACAACGTAATGAAACGTTGTTAGTCGGACGGGGAGTATTGAATCCCAGAGTGGAATTTTCTTCCCTTCCGGATAACAAAGAAACGAAATTCCTTCACCCACCCCCAACTAGACCTTGACTTTGAAAGGTAGAAGACGGGGCAAACTTGTTCTCAAAAAATTTCTCCCATTTTACGAAGTCGCTGGGGAGAGATTTACCCCAACGCGCCTGCTTACGGGTTAAGTAAGGCACGTATAAAAATTAAAAAAGTGTAAATTTTTGAAAATTCACTAGAAGAATTTTTTCTTAACGTCATGCAGGAATAACTGGAAATGAATGGGCTGATAATTTAGCTAAAAAAGGAACGGTAATTTCGCAATCAAATAATAGCGAAGTACCATTTTCATCAATTAAAAGAATTTTAAAAAATACCATGGGAAAAAATTATAGTTCCAAACTATTAGAAGAAATTAAGAGTAAGAAGTGGATGGAATCGATTCATAAAATCCCAGACTTTTCCCTAGATCCATCGTAGTAGCGGAATTCCACCTGGAGACTGGACATTATTGTCTTGCAAAACACCTATACCGAATTGGTATATATAAGCACTCTGTGCAAACAGAATTTTCAGATGTACAGAGATCATTTGTTAAGTTGATGTTCATTGAATGAGGAAGGGGGCCGCGGTAGCCCAGTTAGGAGAGGCGTCGGTCTCGCAGCCGAAATTTTGCGAGTTCGATCCTGGGACCAATCAAAGACAGCCTGATGATCAGTAGTGCTGCCATCTATCGGCTCCTAAATGAGGTAGAAATGCACAGTTCGGGAGTCTGTGGTAGAAACGAACACACTTGGTAGGTACTGCCGCTATCGTTCTAATCTGAATTTGGGGTTGGTACAAAATGCTGTAAAAGCAGAGGTGTAGAAGCCCCCCCATAATCCATGAAAACAAGCAAGACAGAACAGATTGAATGAAGAAGACATACAATGAATATTGGCTTGCTAGATAGTTAATGAAATTGATATCCAGTGACTAATTTTCTTGTCTGTTTATGTTTCCACGGTTTTGATATATATTTTATGTTTAAGCTCCAATCTCATGCATCAAAGATGCATGGGAACCTATGGTGTGAAGTCAAGTGCTTTTGCAATAAAAAAATATATAAATTTCTTAACGTAGTCTTTTTTCCTACCTTATTTTGAATATTATTTCAACTTACATTGACCACTTATCTCTAGTAGAATACGAATTAAAGCGTGTTGCCACCTTTTCGGGACACCATGTATATCACTACAGAAAAAGAAAATTGAGTTGAAAGTAAAAGAATGAAGTGAAATTTTATTAGTGTTTCATAAGTGATAATTATGTACGGAGGTACATTTCTTGGAGTATCATATTTCATACAAAGGGTAAAATAGAATCACTTTATGAATTATGATATACTATGCATTGAAGTAAAAATAAATATGCAATAAATTTCTGAAAAACTAGACGTGGGAGCTTTATATCCTTTAAGTTAGGGTTCTCCCGTAAGTTGCTTTTTTGGACAAAAGCCAATCTGCTAATTGCAATCTCTTAATACTTTTTTCTCCACACATTAATCGAAAACAAACGTGAAAGTATATTAAAAGCATTAGCGATATGAATAAAAGGAGATGGCCTTAGCTATCTTCAGCATTGGAGGAAATGAAGTCACTGTGTTGGTCTAAGTATGGTGGATCATTTAGTTGGTTTCTTTTTAAATAACATTTGAAAGATGCACGATTTTACGGATTAAAAAGGTAAAGATGCACAATTATATGGTACAATAGTTCTCAATACAAAATCTCAGCATTCTGTAGTTAAAATTTTTGCAATCATGTCCAATACGTAATTATTCTTGCCGCCCACTTTGGCGACATGACTTCTTTAAAATAGGAACTGTCGCCAAAGAATGTCGCCATAGTCATGTTGCAATGTGGTCTAAGCAATAGGGCGGATCGGTTACAGTTTCGGCTTCACTATCCGATAGCTAATGCTGTCTCCTTGTATTCATATCTCTATGATTGATGGTCATAATGTAAAAATAAATATGCCTTTAAGTGGTCGAAACTCGAGTATGGAATTGGCCGAACGACAGTAAATGCAGCAATATTTCTTTTCATGCTTCCATTCCAGATGTGCACCCAGGAGTGTTCGCGATCCCTCCAGTTAAAAGCCTGCAAGTGCATCTCCTCTAACCTCACCCTGGTTTACGAGGACTCGTCCTGTGAAGGCAAAAGAGGTAAATTCCAACGCAATCGTATGACACTATTCCATGCTTCCAAGTCCTTTGGACTCTCTTCAACGGTCACTCTGGACAGGTACCCGCGGTAACCAAGTCTTTTTGAAGCCCGGTTCCCCATCAGAACACCGAATTTAAAACAGCGCCGACCCAGATTCTGAGCACGGGCATGAAAATAAAACCATCATCGACTGTCGGCAGGTGGGCGAAATATGTCAGGCTCTCAAAACAAAATATCCGACCCCCTTTTAATGATTAGCTACGTAATCGCCCTCTAGCGACGCATAGCGATGAATCGTGATGCAATCGACTACTAACGCCAGGGCTGGGGAGTAGCGCGCTACTTGTAGCGAAACTACAGTAGCCGCTACTTTTTTTTGTAGTTTGTAGTGTAGCGCGCTACTTTTTTTAAAAAGTAGTGTAGCGTGTAGCGCGCTACAAAAAAAACAGTAGTTTGTAGCGAATTTTGGAAGCTACTTTTGCCGTGTCATCATTTCCGGCGATTGATCCCGTGGTGCAATTTCTCTCTCTTCTGACTCCAAGCATAACTGAAACTGATGCTTGAAAGACACCCAATCACTCCCCCGCCCCCCCCCTCCCAGGGGACACACGCACACGAGGGGGGGTGAGGGGGTTTGCTTTGCCTGAAGCGGAAGCCTGACATTGTGCATCTTTTTTCTTTTTATCGTTCTCAGTATTATTTGTAGAATCACCAATCTGCCATAAAGAGGAAAAAAAAAGGAAGGTAAGAGA
Organism: Cheiracanthium punctorium; assembly: GCA_038373885.1. Classification (NCBI taxonomy): domain Eukaryota; kingdom Metazoa; phylum Arthropoda; class Arachnida; order Araneae; family Cheiracanthiidae; genus Cheiracanthium; species Cheiracanthium punctorium. The sequence continues at coordinate 414,761 of JAWZYV010019464.1, forward strand.
GGTCCAAAGTTGAACAGAGGTTATTTTGATGGGGCCTCGAGAGTCTCATTATCACACGGGCGTGTGGGCCCGTGAGCCCCTGAAAAATAAAGGCCTCGCAAATCTCTCCATTTATTGTATATTAAATTTATATATGCAGCAATAATAATTTTTATTAAGCTAAATTTCCTTTATCTATATCATAATTGTGTAACAATAAAAAGGCTTCGAGACTTATTTTCTGTTCTTCTTTCTAACACAATGATAATGGTTTCTAAGACTAGATCAATAAAATAGAAATTAAAGGCGTTATTGAAAATTTATGGCCATATGTACTTATCACAAAATATCCATTAGTTAGCATTTTTTTAAATATTATGATGAAGAAAAGAAAATTTTCTGGCGGGTGGAACTCAGCGCACACATACGCTAATAATACAAATGGATTAAAAAAATATTAAAATCAATTTTAAATGCACATTCTTGTTCTAAATGAGTATAAATACATGGGTAATTTTTAATTTAATTTTAGAATTATTTTGAAATGTTTTATTTTTATGTTGGGAAAATAGAAAACAATCACAAATAAGTTAAAAAGTCTGTAATAGTATAGGGGCCCAAAACAACCTTTTTTTTTTGCCCCGGGGCCCCTTCTATGTCTGATCAGGGTCTGCATATTTTTGACTGCTATTGCGTGTTTGCAACATAAATCAACATAAAAATGAGTATTTTTTGCTTTCGAAAAGGAATTTTACATATCTGTAAATTGTATGCTTTTGTAACATCATTAATTTTCTTTGATCTTTTTTTTTATTGCACCCATAAATACAGTGTAGTGTTCACTTGCCAGGATGATTGCCAATCATTCAGTGTCCAGTATTCCGTGAACTTCCTTTTAGGCGAAATCCTTTCAAATCTGACATGATATATAGTCAGTCCTCGCAATTAGCGATCCCCCCCCCCCCCACATCCTCTCACTCACCATCTACGGAAAACTACGAAGCGTGAGAAAAACTTACGGTTTTCTCACAGGAATTTTCTTGAAAGCATCGAGACCGCTTCTGGAAAGTCACCGACATTTTAAATTTTCTCTTTGCCTCCTCCTTATGATCGATGCATTGAACAACAATTTTATTTATGCTTAGTTTTACTAAGTTTATTTATATTAAGGTTTGGTCATTTTTCGACGTTACAGTGCACTTTTTTGAGTTTGGGCACTCTTTATTATCCTTGTGTCCTGGTGGTGTGTTGAACTTCCACAAGAGTAATGACAGTTCTGCAGTATTGTAGCTTTTCAAACATTAATTAATCACGTGATTATGTTCTACAACTCGGAATGTTTTTTGTCTCAAAGAAGTGTAAAAACTGATTAGTACATTTTTCGTGGAACCTGAAACTGAAAAAAAGAAAGTAAATATGTAGAAATTGTACACATTTTTTTTTTTTTTTTTTTTTTTTTTTTTTTACGAGTTGATAACCTTATCTTTTTTGAGTTTGTTGAAAAGGGACATAAGGTATAAGCATATGCATCCAAGATATTATTTCAGGGGCTAAAAATATTGCTGACCTCGGTTACAGTGTTCTTCGTTTGTAGTGACAGTTTTCAGATTCGGTCCTAAGGTAGAGGGAACGGTGCGACCGCACCGGGCGCCATCTCTACCAAGGCTGTTCAGAATAATATAGCACTGTGGATGTCGGAAATGCTTTCATTTACCTGTTAATAATTGTTTAATAATAAATCTTTTAGTCAATGTACAGTAGTAATCAATCATGTTAAGTGAATTTTAGTGAACTTTCTGTGAAAAAATAAATTATTAACAAGTACTCGAGGACAACTTATCAAACCCTACATCGTTACGTGATTCATAACCGTCTTATTTACCTTTACCACTCTAACTTTTTGTCAATGAGTTCCAGAGCACCATGCATATTTGACAGTCCGTATATTATTGAAGCCTCATTTTAACCCCTGAAAGCTTTTATAGCTAAATGTGTGGCGTAGCTAGGTGCAAGAGCTGATCTAGGGTACGTGGAGCCTCCCTGCAAACGTAAAGAAGCCCCGTGTTATGCTCCAGATTAAGTTTTCCTTAGTTTTGTTTTTTAGTTCGAATATGGCGCTCCGATGCCTTGCTTACCGTGTCGGGCCGTCCCTGGCTACGGGGGAGCAAGGAAGGTCAACTGTACCTGGGCGCAGCATCGGCCAAGGGGCGCTAAATGGTATATGAAAGCTACCTAGTTGCATTTTTTAAAAATAGGAGGGGGCGCAAAATCTTCAGTTGTCAGGTGGAAACGAGATTTAGTCATTTGCTGTGGGACAGAGAAACTGTTCTCTCAGCTTGTTTCCATCCCAGATTCAAACTATTCTGGATTGAGGAGGAGAGGAAGACCGAAGCCAAAAAAATGGATGGAGGAATACCTCCAGAATATGTTTCCGACAACTTCAGATATCAGTATCGAGGATCAGCCCATGGATGATGACTTTTCTGGTTTTTTTAATTTCTCTTTCGCATGCACTCGAAATAGTTACGAGGAAGAACTTACAAGGTTCTTGTCAGAGCCAATTAAACCCCTATCTTCGCTTTCGGCGTACACGTATATGAAAGAAGCCTTCAAAAAAACTAACACTGGCGTGCCGTCCAGTGCATCTGTACAAAGATTGTTTTCGATTGCATTGGACGCATTTTCTCCTCGACGATCATGTTTGGCGGATAACAATTTTGAGATCCAGCTCTTGTTAAAATTTAATAAACATGTTTTTGAATAAATTTATGGTGTTTTTATTTTATACTAGAGGCATGGCAGTCTTCCATGAATATGTTGAAATTCTGCTTTCTTTCGTTAAAATTTTAAAGTGTCTATTATATTTAAATTATTAGGTTTTTTGTGTAATAATTTTCAGAATTTAATACGAAAATATGAGAATTTCTATTAATAATTAATAGTTTGTAAAATCCTTAGAGACTTATCTCTCTCTTAGCCTTAAAATAACAATATAATTCTATAAAATTCTTTTATACCTAACACAAAGAAAAAGTTGTGTTGATGATAATAACTTTTAAAATTTCTTTAACATATATAGAGGATTTTTTAATGCAATGTTTTAAATAGATATATCATGAATTTAATTAGTAATTGTTTTCATTATTTTATAATATGCATGTCATATGTGATGTTTTCAATTAAAACAATTATACAATATTACATGGTTCACACGGGTCATTCGTCATAAATCACTAATTTGGTAAGTCATGAAAAAAGGCCTTTATACTCATTAATTTTGATTTGTGCTCAAGAAACTAGAATGTTTGTACAACATGAAAGGGGTCTCAAAACGGGCCTTTTTTTCCCGTTCAGACATCCATTTTATTATTATATTTTTAAAAACTTTTTTAGTTCTCATGATTTTTCTCATGCTTTCAGAGCTCACTTTCCCAATTTATTTTTATCATAGAGGTATTAAAACTTAATTAGTTTCAGCAATACTTCAATAATTAGCAGTAGTTGCCAGTAGCGTATATATAGGCTTCCATTTCGGGGGAAGGGGGACGATTCGGTATTTTAAACTTTATTGTTCTAAAGTTAAAAGAAATGTTTCAAAATAGCTCCTTTTTAATAATTGCTTTACATTTTCGGAGGGGGCCCGCCTCCCCCTGCTCAAATACTCGCCTGGTAGTTGTTTATTAGAGCAATAGTTTTTTCTAATTAAAGGCGAAAAGGTGCCCGGGGTCTTTCGTGCGTCCACCAAATCTGCGGCGCTCAACGCTACAAGGAAACCACCTTTTAATAAACGCGTTCTTTGGACGCGAGAGACACCCGCTGAGGTCATTAATCACGCTGGACGCGAGTAGAAAACCAAGGCTTTAGATATCGATAGTTTTCTCTAATTAGGATATAAATATCCTTAAATATGAATGTAATGCAAATTGAATCTGTTAGCAAAATTTGTCTCCTAAAAGTAGCGAAAAAGTAGCGAAGTAGCGACTCCATTTCAAAAGTAGTGTAGCTCACTACATTTGTCAAAAAGTAGTTGTAGTTGTAGTTAACTACATTTTTCGAAAAGTAGCGGTAGTTGTAGCGCGCTACAAAAAAAAAGTAGTTTTTCCCACCACTGAAGCGCACGCATGGGCACAACGTAAGCTTAACGATTACAACTCACAACGTCATCTTACAGGCAGATTTCGTTTTGTTCTTTAAGGATACACCGATGGTCGTCTTATGTCCAAGTCCGTAGTTCTGATTAAGACATTTGGAGGCCCTAAGCTTAATATTTTTTTTACTTTTTACTTGTTTTTTTTTTGGTGTGGGGGGGGGGGGGGATTTACAGTCATACCTTGTTGACACTTATAATCTCAGGGTGCAAATATTTGTTCATGGTGCCGTTCAAACCCCCCGCCCTTCGTCCTTGTCTTTATTTTATTTTAACCCATTTATGCCTAGTGTCCCTTTTTTGGGACGGCATTTTCGCTATTAGTCGAAAACGTTATTTATTTTTCCTAGCCTTTATTCATGAGTATTAAGCCTCAACTCTACAAAATATTTTAACATGACCAAGTAGGGTTTTGATATTTGGATTTTTATGCATAATGATTTTAAAAGAAATCATCCCTTGTTCAAGAAGTTGACATCAGAAATTTATCTATTATTTCAGTTATCAGTAAAAATCGAAGAAAGTCGCAAAAATATCCAGGCACAAATAGGTTAACTTAAAATCCTTAAACTTTTAATGCCACAATATTTACACTTCAAATGACGTCACTTCGATAATGCTGTATGGTGGCATGCTTTGCACCTTAACATGAAGTTCGTTTTATCCCTGGGCCCCACCATGGCCGAGTGCTTGAGGTTCTGAATATGGTAGATGGCTTACGTTTGAAGCTCGCGAGTTCGGGCCAATCGCACGCCTGTCGGTCTAAGGGTCTGGAGTTTTGGGCGTTTTTCACCAGCTGTAACGAGGCAGTCAGTGGCGGATCCAGAAATTTTTTTTGGGAGGGGCTAAATTTTTTAAAAAGCTTATTTCACCCAATTAAAATGTACTATAAAACAAAATTTTAGTCTAAACCAATGTATTAGGCTTTTGGGAGGGGCTAAGTAATAAAATAGGATCATTTTAGCTATTTAAAGAGTATAATAAAGCAGAATGTTACCCTTGAGCAATCTGTTTTGGGGGAGGGCTGAAGCCCCCTAGCCCCTCCCCTGGATCCGCTACTGGTGGCAGTAGAAGTTTTCAAAGACGAATACGGGAAGCAAGGACTGGGCACAGAAGGGAAGAAACGCTTTCCGTTAGATACTTTTGCAACGATTCAGCATGCGTTCATCGGTAGTGCAAGCGAAAAGAACATCACATTAAAAAGTGTTTAACAATCGAAAAATTTGACATGACTTATCTTACTTTGCGTACTGTTTTATTTCGCTCCAGCATTCTGCGCAGAAGACGTCGAAAAGAACACAACGGATTACTGCCGCACCCTGTGCAGAGTTCCGTGCGAGTAAGTGCACTTTTTACCATATGCTCTTTTTTTTTTTTTTTAATTTTTAGTTACGTAAATTTGTATAACACAAACTGAGTGATAGGCCATCTGTGCTTGTTCCAAGCGCTAAATGTTTCTTGTCGTATCCCTTTAAGGTTATTGCAGTGAAATAGGATGTTAATAAACTTTTGAGTTAAATTTTAAAATTGGAAAGTATTTTGAACGGGTTTTTTTTTTTTTCTTAAATGAATCTGTTTCTAGCCAAAAATATTTCCTTAAATATTTCATTTGTGTTTAAGCAGTTATGTCCAATCTTCAAATATATATATATATGCTACAGTGAAAACCCGATATCAGTCAAAACCCGAATTAACTAGAGAAAACCCGATCTAACTGACAGCGCTAGGCAAAACCCGAAGTAGGGGAAATCCGATTTATTCGGGTTTTGACTGATTTGTTAGACAATAATTTTTACATCTATTAAAAATTATTGCATTATTTCAATGATATGTTATATGACAAGTTTTTTTTGGGGGGGGGGGTCTCGCAAAGGGTCAGCGGTAGCATATTATTGAGGGGGGGAGCAAGAAAAGGATTACGGTTCAACTCGCTCATCGATTGGATTGATAGCTATTGGCGCGGATGCAACTGACCCTCGTCCGTATTCATCACTTGTTATATCATTAAAGTTGTTTTGTTTCTTATCTAACAACTGTAATTTCTCAAGAAATCTATTTTCCCAATTTTTAGTGCATAAAGCATTAACATTCCGGAATTCGTTTGGGAAAACGGGTTTTCCCGAGCGTTGTCAGTCAGAACTTCATATATATATCTATATATATATATATATGTACTATTAGAGCGCTACGGGAAAGTTGTACAGTCGCGGACCGGAGGGAGGCAAGGCTGTTGAGGTCTCCTGGCTGGCGTTGGTATAAGGCGGCTCGAGACTCTGGATTAGAGCCGATATCGTGGACTGGAGGGAGGCAAGGCTGCTGAGGTCTCCTGGCTGGCGTTGGTATAAGGCGGCTCGGGGCTCTGGATTAGAGCCGCTATTGCGAAAACCGGGCAGGATGGGTCGAGGCTGTTGAGGCGGCCGATCGTCGCTGGCCGGCAAACGCCGGGAGCGATCGATGAAAATCCTTGGGCGCCTCACGGCTGCCGATGGAAGAAATAAGTCGAAGTACGATTACATGATTTTATTGGACGTCTGGATACATATTTCTTAGGCAGTTGCAGTCCCGCGGAAGTTCGCTCCTGGGATGATGCATCCGCTTTTAACAACTTTTGAGGTCATGTCACATGATCAAAGAACATTGCAATTATTGGCCAAAAGCTAAAATCTGGGCAGTGGTTTTTCCAGGTTTGTTATGACTTTTAAGACGCCTTTGTGGCTGGCTGCCGGGACCGTCTACAAAATTACAAAGGAATTGCAAGGGACCGTGTAGTAATTGCAGTTTTTGAACGCGGATTTCTTTGTGCCAACTGAATTAAACTACGTAGTTCTAGAAATATGGGATTTTCATGGGCTTTTGATTTGTAATGTTATATATATATATATATATATATATATATATATATATATATGAAGTATCGAACTAATTCATATGCTCCTAATTTTAGTAAAAATTGTAAAATTTATTTTAGTAAAAATTGTTTTGTTAAAATTTCTTTGTAAAAACTTACACTAAAGTTAAATTTAAGTTTAAACAAAGAGGGATAAGAATTATTCCTTGAATAATCCATAAAGCAATTCGACATAACACGGCATTGACGTCTTTTAAGTGACAAGCGACAGCGTATCTTTCTGCACATACTTCACTATTGTGTCTCTACTGTATTAAGCCTAGCAATTGTGTTGAAAATATCAATTGGAATTATCTCTTCCTTAACTGTTTAACTAATTACAATCATCCAACAACATTTGTAACCCATTTTTCATGTTCAAAATAGGATTTCCACCATTGAAATACATTTCGAGGGGGGCGGGGGTTGTTTGTCACTCAGTAGTTGTTGCTTGTACTAGTTGCTAGGCTTGTTGAAATGCTCTATTGCTAGACCCGAGTGCGGATGGAAACAACTCTACACATTTATTCTTTACCGAAATGGCGGTATAAATAAGATAAATAATGGTGAATGATCCCTAAAATATGACAAATAATTACTGACACAGCTTTCAAAGAATCGACATTTGTTTACATTTTTTTCTAATTTATCTCATTTTTTTACCATATTTTTAGCCGAATTGCATTTTTAGTGTTTTTAAGTGTTTTTAACTTTCATTTGTACCTTTTTGTTAACTATATATTATATGTATCTATATCTCTGTGTTTATATTTATATATATCATCTTTAATTAACATGTTCGTTTCCCTTTTAAAAAATATACCATTAGGCGGAAAACGTTTGAAGCTTCAGTAGATTCTTCAACGTGGCCAAGAAAAAGACAGGTAAAATGAAAAAGAGAAGCAAGTAACATTTTTTAGCTCAGAAAATCTATTCTTTGAGAATAAGTGAATAGCAAGTGCAGCAAAATTAATTTATCACGACATTCCGCAGGCTCATGAAATAGATATTTGTAATAAAATAAAAAAAAAAATTAAATGTCGTTGTATTAAAGTAATCTATGTTTCAACATAAATCATTTTTGTTCCATATATCTAATGGTAATTTAACGAGAACACACAGTTTTAATGTTGAAAGTGACCAGAAAAATTCAATATTTATTTTAAAAGCATGAAAATACAAAGCCACTGATTTTTTGATAATTTCGCAGTTTGGGAGGGGAGGGGGGGGGAGGCAGGAATTTTATTTTATTTATTTTATCTTTGTTTATATTGGTTTTCTGTCCTAGTGTCCTTCCTTCACACGGAAAAGAATTTAATTTCCCCGTTGAGGAATCCTTTGACACATGACATAAACTTTCCATTACTCAAACTGACTTGAGGAAATATATAGCACAACTGCAAAATAAAATGACTCAGAAACTACGTCTCAGTGTTATTTGTGTATTGTGGTGAAAAAGAAATAACGTAAAAATCGTTTTTTAAATAAATCTACGCACTTTCAAAATTACTTATTTCTACAAGTATAAAATTTGTTGTTTTAAGTTCTATCATCATGCCTCTAAAATAACGTCACATGATGTGGACTGCTGTTTTATTTTGTCTTGTAATCCGTAAAGTAGTATATTGTTTTTAAAAAAGGCATAATTGATCTAGTAGTTCTTAGTCTAGCTAAGAAGTTCACATTTAAACATTGACAGTCATATAGATAGATCAGGGGCGTATCCAGAAATTTTTCATGGGGGGGTGTTACGACTACTACAACTCATATATATGTATACGTGTGTGTGATAATGTAGTGAAGAATAGACATTTTGTACGGCAGAAATTTCTCATAGGGGGGGTTATGACCCCCCTAAACCCCCCTTGGCTATGCCCCTGATATAGATATGCCTTTCATTCAATTTCTATAATTTCACAAAGATTCAAAAAACCGTTCTTTTCCCGTCAATATGGTTGTAAGGAAAAGCAGGTTATACCTCTTCGTGGTGAGAGCAAAGAGCAAGCATGAATGTGAAAGAACTCTTTCGGCCTTAACATTATTGAACAAATTTAGGATTTTAATCGCTTTAAATCTTCTCCAGACAGCAGGAATACTTTTGAAAAAAAAAAACACTTAAAGAGGTCATAGTACTTTTAAACGTCCAAAAAGTCAATTTTTCAAAAGTAATTCCTACTGCTAGTAATATTTTAAAACAAGCCACATCTAAACGGAAAGAAAATTAAGCCCGCAGAAGCATAAAAGCCTAACCTTGACTTTTCTTTTATAAAAACGCAATGTAAAACTTGATTTTCTCTCTTCCTGATTTTTACACTTTGCTAGAAGATTTGAAAGTTATGAAATTTTACATATAGCTTATACATGGAGATCTTTATTCTCTGAATCTCATATTTGACAATGGGACCTTAAGATTTTATTTTATAGTAGGATAAATCATAAAAATTTCAATAATTTTTAAAGTGTTCGAAATTCCATATTTTTAAATATCAAGGTGTTAAATAATTTTAAAACTTGAGGTTTACAGAATAAATGCAATATTTAGCTTTAATTTGATTTAAGAATAAAAGTTATTGTATATAATTAAAAATTTATATTTCGATGCAGCAGTTAATTTCATTATTTTTTTCTATTTATTTGTATAAATTTTATGTTATTAAATATATATAATTGCAGAAACAGAAATAAATTTACAAACCTATTACTGTGTTTTGCATGTTGTAAAAATTGAATTAAAAATAAGCGATAGTTTTCCGTTTATGTTGGATTGGATAAAACATGTGATAATGAATAATTTTTACGTTCAAAAGGTTCTTAGTCTCCATAAATGATTCAGTAGATTTCATTCTCAGGAAGAAACACTTATTTATGCATTGTCTATTATATATACAGATCTAATTTTATTTATTTATTTTATTTTGCCTTATTAAGAGATAATCATAAATATTTATGACATAATTATCGATTTCGTTACGTGTGGAATCTTTTACATTATGATCTAGGTGATAATAAATATTTACAGCCTCCATAATATTTTATAAGTGATCCGTTAACAATTTTTCTCAAAAACAGAAATTTTTATTTGCCTGTAAAACTACTTTCTTTACATTGCTTAAAAAGACTTTTGATATAGGGATATATAAACAGTACCTATTTTCAAACGGATAATTAATAGTGCAGTCATGAAAATAAATTTTGCTATTTGCAAAACTTTCGCATGATGGTTAAATGTAAATGTCTATTAAAGTTTACTTGAATTTTCAATAATAAAATTTTATTAGCCAGTAATCCGTTAACAATTTTTAATTACTCTTATCCTTAGAAGATATTTCAAGATTAGCATTTTCTCTTTGCCTGTAAAACTACTTTCTTTGCACTAAGACCTATGATGCAGTGAAATGTAAACAGTGTTTTTTTTTTTTTTTTTTTTTTTTTTTTCGAACGGATAATTAATAGTTCAATCATGAAATAAATTTTGCTTTTGCGAAACTTTTAGATGATATTTAAATGTAAATATTTATTAAAGTTTACTTGAATGAATTCTTAATAACAAAATTTTATTAGCCAATAATTCGTTAATAATTTTTAATTACGCTTATCCATAGAAGATATTTCAAAAACTTAATTTTTCTTTGCCTGTAAAACTACTTTCTTTGCATTAAGACTTATGATGCAGTGAAATGGAAACAGTGTCTATTTTCGAACGGATGAATAAAGTTTACGTGAGTTCTCAATAATAAAATTTTATTAGCCAATGATCCGTTAACAATTTTTAATTATGCTTATCCTTAAAAAATATTTAAAGAACAGCTGTTTTTTTCCCCACCTGTAAAGCTAATTATAGTGCAATCTAAGTATGTTTCATGTAAGCAATGCTATGTAGAGGATCATATATTACGATCCCTGTCACTGACGTAGACCACTAACAGCCACTACCCTGTATTATTTATTATAAATTAATTCGATGCCATTTATGTATATGCTCAATAGGAAGTTAGTACGCCGCTAACTGAATTATTACTATACCTAGGCATTCAAATATTACATTTTTATTTTCGCACTTAAAGTCACGAATTAAAATTTATCTACGTATCACAATAAGAAGGAAAATGCCCTTATTTAATTCGACACCAGATGGCGCTTCGTCTGCTAGGGTTTGTTCTTCTGTTTTCTTTTTTCGATCTGCATATTTTTACTGAGGTTGTTTATAAATTTTACTTTAATGCTGAGTTTTAGCAGAACAAAAAGAAATCTTTTGACGATAAAATAACTTTATTTTGTAATGCTGTAAAATGCACTCAATGTGGAAACAGATCTAACCAGAGCTGCAAATGCGCTGTATACATTTTATCCTTATCAGAAGTTGCAAATCTGGTACTGCCGACCGAATCTGCGACGATTGAAAACCTTTTTATCCTCTTAAAAAGTCTCACTTGTTTTTTACATTATAGTTGCCATAGCAACAGAAACCTTGTTTTCACTTAAGCTGTTTAAATTCAACAATAAAGCATAAACTAAAGTCATTTCTAAAATTCTTAGACACAGAAATTAAAAGCATATAATTAGGAAACAAATAGAACATTAAATTACTTTCGCTCTAAAACACTCGGAGTTTAACTCTGCTTTTTATTTCCTTCGAATTTGGGGCAACTGGCAGCAGATCTTTTAAATTTCCTGGAGTTACAAATATGCAATAACCCATTTTACCCCTACCAGATGCAGCGACATCTGGTAATTTTTGGCCAAATTCTTGCCTTTTTGACAGTTTCAGCCACGGGCTTGGATATCAGGATGATCATCGTCTAACGGACAGACGGGCGAAATAGCATCAGCCTCTCAAAGGAAAATACTCGACGCCGTTTTAATGATTAGCTACATAACCGCCCTCTAGCGACGCATAACGACGAATCATGATGCCATGTACTACCAACGCACGTATGCGCATACCATAAACTTAATGATTACGACTCACAGAATCATCTTGCAGGCAAATTTCATTCAGGTCTTCCCTTGGAGAGAATCATATGCAGGAGGCATGAGGGAGGAAAAGTAGTCACAACTGTAACCAGTTTTTCCTCCGTCCGCTAGTTCTTCTATGGGGATAAAATGAAGTAACCCTACGCGTAGCCTTGGGGACGCGGCTCTGAGTTAAGAGCCCGCTGTAGAGTTCGATACCGGCGTAGCACTAAAGACCACCGTGTACATGCGGTGTACGTGCACGTTCAATCTTTGGTTCCGAAAGTCCTTTCAGCGGTCGCTAGCAGTTTCCGAGGGGCGCCAATATTCAGAAGTCCCCCACCTTCTGATGAGGTTCCAAATTGTGGCGGGAAGTTACGGGAAGGACGTATATGTAGCTCTAAGTGACACATTCAGTGACGCGAGCTGTCCTCTCCTGGCAAACAAATAAATAAATCATTTTTCTCAGAAAGTATTAGGTATTTTTAAATGAAATTTTCCTCTGTGAATCTTGAGAACTATTCGCAAGGATTGCGCGAATCAGATTTGAGTTCATTGAGCCGAAGGAGATTTTATTGCAGTCTAGAATTCATGTTACTTTTCAGACTGCAATAAAATCTCCTTCGGCTCAATGAACTCAAATCTGATTCGCGCAATCCTTGCGAATAGTTCTCAAGATTCACACAGGAAAATTTCATTTAAAAATACCTAATACTTTCTGAGAAAAATGATTAGGCGTTAAGACACTTTTCATCCATAGCAAAGCATTGGGACTTGAATCTCCGCCAGCCGACTGCAGAGGACTCTTAAAGAGCCGTTTGGAGCTCATTAGGGGCGCGTTCGAGAATTCATCGGTTGTGCGCTGGTAACGCCGGTGCATGACCAGAGCGTTCGAAAAGGCGGAGCTCTGGAAGTAATCGCGTTCGAAAACGCTTCGGTCATGTAGCGGTTGTCTGCTCAACGTGACCAGAGCTCAACCAGAATGACCCTGCTAGCGAGATGGGTTATTCCGGTTATTAGAGTAGTGTTGCCAATGTTTATTTTTGTTTTCTTGGCTTGGAATCGGATGTGGTGAGGATAACCGAAACCAGTTGACAACCGTGGCGTCACTTAATCGAAGAATAGGGTGCATACCGTTTCTTCCTACGCTAACGCTATCCGCTATACGGAGTATTTTGACCAACCATGTTTCGCGTTTTATGCGTGCGCATGCGTTTTATTGTCCAATGCCATTTAACGTTAGCGTTATCGTGAGTGAAACCGGGCCTGCACAATCTCCCTAATGACCGCAACCGGTAGCGCCGGTGCATAACCGACCGGTGAATTCTCGAAAGGGCCCATGATTTATCGAGTCACGCCCCTCAAGAGTACGCGTATTGTTACTTCATTTTCTCCTCATAGAAGAACTGGAGGATTCCCACTTCTTATTATTCGTTCCTCCAACGGTCTTCCAGAATACTTCCATGATTGTCCTATGTCCAAGCCCGTGGCTTTAGCCTAGCAAGTCATAATCCTCAAATCTTAATCAATGCTTGAACCATTTCATCTTTAGGTAGAGCTGATCACTGAACTTAAGAGATCTCAGCTGTTTTACTATTTCCTGACATTCTTTTTTTTATTTTCAGATGGTGAATGCGCCGTCATGGGATAATCGCAATCTCAGTGAAATCAGGTGTGTGGGTGATTTTTGTTTTTTCTGTATCTTTCTTTTTTTTTTTAAATACACGAGTTGTCAATTGTGTTAAAAGTTTACTTTTTCCAGCAAAACTGAAAAGCGTTAACCCTTTGAGGCGCAACCTTTTCCCAATGCTGAAAAAAGGGCAGCCGTTGCCATCGCTCGACTTAACTACCAGCAAGAGGGCGGACGATCGAAACGTTCGTCGCGTGCCGCAGATCTAGAGACACCCGGACAGCTGGCTGTGCCGGCACAGCCATCTGTGTCAAAAAGGGGTCTCTAGATCTGTGGCACGCGATGAACGTTTCGATCGTCCGCCCTCTTGCTGGTAGGTAAGTCGAGCGATGGCAAGGGCTACCCTTTTTTCAGCATGGGGCCATCTATCCAGCTGTTCTCGCATTCTTCCATTTTTCAGCAGATGTCAGTGCTGTTAAAAATAATCGTGACCATTTTTTGACCGGAAAGGACGTGCTAAAAAGTAAAGGATTCTCGTGGAACTATGTCCCCTGCAATTATTTTTATAGAAATCAAATCTATTCTCTGTGGCTGGCAACAGTCAAAACGTCAGAGTTGGGTGTTCCCAGAGCGGGAACACTGCACATTAAAGGGTTAATCATTTCGGTTTCGCTGTCTGTCCAACCATCCGAGCTCTAGTATCGTAAATATGTATCCATCGCTACGAAATTTCTATGTTATTGCCATCCATGTACAGCTCTCTATAAAAGTAACTGGACGCTTAGACCCCCCACCGCCACCCCATTGTAAAAATTAACTTTGTTAGAGCGTTTTGTTTTTTTTTTTTCAAAAGGTTGGAAGTAGGGGGGGGGGGAGTGGGTTAAAGTCTGAACACGTTCGATAATAATGTGTAAAAACATTTGATAGTGATGATGATGACACTGTGTGAAAACATGTTTTTTTAGAAGGCTGGTTAAAAAAAAAAAAAAAACGTGGGATTGAAATATAAAAACATTCAAGTTCGTGAAAACTTTTTTTTTCCCAATCCGAGTAGGAAAACAGGTACCTTGTGTGGTATCTTGAAAACTAGCCAACGGTCGCCACGTTTAATGAGTTTTGTTGAAAGTTGCCAAACTTGGCAGCCTCTCTTATATTTGGCGAGCAATCATCAAACCTTAATGAAGTATCGTACGTCAATTTCAACCGAAATAAATTTGAATGAAGTGCATCAAAAATGCATATAATTTGATAGGCGTGCAAGAAAGTCATCTGTCAACAACAAAATTCTTCCATGCAGTTCACAATTCGCTAAACGTCTTTCCTTGTACATTGTTGATGTCTTTGATTTTTTTTTCAGAAAAAATCTGGTTCGAGTGAAGTTGTACCTGCGTACGATGGAAGTAACTATGTACGAGCATCAGCCAAAGTACGAGGTAAAGCTTTTTTTTTTTTTTTTTTTTTTTTTTTTAATTTCTCTCGAATTATACCACATGGCTTACAGAAATAAGCTCGGTAACGTCACTGCATGATGTCCACTGCAGAGGTATCGTGTAACAACTTGGAGGACTTTGGAGCCACGACGGATTTTACGTGCACCAGCTCCCATTAAGCGTACACGGAAGGACCACAGCGGACGAGCCGAGAGGGAGATGACCCTCCCAAGCACTGGCCAAGCCGGAAGCTGCTTCACTTGCAGTGTTCTTATGGGAACGGAGGTTAGCGCGCAGACCACAGCGGGACTGCCTCACGATTGTTCTGCTAAAATATCACGTCATTCTGACCAGTAGTTTTAAAATTTTAGACATCGTAACTTTAATTATAGTCACCCTGTATATTAACCTGTCAACGAAGGGCACTTCATCTAGTATAAAAGTCTGCTAAAGTCCGTTGTCATTCTCATAATTTCTGAACGGTAAGAGCTACTGTCATAAAAGTGGGGTCTAAGCAAAGTTGCCATGCGCTACTCAAGAAAACAGCTTACAGCGCCACCTGTCGTTTAAATTTGGAGTTAGCGTTCTCATATCACAAACGGTCCGTGATACGGGAAAAAAGTCAGTTACAAAGATGTTCGGCATCACATTTATTAAAAAAAAGACATCTTGAGCACATTAATGTTAAAAAAGGAAGGCGTAAAAACGTAATACTAATCCTTTTGCCAGCGTGTCACCAGCCATATTGCACGATTTCCTCCAAAAGTTGCAAATTAGCGTCCAGATGTGTATTGTTGCTGATGAAAAACACTTTAATCATGAAGGATAGATGAGGTTATGCCAGGTAGGTGAAGTTTTGGAAAATTCAACCAAGCAAATGTGCAGTTTATGCCTTACATCCGTAGTATTATTATGCGAATTAATGAGCATCATGCACAATTTAAGAGGTCTTTTCTTGCTAAATCGACGATGCCGTATAACTTTTGTAACTGACTTTTGACGTGAATGCGTCTCTAAATTTGCTTCCATAGTGACAGTGAGAGGCAATTCAGAAAACTGGTGACAACAGAATAGGGGGATGCAGTTTGATGTTGCAGCTACATATCTATCATCGACATTCACATTTTGATTACACCACTCGATGGATGAAGGATCAAAAAATTTGTTAAGTGAGGATTGTGACGCATCGCTTGCGGCGAAGGAGGAAGCGCCGACATTTTGCTGCGTCACATAACATCCATTTAGCATAAATTTTTACTCAGAGAAGTTAGAACGTTCGTTCGCGTGTCAATCCTCAGTTCTCGTCAAGGTCTATCGATTGCGTATGTAAATCATTAGTGTGAAATAGTTATAGTGAATACATATGCATGTATGTATGAATATATATATATATGTGTATATATATACGTGTGTGTGTATATATATATGTGATGTATAAAAAGGTATTTTGGGTTTTACTAGTTTGGGTATTGTTCAAGCAGGTACTTTCACTGCAAGTTTTGCTTTCCTGTCATACTTGCCACGCGCGCTCTGGATCTGTGTTTTATTTATTTTGTTATTTGTCAGACATCAGGCCGTCGATTCTGAGTTCTTTAGAGTGTACACGTGTCCCCACGCCTTTGTAGCCCCGGATGCGGGTCATATTGGTAAATGTGTGTGGTTCGATCAGAGATAAGAGAGAGGCGGAGTTATGTCTTCGCAAACCCCGTGGTATGATGAACGTAAATACACCCGCACCTCGAAATTCAAGAGACTTCTGCCACTGGAACTGCTTCATGAGTCCACGCTGATTTTTGTACCCGTCTCCCTTCCCCTCTTCTCACTCTATATTGTAACTTAAAGATAATGTTTAATAAACCGTTTTACCTGCCTTAACTCTGGAACTTTACTGAAATATCTGACGTCTCATATATATATATATATATGTATGTATATATATTATATATATATATATATATATACTGTTAAAGTGAAAAATTTAAATAAATAATGCAGTGTTGGCCTAGACTCGTTGAAAAGCCAAATCAAAATATAGAGAACGCTTACGGTTGGAAAGGTCTTCTCAAGAGCAAGGCAGAGATATCCATAAAACACCATAGGCTAGTTTACATCGGAAAATGAAAAATCCAGGGTGAAAGCAAGTACTATAGGGAAAAATGAGCAGTGCATCATCAGAAAGCAAGGTCAGCAATGCATTTACCTTTCATTGGACTAGGAATCTTTCTACTTCACATTGTTCTCTCCTATGTAAGGGGTAGAAAGCAGGGAAAATTTCAGCATCTATCCGGCATTTTTGTGCATGTAAACGGGCCTTGTACGACAGAGTGAAGCTATGCCGGACACGTAAAAGCATGAAGGCGTCCGAGCAGATAAACGTCGGTGCCAGTACATCTGCAGCTGGGGCACCCAAGCCTATGCAAGTGGATGCTATATAATCGCTTCTCTATTAAAGCTGGACTTCATAGACATTGACCGTGTGCGATCGCCGATTATGAAGACACATTGGAACAACAGCTAGAGCACATTTCACTGCATTTGTCAAGCAGACCTAGCGGAATGTAATGTGTGCATAAGTGTGATGTGTGAGGCCGTCTACGGTTCCTGCTCTCATTGAAGCCACCAAAGCAAAAACACCCGGGCACAGCGTTAACAGGAATTGAGCTTTGTATGTTAGAATTGTTGCTAAAGTATTCTAAAAACATAGTTAACAGTATATTCGAATTACGAGCCAGATCTCTCTACACCAGTCATGATGGTAGCAGACTTGAATGTTAATGTCTCACAGGACCGCTTGTTTCCTGACTTCATACTTGGCAAATTGAATGTTTCTTGCATCGAAACTTCTCTAATAACGCTAGGTAATACCTGTATTGATTTAATGTTTACTAGAAGTCTCTATGTATCCTGTATGCCATTTGTTTCGTACTTTTCGTATCACAGACCTATCCTGATAACACAGTAATTATTTGTTTACTTGATTTCTTTCCTGAACCCTATGAAATTCAAAGAAAATAGTACCCGTTAAGTACACGCATTCCTGTAAAACACATGGCCGTGTCCTAGACACACACACACACCCCGTTTTTTCCCCATATGTCGAATCGTTTCTGAGATAAGAACACTATTATTTTTGACAAAAGGTGGCGCTGTAACCGGTTTCCATAAGTAGCGCATGGCAACTTTACTATACCCAGACCGTACTTTTATGACTACAGGTCTTGCCGTTCAGAAATTATTGGGGTGACAATGGACTTTAGCGGGCACACTTTAATTAGGCGCTAGGCAACTAGGTGGCGCTTTGCAAGGGGAAAATCAGCACACAAAAAATTATCCAAATTAGTTAATAAATGCTCAAAAACTACTGATTAAATATTGAATTTTTTTATACATTTCAGCCATTTTCATTATTAAATTAGCAGGCATTTTGAATGCAAAATGTCCCCTCTAGTGGACATTCTTCTACTTTTTTTTTCCTTTCCAGAATTCCTTGAGCGCATCTCATGCATAATCTAAGCACCAAATTTGGCTACAATCTGTTTTAGATGTAGTACCCTTTTTACAGGGGAAGTTTATTAGGTATTTAAAGGTATATTAAGTATATTAGTATATTAGTAAGTTATTACGTATATTAGTAGGTATTTAAATTCTCTAGACTGGTTTGAGGGCTTTTACTGTACATGAAGTTTTATGGAATTATTCTGATGCAACGTGGGAAGACACTTAATGCAACTTTAGGAAGCTTCATACCTGTTACAATAGATCACACAAAAAAAACTTATTTGCAGAAAATTTTGTCCTCTACAAGTCGCCTATTAATTTTTTGACAAAAAAAAAATCTTAAAATATCATTATTTTTTACTCACTGAAAATTCTTTTCTGGTCACACCAGATTGCAAATTGGGTTTTACATAACCCACAGCATATTGAATAAGATTTAGAAAGGGGGGGGGGATTTTCTTTGCGTTTGTGGCTTTTCACATTACACATATACAGGACTATTTATAAAGGCAAGCGAGTTCTTTCAGTTTGCTTTAGCCAATAGTTTCTAAAGTGTTAATTCAATAGATTCGGAAACACCACCATAGAACTTCTTCAGCAAGTGGCAATTTGTGCCACTGCTGAATCGATGCCACTGACAGATGAAAAGTGCAATGACAATGGTTGAGCTTTTTCAGCACTGGGACCCTTTGTTCAGTCAATCCAGTTGTTTTCCTATATCAATAATCGTAAATAATGTTTCTGCTGTGCTCTGCGACTGCAAGTGACATGTACATGAATTCTTTTGCAGCTGGTGGAAGTGTTCAGTCACCTGGGCGGTTACCTCAGTCTCTGGCTCGGATTTTCCGTCCTGGCCTTTTGCGAACTGCTAGAAATGGTCTGCATGGTGATTCTCCGGATAACCGACGTTAAGACATCAACCATCAGCTCTACGGAACCAAGGAGAGTGAAAAGAAGCCGAGTGCATGATAGGAGCATTCATCACACATTCTGAAGTCAAACAGAAAAATAAGAAATCAGAGAAATACAGTGACCTCTCACTTATGCGACTGTCAGTTATAAGACTCTCTCAGTTAGATGTCGAATTTACTTGGTCCTGTTCACACCTTATGAGAAATAATGCTAAACTTTTCTTAGTTATAAGACTCTTCTCTCACTCATACAATGTTTTAACCCTTCGAGGCGCAACCCTTTCCCAATACTGAAAAAAGGGCAGCCGTTGCCATCGCTCGACTTAACGACCAACAAGAGAGCGGACGATCGAAACGTTCATCGCGTGCCACAGATCGAGAGACCCCTTTTTTGATGCAGCTGGCTGTGGCGCACAGCCAGCTGCATCAAAAAAGGGGTCTCTCAATCTGTGGCACGCGATGAACGTTTCAAACGTCCGCCCTCTTGCTGGTCGTTAAGTCGAGCGATGGCAACGACTGCCCTTTTTTCAGCATGGGGCAATCGATCCAGCTGTTCTTGCATTCTTCCATTTTTCAGCAGATGTCAGTGCTGTTAAAAAGAATCTTTTTTACGGGAAATGACGTGCTAAACAGTAAAGGATTCTCATGGAGCTATGTCACCCGCAACTATTTTTATAGAAATCAAATCTGTTCTTCGTGACTGCCAACAGTCAAAACGTCAGAGTTGGGTGTTCCCTGAGCGGGAACACTGCGCATTAAAGGGTTAAATGGTTCAGACAATTTTACATTTCTCACCTAAGAATTCATTTTACAATTTTTCAAGTACAAATCATATGCATTTTATTACCTTTATCTAATCACTACTGTAAAAGTGTGTAATCAATAATGACTTATAACTATGATATAAATAAAACTTTGTACATTAACACACGTAACAAGGTACTTAGCTTAATCAGAACAATCATTTCGACCGAAAAAATCTGTAGTACAAAACCTCTGGCAAAATTAAAAGCCCTATCTCTGATAAAATACTTTTTTTTAGTCTCGAATCTAGGTTTAACCTGTTCAATGAAATAAAGCAGCTGTGAAGATTCTCCTTCTATGATTAATATTGCTTTGCAGGCTATGTCTTTGAATGTTCCACTCTGTGATCGGTATTGCTTCTCAGACAGAAATAATCCTTCACCATGAAAGTGAACAAGTTAAACATAAATTCAATAATGGGTAAAACTTTAACTTTCTAATTTCAAATATAAAAGTGAAAAAATAATTTTCCATTAGACACAGATGTTATTTACAATATTCATTCAAAACTATAAAATGGTAAGATAAAATAATAGTACGGGAAAAAAAATTAGTCATACTAAAATAGTGAATAATATGTTTTTCTAAAGCAACTTATTTTTATTTACAATTAAATTAGATAAAAATATACAGCATATACAAGTTAAACATATCAAATTTTATTAATATAACATGAAAATGTCATCATATAAAATTTTATTTTAATATGCACACTGGTAACTGAAGTATACACTTTTTTAACATAAACTATGAAATGCATAAGATATTTTAACATACATTATAATGATCTTAAAACTTCAAGTATTTTCATGAAATCTAACTGCTCTAATTATCATTTAATGGATTAATGTCTTCTTTATTAATTTTTGTAAATGAATCGGGTGGAAAAGCATACCATAAAGAACAAACTAAGCAATTTTATCTTTAAAACACACACATACACAATACTGACACACTAAATAATACAGACCTTTTTCAATTAAAAAAAGGAATGTAAAAGTAAATAAGGTGATGATTAACATTCATAAAATGTTCACAGAAGAAAAGTCAATAGCAAAATACACAGGGTGCCCACCAGTGTCAGGTGGCAAAAATAGTATCATTAGTAGCTACGCCGACATAAAAAAGTCACCAGTTTAGTAGCCATTTTCTCAATTTTAGTTGAAGAAATAGAAACATTTTTGCATGATTTTGTAGTTGAGAAATAAACATACATCATTTAGCTTCATTGAAGGAGTGAATAAAATGATAAATTAAAAAACTTCATATGTTACATAATAGCACATATAGTACATTTATTTTTATAGCAGGATTAAAAAAATAGATTAGAATGTTTGCTGAAAAATCGATAGCAACTTTTTAAAAAAGGCCGTTGACAAAAACCAATACCTAATCTTCAAATGGGTCGCCTGGAGTACGGTACAAATAGCCAAAAACTTGAAAATAGTATGAAAATGACATTTTTTGGTTCAAACTAGGTTCACCTAAGTCACCTAATCTGTAAATTAGTTGCAAAAGTTGACTTTTTAGTTGCCAGTAGACACTGTGTATACACAACATACTAACTTTTTACTCAATCAAGTGTTACACAGTGGTCCTAGACTTGCAAAAATTCCAACTTTTATAAAAATAATAGAAAAAACATTCTTACAGTACTTTTCATTAATATTTTAAACAATAAAAAGACATGCTTCAATTATTTCAAATATTGAGATACCTTAGTAAACTTTCTATAATGGTAGACATTCTATAATGGTCTATAATGGCTACTACAATCTCCAACTATATTATTCTATACAGTGTGTTTGCTGTAGTTCGATGTCATGCCAGTATTTTCTGAATGGAGCTAGTCATAAAAGTAGAATCAACACACAGTAAAATTGCCATGAGCTAAGAAAAACATTTACAGTGCCACCTGGAGGCTAAATTCGGAATTAGCTTTTTCATCTAAAAGACGATACGAGACGCAGGAAAAAAGTAAATCACAAAGTTGTTCAGCATCATCGATTTAGTAAGAGAAGGCATCTTGCATGCATTAATGTTAACTATATTTTGCCACAGGCATATTGTACAATTACAGCAAGAATTGCAGACCTGAGTCGAGATGTGTATTTTGCTGACAGAAAACACTTTGAGCATGAAAGATATGCGAACCTAATGTCAGGTAAGTGCAGTTTTGGAAAATTTGACCACAAAAATGTATGTTTCATGCTTTCCATTCATAGCATTGTAAACAGTGGTACGTGCAAAGTATCTTTTCTTATTAAATCGACGATGCTGAAGAACATTGTAATGGACTTTTTTCAGGCATTTCATACTGTTTTTGAGATAAGAACACTAACTCCAAATTTAGCCACCAGGTGGTGCTGTAAGTGGTTTTCTTGCATAGTGCATGGCAACTTTACTATACCTAAACCCCACTTTAAGACCATACCTCTTAATATTCAGAAATTACTGCAGTGACAACAGACTAGTGGGCACACTGAATGTACAGGGTGTTTCATTACTCTTGGTAAAAAATATAAGGTATGAAAGAACACATCTAAAGAGCAATTTTTGTTACACAAAGCAATCTTCATAAGCTAAGCAGTAAAAATGGAAAATAAGCCTCAGTTTGCGCAGTTATTCTGTTGTACATAAATCAAAATTTATAAAATTGCACAAATCTCCACGTGCATAACAAGATAATTGTGTGTGACAAAAATTGCATTCTATCAGCCCTTAAATTTTTTACCAAGAGAGTTAAGAATTATCCTTATATATTCTACTATATTCAATAAGGTTGGGAAGTACCTCCTCTTTATGCCCGTTGTGTGGGTGAACCGAAATAAAGATGTGGTTTGCAAGTCTTGTTTTTTGCACACTTGTAAGATATCAAATAACACTTTGCAAAAGTGCTAAGGTACATATCTTGCCCTTTGACTACACACTGTCGGCTTATGAAGTCCATGTAACACAATATCCTTTTTAGAGCAAGGTTCAAACATTAACAAATTTGTGCTGAGATTCTTTGTACAGGGATGCTACAGCTGAAACCCCAGTTTGTCTCAGCATTATCTCAATCAAAATCCCTTTTTGTCTCAATTAAAATTCCTTTTTGTCTCTGTATGTCTCAACTAAAATTAGTTTTTTTTTTTTTTTTTTTTCCCAAGTTTGTTTCTTTCAACTAATTTTATTTATTTTATCTCAGTTTATCTCTAGAAGTAAATTTTTAAATCTGTTTCCCCTTTCAGTTTCTCCAAGCTCTTTTGCAATGGCCTGAATTTTTTGGGTGGCCACCTCATTTTTAAGTGGAGCAAGCCTGAAATCATAACAATTGCAACTGCATTTTACACATGTTTGGTTTCTATGAAATTATTATTAAGATGCCAAATTTAAAAAGTCTTGCGTAAAATCGTAAAAATCGGTGGAAATGTAAAAAAACGGGAATAACATGTAAAATCGTAAAAATACGTGGGAAAAGTGTAAAAAAACGGCAGTTTAATAACGGCAGTTCGCATAAAATTGTAAAAATCTGTGAAAAAGTGCAACCTTCAAACTGAAAGCACATAAATTGACAAGTATGAATAGGTAAATTTCAAAATTACTACAGTAATTTATGGAAGAAACGCCCCATCCACGATCTCTTCCCCTCCCCCCCACCCCCCACCCAAAAAAAAAAAAAAAAAGCATCGCACTGAGATATATTTTGGGAGAAAGGGGGAGGGGGGAGATAAATTGTAAAAATATCTCCTTTTATCCCCCTTCCTATATAATGTTTTAAAGTATTTACCGCTATTTTACGAAGCTTACGATTTCCATTTTCGAATTAATCAGTGTCCGATTTCATATAAAACATATGAATTTTTATATTCACAAAGGCGAATTTCTGGAAATAAATAAATAACATGTGAAAAACTTCTTGCATTTGCAAAAAGTTCGAAAGCGAGCTGATGAGGAGGCTCCAGTCAAACTTTTTTTTTTTTTTCCATGGACGGCCAGCTGTTAATTACGTAGTGAGCGTGCTTCAGCAAATTGTTTGTTTTAAGCTTTGAATGTTGTGCGACAACTCCATGTCTCTATTAATTTATTACTTTTGATATTTATAACATAAGGATTTATTTTAAAGCACTCTTTCTCGAGTTCGCCAGTTACTCGTAGTTGACTTTCTACCGTACTAATAGCATAAAGGCAGTGTTTATTCGATAAAGTACTCCTTCAGAAGGCGCAAAGCCACACGGCGAAAAAACATAAATAACTTATAGATGAATTTTTTTTTTTTTTTTTTTTTTTTGGGGGGGGGGGGGGGGTAGAATGATTAAACTCGCATCGGGTGCAACAGACTAGTTTTGGTTGATATTAATATGTTTAAGAACAATCAAGCATGGACTGGCTCTTATACCAGCAAATGTGAGTCAGCATTACTATTGTCATGTCATGGTCAACAGTGAACCACCTGCACCCGTTTTTAGGCACGCTCTTCCGGTTTCAAGAGGAATAAGCGATGGGATTGGAGGGAAAAAGTTTTTTTCGTTAGCGGCGTAGTGTTTATAAAGGTTTCTGCCGGAAGCTCAGAAAAAAATAAGCACTTCCTTGCAAATTCAGGCACCTGAAGGGAATTTAAGAAAAAAATAAGCACTTTCAAGAGTGCTTGAAAACAATTTTTAAAATCAAGCACCTTTTAAGCACTTTTCAAGTCACTACGCACCCTGCCTTTACACCGGAAGCTTTTCTTTCTCCAATACCGGCCGGAGGTTTACTTTGAGGACCGGAATGTTCGGCACAGCTCTCAACACGTGGTCGCGCGGTGTGCGCTCCCGTGAGTCAGATTCAAAATTACTCATGTTCGCTGTTTTGGTGCAGAATTGCGCAGATACGGCCGAAATCGTACCGAATGTTGCAAAATGGCGCAGGCCGGCGGTTTTGTCTCAGTTCGTTGCAAATGTCGCAGGTGTAGCATCTCTGTTTCTATGACTTTCTCAACCGATCCCAGCAATAATAGATACATTTCTGACATTAACTACAAGAAACAAGTAATAATTTCTTTTTGAGAAAGTTATGTATAAAATCTGAAAATTTTGCATCTTACTGGGTCATGTTAAAGTATTTTGTGAAACTGAGATTTAATACTCGTGAATTAAGGTTCAGAAAATTAAATATTTATAAATTTTTGCGACTGACCACAGCTTTGTCTCCGCACACTTGTAACCATAATGCTTCGCTGCAGCAGTTTTTCCAAGTTTGTAGCAGAGTTTAATGTAGGAATGTTGCTCCAAAAAAAGACATTTTGCTACACTGACTTTACAAGCTGACAGTCTGTAGCCAAATGGTGAGATATATCCCTTAGCATTTTTGCAAAGCGTCATGCGACATCTCACAAGTATGCAGAGAGCCATTATTTCAGTTCACACTTATTGAGAATGAAAGAGGAGCATAATCCCTGAACTATAGTAGTACATAAACATGTTGCGAATAATTGATAAAAAAAAAAAAAAACTAACATGCTTACAATAATTAACATGGTTAAAATTTTTATTAATCCATCATATACAAAATAAAATAATTACACCATTTTTATTGAATAAAGTTTATTTTCTGCATTATTATAGCTTCTCAAGCTTTTCCTGTTATATTCTTTAGAAATAAGAAGATTCTACATGAAATTTCAGAGAATTAATTACACGAATTATAACAAAAGTTTTAGAAAGTTTTCAACTCTAAAATAGTTGTCTCCATAAAACAACAGTTTTATCTTCATTGCAATCTCATGTAATTAAGAAAGTATATTATTCTATACATTTACAATCTATTTCTTAAGTCTGATAGCAATAAAACTCTACTTTAAAATAAAAAAAATTAAAATTAAAAAAAAATCCTGTTTAGCTGCTTAAGAAAAAAACACATTCCAAAAAAAAAAGTTCGGAGGTCATTGTTGAACATATTTTCTATAATCAAATTTCTTTTAATAATTTAAAGCTACACACATATAATTTTATTTCTACATGCTGTTACCTCAGTTTCTTTTCTTCTGAATCAGTACAGCATTTTCTTTTTTCCTCTTTCTTTTTTTAATTTGGTATTTGTGTAATGAAATTGCATAAATGCACTGAATGCTACAAATGCACTGAAAAATACTCAGATGTTGAAATTAAAAAGCTTTGAAGAAAATATTGGCATAATTCAGAGCAGGTTAAACAGCGCTTAGAAAATGCAATTCAGAAAGGCAAAAGTTCTGAAGCTTTTCAATGTACAAAGAGTTTACGAGCTAACACAGTACCAGCATGAAAAGAAACAAGTTTTAGTGTTACTCACTTAGAGAGTCATTTTATTGGGAAAATGTTCTAAAATAAGTAGTGCTTGCACTTCCATTAACGTAGTTACACATCAATGAAAGTTTATAAGGAAATAATATGTTACATTATTTGTATGAGTATCCGATTCTTAATTATAGTTTTTAAACTCTAAAATCCCTCAGCTATCTAGGGAAGTTGATTAAAAGGTATAGCTGTGGGGAAAGAAAAATAATCTATGTTGAAACCAACAGACTATTTTACTGAAGTAAAAAATGCAGTTTTATGCAATAGAGAAAAGGAGGGGGGAGTGAAATTACTTCAATAAAATTGCACGATGATGCAAATTATATGATTTCGAAAGCATAAATCTGCCTAGAAATCAATACTACTATACTTAAAAGGGTTTTTTTTTTTTTTCAAACAAAATAAGCATTTTATTAAACAAACGGGGAAAAAAATAATAATCATAATATACATTATTTGTAAAGCACTATCATGAAGAACAGTTTTTAAAAAGAAAGAGTATCTTGTATGTTGCTTGTGGTGCTTAACAAATACATATATTTTAATAAGCCAAAGCTAGAATAAAATAGTTTTACATTACAACATATTTTCATGAAGTGAACATATACACAATCATACACATACACACAAAATATATTTTGATTATTTAGAGAAGTTAAATTATATTTATAAAAATAATTTTAGATTTAAGCAATGAATGTTTAAAAGATATCAATAGATTAAAACAAACTTTTACAAAGAAACTCTCTTAAAAGCTATTACTGATTTACATTACCTAAAACATTTCAACAGCAATTTTAAAAGATACAATAAAAGTTCTACAGTATATTATAATATTAAGTTAAACATTTTAAATCATTAAAAATGGCAAAAGCCAATATACAATCAAAATTTCAATTCTAATTTTATTTGAGATTTTAGAAGACTATCAGAAAAACATTACACAAACAAGGTTTCATTAAGTTTATACTCTTGAACTCTAATAGTAGAAAATTTTAATAAATGCATATAACAATTAGTTTAAAACAAAAATGATATAGTTTTAATGTACTATACTTACTACTAATAATACTAATAGTAACTCTGGAAAGGCAAAAAAATTCTATCCAAGTAACGCTTTTGATCTATTAGTAAATTTATGAAAATCACTGGTTTGAGATATCTAACTTCTCTAAAAACTTTACTTCAGTTAATTTTCAGACCAATTATAATTTCTGAAGATAAGATGAATATAAACACCAGGGTTCTCCCTAGGTTCTTCCGTGATCGAATGCAGTGACCAGCAAGTTTTTACTGGCAACAAAAAAAAAAACTATCATTCTCAATGCTTTAATTTGTTCCAATAAAACAAAACTGTTTCATAATGTCACCCAGCTGACAAAAATATTTCCACGGCGATCACTAAAACATTCTATATGCATAAAAAATAATAATAATAATAAGGCACTTAGGAACTTGGTACTTAACAAATATAGGTTACTATCACTAATATTAAGTTGTTTTTAAAATAGTGTCGCCCTATTTTGGGACTGAGACACAGAGACCCTAAATTTAGTTTTTTCTATAAAATAAATAAATAAATACTACCAAGTATATTATGTTTTTACTTACTTACATGCTCTAAACTTTAATCATACAGACCTCTTATGAAAATACAACATGTTAATATAGTTTTAATACTAAAATATTTGTAACAAGTTAAACTTTATCGTTAAATGCTAATACCATAACTTACGATCATGTGCATAAAAAGTTAAACTAATTCATATATTATAAATAATAAAGAAAAAGCATGATGCTCTTTAAAAAATTTTTGGATTTGAATCACTTTCTTTTGGGGATTATTTTAAAATAAAATAAAAAATATATATTGCATACAACTTTCATCAAAATAAATCGAACAGCGTGTTACAAGTTTATTTAATTCAGAGTATTGATACATAATATTTTCTGGCCACAAATAAAAGATACAATTTAGCATTCGAGTAATACAGAAATTTATAGACTTTTTAAAGACTTATAAAGCACTTAAGGAATATTCATAAACAAGGAAAAACAATCTTGGCATAAATAAATTAAACTAACAACAATAAACGAATAAAGTTGAACAGTTAAACAATTTGGTAACTCTAAATAAAAACATAAAAAATCAGGTAAAAAAATATGCATTCAAACTTTAAATATATAAATGTTACAACAAAGTGGATACATTTAAAAATATATTTTGGAAGTTTATTGGATACATGATCTTTGCTTGCACATTCATTCAACATTTCATTTTTTAGATATGTACAAAATATAAATACAATCTTTACTAAAATGAATAACATGACTAGCTAACAAGTGAGTTGTATACTATGAAAATGAAACAAAAATTAAAAAACTCCAACAGTCAACACATCAAAACAAAGTTCACACACTCTTGCAGGCTTATTCAAGTTGAATTTGAGGATGGGAACATCTTTATCTGAGCATTTTCCACACAGGACTCTGCCACAGTGCCGACTAGGGAGGAAAAAATGTCATGATGAAAGCTATATTGTGACATTTAAAAAAAAACATTTAATGAGATAATTCACTATCTATATTTTTGATTGGCCATTCAACCCAGACAGCACATAAGCTTAAATCAAGCTAGACATTTCTTTGAATTTGACATATTAATACAAGCTTGACAGTTCAATTCATTTTAAGCTTGCAGCAAGCTTGGAGAAGTCATTTGAACTGTCAAGCTTGAATACAACTTGATGACTGCTTGATTTGGAAAGCCACATCCACTTAACAAATAATTTATCATCAGTTATAAATGTACTTGACCATAGAATTTAAAAAAAAAAAAAAAAAAAAAAAAAGATTCTATATTTCCAAATATGGAAATTCTTCAAAATAAAATACAATTATACTACGAAATTGATTTCAAAATCAGTCGTTTGTCTCGATTTTGGCCAGTATTGCCCAACATGAGTGTCGCGATATTAAAAGTTTTAAAACGTGTGCTGCTTTTAAGTTTATATTATGCTTATTTCCGTGTTAGTAGAGTCTCTACATGACACATTATTTTAATTTTGATTCATCCCATGGAAAAATAAAAGAAACAGATCAACACATCGGCCACTGATCGATCTTGCCGAAAACGGCATGATAACAATCACTTCAAACTTTAGTCATTTGAGCACAAGTCAGGTTGGCCGAGTGGTTAAGACGCTGGCTTCCCAACCCACAGATACAGAGTTCGATCCCAGCTGCGGACACTTGATGGAAACAGATTAAAATAACGTGAAATTTCAGCGTAGAGGGGAAAATGCGTGGAAAAATTAAAATATGTGGGGTGAGTTCGCCGACGGGCGCCCCGTGTATTTAGGAAATTTATTTCCAGGAAAACACTTGATTTAAGCTTAAGCTTACACGCTTGAAATTTTCTAGCTTAATTCAAGTTTATTGACTTGATAATTCAAGCTTGCTGCAAGTTTGCTGTGCTGTCTGGGAAGATTGGTTAAAAATGAGTTTCTTAGGTTACTGAAGAGAAAATCTCTAAATTTGTAATAACCTGGTAGATAACGCACTGATAAGATGGGTTGTAAAAACAGTTAACATAATCACCTACAGTTAAAAATGAATTTTTTATCATTAGACATGCTCAGGCTCCTGAATTTGAAATAAATCCTCTGAAAAGAACTAACAATAATAATGCATAGAAATGTCCTATGATAGAATTAAAGTTCATTACCAGTGATGCTTTCTAGTTTTAATCCCGAATTTCACTCCACATTCCATGCATGTTTCTGCTTCACACCAGGGTGGTTCTTGAGGTAGAAAATCTGAAGGAAATACAGCACACATAAATAAAACAAAACCTTTCTTAAGGAAGCAAATTTCACTATGGGATAAAAAAAACAAGAAAGCAGGTTTGTTTAAGTGAACAAAATTGGCTTTTGAATACAAATTCATACCTACTAATAAAACAGATAAGAGAGATTCTCTTAGATTTTCTCTCTCTCTTTATATATATTCAGATGATCACTTTAACCCTTTGAGGTGCAACGCTTTCCCAATGCTGAAAAAAGGGCAGCCGTTGCCATCGCTCGACTTAACGACCAGCAAGAGGGCCGACGATCGAAATGTTCATCGCGTGCCACAGATCTAGAGACCCTTTTTTGGCTGTGCGGCACAGCCAGCTGTCGTAAAAAAAAAAGGGTCTCTAGATCTGTGGCACGCGATGAACGTTTCGATCGTCCGCACTCTTGCGGGTCGCTCAGTCGATCGATGGTAACGGCTGCCCTTTTTTCAGCATTGGGCCATCTATCCAGCTGTTATCGCATTCTTCCATTTTTCAGCAGATGTCAGTGCTGTTAAAAAGAATCGTGACCATTTTTTTTACGGGAAAGGACGTGCTCAAAAGTAAAAGATTCTCATGGAGCCCTGTCACCTGCCACTATTTTTATAGAAATCAAATCTATTCTTCATGACTGGCAACAGTCAAAACGTCAGAGTTAGGTGTTCCCAGAGCGGGAACACTGCGCATTAAAGGGTTAACATATATATGAGAGATATGACTAAAAATTATTTTTTTCAAAATTTTGCCTCTCCTGTGTCAGCAAATGATGAACTTTTGTAACTAGATTATTAAATACTTATTATTGAGATGGCTCGAAAAAAATTTACGTCACCAACCCATTTCACTTTCAGGTTGTTGAGAACTTACCTGTCATGTTCTCACTCCAGAAAAGAGTTTTGATTTACAGATGGAGTCATCACGCCTGATTTTCCCCCTGTTTTATTTTATTTTTGATGTTTGTGTTACAGAGTGGAGCCTCATTTTTAAGGATATACATTTCCTTTTAGATTAGACAAGCCTGCAGCAATCTTTCAAAAAGGTAAGAAGCATTTTCTCTTTTACTTCTGATGATTTTGTAACATGTGTATTACAAGAACTGTATGGTGTTCATGATAACATGACTATTAAAATGTGTTTATAATATTTTTAGTCAAATATTATTTGAATGTGTCTTTTCATTTAGTTAACTGTTTATGCTAATTACACAGTGTGTTTGGTTATTTCTGTATTTTCAGACAGTGTAGTTCAAGATTAGTATTATAATGTTACAATATAAATCAAATGAAACACTAAAAAAAAAGTGTGGTATTGTAGACAAAGAATCAAACGAAATAACTGTTATTTTCTGAACACACAGGCAAAAAAAAATTTTTTTTTTGTTTGGGGGGGTGGCATAACCCTAAGTAAATGTTAAAGCTTAAAACAAAAAAAAAACTGCAAAAAATTATGAAATTAATTCAGGATGGAAAAGAAATATAGAAGTATAAAACTGAAGTTGACAAATACATTATCATCGATTTGAATAAAAACAATAACAGCATTTAAAGGATGAATGAATTAAATAAATTTTACATAAAAAAGCATACCTAAGAGCCTTCTCAAGAGCTGAGTGGTGGCAACTTGAGTATTAAAAATATTGATACCCTGGCGATTGCAGCTTCCAATACAGGCATGGGCTCGTACTAAAGCCCTGCACAGATTTCCATTGCCATTTATGTATGCCAGAAGTAATGCTGTAAAAAAATTAATAATGCATTATACAGGGTGTCCCAAAAAAGTGGTAACCTACTTTAATTCTTTATCTATTTGTGATAAGTCGGTAATGTATATATTGAAAAAATGTTCAAAATATAGGGTCGGGAAAAAGATTATGGTACAAAAAAACTCATAAATTTTCAAAAAGTGATACTTCTTAAATTTGTATACGACCCACCATACAAAATAATCTCAATTAGTAAAATATGCCCCATACACTAATGGGGTGACAAACGAAATTTGATAATTACATTCTTAAAAGTGTCAGAAATATGAAGATAAATATAACGCTGACTTAAAACCATTTTTTAATGGCTCTTGAAAGTAAAAGATCACATTGAATGATCACATTTCAAGGATCATACAGAAATTACAAGAGAAAATCTTTTTTCGCACTCTAGCAATAAACATTTATATTCAAAATCATATATAGCCTCCGATTATCTTTCTTTAAAGATATCTGCGAGATGTTGTATGATGAAAAGCTGAAATTTGGTATATCACCTCATTAGTGCATGGGGCACAGTAGCATTATTTCCAGTTCTAATTGTCACACAAAAAAACTGTTTAGACTAACAATTTTGATTTACGATTGTCAACATTTCTAAAAAGTTTGAAGGACCAGCTATAGATTTATATAATATAGCTAGTTGAATGTCACATTGTGCAGAATGGTAGAATTTACTACATGGTCTCTCTTAAAGTAAAAATTTATTACATTAACTGATGTTTCACTGTAAATCTGAATGCAACTAAATTCATATATGTTTCTACTTAGATATATATATATTGTGACGTCACCAAAATAATCTAAACTCTTTTTCCCTTCTTACTTTACTTTTGTCACGTTGGCGACACTTGTTGCAGAAAGATGAGTTTGTTGTGGATGTTCTAATAGAATGTTTAATTGTAACGCGCGCGACTACCTAAATAAATGTTTGGGTTTTTTTTGTGATGTTTATATTATGTGTAATTATTTAGTAGCCCCGTGATTATGATATATGTTTTAGAAAGGATAGTGTGCGTTGTTATAAAGTGGCTGCCCAACATCGGGCGAGAACAAAAATAGAAGTTTCGTCATTCATCCGAAAGACGGTTCTTATGAAAACACAATTACAAGATAAGTATTTTCTTATGTAATTTGAAACTGTTTAAAACAAGAACTAAAGGAAAAAATATTTCGGTCGCCCTGACCAAAGTTATTTCGAATTGCACAAATATCTCTATCATCCAGATCGCATTAAGATTTTCTGAAATTTTGATTCTAAGAAGTTGATCACCCCGATCACATAAGAATTGTTCTCATTTTAGCATACCAGTTCCTTTAGTACCTGAAGATAATTGTTTTGTTATGGTATACTTATCCTTTTGTATACAGTGTTTGTAGCCAGAGTACTACAAAAATATTAAATAGTTAATGCTTGAATTTAAAATTTTGATTATTGATTATCAAATTGCTGATACAGTACTTCATTTCAAGTTAATTAATATGATGATGGTTAACATTTCATATTCGAATGTTTTGTAGCTCCCCGCTACATTGATATGAAGACTAATTTTGAATATAAATAAGTTGATAGAGAGTATTTTGAATTAATAACTATTAAAGTTCTTTAACCATATTCTGAAATGTGTTAAGTTTTGGTTTGAAAGAATTGCATTGGTTATAGTAAGCTTAATCGTAGGAAGAATTCCGTGCCAATTTTAAGAACAGTGAATTTTATTTTGATAATAATATTAAAGAATTTATGCCGTACATTTGATTACAAGCATCAGAAATGAAAGTGAAAAGTGTTCTTATTTTGAATTTTGTTTTACTAGTTTGAGTTGCACCTGAATATTTATATTTAAAGTGTATTTAAATTAAGGGCCTTTTTAATGGTTTAAAGTATATAAAATGGTGATATCTGCAAATTAAATAACATGTTTGAACCCATTTTAATTTAACCCTATAAGTTTTACGAGTAAATTTTTGTGGAAAAACTGTCACGTTTTCATTTTAATATAGCATTCCTAGCAAAAGGGGAGAAACAGGACTTAATTGAACTAGCGGAGGAATTAGATGTCACTATTGGGGAAAATTTTAAAATACATGAAATAAAGGATGCGATAGTTAAAAGCCCAACGTATGACGCGGAATTTGCGAAAGAGTGTCTGAACCACATAATAAATGACAGGAAAGAGATAGAACAATGTGCTGAGAGAGAGATGGAAAATGAGCGATTGTTCGAATTAGAGAAACTCAAAATACAATCTAGTACTAGTACTACTTCCAATAGTACAGATTCGGCATCCATGTTATCTTCCACAGACATAGACATGCCTAGGTTATAATTAAGCAAATTACTCCCTAATTTTGACCCTAAAAGATCCGACATGAGTTTATTTTTAGACTTACTTGAGAAAAAGTTGACTTTTTTAAAAGTGCCCTTTTCAAAGTGGATAGTCTACCTTGTTGGACTTTTGCCAACTGATATTGCCAAACTAATTGCTAAAGAATCGGCTGATGATGCCCAAAATTATGATAAAGAAATTCTATTGAGGTGTTTTAAATTAAGTGCTGAGAAATTTCGGCAAATGTTTGCCACTCACCGTAAAGATCCAGAAAGCACCTGGAGAGATTTTTATTTCGATTTACAAAATTATTTCGATGGTTGGCTTAAAGAGCTAAAAGTTTCTACTTTCGATGAGCTAAAAGACTTAATTCTGTCGGATCAAATTAAAAAGAAGGCCCCTCCAGAGTATAAAGAACATTTTTTGGATCACTGGAGTGAATGGAACAATCCCTTGGAACTTGTTGACAAATTAGATTTATATGAGGAAGCTAGACAGATTAAAATTAAACACGCGAGTAGGGAGCCTCCCAGATTTCATCAATGAGATAATTATAGGCATAATAAAAATAGTCCTAAAAATGTATCATCGAGGAATAGAGTAAGAAATGAAGATCGACCAATAGTTAGTTGTTACGGCTGTGGAAAGCCAGGGTTCATCAAGGCCAACTGTCCCAACTGCTCTCCCCCTCCTAAAAAAGAATCAGCCGAATTCAGAGCTATTCGTCTTCAGACACTGTCTATTGATGAACCCCAATCAACTCTTTTGAGTGTTAAAGTTAACGGAATAAACGGAATTGTGTGTGCTGACACGAGAGCCAGTCACACTATAGCTGGGGAAACATTATATCGCCTTTTGAGAGAACGGGGAACAGAATTTGAGGTTACTACTATGAAAGTAATCCTCGCTGACGGAATCCCGCAGGAAACAGACGTTTGTAAGGCCAAAGTCGAAATTGAAATTGAAGGACGTAGGTTCCTAAATGTTTGTATTTTTTTTGTGATGTTTATATTATGTGTAATTATTTAGTAGGCCCAAGATTATGATATATGTTTTAGAAAGGATAGTGTGCGTTGTTATAACATTAAATTATTAAGAATCCATTTATTATTAAAAAAGGGCACATTAAAAAAAGTAAGGTATATTTGAACTTTTACAAATCAGTTTTTGAAAAAAAAAAATGAAAGACATCCATCAATTATACATTAAAATTTCCCTGTAACTTTAATGAATCCAAATTTCAGTGGTTTATACTCTGGTGATTCAATGAAAATGACTGAAATTTCAAACTGGACTTTTTTGACTTGCTAAAATTCCACTATGTTGTGAATTAAGGTAAACCTTCATGAGGGATATCTGCCTAGGATGAGGGGATGCCTTGGTTGGAGAACTTCTTAAGGGGTTCTAACCCGTATTCATGTTACATCTGGAGAAAACTGACCAAAACTCCAGACTGTTAGATCAACAGTCGCATGATGTGTCTTGATCCCGAGGCCTTCATACTTCCGCCGTTTACCATTTTGAGAGTCATCCATTCAGCCATGGTGGGCCAATATGAAGTGAGAAGATAGGACCAACATTGAAATCCAAATGCTTGTACTCTGCTTTAATTAGTAAAAGACCATATGAAACAATACTTAATTGTACACAATAACAGAGAACATTCAGCACACTTAACCCACCAAGCGGTTAGGACATAAAATCCCGTTAACATCGTCAAAGTTTTCACTGCTGTGCATCAATAACTTAAATTATTTATAACACTCAGGTATCATAAATTATGTTCTGATATCAAAGCCTGTACGTAATTTAGGAGTTTGTTTTTTAATAATTTCAAATCTTCCTATCAAAATTCTATTTGTTTTATAATTTTAAAGCTGCATGAAAATTTTACCATAAAAACAACTTTACATTATTTGCCCGTTTCTCAGATGCTCAGAGGGTTGAACAACAGCTTTCTTTGGTCTGTGAGACTAAACATGTTATTAGAAATTTTTTTTAAGTTCTTTTTTAAAGGAAAGGGCTACAGATTTTTATAAGAACATATAAGCCACTGACAAATATCTGTTGAAATAACCTCATGAACAGGAAGCTTCTGGCATTTAGTATCATAGATTTTTGAGGATTGTCAATAATAATACTAACATACTAATAAAACAAATGCTACAAAATTTAAAAAGAAATTATATACATACGAGTATTCCCTTCAGCATCAGGCATATCAATAGGGTATCTGGGCATACATTCAAGGAACAACTCAAATATAGCAGCTGCATTTTCTTTTCCATACTGAGCTAGTACATGCAAAGGATTTTGACCTCTATAAAAATGAATTATATTGATTAAAAGCATATTTTGATTATCTGTTTGTTTGTTTCAGCTGAAGAGTAAAAGAAACTTAGTACTGACTAAAAATTTTCTGCCACTTATGATAGAAGTTTAAATATTCTTTAAGACCTCGAATTTTAATAATACAGTTAAATGATTAACCCTCTGAGCGTCTTGGGAATGGGCAAATAATGTAAAGTTGTTTTCACTGCAAAATTTTCATGCAGCTTTAAAATTATTTAAAAAATAAAATTTTGATAGGAAGATTTGTAATTATTAAAAAGTTAATTCCTAAAATACCCATAAGCTTTAATATCGAAATATATTTTATGATGCCTTGGTGTTATGAATAATTTAAATTATAGATGCATTGCAGTGAAAACTGGAATGAAGTGAACGGGATTTTACGTCTCAGCCGCTTGGAGGGTTAATAAACCAGTTTCTTAAGCAACATATGACTTAAAGCATTCATAAAAAAAAACAAATTTAAATTACCTATTCAATATTAGATTTTAGTAAATAAAATTAACTTTGAAATACAGGAAAAACCACTCTTTTACTGAGCCACATAACACACTGTAAGAGGCAGAATAATTTTAGCAAAAGTTGAACTTGAAAAGAAAAGTAAAAAAAGTTTTACATCATGTTGAAGTAGAAAATTTGGAAACTGGCATTTACTGTTAAGTCATTGATGAGGTATCCATCGTCAAAAACTTAACAGTAGTCAGTTTTCAATGAGTTAAGATGTTACCTAAAGACCTGCTAATAAAACTTTTTAAGCTGGTAACTTATTACACAGAAAAATATTTTAGGCATTGATTAAAAAATTAAATTTTTAAAAATTGCATGAAATGTGGAAGCTATGCTCAATGAAATTAAGTGTAAGAAAAAATAAGAAAGAAAGAAAATGGTAAAAATATTATTTTTCCTTTTCCTCTCTCAAGTTAATATAGAAACAGAAACATATTTTGCATTCTTCTATCTAGAAGCTAAATTTTATTAGCCTGCAACTATAATTAAAAAATACTAAGCATTTTTTACTTTTTCTTTTTTAAGGCATACTTATTTTTTAAAATAATAAAAGTAGCTTGATAACATAATGGCATTATTAATATTACAATGCTTACGCAGTATTTTTAGTTGAAATACAAGACAGAGAACAGAAAAAAAAAAGTACTTCAGACAACCGTGATTTTTTTTAAGCTTCTGTTTACATCGGGTAAAAGTTGAGAGCAAAAAAATGAATAAATAGATAAATAAAAAATTAAAATTTTCAATTCAGTCTGCATGACATTAGGTAATACTTAAACTGTGCTGAAATTACTTTATATAAACATTAAAATAGAAAGTAAAACTATACCTAAGATTAACTGCTTCTGCATTTATTTGAGATTCAGTGAGCAAGACGCGACAAGAGGCTAGATTACCCTTTTGACATGCAATGTGTAAAGCTAAAATGAAAAAAAAAATGCATAAAAGTATAAAATATGTGAGATGACATAAAATTTTCACTGAGCATGTGAATTAATTTGTGGAAGTAGAAATAAAAATTAACAGTACTTCAAAAATAATTTTGAAAATTCTGAACAAACTTTTTATAATAAACTAAAGTGCAACTAGGATAATTCAAAGCTGAAGGGAGCCCGAAAAAAAAGAAAAAAAAAAAAAATTCAAATTATCTAAAACTTCAATTTTTAAAAAAATGCATCTT
The DNA here is from genome assembly GCA_038373885.1 of Cheiracanthium punctorium. Lineage (NCBI taxonomy): Eukaryota > Metazoa > Arthropoda > Arachnida > Araneae > Cheiracanthiidae > Cheiracanthium > Cheiracanthium punctorium. The sequence continues at coordinate 453,259 of JAWZYV010019464.1, forward strand.
TTAACTTTTTTGATCCACTAAATGTTTCAAAAGATTATTCCCTCAATCAGGGCATCTCCATATGAACATGGACATGACCATCATAATTTTATTAGAAAATAAAAATTTAAAAAAATATAATAAGTTATTAAAAAATTTAAAATATTTAAAAAAAATTAAAAAAAAAAAATTTAGTAAATTGTATGAGAGATAATTCTGACTTGTTGTAGCTGTGCTGGCAACAGTTTTTGTGTAAAAATTTGTTTTTATCAGAATGGCAACACTTCAAAGTCAGACATCAGAAAGCCAGACATCTACATTGTAGCATGAGTTACTCAGTTGTGTAGCATGAGTTACCATATACTTAGTATATTTTAATTCAATAACCAATTTTACATGCAAAACTAAATGATGTTTTGTGATAAGAAAAGTACAAACAAACTCTCCTTAAGATTATAGCACTTAAGAAGTAGAATTTTAGCAGAAATGCAGCTCTGAAGTATAGGCAAAAAAATCAATGTCTTTTTTTGGTAGCATGAGTTACCAAGCAGTTTTAATCAATATTTCAAAAATTAATTAGTTATAAGATTTTTAATGATTTATTGAAACAGAAAATTTGTAATCAGCATGAATTTTGTTGAAAGAAAATAAATGCATTTTTTATTATTATGCCAATTTAAAATGCTATTAAAAAAAAAAAAAAAAATGTGGCATGAGTTACCTTGGAATCACCCATAAGTAAACATTTACTATTGAGAAAGATCATGACATGAAAGACTTAAACTCTACATGTATCTAAATGAAATATGATTTAAGTAAGCTTGGCACATTCAATACAGAAAATTATATATGATTTTAATTTGTGCTATGTCAGATTGTTTTGCAGAGTTCAGCCATTTAATATGGTAAGTAAATTCATCAAATATGTTCCCTTATGTTGTACTCACATTGCTTGTCCTTCAATGTGCCAATGAAATTCACCTAAGTTCCAACAGCTAGAGAAACTTTCAGCTGACCGTTTGTAACAAAAAGTTTGAATAAGGAAAGTTGAACTTTGAGTTATCTATGATTTTTTAACACTGATTTAATAAAAAAGTTCAAGGGATCAAAAGCAATTTTTGGATTAACAGAGATTTAAATTAGAAAAGTTCTTTATCCAAGTTTGCATAGTATTTTCTAAAGCTACCGCATTTTTGCATTACCGCATTGTAAAACAAAATGGCATACTAATTAAGCACTAGAATCTTAAAATGCAGCAAATATATCCATAAACTACAAGGGAGAAAAAAAGTAATATCTAATCGCCGTCCTCTGTTGCTAATTTTTTTAAGATAATCAAAGCAACACTTAGTTCAGCAATTTTGCTTTGGTTGTAAATTTTATAATCATTTAATTAAAAAATCCCTTATGAAAACACAAACCATTTATACTATAATACAAAACACTTTTTCTAACTATATTCTTTGGTGTGGGTACACCAAACATAATTCTGGGTGATTTTAAGATTATGACTATAAAATATATTCCACAATTGAAATAGTTTTTTATAAAGAAGATTTTAAGATATTATTCATTATATTTAAGTCACAGTTCAATAAACTAAATAAATTCATTTTTAAAAAAAAGTTTAAAAGTTTTTACATTTAAAAAAAAAATTATTACAGAAAATATTTAGTTTACTAATTATGAGCTTGTATTAAAAATGTAATAATAAACACTATAGCTACCATTATTCTGATTATTGTCAACAGCATCATAATCAATTTTATTTTCTATCAATACACTACACAGAGTACTGTGATCATGAGCTGCAGCTATGTGAAGAGCCGTTTGCCTCTGAGGTGTTAAGTCATTGACATCAGCACCTGCCAAAAGCTAAAAAAAAGTTTATTAATAACACATTAAAAAAGTATCTTTTCAAACTTCAGAAAGTCAAACTTCAAAATAAACCTTAAGTGAGGACTTCATTTAGTTAAATACTGCTATCAAAGTGAATCAATCATAACAAAATAGACTATAGCAATATATAACCACAGTGTTTAAATAATAAGAGAAAATTATTCACATATTTGGTCATTTCTGAGCTTTCATTAGCTAGTTTGACCTTTTCAAAATTTAACATAATTCACTACAACTCTTAAAAAAATCATTGCAAGTTTGCTCTGAAATTTATTTACAATGACGAGTGTTGTTCTTTGCTAGGACCACCATTCACTGTATCACTAAATCATATGTTATGAATACATTATATAAAGGATTAATTCATAATTTCAAGAAATGAGTGTCTAAAAAGTTACCTTTATTTGGTTAATATTCATATATTATTAATTAAAGCATATTGTAGGTTATTAGAATACAATATTAAGTAAAGAAACGTTTAAAAAGTTATGAATCAAAAGTTATTCTTCTAGCATTACCATATTCAAAATGGGCACGCTCTGATATCGATTATGATTATTATTATAATTACAGTCTCTTTTTAATAGATTATGGGTTGTTGAATGTTAAGTTTGTAAAAAATCAATAATCTTGATTTGAATGAAACAGACTTCAAAAATATTCAGGAATAATACAATTTTATAAAAAAAATTCTGCAAAATTGATAAATTATCATTTTGTAAGAAATTACAGTCGATTAGAATCCTTCTAAAGTCTGGTAGTGACTTGAAATGATACAAAAAAGCAAAAGAATGGTTTAATTTCTACTTCAAACACATATCTGCTTATTAACTGCAAGACCTTTTCTTGAAAATGAGCTTATCACTAGAACAGCAAGTAAGTTTTTTAATAATAGCAACCTAAAATATCCAATGCAAGATGCATAAAAAGAAAAATCACTTACCAAATTTCTCACAATGATTTCAGATCCTGCTTCAACAGCAAGGTGAAGAGGGGCAAGCTGTGATGAATCTTGTAATCGCGAATTAATATTCACGTGAATGCTCAAAAGAAATAATACACTTTCAATGTCCTTTTTCTGGATTGCAATATGAAGAAAGTTTCGCCCCTTGTTGTCATGCTGCAGAATCAAAAACTTTATCAGTAAAAGAAGAACATTTAATAAGGCAATGTCTTTTATAACTTAACCAATGAACACACTATTATATTTAACCAATGAACAAGGAAATCTGAGTAACACACGTTAAAGGTTTAAAAAATCTGCACAAAAATGAACAGGTTGATATGATATATTTTTTTACTAATGCAAGTAACAACAATTAATGTTTCATTTATTAAAAAAAAAAAAAAAGATTGTATGCACTTTAAAATTTTTGAATCATTGAAATAAATATGGGTTTTGTTCAATTAACAATTCAATTAGTACATTCTATTTGAAATAGGTGTGTATGTGTGTGTGTCCTGATATAGACTTGAAAAATAGACACATTTGCTTTTGAAAAGAACAAGTGTAGGTTGGTCTGTAAAACAATACGGCTTAGTATATAGAGATCTCTACAAATTTGAGAGACGCTAAGTTTAAACAGGCATACACTTAGTTAAAAATTGAACACGGAAATACCTTAGTAATTAGTTAAAAACATTAAAAGCCTAAAATTTCCGTAAAAAGATTAAAACACGCACCATGAGCGCTTTCGACAGCTTAGCCCGCTGTCATCATCAGAACTGAGTTGCTTGGCTCGTTCACCACTTCTTCTTCACCAAGGCCTGCCACGATTGCTCGATCTGCGCATGCGCCATGTCATTGACAGCTCCCTCTTGTGTCATTATTTCCAACGCTTCCCGTCTTAATCCATAATTGTGATTATTGTAATTAGCTATTTTCTTGACATTTACGAAATCTATATTTATTAATATAGATTTCATAATTAATATAGATTTCGTAATTAATATAGATTTCGTAATAAATATAGATTTCGTAAATGTCAAGAAAATAGCTAATTACAATAATCACAATTATGGATTAAGACTGGAAGCGTTGGAAATAATGACACAAGAGGGAGCTGTCAACGACATGGCGCATGCGCAGATCGAGCAATCGTGGCAAGCCATAGTGAAGAAGAAGCGGTGAAGGAGCCAAGCAACTCAGTTCTGATGATGACAGCGGGCTAAGCTGTCGAAAGTGCTCATGGTGCGTGTTTTAATCTTTTTACGGAAATTTTAGGCTTCTAATGTTTTTAACTAATTACAGACATACACTTTTACATTTTTCTTGGTTCTAGAAAATTGATTTCAACTATTATATAAAGATCTAAATGCATCCCATTAAATAATTTGTTTACCACTATAATGTCTCTGTACAAAATAATAAACTCTTACAACAAACTGCTAAACTTTAAGTATACCTGCTCAGCAGCTTTAGGTTCTCTAGAGAGTATAGCTTCAGCTGCTTTGTTATTTTTCACCATCATAGCTGCAGCAAAAGGAGTATACCCCTGCCTATCTCTTATATTCAAATCAATAGTAGGACAGGACAGCAAAAGGCGAATAATCACAGAGTTTTGATTCGCTATGGCAGTGTGTAAAGGCGTCTTCATTTCAGAATCCTGTACAGAAAAAAGGCAGGAAAAAAAAAGTTTTTATTAGAACAAAATTTTATGTTACTGCACATACTAGATGGCTCTGGTAAAATACAGGTGCTTTCAAAACTCTTCTCTAGATGAAAAAATGGGGGATTGAATTAAAACTAATTTTGGTGAAATCCTATTATTGAAGAATCTTTCCCATGTCCATATTTAAAAATTTTAAAAGGTAGGTGACTTCCAAAAGTAGGAATAAGGCTGATTTTTAAGTGAAATGATTCAGAAAAAGAAAAAAAAAAAAACTAATGTCTTATTTACATTTTTTTAAGTGCATACATGAGAACAGTTTAACATTCCAATAAATTATAATACAGACAATTTTCTAAGTCTTCCTACTTTAAATTTTGAAGTAGGAGGGTATACTAATGATCATTTACAATAAGCATATTGATTTTGCTTCCCCCCCCCCTTTTTTTCTTTTTCAAAGCTTCTGTTCTTACATTAAAATCAAGATTGTTTTTTCATAAAGTGAGTATTGCAGATATTCATACATTATGACCCTTTGCTACCAAATAATAGTAATTAGTCTTCCGCTGATGAAGCTACAAAAGTGGTAAGGGAAAAAACCCTTGAGTATCATGATAAAAATAAAGTGAGATGATGCTTTTTCCTGATTTTTTTTTCCCTTTCAAAGGCTCATCACTCATCCACTTGCTCATCAAACATTTGCCACTACTAAGGCCTGAAATACTGGCCATTTTATTATGGTAGTGTGCAATGAGCGGCCCGCATTACCCCCTAAGTAGGGACGGACAGGTTAACATTGATACCCAAGCCGGGATTCGAACCCAGACCCAAGGTGTAATAGAATGGTTCTTTAGCCACTACACTACCTGAGTGGCATCTGTAAAACTTAAGTACAACTTAACCTGTAAAACTTAAAATAAGTTATACTGTAATTTATGAAGAATTCCAGTACCATAAATACTTATAAATTAAATCCATACTTATAAATTATTTCATGCCTAAGTCAGTGCTGTAAATAAATTCCCAGTCGATTGCTGTCAAAAAAGATATTGAAAACAGTTAGATATTATAATATAGTTCTAAATACAAAAGTTCAAAATTGTACGGGTTAAAGTTTTGGAGTTATACAAAATACGAAATAATTTTTGGCGCCAAATTTGGCGATATTTCGACGAAACTCGTCAATGTCGACGACATTTGGCGAGATTTTAAGCATGGACCAAATGACTGACTATCGCCAAATTTGGCGACATTTCGGCAAAATTCGCCAAGGTCGAGGACAGACGGCGAGATTTTGGGCATGTACCAAACAATGACTGACTACAATTGTATTATATTGAAGATGTGCATAGACGTTAAAGTTCTGAAATTCTTTTCGGTGGTGCTGTAAATTAACTCTCCAGTAGATTGGAACCAAAAATCGAGATGCACAACTAGATGTTACAACAATCTTATATATGAAATTTCATAATAGTTTTTGAGATTTGAGAGTTAAATATGCACACACGTACATCAAAAGTCGCCAAGCTTGGCGACTTTTGGCATAGTTCTTGAGGAGGCACGTGACCGTGGTCGGACCATTACCTAACTTATGTGGTAGGACGGTATTGTGCTTGAAATGGATGAATGCCCCTAAAATTGCCATTGACCGTAATGTATTGGAAATCTTTTGAGTGTTCCTGTAGCAGAACTGTAAATGATAAAGACACTTTTTTTAATGGAGAAATTCATTTTCTAACTCTTTACAGCATATATCACTTCTGAGTCGTTTGAAATAGCCCATACCTCTAAAAAACGCTTTGATGAATTTCGGCCCATAGAGCGTAATGTATTTCGAATCTTTTAGGCGGTTCTGTAGATAAACTATCCAGTCGAATGGAACCGAAAGGGGAGGTGCACAACTAGATGTTACAACTATCCAAAATATGAAGTTTCGACATTCTACGCCTAATAGTTTTTGAGTTAGGCGAGTTTAATGAATTTCGGCCCATAGAGCGTAATGATATTTCGAATCTTTTGGGCGGTCCTGTACATAAACTATACATTCGATTGCGACCAAAAGGGGAGGTGCACAACTAGATCATAGAACAATCCTAAATATCAAATCTCAACATTCTACGACCAATAGTTTTTGAGATATGCGAGTTACATACATACATACGTACGTACGTACAGACGGCATGAAAAAACTGTCCACAATAGACTCGCCGCTGGTCAAAATGAGTTGCAGACGCGCTCATATGATCGTGCATGCTAGCCTACGATGAGATGCATAAATTTAAATAGTAAAATTGACATTTCTAAAAAAATATTGATTTATAAACTTGACATGATACTTTTGTATTATTAAAGTCTATCATACTGTAAATGTTATGAAATATTTTAAAATGTAGCGAGAAAATTCTTTAAACATGGGAAATTTTAAAGAGCAATTAAAATGATTGATATCTGAATTAAAACAACACCTTTTTATGGGGACATCACTGACCGATTCGCATGTTTAAAAGAAAGGAGGATTGATTTGACTTATAAAAAATAAGTAAGTTTTCTTTTTTTTTTCTTTTTTTCTCAAGTTATCATTACAAAAGAAAATTCTAAGGAATCTTTGAATCAGACACGGATGAATGCAATTTTGAGGATAAGAGCGGCTGGCTGAAATTTATGTCCATTTTATGGAAGTAAAATAGGATCTCTTACATCTTTTATGAATTTCAATGTTTGTATGTATGTTTATTACTCTTTCACGTTGAAACGGTTATACAGATTTGGATGAAATTTGGAATAAAGACAGTTAAAGTCCTGGATTAACATATAAGCTATTTTTTACTGTGCAAAAAACACTTCCTACAATATACAAAAAAAAACTATCTTTTATCCCAAAAAAAAGAATACAATTGAGTTTTTATTTTACAGAACAGTCAACAGATGGCACAAACTTATAACAATACACAGTTCTTACTAAATAAATTCATTTTATCGTCTGGTATCCCTGTATAAAGAATACACCTGAATACGTTTTTAATTCTGGCGTGGATTTATAAGCGGACTTCAGGCCAAGCATACAAATACAAAATACATGTTACACAAACAAAAAAATTTAAAATAAGTTTATGAAACTTTGATTCAGTTTAAATTGAACATTTTTTGCACACCTTTTTTCCATTCTATTTCCAATGTATTACATCCAGAAAAAGGATGTTAGAAATATCAATTTTAATTTTGTTTAATCACACTCATGAATAATGATACACTTTCCAACTTAATAGAATAAGTAAAGAAAATAGGGAAGAAGCATGGATTATGATGCTTTTAATATATAGCACTTTAATGTGTATTTAAAATCTGAATGTGTTTAGATTTTACTTTTTTTTTTTTTCCCTCTTTGTTTTTTGACAATGGCCAATATATCTAGAAGCTCTTTAGAATTATTATAGGATGAAAATAATTTGTACCTTTTTGTAGGTTTTTATCACTAAACCATCTTATTTTTGTCGCCAGGGACGGCCTGACAAGGTACGGAAGGTAAGCATTGCATTGGGGCGTCATTATTTCGAACTCAAAAACTAAGTAGAGCATAAAAGTGGGCGTCTCATTATTATTACACCAGTGAGTCTCAAAAACAGCCTATAGAGTAGGGACTGTACACTGTAAGTTGTGTTACGTTATGGAAAAGCTGTGCTAGAGCTATCTGCTAAGGATGGGGGTAGTCTTGATTGGAGGACTTTTTAAGGGGTTCGAACACATATTTATGTTACAACTGAAGAAAAAAAAAAAAAAAAAAAGACTAGAATGCCAGGCAGTTGCACGACAGGCTGGAATACTGGACCTTCACAATTCAGCCATCTACCATTCTGAGGTTCTTATCCACTTGGCCATGGTGAGACCAGAGGAGACTATGGTAGCAATGAAGACTATGGTAGCAAAAAAGACCCAAAGTACTACCCAAAGTTTTAATTCACATGCCTCAAAGCTTTCCTCATTGTCATTGTATTTCTTACACATACATGGAATAATTTCAACCCATAATCAAGCTGTTTCAATTACCTGTAAATTAACATCGGCTCCATGCTCAATAAGTGTTTGTACAACTTGTTCAAGACCCCAACCACATGCTAAGTGGAGAGCACTCTGGCCATCAAAGGCTTCTTCTTCCCCTTTTCCTTCTGGACTGGGTCTTCTAGGACTATCCATATCACAGCCACTGGTAATAAAACAGCATAATTAAATTACCTACTTTAAATTTCAAGAGAAAAACAATGAGCTGTTATGCACTGATATATAAGTTAAATATAGCCAATGCTTATTAGCAGGAGTGGGGAACTACGCTCCCTCACTTGACGCAGGTAAATGGGGTTTCCAGCTTGATGTATAAATTTCCTAGATTTTATTCATAAATTAGGAAAATTCTTATCTAGTAATAAATGTTTTTTGTTAAACTGTGTGGTGTAATGAATATATAAATAATCGAATCATATTATAACACTTTTGTCATCCTATCCTAGCAAGCTGTTATCATATCATAAATTATAGAACTATTTCACGTCTCTTGGAAAGTTGTAAAATATCCCTGGCTGGTAGAATTTTTCAGGAATTCCCCACCCCTTCTTACCACAATAGCTATTTGTTTTCAGTGGTGAATCCGAAATAGAGGATCATTTGCTCACCCCCTCTTGAAGTTGATGGTTTGAGCCTTAATTAACCCTTGTTTAATCAGTTCCCTCTCATCTCTGGTAAGATACTGCAGGAAAGAATCCTCTTCTGTAAGAGGAGTTGCTTCCAAGCTTGGCTCTTTGAATGCTCTGCTGAAACCTAGTGATTGAACAAATACGATGCTGAGGTCTGTAGCAAAAATCCATGTAGGAAAGCAAGCACTGTCTATTTCAAGAGTAAGCAAATTTGCATTCCAAATGAGCCACTATCAGGTACCCCAAACAAGCTTCAGTCTATTTGGCCCACAGCAATCTAGCGATGGTTGTGCTTGCTCAAGTACATACCAAAATGGGTTTTAAGAAATGTAAAAGGGATTTCATTTTTTATTGAAAAAAACAGCAAAAGAACTGAAACTTATTAGACAAGAAATTAAAATCATAATGTTCTTTTATTTTTTTAATAACAGCAGGCTCTTGTTGACAAGGTACTGGCCACAACTAAGACCAGTTCAGTAGCTTTGTTTCGTGTTATGGCAAGCCTACAAGAGAGGCATCTGCCTAAGGGGGGAAGGGGCTTGGGCAGAGGACTTTTTAAGGTGTTCTAATGCATATTATTGTTACATCTGGAGAAAACCAACCCAAAACTCCAGACCATTAAGCTGAAAGATGTAAGACAGGCCCAAACCTGTGACTTTCACACTTCAGCCCTCTACCATGGTCAGTATCACCCACTCGGCCATGGTGAGGCCTAGAACTAAGGCAAGAAGTTATAAGGCCATTCTATTATAGAGGCACCTAGTAGACAGCCAAAGTTACCTCCTGTAGAAAAACCAAGCCCGAGCCAGAAGTCAAACCTTGACCCACAATTGTAGTGTGTGATGTTCTGACCACACACTACAATTGCAATAACCTTAGATCACAATGTGTGAATTGCAAAGTTTAAGTACTTAACTATCACAGAGGTATGAATTGTAGTATCGATAACATGTCTGAACTCTCTAATAAGTAAAACATCAAACACTAAACTGGAAAGATAATTTTTCAATTTTGTTTCAAAAAATGAAAGCACTTCAATATTTTGTAAAAAGGCAATCTTAATTACTTATTTTGTAAAGTGGCCCTTTTAACCAATTTTTTATGCTTTTATCAACTGTTATTTTGTGTAGGTGTTACAAAATTACATTTTGGCTAATTCTTACTAACTCTAAGGCAAATTATTATTCTAAATTTCTGATTCTCTTTTACCTCCTAATCAAGAAACAAGACACAGATTCATTATTTTCATCAAGGGCACGGTGCAAAAGAGTTTGATAACAGCCTCCAGGACCTTCACTCCAACAATTTGTATCACAGCCATTTTTCACCTGAAAATAAAAATTCTATTAGTAGAGCATAATCAGAGGTAACCCATTCATATCACAAATATCTAAATCAGAAGACTAAATGAAAATATAATGAAGGTTGCAATAAGTACTACTAGTTTGATACATAAGTTATTTTGCCTTCAAAGTCAATTTTGCCGAAGGAAAACACAGATTTTAGGATTAAGAAAACATCTTTTTACAACTTTTTATTACTTCCATGGAATTTTTCCAAGGGAGGGGGTGGGAGTGACTGTTTTAAAAGATAGTATTTTAATACAAAAAAAAAAAAAAAACAGAAAATGTAAGAAAATCTGAAACACTTTCAGATTTTAAATACAAACTAAAGTGCTATATATTAAAAGTGTATCATAATTCGTGCATCTTCCCTATTTTCTTCCCTTATGCCTTATTAAGTTGGAAAGTATCATTATTCATGAGTGTTCCGTACTTTACTCCCTTCTTACATAAAACCCATCTTTGAAATCAAAATCTATCTTAAAATCGTCTACTGAAACTGTTTTACAATATTTCCCAAGCATATTCCAACTATGCTTGACCATTTTAAATACTGTTTGGAATGGGCATTATAATCCATGAGTGTGTCATGTTTGTCTTTCTTGTTCCATAATAATTTTATGTGTCCAGCATTTATCTTGGAAAAATATCACTTGTATTGGCGGACTGCCAGGATAGTATATAAGTACCAGCAAAAGTATAAAAAGAAAAATTATAACTTCTGTCTATAGTTAAATGATTCCAGGTTAGATAGTAAGTAAGTGCTGAGTGAAAAATAGTGAAAATATTTTATATTCAAATTTAACATTTTATTTTAGTGGAAAAGCTTTTTATGTCAAGAGGTCATTTCTCTCTTGCAACTAAATTTTGTTTGATTCACTACACATATTTTAATATTATGCCTAAAGAAAACTGCACAAATTTCAAAAAATCTAAAATGGCAAATAAACATTAAAAAAATCAAAGCAATTTTTAAAAATTAAATAGCTAACTAAAATATTAACTTCTGAAGCCTTAGAGTTATTCCATTTTTTTTTAAATTGCAATTTTGCAAAGTTTTTAAAGTTTATTCAAACTCAAAAAATAAAATTATATTAAATCAAACATTTATTGTTTTAGTCATTACTGATCATTATGTGACTGCTGTTTTTGAGGGATGCGAGAACAAACGTTTACACGATTTTTACAAAATCACAAAATATTTGAAAGAATTTTGACATCAATAGTTCACACATTAACTTGCACATTACATCATTTCAAATTTCATTCTATTCCACTACAAATTTTTCAGGAATGCAACAAATATTTTTTCTATTTTCGCAAAATTTCAAAATCTATTAAAAAAAAAAAAAAAAAACTGAAATACTTTGATACCTATAGTTTAAGTGACCACCTATGATTATGCTAAATTTTATTTCATTCCCTTCAAAGGTTATATGTGATAGACAAATATTTACAAACTTTGAATAAATTTCCTCAAAACCTCAAAAACTAATCCAAATTTTCAAAAAATTGGATGGCTACAGTTTAAGTGGCATGTTTGCCTATTATGTCATCAAATTTCATTTTGTTCACTTTAGTCATTCTTACGTGATGTGTGAAAAACGATTGAAAAAAAAAAAAAAAAAAAACTCAAAATCTAATCAAACTTTTCAAAAAATTCATTGCCTATAGTTTGAGTGACTACCTATCATGCCACTAATTTTCATTTCATTAACTTTAGTCATCATTACATGATGTGCAAACAAATATTTACTCTGTTTGAAATGATTTTTACAAAATCTCAAAATCAAAACTTAAAAAATAATTATGCCTAGTTTAAGTTGAGTGATCATTTATCATATCACCAAATTTCATTTCAGTCACTTTAGCAAATATTACGTGATGTGCAAACAAAAATTTATGTAGTTTGAAACAATTTTTGCAAAATCTCAAAATCTGGATCTAAATCTTTTTTTTAATTCAAATCCTATAGTTTAAGTTGAGTGACCTTCCATTATGTCATCAAATTTCACTTCATTTTCTTGAGTCATTTTTACGTCATTGCATTAAAAATTAAATCAGCATGTTTTTCTATTCATTTCTTAGGTGTCAAGCACTGGAGCAGGAAGTGTCAATCATTGGAGCCAAAATTTTGTTCTTGGTGTCAATTACGGGTGTTGCCACCATGACAACTTATAAAATATAGAAAAAATAGAAATTTCCCATACTCTGTAATAAATTATACCTTACATGAATTTTCAAAGTTCATTTAAGTTTTGAAAAAATTTTGTTTATAGATAGTTTTTGTAATTAGCAATTACTAGTTAATGCTTATTATTACTCTTAAAGTGTCAATTACTGGTGCTATTACCCTAATGATTTGATAAATGATTTTCCTGATGGGTGGTCAGTAAAACTTGTCAGGTGAAGCGCCAGTCCACAAAAGCTAAGGGAGAACCCCGTTATATCCCTTTAAACATTACTATAATAAATAATTATTAGAAGCAAATTCTGAATCATTCAATTTATTGAGGAATGAACTCTATACAAATAAATTCCTATAAATTCTTTTAAGTTGGAAATGTAAATAACTGAGTGAAAAGAATGTAAAGAAGCAAACTGCAGAAACAGGAAGCAATTAAATTACAGCTGTGGATAAAAATTAAATATTCACAAACCAATATTGAAGCAACATCTTCCTGGCCACTTTCAAGAGCAAGCCACAAAGCAGGATCCCCTTTCTCATCAGTTGCATCAATATCAGCACCAGCCTTACATAAGGCATCCACAATCACAGGCATATGGCGCTTGACAGCTAACTGTAATGGACTTTCATTTTCACGGGTTCTGAAATTTTTAATTTTATGTAAATAAAAGAAATCAAGTTTTTTGTTTGTTTGCTTTTTTTTTTGTCAACATATATTTTAAAAGCTGTTAAAAATATTAACACTGAATTAGCAAAATGGAATTCTTGTAAACATTTCACATTACCTATAGGGCTATAGGAATGAGATTGAACATAGCCCTAAGAAACTTAAAATTTTGCATTTTAACAGGGAAATGTAAGAACCTTTCATTAAATATTACATTGTAACGAAAGTTTTCCGCCACCGCAAACATCGTCAGCACACAGTTCTCGTTGGCGTATTGGCTCCTATTTTGTCCAACGATTTTTGGCATTTGAAAGAAAGAGGTTTACTTTATAACATTGTGTTGTGAAATCTGTAAAAAATAGAGTTATCATTAAGTATAAGGTGTCTCAAATGGAACTATCACTCTAGAGGATTAGAACCATCATTTACTTAAAGTTGCGTTGCAAAAAGTCAGCTACAGAATATCAACAAATTATGAGTACAGCTTTAAGTACTATTGTTGTATCATATGACACTGTGCAGGTTTGGTACCGAAGTTCAAAAACAGTTATCTAAGGAGTAAGAAGCTAGTTTTTCAGGCAGATATGGCGGAAGACTTTTGTTACAACCTGATATGTTCGGTTGATAAGCTGTTGATAGGCAAAATTTAACAATTGTCTGTTTTAAATTAATTAGAATGATTATTATGGAACATTTTGCTATGGTTGTTTGTTATGGAATTATATAATATGGAGAGGAGGGAGTTAAGCGTTTGTCACTATGAAATTAACCCTCTGAGCATGTAGGAAATAGGCAAATAAGCTGTTTTCACAGTCCAATTTTCATGCAGAGTTTTTACAAAGTAAAATTGAAAGAAATTTTGGTAAAATAATCTATAAATATTACTACAAGCTTTAAAATTAAAACATATTTTGTGATACCTCTGTGTTTTAAGTAATACGAATCGTTGGTGCTTTGCAGTGAAACCTGGTGAAAAGTAAAAAAAATTTTGCATTACAGCCACTAGGAGAGTTAAAAAGTTCATACTGCTGTCAAATGATTAATCCTATTTAATTTACTGACAAATATAAATATAAATAAAAGTATCAAAGTGGTTTTTAAGGATTTTTTAATGTATTTTGCTTGAAATGCATTCCGTTTTTAGTCAATAGTTTGCAAAGCATAATTGGAAAACAAGTCTAATAAACTTGATAATTATCAAGTTTGCTTGACTTGTTCTGCCAGGGCTGGTGTGTTCATATCTTTATTTGAATATGGTACATCACCACTTCTTTTAATATAACTATAAGCAAATAGTGTTATGCCATACAAGATACTTTATTATCTGAGGGAGGGATGTTTAATACATGTAAAATTATTAACAAACTTGAGTGCAATGGACAAATTTTATTGTTATATTCAATTCTAGCAAAGTAAAGAACATACGACACATATCCATTTAACAATATTACAGTAGATGAGTGTAATTAGCTCATGAATACACACATACACTTCAAGTTTCAATTAGTATAAATTTCCAGAACTTTTACAATCCTCAATAAAAAGAATTCTACATGAAAATTTTAGTTAATACACATTAAGATCGTGCATTAGATGACTTATAAAAATTTAGCTATGCTTAGTAAAGACATAATTTGGCCAAATTATTTTCTTCATACCACTTACCAGCAAATACTTCGTTTTAATAATAAACAACTAAACCAAACATATTTTATAAAAAATAACTAAAGTATTTAATAAATCTGAGTTTACAGTAAGTTGCAGTACCATTTAAACAGGATCAATATTTCAAAAAGCTTTAGGTAATTAATTACTTTAATACATCAAAAACCTACAAACTGTAACTAATTCTATAAGTCAGCAGTTCTCAGCCAGTGAGTTGCACATCCCCTTGGGGGGGGGGGGAGAATGGTTGCAGAGCATTTTCAAGGGAGGCATGAGAAAAATCGGCAAAGAGCAAATGATAATGCAAGTTTTAAAAAATCATCATTTATTTTTACTTAAAATGTTTATTTAAACTTTACTGATAACATTATTTTGTAGAAAAGAAGGCACCATCATTAGTTATCCTTTGTTAAGAAGGGGCACAATGTTAAATGTTTGGGAAATGCAGAGACGCCGAGAGTTAAGTCGGGGCCCAGGAGATAAAATCTTTGGGGTCCCTTTGTTATCCGAAAATCCTTTTGATGTCGTATTAGATCAATCATATATTCCTTATTAAAATTATTAATCATTTAAAGAAAGTTTACATTAATAGTAATTGGAAAATAATTAATCGAATTAAAATTATTAATTTAAAAGAGTATTATACTTTAATAAACATCCATGCTCTAAAAAATACTAACATTTTGTTTGGAAGGTTTCGTCACCTCCACAGAGAAACTGTATTTGAAACGTTAACATTTTTGCATGGCATGTTTCCTCAGTATTGAAAAAAAAATCTGATGTGTCCAACACATGACTTCCTTGCACGTCTATTAAATAAAAATGTTTTCTATGCACTTCCTCTAAACTTATTTGTTTGAAAGAGATAAAATATCAATAATAGTAAGGTTTAGCGATTTCTAGCCAAATATTTCGATATCGCCAAGCTGAGTTCAATTCGAAAGATTTCCTTCTGACACTTTATTTGGCGATATTTCACCAAAAGCCGACAAACTTGAGATAATTTGCGAGATTTTGGGGATAGCCACAGTAGTCATTGACCACAGACTTTCAATGAATTGAATGCATCCATACACCTTAATGTATTTAAAGTCATTTGGCTCACCCTATAAATAAATTCTTAGTGGATTGCTGTCAAAAAAGATATTGAAAACAGTTAGATATTATAATATAGTTCTAAATACAAAAGTTCAAAATTCTACGGGTTAAAGTTTTAGTTATACAAAATACGAAATAATTTTTGGCGCCAAATTTGGCGATATTTCGGCGAAACTCGTCAATGTCGACGACATTTGGCGAGATATTAAGCATGGACCAACAATGACAGATTATCGCCAAATTTGGCGATATTTCGCCAAAACTCGCCAAGAACGATGACAAATGGCGATACTTTGGGCATGGACGAAATGACTGACTATCGCCAAATTTGGCGACATTTCGGCAAAACTCGCCAAAGTCCAGGACAGTCGGCGAGATTTTGGGCATGTACCAAACAATCACTGTCTGCAATTGTATTATATTGAAGATGTCCATAGACATTAAAGTACTGAAATTCTTTTCGGTGGTCCTGTAAATAAACTCTCCAGTAGATTGGAACCAAAAATCGAGATGCACAACTAGATGTTACAACAATCTTATATATAAAATTTCATAATAATTTTTGAGGTTTGAGAGTTAAATATACACACACGTCACTAAAAGTCGCCAAGCTTGGCGACTTTTGGCACAGTTCTTGAGGGAGGCACGTGACCGTGGTCGGACCATTACCTAACTTATGTGGTAAGACGGTATTGTGCTTGAAATGGATGAATGCCCCTAAAATTGCCATTGACCGTAATGTATTGGAAATCTTTTGAGTGTTCCTGTAGCAGAACTGTAAATGATAAAGACACCTTTTTTAATGGAGAAATTCATTTTCTAACTCTTTTCAGCATATATCACTTCTGAGTCGTTTGAAATAGCCCAATACCTCTAAAAAACGCTTTGATGAATTTCGGCCCATAGAGCGTAATGTATTTCGAATGTTTTGGGCGGTCCTATAGATAAACTATCCAGTCGAATGGAACCAAAAGGGGAAGTGCACAACTAGATGTTACAACTATCCAAAATATGAAGTTTCGAAATTCTACGCCTAATAGTTTTTGAGTTAGGCGAGTTTAATGAATTTCGGCCCATAGAGCGTAATGTATTTCGAATCTTTTGGGCGGTCCTGTACATAAACTATACATTCGATTGCAACCAAAAGGGGAGGTGCACAACTAGATCATAGAACAATCCTAAATATCAAATCTCAACATTCTACGACCAATAGTTTTTGAGATATGCGAGTTACATACATACGTACGTACGTACAGACGGCATGGAAAAACTGACCACAGCAGACTCGCCGCTGGTCAAAATGAGTTGCAGACGCGTTTATATGATCGTGCATGCTAGCCTACGATGAGATGCATCGAAAAAATTCTTAAAATTAAATTTAGAGGTAGTCAAAATCGGTTTTTTAGTCGAAATTTGGCCCCCAAAATTTTTCGGGATCACATTACTTCCTTATACTACGTACAAGGAAGTAATTAATATTTTTATTCATACTACTTCCATGCAAGCAGGCAGCCAAAAAAATTTCAGAAGGCTAAAAAAGTGGAAATTTCAAAATTTCTCATAGAAAGTCGATCTTTAACATTTTGTTAAGGAAAATTCAAAATTTCGGAGGTTGGGTGGGCCCATAGTCTCTCCTCTGGCTATACCCTTTCTCCCACTATTTAACAATGTGTCTCGAAAAAAAATGATTTCTTGTTAAATAAATCTTTTCTACTTTTAGTCATGGCAAACCATTGAACCCATTGTCTACTTTTCTTGCAAAAGAAGACTCAATCAGAAACACTCTTCGTTTTTGTCAAGTTGGTGGTTTTTCTCTAGCTGACTTTTTGTAATTTCATTTAAAAATTAGTTTGAAACATCCGGAGACATAATCTGAATTTGGACTTTTTTTTTTACAAAATTGACAACACACAATTAAGTATCGTACAAACAGCAAAAGCGGGGCCTCTTCACAAGCTAAGGCCCTGGGGATTTTTCCCCTGCTCCCCCTCCCTATCTGCACCACTGGGGAAATGCCCATTTAAATGTCACGCTTAACATAAACACAACCGCATACATTAAGGGTACATATTTATATCAAAATTTTTCTTAGCAAATACGAATCTTTTCATGCAATGCATAAGATACTTACTTCAATGAGAAATCAGCTCCATTTTCAAGCAAAAACAGAGCAGCATCTCTACTTTGATTCATAATGGCCTGATGCAGAAGTGTGAGGCCATCTTCATTGGTCACATTAATGTTAGCGCCCCCAGACAGAAGCTTGCGAGCAACACCGAACAGGTTCAGCTCTAATGCCAGGCTGAGAGGAGTCTGCCCCTTAGAGTTTTTAACATTAAAGTTTGGAACAATCACATTACTTCCAGAATTTGACTGAGCAAATGCTAGATTAAGAAATATTTTTACATAATGCATAAATATGAAAAAAATTAATAAGTAGCACAGTTATCATTACTAATATATCACTATATGTAATAGAAAAAGAAATAGCTGCACAATATAACAAAGCATTCAAGAATTTTTTTTCCCCATGGTAATGAGCACAACAGGTTTGGAAAAAAAATCCTCCAATTTTTGTACATGAATTTAAAAAATAAGTCCATATATTATGATAACCAAAGGTTTTAACTAAAGAGTACTAAAATTTGTTATTTGGAATTCAAGTTATATACAAGATATAATATGCTATATAAATACATAGTGCCTGCCCACCCCCCATAAAATGGATTTATACAAGATAGATTCGAAAAGCATGGCAGAAAATTTGCAATATTTTTTGTGTAACACACTAAAAAAGACTCATATAACATGGTAAAATAATGAGACAGATGCTTCTGTGTTGCCTGCTAACACTGATGATGCTGAACATGTGTTTGTGACTCATAGAACATGGATTTATATAACACAGAATGTATCTACCATGTTATAGGGGGATCTACTTTACATGTATGTCTACAAAACAACTCTTTACTGCATCTACCATAACAAAAAGCAATTATTTTGAATTTTAGAACATACATTTGCATTTCAAACAGTCAATTTTGTTTCTTTCAAACCAATGAATCCGATCTAATAACAACTGAAAATGTGCAATGTTATATAATTGTCCCCCTTCTCCCTTACTTCTAAATCAGAATTTAAAGAAGTCCTTTTAAGTTAATGCATATAATAAAAAGTAAATGTCATGAAAAAGTACTTTTCAAAAACTTTGAGGGACTTAATAGTGGATGTTCAAAAGAAGTTCTAAATTATTTTTAACCCTAAAATGCATTATTTTTTTTAAATGGGCTGAAAGTAAAGTTTTAACTTCATTTAGGCATACTTATGCTAAGAAAAATATTTTTAAAAGATTTCAGCATGTAGTTTCCCAGAAAAATCATGAAATTTTTTCAAATTCAAAAAATTACAATGACCATACTACAGCTCTCCAATAACAAAAGAAAATAATATAGCCTAATTCTACTTAATTAGTCTAAAATATTACAAATTTTTAATAGTTTTGTATTTATTTCCATTTAGCAATAAAAATTCGGAGTAATCAAAAATTCATGCTTGTTCAGTGAACTGGGTGCATGCACTATGAATTCATGCTTGTTTGCTAAAAAAATAATGTCATACATTTTTAAAAACTAAAATTATTTCCAAAATGTTCCTACATTTATTTTAAATGCATATTTTAGGCAATAACTTGTTTATCCTTATTATGGAAAGAGGGTACTCAATTGGTTACAGTATGCACTGTAGGGTTAAGAATGTAAGGACCTTAAGAACATATTTCTTAAACTGACGAAAAAACTTTTTAAAATTTCCTATCAGGAGCACACGTAGATATTGAGGCAAAATGTCATCTTGCATTAATTGTTGAAAACCTGGGAAAACTCTCACCAGGTGAATCATCTATTTGATATGTAAATGGAGGGCAGTTTCCTCATTAAGGATTAAATATAGAGCACTTGTCTTTACATTTTCTAGGAGGGGGTGGGGGAGTTTTAATCAACTTTCTAAGTCGCTTTTTTTTTCTGATGTGAAACTAAAACAAATTAATTACCAATGTGAAGAAAAATACATTGTTCTTTACCTTTATGATCAATAATGGATTGTATTGTTTCTTCGTGTTGGCCCAAGATAGCAAGGTGAAGAGGTGTTTGTTGATAAACAACTTCTTCCTCTTCCAAAGCAACACTCACTGCAGTTTCGGGAGCAAAAGTCTGTATGTTGGGATTAGCTCCCTTTTGTAAAAGAACAGTCGTTAAGTTGGATAGCCCTTTGCAGCATGATATATGGAGAGGAGCTTCACCCTGCAAAGTTTACAAACTTGGATTGAAAATATATAATAAAATGTGCAATTTCATACTTCATTCTTTGATGTATTTATTCAAAAAGATTGATTTTGTAAGCTTTCAACAACATCACTAGCATTAAGCTTTATTTTTGAATATTTCCCTACCACCCTTAACTCTAATTACACTTTTCAAAAATTAGAAACTAACAAGGAGAGGCTCAGACGTTGGGATCACCGATTTTGATGAAATGTTTATGGGTTATAGGGGGCCCATAGTATAGCAAAATGCCAAAGAACTAGCCGCCAACGCTCCCTTATTTTCAAGAAAATTCCATTTAAACATTTGATACTTTTTCATATACCAATTATTTGGAAAATCATTTGCAATATTCGTGGCGCCGTGGTTTCGCTTTCGGCTCCAGATCAAGAGGTCTCTGGTTCGTATCCAATTGAATCCGCTCAGTACTTTCATTTTTTTCCCCTCCCTTAAAAATTATAAAACAGCTTCAAATGATTGTGTAAAAAATATAGTGTGACTTTCTTTGTAAAACTGGAGTTCTTTGTCGTGTATATATTGGATAATTTACTAATATTTTTAGGACGAGGGAAGAATGATAAAAATGAATTAGCTTCTTTCTTCATTTTGAATGATGCAATTGTTGTTTACAGTTTCCCATTCAGCTAAAACGTGTTACACACATGTAATTACAATTAGAAATTCAATATTCGGTATAAATGATAAGTTAATCTGCCTTTCATCAGAAAATTTTGCTGCAACCATGCATGTTTTAAGATTTCAGAAAAGAATGTGTGAATGCGGTGATGGCAGAAATACATGATTTAATGAATTTTTACTGCATCTTCTCATGTTACTAATCCCGTTTATTTTGCATAAAGTACGGAGAATTTTGTAATTTTGTAATTTTTATTTATTTATTTTATTTATTTTTTTTTGGGGGGGGGGGGGAGAGGGGTTAGTAAAACTGATCATCACATGGTTGACAAAGTGGTGTACATTTAAGTGGGATTACTTCTAGGGGACAAGATGAATTACTTCCATCGTCATAAAAATATTTTGTCATAAATTTCTGGATTTGTTTGACCTTTCCTAAAACTTCTCGTTCCCTACATATGGTTTCAAATTTCAGTCAAGGAATGAAGAAAGCACAGTGGTTACTTGTTGAAAGCGTCCCGGGCTTTGAACAAGTTACATTCATATTGGAATATTCTTTTATTAAATTCGCTATAGTGTTTTCAACTCTGAAGCCAAAAGCTCCTGGTATTTTATTATTAAATTTTTTTTTTTTTTTCGTTATCTACTACTTGCGAAGTTTGACGAATGTAAAATTATATGCATTCTGCATCAAATCATAAATGTTTTAAACATATAAAAAGTTTTAACTTATCGTTTATACCGAATATTGAATTTCTAATTGTAATTACATGTGTGTAACACGTTTTAGCTGAATGGGAAACTGTAAACAATAAATGCATCATTCAAAATGAAGAAAGAAGCAAATCCATTTTTATCATTCTTCCCTCGTCCTAAAAATATTAGTAAATTATCAAATATATACACAACAAAGAACTTTATAACTCCAGTTTTACAAAGTAAGTCACAATATATTTTTTACATAATTATTTGAAACTGTTTTATGAATTTTTAAGGGAGGGGGGAAAATGAAAAAAAGAGCGGATTCGGTCGGATACGAACCAGAGACCTCTTCATCTCTAGCCGAATGCAAAACCACGGCGCCACGGATTACGCAAAAGATTTCCCAAATAATTGGTACAGAACAGTGCATCAAATGTTTAAATGGAATTTTCTCGAAAATAAGGGAGAGTTGGCGGCCAGTTCTTTGGCATTTTACTATACTATGGACCCCCTATAATTCATCAACATTTCATCAAAATCAGTGGTCTGAGCCTCTCCTTGTAAGTATGTTTCCCTAAAATAGACAAGAAAAGAAATAAAAAATGTGATTTCACATATAGAATGTAAAACAGTGAACACTTATTAAAAAATGATCAGTTTTATTTAAAAATTACCTTATTATTTGTAAGGTTTGGTTTTGCTCCATGCACGACCAAGAAAATGCCAGCTTCTTCATTGCATGCTCGGCAAGCCAGATGCAAAAGTGTGTCTCCTGAGGAAAAGTATACATAACATGATTACAACTAAAAAAAAGTCTAAAAGTTCTTTACAAATTATAATTAATATTGAAACCATCCATTTAAAAATAGTAAACATTGAGCATCTGAATTAAAAAGAAAAATATTGTATTTATTTGGCTTAATAAGTATTCAAAAAACAAAAAGTTAATTAACATAAAATAAAAAGTTAAACATAAAATAAAAATGGGAAATTTTTCTTGTGCAATAATCCTAGACTTCTATTTTTTAAAAATTCTCACAGTAGCTTAGTTTGGTGATCACTAAAAAAAAGTTGATAAGTGGATTGGCAAACGAGGGTTAAAAAAAAAAAGAAAGAAAGAAAAAGAAAATCATACACGTCATTAAGCTCAGGCTTTTAGGCAAAAATTATCATTTATACAATGCTTTGGTGAATATATTTTCCAAAATCCTTTTTTTTTTTTTTTTTTTTTTTGGCAGAGAAAAAGGAATGCACTGATTAAAAAATAAATAACAGATTCCTTGAAGGGGGAGAGAGATTTATTATTCCAGTAGTCCAGAGTAATTTTTCAATGTTAATTGATACCTAAATTATCACTATTAACTTTTTTACAGCAGCAGTATCTTGTACTTATTTTCATCAGACATTGTCTAGTAAGTACAGTAAACGCTTAATAAAGCAAAAATTGCAAAGCTTTGATAAGTATGAACACAAATTTGTTAATGTAAAGTAACTAACACAATGTTTATTATCAGTTGTAAAAAGCTTCCAATATCAAAGAAATAGTACAAAGTGGGTTCTAATTAGCTAATTATTTTGGCCTTGGACTGACACTGACAAGGAATCTTCTTACAAGTCCCATAAAAGTAGCCTGCTTTCATTTTTTTTTTTCTATATGTATTTTCACACACTGGATTGTACTTTTATTTCTAATATTAGAATTAATATAAGATTAGAAGTTCACAGAAAATATGTAAGCAAAAAAGTTTTAAAAAATTGCAAACCATTCAAAGGGCAGACAGCATCCAAGCAGCTTCCTCTCTTCACCAGCTTGGCTGCAAAACTGTCATCATCATAGCCTCCTATTCCAGCCTGGAGAGCAAACCACAAAACTGTCTGTCCATCAGCATTTTTTAATTCAAGATCCAGATTCTTGTGTTTTAATAGGACTTCAAAAACTGGGGAATTCAGTGAAGCTACAGCACAATGCAAGCAAGTACTGGATAAATAAGAACACAAAAATGCTTATCCTTTTTAGAATTTTTCTTTCACAACTTTCAAAAAAAAAAAAAAAAATTCCCTAATTTTAATATGTTTATTGGTTGATTGTTAAGAAAAAAGAAACTACCTTTTTGTTCTCTAATAGCTTGTCCGATTAAACATTTTTATACTACATGAAAATAATTACACATTTAATGGATAAAATATGCAGTGATTTAAACAAATACCTTATTCACAAGCGTAACTTACTAAGGGTAAATAGGGCAAATGCTCCCTCAAAAAAATCAGATCATCATCTATTTGAAAATTTTCTACAATAGGAAACATTTTGCTCACCCCCCCCCCCCCAATGTTACATGCCAATTTATGTCAATGATTTTATTATAAAATCTATGCAAATACAGAAATATTTCCTAATATGAAAGTATTTAAAGAAGGAAGACAAAAGTTATACTGGCAAAAAAAATTAACAGAAATTAAATACATGTATGACTTTTTTTATTATGTTTATAATGAAGCACAAACAAGTTAATTTATCAACTAATAATGCAATTTTTAATTTGGCATCTAAAATTTATTCATAAAGCATATGATCATTTTTTACATATTTTTTAGACTTTCAAAAAAGTAACTCATTCACTGGCATACAATTTAAATTGTTAAAAAACTCAAATTTGGACAGTAAATGACGTTCAAGTATGTCTAAATTATACACATTTTTAACACACTTCGATTATTTCATTTGAAAGTGAGAAACAACACTTCGATAAAATTAAGGTTTGGACATTTCAAGCCAAATTTGAGTTTTCAAGCTTGGCAATAGTGAGGTTTTGTTCATGGCCAAAACACAATGACTGTTCATGGATTTTAAATTATTGAATGTTTTCTGAGTGACCCTGTAAATAAATTACCCAGTTGACAAAATGAAAAAGTTTGTTGATGTGCACAACTAGATGTTGCATCAGTCGTAAAAAAAAAAACTTTCAACATTATATGGCTATTTGTTTTTGAACTATGCAATGTACATACATGCAGACAGACAGACATCATGCTGAAACTAGTAAAAATAGATTGCATATACATATATGCACACGTACAAACCCAAACTGAAACTTGTCAAAATAAATTCCCAACCAGTCAAAATCTAAAAATCGATTTTTTTTTCCCCAATTGCAACATTTTTCTTACTTAGTACATGGGAAAAAAATAGAATATTTCGGTTATTTTTAATATACCTACAGAGCAATCAGCATAATGATAACAGTACAGCATTTAAAGAAAGTAAAAGAAAGACAAATCGTAATGTTTACATACTTCCCGTTAATATCCTGCATATCAGGATTCGCTCCACATTCTAAAAGTTTTTCTGCTACTTTAACCATGCCAGGTGCCGCAGAAGGTGAATCTTTGGGATTAAAAGTGGCCACTAAATGAAGAGGAGTGGCTTTTTCAGATGGCGTAGTAAGGTTTGTAGAAGCGTGATTTTCAAGGAGAAACAAAGCAGAAAACTCATCTCCTGCAAAAGTCAATATAATTAAAAAAACTAATAATATATTTTAAAGTGGAAAAAACTTTATTATCATTGAATTCACTGATATTTTATTGACAAATTTGCATTGATAAAAGTCTGTTTACTTCAAATAAGACTGTAAAAAAAAAAATCATTTATAAATTTTTGATTTTTTTTTTCCATATAAGTCTGATGTAAAGGACCATCACACTCCTAAAAAACAATTGTAAACTTGAAGGCTATTTTAATGTATATTATACAGATGGTATTCCCTTTACACTTGTGAGAATTTATCTTGCTAATCCCCAGCCTTGCAATCTTATCCTAGCCCCTCCCCCTGGCTTCCAAATATGATTTCACAAAGGGAACTTCATTAGCCCCCATCTACCAAAACCTGGTTCTAATTAATTGTTTTTAACACCAGTGATGCCGCTTACGCGCTATAACGCGTCAAATACGCAAAAAATCGATGATGGGACACAAAAGAAAAGTTACAACGCATCCCCCGGGACGCGTAATTTCCATCATGCAAAATTTTGAAAAAAAAAAAAAAAAAAAGGTGAGAGAGGGTGCGTTCAGACTGCCAATTTTGGGTAAATCTCTAGTAAAGCACAAACTGCTCGTGTTTTACTCGGGGAGATTGACATCGTGAACGGCTTTGTGGGCCAGTTTACATGCACACAAATGTGGAGTAACGCTTCCCTACATGGGGGGAAAAATGCAGGGTAGAAAGATCCCTAGTCGAAAGGAGGCATAGGGGTGTTTGCTTTCCCATGATGCATTGCGAGTTTTCCCCTATACTCTGCTTTTACCCAGGATATATATCGTGCTGTGCGCACACGTGGTTAAGCTGAAGAGAAAAGGGGATTACTTTGACGTTCTTCTCCTTTCTCACACTTCCGTTTTCATGTTAGAGGTTGTTCCGTTAGAGATGGTGGACTATCGGAATTGAATAAAGTTTTTTTCATTATTTATTTTTAATATTCACTTGTGTAAATGTAAACAATGATTTGTTTTATATTAAATCTGACAATTATTATTTAGAAATGAAATCTATAAGCTATAGAAGCGGTAAATATTTTAAACAATCTAGAAGAGAAAAGGGGGGGGGGGTGTTCCATATTTTACTGTTGTATATCCTTTCCTTCCTCAAATATATTCCGATTTTCCTTGTGATAAATTTATTAATACATAGTAATTATTTTTTTTTAAATTAATATAAGATGAAGGGGCGCTTAAACGGTATTTTATTGTAGTTTTAATAATTTAAGATGTTGCGGCTGTTCTGCGAGTACATTTTACTTTCTTAAACATTTCTACCGATGCAGCCTTTCTCCCGGTTTTTACTGTACATACAAAAGGGGATTTTATTATTAGGATTTATTAATTATTAGGATTCAAGGCGTCATCAGGAAGGCTTTGCCATGAAGGCAAAGTAAATGACATGCATGTCACAACAAATTTTTCTTGATTAATTATAATTCATTTTATTTATTTATTTTTTGAAATATAAGTTTTAGGTTATTTATCAATAATATATTCATACGCATCAGCACACCAAAATGGGTGAGACATGATAACATCAGTCGTGAAATTAACCAAATGCTTTTATATCGATAAGGACCCACTTTTTGGAAAAAAGGACACGTAAATTTTGGAGTCCTGGGTCCCAAGGACCCGTCTCTTCCAAAGTCTAGCGACATCACTGAACACCATCACATATTCCACTAAGTTGGAACAGATAAACTAGTAGTTTATATTACATGATGTAGCTTGTATTAACTTAATAAAATCTGAAATGCATCATCTAGCTAAAATTTCAGATATCAATTAAGAATTGTATAAGGATAAAAATTCTTCAAACACTGCACTATGGCAACTTTTGAGAATAAGTTTTAACCCTCTCACTGCACTATGCCCGTGATTTCCATAGGCAACATAAAACAGGGTGGCTACAGAAATTGAGAAAAAAAGTTCCCTGACTATCTTTATCAAATTTCCAGAACTAACTATATACGTACCATAATCTTTCATGTAAATAACCATTGTGTATCATGCACCAACAGCTGAATGCTTCATATAGGGAAATAAATTATAGAAAACCACAAAAATGCTTAATATTAATAAAATTGTAGTTCAGTTTTATAAATCCACGCATAAAATTTAGTTGAACACTAAAAGACAATATGTAGCAGAAAGTTTCCTCGTTTTATAGTGTTCAATTTTAAGGGTTAGGATGACTGATGAAAATAAACTGGCCACCTGGTCAACTTATTTTATTTCAATCAATATATTGTTTCAAATTAAAAAAAATATGTAAAAAGGCTAAAAAATGAGCACTATCTATAAAAAAAATTTTGTCTTGTGGGGGAACTTAGCAGGCATCACTCAAATGTCCCATCACTTTAAAAAACACAATGACGCAGTAGAAGACTAAATCATCTTTTACCATTCATTTTACCTATGACTTTATTCAGGAAGCAATTTACATGCGAAATTGATTCACATGCCGCTATGATTCGCATATCCAATTTCTTGTATGATCCGTATCTTAAAAGGAGTCTGAATAGATGCGTTTTTTCGCATTCGTATAGTGATAGTGCCTACATCACTTGAGTCTCGGCATGGCTCACTGGGATATATACAGGCTGTCCAAAAACCAGTTTCTCCTATGGGATTTTACGTACGAGTAAATTTTTGCTTCGTCGCCAATTTGTCGCTTTTACCCAACGGTATCACTGTTGCCAACTCTGCCGGAGAAAATGTGCCTAAAATCAAAATTAAAAGTATTAGTAAAAAAGTAAGACATTTGACATTCATTTCCGATTTACAAAATACTTCGGTATTGCCAGTTTACCAAGATCTTTTTCTCCGGCAGAGTTGGCAACAGTGATACAGTTGGGTAAAAGCGACAAATCAGCGAAGAAGCGAAAATTTCCTCGTACGCAAAAATGGAGCTTTTCGGACAGCCTGTATTTATCCCAGTGAGCCATGGTCTCGGATTCATATTTCTATGTTCTCGTATGATCTGTATTCTGGTTTTGGATTCGTAAAATATCTGTATCTGTGCATCAGTTGAGTATCGTGTGATCCAGAACGTTGCCGTGCATCAGACTGACAATTAAAAATGATCTAGTTCACTAACGAAAACCAAAACGAAAGTTCCCTGATTTTTAAATATTTTTGCAAAATTCCCTGCTATTTCCATGATTTTTCCAGATTGATAAAGTACCCTGATTTTTCCACGATTTCCCTTGTCTCCCTGATCTGTCGACACCCTGTAAAAGTTACAAAATTTGCAAAGCCTTCGATTTCTGCAGGGACGAATTTTTTCTGTCTTTCGAAAGCACAACCCACTTTTTCCCCATTCAGCAATTCATTTCAGCTTTTCTGCAATGTTTAACTGTTGATTCAGGTCTAAGTTAATAGATGGTGATAGTTTTCCATATTTCTATGAAGTTTACAAGCTTGTATTGTAAGCATTTTGCTCACTCTTTTGAAAGCTCAAAGATGTTCCACAGGATGTGTTTTGAGAGTAGTAAAAAGTATGTTCCTGCTGACATTTCTTAAATTATCTGTATCTCATTTAAATTACATTGTATGATGATTTTCCAGATTTCCTTTCCAGATGGTGATGAATCTGAAGATTGAAAATTTATCATACTGAACCTCATTTCTAGTAACATTTTTCAGATTTTTCATTAGTATATTTATTTTACCTTTGTATTTCATAAACTAAATCATAATTTAACCAAGAACTATTTTCATTATTCCATTTTTATATGATTATACTTCAACTTCAGTTTTTGGTACAACTTTTTTAATGATCTAATTCTACATTTTATAAAAATGTATTCGCAAAAACTTTTTACACAGTTTAACTCAAAATTTGTGCTGATTTGAAATATGTAATTAAAAAATACACAATTTTTTGAACCAATTTTGATATAAACATTTGCAGCAAGCGGGTTAAAACTCTTTAATATAAACATTTAATTTACAATTTCATGCAGAAAAATATACTTTAGTCATCCTACAACAAAGTAACAATCAAGTTATCTTACTTCTGGAAATAGCTTTATGTAATAAAGTCCATCCTCTGTTATCTGTTTGATTAACATTTGCTTTATGGTCAAGAAGTAATTTAGCTAAACTTTCTTGATGACTACTCAAAGCCAAGTCCAGAGCAATATCACCACTATCATCCAATTCATTTATTTTTACATGAATCTGCAAAAATAGAAAGAAAGTATGAAATTGTTTACATAATCAGATTAAATGGAGATTAGACAATAATAAATATGCATATATATTATTCTTCAATACAAAAAGTAAAGGTGTTACATAGTTAAGATGAAATCTTTTAAGTATTATGTATAAGCATCATATATAAAGCATTACTAAAATGTCTACAGTTTGAAAGTTTAAAAAAAAAATAAAACGGAATATAACTAAATCTTTTTTCCACTATAAAATTTTGCTCAAGAGAAAGACAAATTTAAAATATAACCATTTTACCACAATATCTATGTCTCAAAATCTGAACGAAACTTAATGGTAATTAATCTAAATGTCCATGCAAAGCTACACCCTTAAATATTTTAAAATCAAATTAAGTACTTAGCAATGCAAGATAAGAAATGTGGTAATTTTATTTTGCAAAAATATGTTAATTAATCTAATGAATTTAGAGCTAAATAACTAACTAAACATTGGTGCAACAACCTATGCGGAGCCAATGTTTAGTCTGCATGCAAGTTCGCCCTCATTTTTTTTGGCCCACTCAAGGAATGTAAGGCCGAGTCAACCATGCCCAGCCCAGCAATCGAACCCTAGATCTGAGGCACGGCAGCACAATGTGCTAACCATTACACTATAGGGATTCTAACAGGTAAATATATAGCAAATAATGCAATACTGAACAATAATTTATTTTTGTAAGTTAAAGGGACTCCCTAAGTTGTAAAGTAAAATTAAAAATGTTTTTATAAATAAATAAGAAAAACATTTCCTTTCGAAAATAATCAGTGCGCATAATCAATCATGCTTAATCCAAATTAAAATTCAGAATATTAATATAAATTGAATGACCTCTAAGTTTTAGAACAAACACAATCCAATTGTAAATTAACTACCTGAGGATCATAGTCCATTAAATAGAGAAAGACAACATCCTCCCTCTTAACTCTAACAGCTGTATGGAGAGCATAATCAGTCTTGGCCTTGAACATCTTATACAGCAGCTGAGCATTCATATTAGCAAAGTCTTCACTTGTAAAATCATTCTGAATACAAAAATTAAATCAATTTAGAACAGGTAAAAGGCTATCATTAAACCATATACACAAGGAGGCAGACATAACAGAAATGAACTTTATATTATTGACATTTTTGAGAAAGTAAATTCAGTTGACATAGCAGTAATGTAAAATGGACGATTCATTTCTCTAATACAATAGAGCCTCTCTATAATGCGGGTTCATATAACAAGGATGGTGGAGAAAATTGCAATCCTTTTCCTGTAACATGCCAAAAAAAGACTTGTATAGTACAACAAAAGAGTGAGGAAGATCTTCCTGTATTACTTGCTGACACGGCTGATGCTGTGTTTGTGAAATCTACAACACATATTCAAAAATACAGAATGTATCAACGTCAATTGTACTATGACAGTTACAGAAAAAAAATATTTAAATCAAATGTATCTCAATTTTTTTTAAATGTAGCATACTTTTCGGTTAGCTGTCTGCAAGTGAAAATTTGTCAAATGACTGAGACGTGTGCTTTTTGCATACAAACATGTGAATCATTAAGTGTCGTTTCCAGTATACAGTTCTTTCATCCCCTGAAATGATTGTGCAAATCAATGAAAGCTTTTACCAAATGGAAGAGCAATACTGGTTGAATTTTTTTGGAACAGTGGATATTTGGTATTCGCAGCCAAACAATTGAAAGCTTCATGTTAAGGTTCTGAACTGTTCTCTACTAGTACTGTTAGACACAATAAAAAACTATAAAGTAGAACCTAATGTTTATAGTGATTAGTGGAAGGGTTATTGCACTACTAAAATGATAAAAGATCTCTAGCCTTTCAAAGTCCACCACAAGTATTATTTTGTCAATCCGTCACTGGTGTAAGTGTACAAAAAATCAATTTACTTTGGTGCAGTGTAAATGGAGAAATAAAAACATTGGGGCACTGCCCATTGGCATCTCTTAGAATTTACATAGAAAAGAGGAGTTGGGAATTCATTTGAAGAAATTCTCAAGAATATTTCCATATTTTGGAACAATTAATTAATCTAATAAGTATAAAAATTTCTGTTTAGTAAATTGATAGTTTTGTATGTTGTATTTTGCATATAAGTAAGTACATTTGTTTGCATAACAATTAAAGTTTCTGCTTTGTTTTGGGGGTACAACAATATTTCAGAAATAGTCCTTTAACATTGTCCCCCCCCCCCAAAAAAAAAGTAGTTGGCGGGATTTGCACATGGCTAAATAAAAAGTACCAAACATATAGCACTAAGAAGAAAACAATACAATAAGCAGTCATTATTATTTTTATTATTATTTTACTAGCATCCAAAAAGAATTTTTTTAATAATATAAACAGCAAAAAATCCAACATTTTAACAAAAATAAGAGATCAAATATTAAAAAGCTTTTCAAAAATATGTATAACTCAATATAAAATTGTCAAAGAAGAGTTCTTAATAAAATGAATTCAATTTCCCACAAACAGAACTTAAAATTTAAAAAAAAGCAGTGCTGTTACCAAAATACCTTCTGTTATTTTATCCATTTGATTTTAAAAAAATTCATAGCTGCAAGTGCTGTGCAATTCAAAATTATATTACTGGCAAAGATTCTCGCTGCTTGCAAGATGCTAATAATCCATTTCTTGAAAAACTCATTACTGATCAAGACAGCTAGATAAAAAATTAACAACAGGATTTTTTTGTTGTGGTTAATTTTGATTTCCAATTTAACCCAATAAGCTCCTTGAGTACATTATGGATTTTTGAACAGGTCACGTGTGAAAATGTATTCTCTTCTTTCCGTAAAAGGCATGTAAAACTTTGAAAACCCTAGAAAACTTAAGTGGTAAGACCACTGAGCCATGCACAATTTTCACAAGGCTGTAAAAAATGTGAAAGCAGATTTACATTTACATTTTCAGCCATAGTTATGGTCAGAAATAAAACAACTTTAAAAAGATGGAGCTGCAAGATGAGAAGCGAAAGATACTCAAATCAAGATTTACTAAGTTTGAGTTAAGCATGCATTATATTCAGTGACACCCACTGATGCAAACTTTATCATAATTGACTGGGTATTGTTTTATAATGTAAGCTTAATCTATAAGCATAAAATTCCACATCAAAATTAATACTTGGTCATCTGCAGAAGTAAGCAGTAAGTTTCTTATCACAATGAAAGAACTCCAAATTCTTTTTTTTTTTTCAAAGGCACAGAGAAATAGGTGCAAAGAATATTTCTGAAAGAACTGCATATAATCAATTAGTGCTCATAAGAATACAAGTATGCATATATAAGCACAATGTACTACCTCTAAACATAAAGCATGATAATAGATTTTTTTCCTCACTAAAGTAAATAACGCATCTCAGACTTTTATAAATGGAGTTCATCTTAAACAATTTAGAAATATTTGTATTTATTTATTAAAACAGTAGTTTTAGGCAACAGTAATTTAAAACCAGTACATATCTCTCAGTTTTAAAATTAAAACACATATCAGACTATGCAAAAGGCATCAAATGATTAATAAGCTTTACACATATATACATTTCTGTAAGACATATTTCAACAGATAATGTACCATTAAATAGGACAAATATTACCCAGTGAGTAGATATCAACTGAGAACAGTGTTTCTTTAAGGTCACAGCATCTATTTCATCAGCTGTTTGATAGAATTTAACACAATTCTGAACATTTACAGATGAAAGCAGAGCATTTTCACATCTAAAATTAGAATATCAATAAACTTAGAATATATATCTATATATATAAAGGCAATGTTAAATTTTAAACACTAAGTAAGCAAAATAATTTTTTAAAGAAAAGCTTATTTTTTTTTTTTTTTTTTTTACAAAATAAAGAAAAGAAAAATTTAAGCACAAAAATGGAAAACAAATAAATAATATCGAGAGTGTGTGTTTATGAAACACATGTACATCAACAGAAGTACTACATGATAAACAGATTAAAACAACAAACCTTTCAACAAGACTTTTCAGTTCGAACCTCTTTGCAAAACGCATAAGATCAAGAAAATAGTGATCAGGTTTATTGAGCTCCAAATCATCAGTGTAGACCCATTTTAACAATGTAAGTCCAATGTGAGGAGGTATATCTGAGAATAAATACAAAATTGAAATTTTAATAGCATGAAATTAAGCACTTTGAATATTTAAATTTTACTTACGTTAAAAATTGGTTCAACAGCCTACTGTGGGGCCAAGGCCTGCACTGCCCAACCACAAGGTCAGGAGTGCAGAAACATGCCTCAGCCAGGTAGTCAGCCTTATGTATGCACAGCCCCCAATGTTTAACTCCCAAGCAAGCTCAGTCCTCATTTTATCGACCCATTCAAGGGATGAAAGACTGAGTCAACCTTGCCCAGTAAAGGAATCGAGCCTCAGACCTGTGACACGGCAGGACAATGCACTAACTGTTACACCATTGGGCTTTTAAATTTTACAAATAAAAATGAAAATCATTGAAAGAAACTAACTGAAAATTACAGCAGTTCAATATAAATAATTTATAAATTATATTTTTTATATAAAAGCTGCTTTCAGAAAAAAATAAAATAACAGGTATGATTTTTTATTAAGGATGTAAATGAAGAAATTTCAGATTTATGATCCTAGGTGTTTCCGCAAGTTTCCGTTGAAACAATTAAAAAATAATTATTTAATTATTTTTCAGTTACGTATTGTTGCAGATCACCAGCTCATGCTTTTGACATGCATTAGGTCAACTTTCCTATTCTTATGGACTTGATTTTCCATACCATCTGTTTTCTCCTTTTTTCAGCTTCATAATTTACGAAACATTAATAATGTGTGAGTGAGTATATCATAGAAATATTGTAGCGAAGTTCTACCTTAAAAATAATTTTTTTTTAAAGTGCCATGACTTGAAAAACTATACTAAAATAATGTTTTAATAACCAGCTATTATTTTCTATTTGTTACCTGAAGATACTCAATTATTTATGCTTGAATTTTTATACTCTACTCATTGCATATACTACAGTAACCCCATGTTATATCGCATATTCAGATATATCGCGCTTTTTCTATGTCTTCCAATTCTTTTCTGTACTCGTTTGCTTTGTTATTTTATTTGAGAAGCACACAGTGCATTTGAAAATACATCTTCTATCACATAAGTTAGGTAACAATTAATTAATTTTTGCTCCTTTGTTGAAAAGCAGGATATCAGGGAAAAATCAAATCAAATGACTCCGGATCATTTTTTCAGCAGGAAATGAAATGTGTATTTGTACATAAAAATAAAAAATTAAACTTCAATTTTTATAGTTGAAGAACATATATCTTATTACAGTACATATGCTATTAATTTTATTATATTTTAAAAGCATATGTTAATAAAAGTACAGTTTTATCATATCACCCCTCTCCACCTGCTATATCATGCATTTTTGTCTCCCAACAAGCGCGATATAATGAGGGGGTTACTGTATTTCTCTTTTTTATGAGCTTTTCCATCTACCTTGCAACCTCTGGTTATAGTCAGTCTGTTTAAGTCAGTCAATTCATTTGACAGTTTAATCCACAATTCATACATCCACATATTTCGTACCATTCTTCCAATTCAATGGAATTTGGTAAAAAAAAAAAAAAAAAAAAAAGGCAATTCAACGAACTTTGCATTCAGAAATGACAATGCATGCATCACCTATGTTCATATGGCATGATATATGAGACTCATCCCTAAAAACCCATTTATGTACTTCAATGTGTCAAACTTCAGTTACTCTGCAATGATGTATAAAATTTGTGTTCAGATCATCTAATTTTAGTAGCAGTTTAAGTGCCCTGTTTTAAAATTCTCAATCCTTTAGAAAAGTATTCACAAATCTGAAGCACACCAGGAAAGCAAATACAAAACAATCACACGGAAAGTTTTCTTTAGTTTATGTTTTACACATATTTTCCAGTATGTTTGTGGATGTTCTCTCCAGATGAAGAGAGAGTTTTTGCATCTCCTGAAATATTTTATTTGTATGTACACTCGCCTCCAAAAGTTAAGGAACAACCTGCTTTTCAAAGCTCACCATAAAAAAAAATGACACTAACAATCAAATTTATAGTTTATATAAATGATAAAAATGAACTTTATGCAAATTTATGCAAAAATGATAGCTACCACTTTTTTTTTTTTTATACAAAAGAACACGCATATATGAGTGAGAGAAAAATATGCAAATATCAGGCTTCTGTAATTACGTGTGTAACTTTTGTTGATTTACAACTTTTGTTAGCAGATTTGTGGAAAATAGGCAGTAGGGATGTCCGCAATGCCCGAGAGAAGCCGTTTGCCCTATTTAAGGTGGTGGGCGGTCGGATGGATGGAAATGGCGTTGTCACAGGCTGATGCTGCTAGGTGTCTTAATCTGTCTCGCAGTGTGGTACACCGTCTCTGGAATCAATATCAAACCGAAGCTTCTGTGTCCAGAAGACATGTTCCAGGACGACCACGAGCTACAACACCTGCAGATACCGCTTTATAGCTCTTTCGGCCCAAAGAAGAAGCATTTCTGTGCCGCAACTTGTTGCAGACCACTCTGTAGCATCAGAGAGAAGAATATCTGCTGGTACAGTGCGAATTCGTCTTCACAATGCAGGTCTCTGTGCAAGGTGACCAGTTGTGTGTGTCCCCCTCAACGGTACTGACAGAGAGGGGTCAACTTATCTTGATCTAGAGAACACATTTCCTGGACCAGACAGCGATGGGCTTCTGTACTCTTTATAGACGAGTCCAGATTCACACTGGAGAGCGATTCAGGACGTCTGTTGATCTAGAGGGAACAAAGCACCCGATACCATCCATCCAAACCAGTAAAGACACAATTACCAAGGTGACAGAATATTGGTTTGGGCAGGGCTCTCACTCGGTGGTCACACTGACCTGCATGTGTTCCAGGGAAGAACTCTGACTGGTGTGAGATATCGGGATGAGATCCTAGATCCATGTGCTCGCCCATATGCCGGTGCAATTGGCAATGATTTCATTCTGATGGATGATAATGCCCGACCTTACCGAGCTGTGCTTGTTGAGGATTATTTTGAGAGTCAAGGTTTGGAGCAAATGGAATGGCCAGCTCAATCTCCAGACCTCAAACTGATAGAACATGTTTGGGACTACCTCGGCAGACCAGTGGCTGCTTCAAGTTTTCCTCCACGATCGTTGCATGAGCTGGAACAAGGACTCATCTGTGCATGGTCTTCGCTCCCTATTGAGGTGTCCGACAACTTAATTAGCAGCATGGAGAATCGATGCCACCAGTGCATTCCAGTTAGGGGTAGACACATTCCTTATTAGAACTCATTTTTGTAATGTTTCCACCACATTGTTTCCACAGAAAGCTTTGATAAATTGTATTCTCCAAAAGTGTTCTCTTGCTTTTACACCATGTTTGTGTTGAATTTATATAAATTTCTATGTCGTACTCAATAAAGAATGTTGACTATTTAGTGCTTTGTTAGTCCAAATTTTTTGCTTCTATGTTCATTCGTTTCCATATTATTCACAAAAAACAGGTTGAACCTTAACTTTTGGAGGGCAGTGTATTTCATGAAATGTTATTTCGTACTCACACATTAGTCTGCTGACTTCACTAAATTGGCATTAATCATTTTGGCAATCAGAATACTTTTATAGCTGGCAAGGTTAAAAATGGGAATGGCAGAAATAAGAGTCTTTACATGAAGAAAACAAGGTTAGCAAAAGTAATAACTGGGAATAATATAATAGTCTTCAGTTATTGGAACTAAGCTGCGCTATTTGGGGGAGGAAAGGGAATAATGACAAAAACAGTCAACGGGCTGAGTACAGTTACCATTGCTATACTGTTAGTTAAGTACTGCTTAGCCATTTTTACTAATGTTTTTCAGCATATTTTTGAGCAGTGTAAGTTGTTTTCGTACTTGCAGATTATAGCAGGCACTAACCTTGCTTGGAAACATAAGGATTATGCCAAATTCACAGCTATGCTTTAGGACATCAAACGTCTCAAACAATGTAAACATTCTTGCAAGATTTTACCCCATCAATTTTGGTGTTATTATCCATGTATCCACTTCCTCGGTAATTAAATTTTAGTGGCCATTATTATCCACAAATACAATTGCTTTAAATTTAAATAAGCTTTCTATCATTCAAAGTAACAGATCTTAAATATAGATTAGAATTTTTATTATTCTTTTCATAGCTAACACATATTATTATGACTGGTATATTTATGACTTCAGTGCATATATTATTGTGACTTTTGTTAATAGTTTACCTTATTTTGGCCAAAAGTCAGAGTAAAATAAGGTAAACTATTAACAAACGTCATAGCAAATTCGAATGTTTAAAAGATAAAATCTAAAGGAAAACTGATATTTATAAAGGAGCTTGACAAAATCACTAGAGTTTTGAATGCCTAATTATTTCAAATATGCAAACAGCATCACAAGACATGACAAGGTTAAACATCACATATGAGCATAACTATCTTAAAACAACAAGTATAGGTATCTTTATTAATGAAACGCAATAAATAAGTGAAAATACCTGTTAAATCTAAACATTCTACATCAGCTAAATCAGGAACTCCCCAGCTATTGCTTCTTGCAGACAAAACAAATTTGTGAGCCCTGATGGTGCGACCATCAAGTTCAATAGTTAAGTCACTAATGGAAATACAAAATATATTGAGGCGTAAAAATATCAAAACTATCACTTGAACAACACAGACATGATGAAAACAAAAAATTACAAAACAAAACAATAATATCACAAAAATTATGAAGGTTAAAACTTGTCTGAAATAAAATCTAAAAGAAATACACACAAAACTTATTTAATATGTTTCCTATTTTTAATCAGTGAACATTGAACATACTTTAGGACACCAAATAGTAGGACAGTTATATATACAACTAGCTGCGTGCCCGTTCTTCGCACGGTAGGAAACGAAAATTTTCCTTACATGT
This sequence comes from Cheiracanthium punctorium, assembly GCA_038373885.1. Classification (NCBI taxonomy): domain Eukaryota; kingdom Metazoa; phylum Arthropoda; class Arachnida; order Araneae; family Cheiracanthiidae; genus Cheiracanthium; species Cheiracanthium punctorium. The sequence goes on from JAWZYV010019464.1 coordinate 491,801, forward strand.
GTAATTCGAAATTATTCGTGATGTGGAATTAAAAAAAAAAAAAAAAAAAAAAGAGCAAAATTATTTGACTCTTAATGTAAAGTTTGTGTCATGAGTACTAACCTGATCATTGCAGTATAATGACTCAAAAAACTACGTCAGTGTCATTCACTATCAAAAAAGTGGAAAGCTTAATGGTTTGCAGAGAACTCCTGGCTTTCAAAAGGTCTTATTTCTACATCATACTGTTTTTTAGGCTCAAGTTATAGCATTAAATACCTAAGACACTACATGAAATGGAGCACCATTTATTTCTTTCCGAACATGTACCATATAAGGAAAGTATTGCAATCATGAAAAAATTCGACTTCGAGATTTTGGTGTATTTACACGTTTTGAGGTCTTCTGAATTCATTTATGCTATTTTCAAGAGATGTTTTTAAAATAGCTGCGCACCCGCTCTTCATACGGGAAGAAGGGAATATTTTTCTACTAAAATCATATCTGCATGTGACAAAACAGAATTTCATTTTAAAAAAGTTCAAGTAATCTCTACTGTTGAAATGACTGCGGGATATATTAACGCTAATTAGAATTACTTTTCGTTTAGTTGGTTATAAGACAACCGTTGAAAAAGGATAAACACTTTTAATTTCATGAAATATTTATTAACGTGGTACATTGCGATTTATTCATATTATCTTTACAAATCTAATAATACTACCTATTACGTGCATTAATACTATCTATACTCGCTTCTCCCTCTTCAAGGCTCCCTTTGCTTAGATTATTTGGCCTCAATGGGATCTTTTGATTCTGTGGCGATTCTTTGCAATTTACGCATTAGCATAAATAATAAGCAGTTCACATAATGGTTTGCTTTAAGGAAACTCTCCATATATATTTAATTTATACATAGTTTTATAAGATTGGCATATTTAGCGCCGCAAACCATTTCATCTTACTGTGGGGAGAAAATATCCAAGGGGTGCCATTTTAAATATCCATGTATCTAATATAGCGATATCTTTTATATCCTCCATAGTCCTGTCTCCTGAAAAACATCAAACTGTGTAATCTCGAGGAGCTACTTATTCCCATTTTAATTGTGACAGGGCGTTAGAGTTGCAGAGTTTACAAATTTCACGCATTTTTTTTAATTTATGGCGTCACTGTTTGACTGCCGTAAAGGATACCCCGGTAGATTGAGGGAGTTAATTTCGATATTTCGCATAATTGTTTTCAAACAGTATCATTAAAACTTTATGTTCACGCTTAAACCCAAAGAGCGAAAAAAACATCACGGAGCGATCAGTTTCCATGGAAACCGACAGGTTTTTCAGCGAAAGTGCTCATTAAGTAGTCTTTTTTCTGAGAACTTCTTTCTTCCCTTCCTGTTTTTTCGGAGAACTTCTGTACTCGCTTATTGTTATATTCCGCTCCGCTCTTGTGATCGAAAAACGCTCCTAAAGGAGAAGCTCACTTTTGAAAACTAGCTCACTTTTCGCTCCGACTGATCGAATTTCGCTCGTTTGGTTTAAATACTCCCAACCTGCATGCGTATGTTAGGCAACGCCTGCGCTAAATTAAATGCCAAAAATAAAAATAGTAAATAGAAAAATTTTAATATATCGCACTTTGAAACGAACTTTGTAACTTTTAAAATGAACATTTTTCAGCGCAGTGAAAACATTTCAATTTTTAAATAAGCACCGGATAAAAATACCACTTCTAATAATAATAATCGTGAATTTCTTAGTTTATTTCTACAGTAAATTTTAATCAAAATATCGTCTCCCTGTGTTGAAAATAGAGCTGGAATAAATGAGTTAAAATTATGGCGTAATTTTTACATATCTTAAAGCATTTGACGTCATAGATCCTCACTTGCGAATTGAAATTCTGATATCCCATTTAAAAACTCGATTGGTTGAAAAAAAAAATTTTTTCTAATCCTTTCTGTGGCAACAACCGAACATAAATTCTCGTGCCGTGATCGCAATGTAATGAATGGCGTAAGATCGCGTTGATGCTATCAAAGTCTAAACATTAGGCTGCATTAAAATTCGTAAAAAATCATCTAATTTACATAATTTTTTCGTTTTTATTTTAAAAGAGGGAGAAAAGAATGTTTCACGATTTGTCAAAATATCTAAAAGTTATGACGGATAGAATTCAAGATGCGACAGTTTTAAAATTATTTTACGAAAAAAAATCACAAAGCAGATGTTTAGTAAAAAAATTCCTAAAAATCGGTAAATCATGTTACGTATTCAGAACAAACTGTTTTTAAAAGAAAATTTTCTCCTCTATCCGATGATACAAATCCCGTTTTGCGTAATTTCCGCCGTCATTCCGAATTAGGTGAGAAAAAATGCCAAAAATCGCATAAAACATATAATAAAAAAATCTAGGTCGAATTTTGAAAAAATCGCTTCGAGGTGCACAACTACATATTTACATCTTCCCGAGTACCAAAATTGGTGTTTCTAGGTGTAGCCGTTTGTCCGTAACGCTGCCGACAGACACACACACACAGACACCTTCTTTTATAATAAGTAGAGATGGAGCCTCAATTTTACATTTCTTGTCTGATGATACATTTTTTTCATTTTTTACCTCATTATTCTCAAGACTCGATAAATTTCCTAAACGTATATTGTAAAAAAAATTCCTAACATTATCAACTTTGATCTTTTCAATTATTATTTTAAGTAGAGATTTTGTCCCTTTACACAAATCTTTTCAGCTGAAGTATTTGACTTATATCTTATCCAAAACATAAGTTTAAACAACAAAACTGATTTCATTATGCCTTTAAATATGTTAAATAGGTTTTTTACTATTGTCAGAGTTAAGTCATCCGGGTGACGCATGCGCAAATAGATCCGGGATGGAACGATATTCTGAGGAAGAGAGCAAAGCATTTTGAGACCAGAGCTGAGGAAGGTGGTGGCCGCCACCGAAAGTGCTACTGGCGGCTTTTAATGAGTTTTTAACCTTTTATAACATATACAATTTTACCAGAACTGATAGGTATTGCAGGATGATATTATCGATGATTTAATCTTTTACAGGGGTCATCTACTAATTATGTCACGCATCTAAAGAAGGAATTTCAACGTGTATTAGAACGAAAAGGTAACGAAAAAGTAATGAGTGAGTTAACTTTCACTAGAAACTAACCAAACATGCATTATAGGAAAATTCAAGCTAAAATAGAATTTTCAGGAGACAAATGTAGCTGTCGAATGACCGCTAACATCAGTTAATGCAAGTTCAAAAGTAATTTTATTTTCCTCACTTTTGAGACATCCCCTTAATACTTGGCGACAAATGCTAACACTTTTAACTTTTGATATCTCGGAAACTATTCTACTCAAGAGACATGGTATTTTTTAAATTAATTTTCTTATACACAGAGCAACATTTTTAAAAATATAAGTGATAGAAAAGAAGGGGCCGCATAAAAATTAAATTTCATATTTTAATATCTATAAAGCCCATAGTAAAAAATTTGTCATATCTGAAAGCTACTCTATGTGACTAACTTTTCTAATTAAAAGTATGTTTTGATTACTTACGGTTTAAAAGATAATCGCCTTAACATCTATTTTGAATCACCCGGTATATATATAAATATATATATATATATATAAAAACTCGGCTGTTCGAGCCTCGTCAGGGGGACACCCCCCCTCATTTTTTAGTTTCATTATTACCATATTAAAATGATACTAATGGACTATGTCATTTTATCTTGCATCTTTCGTGTATTTCACTTGGTAACCCTATGTTGAAATTTTTATGAGTGTAACCTATTTATAGAAAAATACATGGGATACCTATTCTACAGCTTATGAAATAGTGTAACAATAGATTAAAGCTGTTGTGAACTAATAGTATTTAAATATAAGTAAAATTATGTCGCATACTTTTATGTCGCATTTTTGGGACACATTTTTCAATAAAGGGGGTGAGAGATAAAATGACAGCCATTAATACATGAATATGTAAAAAGAGTGTTTTTTAATACCTGTATAGTTCTTTATCAAACAGATCTGCAACTGTTTTCAAGAGCCGTATAATAAAAGAATCCTCACTGACATCTCCAGTTTGAGCAGCAGCAATGCTGTATTTCTTCTCTGACTCAGCCAGTCTTGTCTGCAATGCCTTATATTCCTCTTTAAGAAGTTTCAACCGAAGTTCTAGTTTGGCCTTTTCTACAGAAATATACATACATATATACAACTTTTATAAGCTAAAACTGAAATATCTGCAAAATATGGAAACTGACCAAGATAAAATGTAAAATGTCTGTGAACACAAATAATTTCTTAAAGTTTTTCTACAAAACACAGTATGCACCTTTCAAGTCCTATATTGCTGGTACCAGCAAAATACATTAGCATTTTAAAGTAACCAGGGATCAATCCAGGTTTTTTTTTTTTTTTTTCCAAGGATCCCATTTTTGGGAATTTCTTATTTTTAAGAATTTTTTTTCCCCCGAAATAAAAAAGCAATTTCACAAAGCATAATTGAATATGTTAAGGAAAGTGAAATGCTTTGATTATGCTGTTTAATTGAGGGGATTGCTAAATGATAATAAATATTTAAATTTATATGAAAACTGCAATAGTTATTTTGTGAAAGGGCCAGTTTGATAAAACTGATTTTTTTATATAATATTTTTGTTAAGAGTCCCTTTTCAGACCTGATTTTGACCTGGACAGACCCTTGATTATAAGTATATCATAACCCTTGATTATAAATATACCATAACCCTTCATTATAAGTATACCATAAGTTTAAAGAATTATAATGAAGTATCTGAGAATGTAAATACATTTCACATTCTTTTCAATTTAGCTTTCTTAATTTCTGCAAAACATTTTTTTCTTGATTTTTTTAAATTTAATAATAAAGAAATTTGTTTAAAAAAATCAAAGCTGTCTGTAAACTTTGAAATTTTTTTGTAAACTGTGTTCATGGGATCATCTATATTATCTAGGTGCTCACTGTGCATTGAAATAAATGCCTCAGTAATGGAAATAAAATGGACAGCATGGAAATAATTGCACCGACAGTTAAGTTTGTAGTTCTCATTTCTGCCTAAAGAACGAAGAATAATTATGCATAATCCCAGTAGTCATTCCCGCCAAACTATTTTTACTTTCCGATCATGTACCATGTAAGGAAAGTATTGTAATCATGAAAAAATTCAACTTCTAGATTTTGGTGTAGTTGCACGTTTTGAGGTCTTCTGAATTCATTGATGCTATTTTTACGTATGTATGTGTGTGAGTGAACACGATAGCTTTTAAATGGGGCATTTGATTCCACTCAAATTGGGGATATATGTTACAAACCACCGTCGCAAGACCGGTATTTATTTTGATATGTATAGGACTTATAGTTTTCTACAGGACTACGACAAAGATTTCTTTTACATTATGACCTATGGGAGGAAATTCTTGAAAGTGCACTAGCATTTAAATGGTACATTCGATTGAGCTCAAATTGGATATATATATATATCATAAACCACCATCGTAAGACCAGTATTGATTTTGATGTGTATAGGACTTATAGTTTTTCTACAGGGCTACGACAAAGATTTCTTTTACATTATAGCCTATGGGGAGAAATTCTTGAAAGTGCGCTAGCGTTTAAACGGTGCATTCGATTGAGCTTCAATTTGGTAAATATGTTTGAATTCTTCATCGATTAAAATTTATTTAAATGCTTGGTAATAATCTTAATCCTAAGTGTTCGGAAAGTCGAGTGGAGTCACTCCAGATTCTTTTCGTCAAATGTGCTGGCAAACTATTGCCAATCGTATTCCAAACAATCAGCAATCTCATGTGTCTGGCATTTATTTTTGTGAAAAATCACTCATCTTGGCAGACTGCCGGGATAATATATAAGTACCGAAGGTAGCTCTCTTTTTTTTTTTTTTCCTTTTTTTTCCTGGTGGGACTGGTGATAAATATTTCTCAACACTGGAAATAGCTTCCTTTGCATTAAACAAGGTTCTCAGACAAAGCATCACATAAGTTGTCGACTGTTTAGACCTGATTTTGACTCTACCCAATGTGAATAACCCAATCCGGACAGCCATGAAGTTTTGCAAAAGTTAAAGCAGGTACCAAAACCGCCATCGTACAAATTATCCCAGAAGATGGTATATTTTCAATAATATGCTTATTTACATAAAAGTCTTATGTGGTTTTATGCAGAACGTATAAAACCATACTGCGTTCTACATAAATTTTTTTTTTGCAGGATGAAGCCAAGTATGTACGTTCATCATCCTTTGCGATAATTTATGGAACTTGTTTCAAATGGATTAAAGCCCTAATAGCCTGAAATATATCTAGTAATACTTGGTAATAAATGAACTTAAAAATAAAATTTTATTTAGATGTTTTTGGTGATCTGCAGCCTTTCTTGGTGGGTACAATTGCAATGTATTATAAAAAATTGAACTGAAATGGCATATACAAAAAAGGAAAAAGGGCTGCAATTACAAAACTCAGCACTCGTGAATTAGCATGCTTTCGAATGATTCGTTGATTTTGTGCTAGAACAGGGTGTCTACCAAATTTCTGAAAGTCAATTTCCGGACTTTTTCCTGACTTTTGGGAGGTCCCGGGAAAAAAATTCCTAACCAGTGCATTTTACTTTGGGAAATTGCACAGTGACCCCTCCCTTGTCTTTATATTTGCATATTTGTAAAACTTCTTGAAATCAATTTTAACTGAAGTATACAGGATTAAGCTTTCATCAATTGAGAAACAGTAGTAGTCGCACTTTCTGATAGAATTAACTAACTGTTCTAGGAAATAGGGTCCTAAGCCGTAAGTTACCAAGTAAGCTAATTTGTCTTTTACCCTCCCATCACGATTGATGAGCCCCCATTTTTCCCTCCTCATACAAACACATCGTTAGATGCTTTCGCGGTTCGAAAAATGTGTTACAGTTGCTTTTGGTTTCCAGTCTGACAATTAGAGAGAAAGCGTAAAAAAAAAGACATGAAACAGGGAAAAAAATGATTCTTTTATTGAATTTTCCGGACCCATTATCCAATTTCCCGGTTTTTTCCAGACCCATTTTCCAATTTCCCGGCTTTTTCCAGACTTTCGGATTTTACGGAGCGGTAGACACCCTGTAGTATTTATTTTAAAATTACATGAATGCATTTCTCCAAAGTTATAGAACTAGGGTACAGCTTTGATATCATCTTTTTTTGGCACAGTTTCATTTGGCGACATATTTTGGCACAATAAACGGTTTAATATGGCAATGACTAGTCATCACCTCACCTCTTATTTTCTTTTGTCTTTTTATGTTTTGTTAGTTTTACTAAATTTAGAGATGTGTAATTTAGGTTTATTTTCATATTTAATATAATTCCTTTAGGAATTTGCTGTTAATATAATTGTATTTACTTTAAAGAAAGAAAAGGAGGGGTTGGAGAAACCCCTCTCATGAAAATGAAAGCTGAATGTCAACTGAAAGGCTAGTGAATCAAAATCTAGAACACAAATCTAATAGTTCCTATCCGTATAGAAACATGCATATATTATGTTGGAATAAATGATGACATTAACTTGTCACCAAGCCCGAATATCACAAAAAAGGGATGATAATAAAGCACTTCCAAAGCTAGAAATTCACTGCTCATTTGAACAAGTAGTGGCAAAGGTATTATAGTCAGTATGATATGATGTACTCTGCAAACATTTACTTAATTTGCAGGAAGAACTTTTTTTAAATTTTTAATATATCACAATATTACCAGAACTAGAATATTTCTGAAAAGTACATAGTACTAAATGAAGCATTAAAACCGCAAGCTTGCCTACCAACATCAAAAAGCAGCAATAACATAATTTTTAATTATTGTAACCTTATAATTCTTATTTTGTAGTTTTTTTTTAAGCTAGTCTGTTTTATTGGTTTTTTTTCAATCAATAAGAGAACTCAAAGAAATAAATGATTCAAAAACTGAATAATTCGCAAATATTACAACGTAAAATTCTGTTTCAACACAATAAAATGAGTAAACGATCCATATAAAAACGAATTTTGTTGTTGCATTTTTATTACGTAGCCAAGAAATGCCAGATTAAATTAAATATATTTTATTCTACGCAGCTATTCACTCTTTGAATGCTAATTAGAAACAGAAATATTTAAAAGAGTTCTAATTCTAACATTAAACAAACATGAAGTAATTTCACCAGTCTTGGCAAATTTTTCAACAGCTGTAGTCACTCGTTAACCATAATAACTGTGACACACTGATTTGATTTACTAATGAGAAAATTCTAGCACGAGCACATTAAAAATATGTAAAAATACAACTAAACGGGCGTACTCCATGTATGTGCATCTAATTTTCCATTAACAAAAGCACGGGAAAATAAAACAAAGAGGCGTGAAATATCCTTTATGTTAGCTCCTAAAAAGAGTTTCAATACTAAATAATTAAAATATGAAGTCATATTTATGAAAGATAGTACTTTTCAATGAACTTACCATCAGCCATGTTTACAATTTAAGTTTCGGAAACAACAACAGAGAGGAGGAGGCGAAAATGTTGATATTAGGCCTGTTCTTTTTTTCTTCCCAATATAAACATCGACTGCTTCAGTGGGGCGCAGTGCGCGAAAAAAAGACAGGAATTTCCTTCCAATTGACATTTGAATTAACATGACAACCACCTTAGAAACACAGACTGCAAGACAAACCCAGCCTACTTATTTCTAGGCGAAAAATCCCATTTTTAATAACAAACGACGACAGTTAAACTGGGATTTCGAAAATATATTTGGCTGTACTTTAAATATGCATTATCTTACATAAATATTTACAGTGTATTTATATTTGTGAGAGTAGTTGCAGCAGTTAAACGTATATATATATAATACGTTTCATTACAATTTTCATTACTGATAAAGCTTGCTAATTATTTTAAGCAGATTCTATATTTAATCTGTCTGATAATTTAAAAGAATTAACGTATATATTTACTTTTTCTTTCCAAGGACATTTTATGAGTTTGTCAAAAATTATCTACACGCGGAAAAGCAAATAAAATAACCGTTTGATAACATCAAATTTAGAAATGGAGATACCTGAATATTTATTTATTCAAAGATACGAGGAAGAATGAACTCTAACCACTGAGTTCTGGTGAACTTTCGATGTTTTCTGCGTTTTTTAAAAATGATTTTTACGGAAATTTTTAAATTTCCGTATTGATAAATTTATAGGTGGCCTTCGATTTTTTTTTTAAGGTGTGGGCAAACTTTGGGTTGCAATTTTGTTTACACCATAAGCATGGGCGCCCATAAGGGGGGACAAGGTAGGGCACTTGCCCCTCCTTGAGTTTTAGGTTAATCTCTCATGATGTAAAAAAATCGCAAAACCAGAACTAAATTTGTTAAAAGTTTGAAATTTGCTCCCCTCTAGAAAAAATGTTTGAAGTTCCCCCCTCCAGAATAATTTCTGTGGGCGCCCATGACCGTAAAACAATATTCTAAAACTCTAGGGGGGGGCTCTAATCTGTCCCCTTACGGGTGCCCATGTTGGTGTTTGAAAAAATTAAACGGATCTCAACGAATTTTGCCAAATATAGCACTGTGAACTATGGAAGGTCTAAAAGCTCAACTGTTAAAGCACATCAGAATACTATAGAGTAAAATAAAATTAGAAAGTCAAGGTCGATTGTGCTGTTTTTTTTCATCCGATCATTCTTAAAGAAATAAGGCACGGGACGCGAAAACCTTTATCCTCCTATCCCTCCCCATCCCCACACTCTATCGCTACTTTAACCTCTAGAGATTAAAGGAAGTACCATGGGAAGTACAGTGGGATGAAAATAATTGTGGCCAACCGTTCCGTTATAGCCGGGACGTCAAGACCCGTTTCTAGGGCTTTAGAGGACACGCCCCGCGAAATGTGTGTGAGCGACGTCAAATGTCCCGTTTTTTTAATAGAACAAGTAATGTAATAATTTGGTAAATTACATGAACCGAGAAGAAATTTTAAACTTTAAGTTTCTTTTCTAAATAAGCAATATTATGATTTCAGTAAAAGTGGTTTAATGCATATCTTATTTGTTTTTCCAATTAAATAACTATCACAATCTTAGTAGAAGATATGATTTAAGACTAAAAAATTTTTCTTACAGAGGTATATTATTGATAACTACTTGTAGTTTTAATTATTTCTTAAATACTAACGTAAAAAAGCTTCGTCTTTGTTTGTGAAAGGAAATAAAAAGCTTATTTAATTCAATTGCAAATGATAGTTCTATTTGTTCTGATTATAGAGATGGGAGAAGTAATAATAGTTATATTTTCTTTAGTTTGCCTCATTGTTCAACTTCCGTTAATTCTGTTGCATGCATAATTATGCTTAAGTGTAAAACATAATATTCTATAAAACTATTTAAAATGTAAAATTTAAGCGTTGTTTCAATTGTCTTTCTAGCCTTCCTGTAATGAGTAAACTGGATCCTGCTTCTTTTAGTCACGTCCTGAGTTTCAACCGTGAAAGTCCCACAAATCCGTGAATAAAAGTTAGCCTACCCCGTAAGCACGCGCGCTGGGGTAAATCTCACCTCAGCCAAGGGCGGTTCTAGAGTTGCAGTCTGGGAGGGGTAATGATATTTTATAATTTTAAATAAACTCAGTGTCTCAGAGAGGGATTGACTACTGGGGGGCGCACAATGGAAAGGGGACCCTTGTGACGGCACAATACACTTAATATCTGTAAACTAGCTGAAGCAGCCGTTCTTCGCACGGAAAGGATATTGTCAAAACCAACAAATACAAATGAAAATAGTCCCGCAGTGGCCTGGGCGCTACGTCCACCAAAGAATAAATAATCACTCCGTTCCCATGAGAACACGGCAAGTGAAGCAGCATCCGGCTTGGCCAGTGCTTGGGAGGGTCATCTCCCTCTCGGCTCATCCGCTGTGGAACCATGTACGCTAATGGGAGCTGGTGCACGTAAAATCCGTCGTGGCTTCAATGTCCTCCATGTTGTTAAACGATGGGAGGGGTAATTACCCTCATTACCCCCCCCCCCCGTAACACCGCCAATGACCTCAGCAACATTTTTCCTTCGTAAAATGTGAGAAATTTTTTGAGTTCAAGTTTGCCCCCTCTTCTACCTTTCAAGGTCAAGGTCTAGTAGGGGGGGTGAAATAATGTCGTTTCTTTGTTATCCGGAAATGAAGAGAATTCCACTTTGGGATTAAATACTCTCGCGGGACTAACAACGTTTCATTACGTTGTTAACGTAAACTAAATATAAACTAAATGTAAGTTAAATATAAATGAACGTTAGACTACTGGTATGTATTGAGAAAAGGCTATTAGGTGAAATTAATATCATATTAATAAAGTAATTAGTGTTTTTATGTATAAAGCATATCATATGAAATTTTCTTCTCAGAAAGCATGATATTTAAAGGAACTGCTAGGCAATTTCTAAATAAATATGAAAAGCACGATTTCCTACCATGAAACGTAATAGAACTGATGTATTTTACGTTATAAGTCCACAAATTTGTTTTTCAAACGTTTTTAATCAAAAATATAAAGAATACAAAATGGGGTAAGATTTACCCCACGCGTGTGCTTAAGTTACAAAAGTAGACATTAGTATGGTATGAAATGACAGTTCGATATTAGTGTGGTATGAAGAATGTAAATCTTTTTCTAAGGATGTGAATAAGGCAGGGAAGTATTCTCATTTAAACTTGTTATCGCTGAGTATTTTGTGGAAATCAGATATTTTATTCAAGAAATTAAACTAGGAAAATAAACTTATGCTTAAATATATGAATGACTTACAAATTTCGCGTCGGTCCAGTGGCGTAGCAAGGGGAGGAGGTGGTCCACCCCTGGCGGCAATCTGAAAACAAAAATAGGGGCGGCAGCAGCCGCCCCCGTTTTTTTCCCTCTCACATAAGATCTATAAGATTTGCACTCAATTTAATGAAATCATTTTACCTAACCATAAGCGCGCATATAGGGGGGCGCATATGAGGCTTGACCTGAGGGACGGTTTCGGATATCCCCAAGCCGGCAGTCTGTAACTAGAGATAGGTGTCGCAGCAACAGACCCCCCTTTTGCCCTTTCGCATATTTTCCTTACAGAATATCTAAAAGTATTACTCTCCATTTAATGAAAATCATTATAAGCTAAACCATGGGCGCGCATACATTGGGCGAAAATGGTGGCTTGAACTAAAGGGCGGTTGGAGTTACCTTCAGACTTAAATATAGTATGCAGTTTTATAGCAAATTGAACTTTTTTTTATTATTTTAGTACTAAAACGTTTGGAAGTCCGACATGAGTCGCCCCTTACAAATACAAGATTGCCTCTAAAAGTACTCATATGGGCGCCCATGTTTTGTCAAACGCACTGTCTTGCTAGCTGTTGGTAGTTGAATTTTTCAAAATCGATAAAGAACAATAGTTTTGTTGAAAATATTTTGAAGTACTATCCGTTAAATGTCACATCCTGCTCTAGCAATGAGGAAAGATATTATCCAAGTCTGACGACCAGGGTCATGAATACGGGCATCGTGAGGGTTGGGGGTCAAACCAACTAGACTCCCTCCCCGTGGTAGTTCTATGGGTAAAATGGGACTCTTTTTTATGTCCAAGTAAAAAAAAAAAGAGTATTTCTCCCTTCTCTAAGGCCCGACCAGTGGCTGAGCACATTTGCACTCTGAACTGGGAGTGGGAAGGTGTCTGGTTCAAAAGCAGATCGCGTCCGCCGACCTAACCGTTCCGAGTTTTCTGCGGTTTCCTCCGAAACTTAGCGTAAGTACGGGTTATGACTCCTTTAAAAGACCCCCCACGGCGGGCACCCAGCCCATAGGTCCACATCCCTCATGTAGATAATTGGCCTAATCGCACGACATAAACACACCCTTCTGTAAGTGCACGGGTGGTTATAGCGGCCAGTGGTCTCCACGACTTACTTCTAATACGTAATTCTTCTGTGGAAGCACCCAAATTCTCCAAACAGTAAGCATAATAATAAAAAAAAATAAGTGCCTGTTTTCAAACTCTTGAAGAAGTTGCTTTCACTACCTTCGGCCCTCAGTAAGTCCATTGTCCAGGCCAAAAATTTTTTCGTGGGAAAAAAAAGAGAAGAGAATGCAATTAGAGAGGTCCTGTATGATACCGAAGGTCGTTTATTAAAGGTTTATTTTTGACAATGTCAATGAGGACTTTGCAAATAAAAAAACAAGAAAAATACCAATTTAAAAGTTATTCAGTAAAAATCTCGAAAAATTATTTTTATTGAACAAATTTTTAACTTCACACAGGGGTGTAGCCAAAGGGGGGGGGGGTCATAACCACACCATGATAAAATTTTTGCCATACAGAATGTATATTCTTCACTCCCTTATCACACACATATATGCATATATGTGAGTTGTAGTAGTTGTAACCCCCCCCCGCAAGAAAAATTTCTGGCTACGCCACTGACTTCACACAATAGCTTGAACTCTTATTTTTCAAAAGTGTTATTTGAAAATTTATTTCCATTTCCCTGTTATTGAATTTTTATTATTTTAGTTGCTGCTTTAAACATTTTGCTGTTGATTCCCTTTTAATCCGCTGTTGTTAAAAACATCATAAAATTATGTAACCTATTTAATTCTAATGCATTTTAACTATAAACTATAGTTTAAAAAAACGATAAATTATCTCTCCCCTCCCTTCCACCAAGGCAATATTTAGTAAGTGGGATAAAACTTTATTGAACTTTTACTAACAATAATGTTCCACATAATCTTGCAGTATCGAGATTCATGGGTGATTTTAAAATATCGAACATTTCCTGTATTTATCACCATTATTATAATTTAATTAGAGATAATTAAACCGTCGTATTTAAAGGTTTGCTTGCTAAATTTACTAAACTGTTTATGTGCTATGTTATTTGAAAAAAATCTGGAGTGACTTCACTCGACTTTCCGAACACTTACGATTAAGATCATTACCAAGCATTTAAATAAATTTTAATCGATTAATAATTCAGCAGAAATTCTTAGTTTTTTTCAGTTTGAGCTCAATCGAATGTACCGTTTAAAAGCTATCGCACTAGCAAGAATTTCCCCCCCATAGGCCATGATGTAAAAGAAATCTTTGTCGTAGCCCTGTAGAAAAACTATAAGTCCTATACACACCAAAATTAATGCCGGTCTTAAGATGATGGTTTATAACATGTATACAGAATTTGAGCTCAATCGAATGTGTCGTTTAAACGCTAGTGCACTTTCAAGAGTTTTCTCCCATAGGCCATAATGTAAAAGAAATCTTTGTCGTAACCCTGTAGAAAAACTATAAGTCCTATACACACCAAAATCAATACCGGTCTTAAGATGATGGTTTATAACATGTATACAGAATTTGAGCTCAATCGAATGTGTCGTTTAAACGCTAGTGCACTTTCAAGAGTTTTCTCCCATAGGCCATAATGTAAAAGAAATCTTTGTCGTAACCCTGTAGAAAAACTATAAGTCCTATACACACCAAAATCAATACCGGTCTTGAGACGGTGGTTTATGGCATATATACCCAATTTGAGCTCAATCGAATGCCCCGTTTAGAAGCTATAGTGTTCACTCACATACACACACACACACATACATACATACATCTCGTAAAAAATGCATAAATGAATTCAGAAGACCCCAAAAAGTGTCAATACCCCAAAATCTCGAAAACGAATTTTTTCATGATTACAATACTTTCCTTACATGGTACCTGTTTGGAAAGATTTTTATTTATTTATTTATTTTTTTTTTTTCCAATGGCAGGGGCCAAATACAAAAGAGGTAATACCAGAATGAACGAAGATAAAATACAAATAGGATAACCGAAGGTTATGGCCCCAAAAGTCCTCTAGCCTCCCAATATCGCGAAGAGTCCGTAGCACCATGGAGGGACCACAGGTACGCAGATGGTATCTGTACATAGGCCAGTGCCGGATTAAGACAGCGCGGGGCCCGTAGCAAATGTTACCAAGGGGCCCCCTGCTCAGTGAAGCACCTATATATATATATATATATATATATATATATGTTCACCCACACATTAAAGTAATAGAGCTAAATTGAATGAGAAAATAAATAGTGCTAATTATATTACAATTTATGTTTAGTGCTAATTAATGGTATTACTAATGCTAATTAGATGTAAACAAAACTAAAAGGTCCCACGTGTTATATTTGCGAGAGGTTTATCCCCGCCCTTCCTCCACCTTGGGTGAGCTAATCTGTAGGTTTTGTACGATAATAAAATAAAACACAACTTTTACGAATTTTCTTGATTCAAAATGAACAAATTTGAGTTAACACTAGACAAATCAATTTCTCCAAGTAAATTAGTGTGCGGAAAAAATTCCCGTCAAAATAAAGTGGGGGGGGGGAGGGCATATAGATAGTGAGACTGACGATGTTTAAAGTTATTTATTCGTACAACTCAGTTTTTTTTTAAATGAATGTTAATGTTCATGGATATATATTTGGAATTTCTAACACTTCCCACCTTTCCCATATGCAAACATATAACTAGACAAGTTTACACACATAAAATAATAATTGTTTCTGTAAAATTTTTAAAACCATCGAAAACAATATGTACTTTAAACTGTGCCCTTAAACACTATTTTTTCCCCTATAAAAATACATGCTTGTAAAATTATTTCATTATCTGGACGGTCTTTACTAATTATAGGTTACATATTTTTAACTTCTCTTAATTTATTTAATGGGTTAATTCATAAGAAATCGAACTGGGGATAGATAGATCTAGCACAATAATACCTCCACCATTCAAAATATACTGCATACACGGAAGGCATTTAAACTGTACACGCTTGTACAGGGGGACTGTTACTTCCACATACCGCTTGGAACACTTCTAAAGGTCATTTCGTTAGTGTTCTACAAGCATATGTACATTACTTTTCAACTTATCTTCGTTAAAATGATATAAAATATTTTGCTCAA
The DNA here is from genome assembly GCA_038373885.1 of Cheiracanthium punctorium. NCBI lineage: Eukaryota > Metazoa > Arthropoda > Arachnida > Araneae > Cheiracanthiidae > Cheiracanthium > Cheiracanthium punctorium. Next base: position 507,838 of record JAWZYV010019464.1, read on the forward strand.
AAAAAATCTTTATAAGAGGAATAGAATAATCTATATAATAAATAATAAAAAATTCGGATAAAACATTCATTATCGTATTACGTTCAAATGTTTTTGCAAGACATAATAATCTTAAATGTGACAAGTAATTTGTGAGTTTCTTTGTGGGTCAAGAGTATCCGAGAATTCTTTTTGTTTTCAGTTTGCCTGAGGTTATGGCTTCTCGGATACCCCGACCGTGCGAAGATCCTCTCGGTTCTAATTATTTTATTTGAACGAACGTACTGGCATTCGCGCACTTGACCTGTGGTTTCGACCGGCCAAAAATCAATTCTTTCATATTTAACGTGGTTAATTTCCGAGATTAATAAGATAATTTATCGTAATAGTGGATTCCCCAACTATAAAAAAATGACTTACATTCTATATATTATTATTGTTTCAAAAAATAATTCGCCTTTGTTTAAATATTATAAAATGTAAAATAAATAATTAAGTAAAAACAAAGCAAGCCAACTACCAAAAGCCTTCTAAGATAGTTTACACCCTAGTATACCTTAGAATTTCGCCAAAGCCACACTGTAAAATACCTTTTAGATGTGTGGCTTTGGCGTAAAATGCCGTAAAATGCCGTGGATGCCTGTAAAATGCCTTTACTGTAAAATAAAAGAACTTTGGGGCTGCCCAACATCCGTTTAAAATACCATCCTCATATTTACTGCAAAACAAAATAACTTTATGTCCAATATTTAAATAAAAATTATTGTTTCGTGGGGGATTATTATTGATTATGCGGCGCGTTTTTCCTACAATCTTAATCCTATGGATCTCAGCTCTCGGGGAAATGCAGAAGGTCAACTCGCGTTCCAGAGAACATCTTCAGAAATAGCCACAAATATTTCCGTTCTATTGAGTCATTTTGAAAAAGTTTGATTATACAACTTCATTAAAAAATTCTTTCGACTTGTTACTGAAAAGTCCCTGAAATGATCGGGACAGATAGACTACAGCCTAATGAATAATCCGGCCCACTGACGGATTAATACAATTTTCTGGGTGGAGGCTTGGATGGAAGATTCACATATATATATATATATATATATATATATATATATAAATTTTATGGAAGTAAGTTGGGATTGTTTACATTAATTTCATTTTTCTCGGGAGGGGCGGTCACCTCCTCCGACCCCCTCCCTTTAATCCGACCTTGATCAGATCCTGAGTCTGTTTTTTTGTTTCGGCACTTAGTTTTCTTTCTATATTTTGTTTATTTCTGGATTCATTCTTCAAATAAAGACAAAAATGTAACATTATTGGTAAGGAATCCATTTTCTAAAGGCCATAGGTGGGTGGTGCAAGGATCTGGATACCCCTCCTCCGTTTGTCCGAGTTTCGCTTTTAGTCAACGAAAAGATAATGATACAGCCTTTCTTTCTGTCTTTCTTTTATTTCCCCCCTTTTGGATGCTCCCTGAAATTCTTTTACTGAGAACCGTGTTTTTGTTCCACAGTATTGTTGGATATACTCTTGTGTGTGTTCTTATTGCTGACTTTAGAATACTCATTCAGTTTCGCCTAGGTAATGAGTTGACTAAATAATGCAGGCATGCAACAGCCACATTAAATATATTAATGACTATGTCATTTTATCTCTCACCCCCTTTTGAAAATGTGACATAAAAATAAGACACGAAAATGCGTTACGAAAACGCGACATAAAAGTAAGAATAAATGTCCGCTGAAAATGTTGTATGTGTTACGTAAACCACCGTTTTCTATAAGCTCCGTAAGGTTGCATTTATTTGATAAAATGATTGTTTAAAAATTTCATCCGTTTATTTAAATACTATTAGTTCACAACTGCTTTAATCTATTGTTACAATATTTCGTAAGCTGTAGAATATACATCACAAGTATATTTTACATATATTTAAATACTATTAGTTCACAAGAGCTTTAATCTATTGTTACAATATTTACTAAGCTGTAGAATGTGCATCACATGTATTTTTCTATAAATAGGTTACAATCCTAAAAATTTCAACATGGGGTTACCAGGTGAAATACACGATAGATCAGAGATAAAATGACATAGTCCATTAATGCCGTTTTAATATGGCAATCATGAAACTAAAAAATTAGGAGGGTTCAGGGGGGTCTCCCATTGACAAGGCTCGAACAGCCGAGTTATACATATATTCTTTCAATGAGTTGTCTTACAACTGATTTACAGTTCCACTATATAGAGCTTTAGAAATTGTCTTATCCAAAAAATAAATAAATGAAAATGAAAAGAAAGAAAGAAAGAAAAAAAGAATTACAAAATTTATCTGTTGCCTTAAAAAATCAAGAAAGATAAATCATGCCAAGCTCATAGATTATAAAACACTTTCCAATACAAAGTATTTTTGCGCCAAATCTGCTATGTTTTTTAGTTAAAACTGGCGAGATTTCGTAGATAAAAAAATGTTGTATTATCACTATAAATGCAATTTTATGAGACCCTGTAAAAGACCTTTAATTTTTTTTAGCGTTTAACTGAAAAATATAAAAATTTTATACTCATTGTCTTGTGCTAGAAATGTATTAGTGTCTCTCAAATGCCACAGACTGCAATGGGAATACTTTTGAGTGCTCCTGTAGAACTATTAATAATACGGACGTTATTCTCAATGGAGAGCATCATTTTGAGAGCCTTAGTAATATATATGCCAACTTTGTTTTCTTTCAAAAATCGAATATCTCTAAAATATGTTTTCAAGAATGACTGTTGATTCAGTCATTCCTGTATCAACAGATACAGGGGGAGACCCCCCCCCCGAACCCACCCCCCTCTTTTAGTTCTGTTTTTTAGACTGTGCTATACATTGGATTTTTTTCTCCTGTAAAAGAAATATAAATGCTACATACACCATTTTCAATATGGTAGGTGGTACTGTACATAGAAAAAACATAAATTTCGCACAAATCGATGTATATCCACAGCAGTTAGAACACTGGATGGGTGGACATCAGAACAGACAAATAACTGAAATCATAAGGACGTGAACCCGTTTTGGGTTCTAATGCATTAACAAATTTTCGTCGGTCGGAGACCCCCTCATACTCCTAGGCACATAGCCCTTAACAAAACACAATACAATAAATCAGTTAATTAAAGTGCGAGTAACGACTTTTCAAAATTTCCAAAGAAATCGACATAGCTTAATATAATTACATTAGACATTTTTCGAGGTACTACAATCCAGGCGATCCGCCAAGACGAGCAACTTTTTCGCAAAGATAAATGCCGGACACATGAAATTAATGATGAATGGGAATACGATTGCCAACAGTTTGCCAGGAAATTTGAGGAAAAAATAGTTTGGCGTTAATGACCGCCGGGATAATACGTAAATACCTTTTTCGATTTATCGTAAAATAATAAAAATATCGCCAAGTTCGGTTCATTTTTCAAAGCATTTTTTTCGCACCCAATTTGGAAATTTATCGCAAAAGTCGCCAACATTGCCGGCTTTTGGCTCAAATTTTGAAGGAGGCACACGATCGTCGTCGGATTATTAGCTAATCATATTGCAGGATAGTATTATATGCTTAAAATAGATGCCTGTCTCTAAACTGCCATTGACCGTATTGTATTGAAATTATTTTGAGTGCTCCCGTATGGAAAAACTTTTAACTATACAGACACTATTTTCGATGCAAAGCTTCATTTTGTAATCCTTAATAACATTCAATTTTGTTTCATTTCAAAGAGCAGAATATCTCTAAAACTAGAAGTCAAAGCCTGTTGTGAAGGCAATTACAACGGGCGAGAGAAAAAACATTTTAAGGAAATTTGTCTTTCATTCAATATATTTAATTTTCATCCACCTAAAATAAATAAGTTCATATTCAATTTTTATTACAGACCCAAATCGAATTTCATGCTCATCTGGAAACGCGCGGAATCTTTTCGCAGTCGAAAGCTTTCGTTTTGTATACATAAACATTCGAATATCCAATAGACGATTTATTTGTGGGGAAAAAAATAATAAACTGTGTAATCGGGAGAAATTATTTTAAACGTATTGGAATCCCCCCAATTGTATGACGTCATTTTCACTTAAAATAGGTCATTTTGTCACGCAAATGATTCAATTTTTCTGACTCTCGGAAACGAAATGGTGCTGAAAATAGCGAAAAATCGCTTAAAAATGAAGGAACGGGTGGATTTTCAGATTTTTAAAATTGACAGATTGTTTTCTATATTTTTTTACAAACTTGTGAAAAATTTCAAGCGGATCGTACAAACGATGTAGAAGTTGTTAGGTTTTTTGTCCTTGACTTTGTAATCTTTTTGCAGTCATAGAGGAAAAAGTTTTATCTTGAAGTCAGGGTTCAGCGCAACTACAAGGGGTGATCAAATGAAAAGGTACGAAACGTCGCAACAACCTAACCGTTATCATATTTGTCCATGCAGCTATGAGAGCACGTAGCGAGACATCTAGTAATGCGATTCGTGCCTTTTGTGTGGATAGGAACATGCGGGGGCCCGCAGGAGAGAGCAGAAGCTCTTGTAAAAAGCACCCTCCTACGTCCAATTGACGCGGCAGTGCATGTGAGGACAGGATGGTGTTCACATTGCAAAATTCGGCGATTTAGGAGCAGCGAGGCGTTATCCGATTTCTGACAGCGGAAGGTGTTAAACCGGCCACTATTCATCGCAGGAGGATGATCGTATACTGGGAAGGCTGTGTGCCCCACAAGTCAATGAGAAAATGGAATGTCCGTTTTCGCCAAGGAACTGGCCACGTTCAAGTGGGAGACGTTGGACCATCCGCCCTACAGTCCGGACATGTCGCCCTGCGATTTCCATGTGTTGGTTCCACTGAAGAAACCACCTGAAAGGGAAGCGCTTCAACTCGGACGACGTACTCAAGGACGCTGTGACGGACTGGATCTCGTCACGGCCACAGGAATTCTGGGAACAAGGAATCCTGCGGCTTGTTCGTCAGTGGGATCGTTGTGCTCAGGCCTGTGGTGTATATTTTGAATAAAGTCTACATTTGTACCCAAAGTGTCGTTTCGTACCTTTTCATTTGATCACCCCTTGTAGTTAGTAGGGTGATACGCTTTAAAGAATAACTTCCCATAGAGCGCAATGTATTGGGACTATTTTGAGTGCTCCTGTAGAAAAAAATCTATCAATGCTACATAGATCCTTTACAATAGGGTACATGGTACTGCAGATAAGAATAACATATATAAATTTCGTAGAAATCAATGCCTATTGACGCGAGTCAAGGACGGACAGACAGACAAACCGAAATCTTAACTTTTCTACCTTGTTGGAAAGTGTCAAAAAAGCTAGATCTTGAGGGGGAAAGACGAAAACTTTCAAGGTAAAGGCGCGGGGCCCCCAAAAGCGCGGGGCCCGTAGCATTTGCTAAATCTGCTATATTGTTAATCCGGCACTGACATAGGCTCATATTTCTGTCGCACAGAGGGCAGGCAGCCTCGGAAAGAATGCCGATGCGATGGAGGTGGGCTGCAAGGCAATCATGCCCGGTAAAAAGACGAAAAGCAGCCACTGCCTCTCTTCTAGGTTTGTCAGGAATGTCCGCTAAGCAGTTATTACTTCCATACAGGGGCGTAGCCACAGGGGGGGGGGGGGTTAGGGCGGTCATACCCCCCCCCACCCCCATGAAAAATTTTTTGCCATACAAAATGCATATTCTTCACTACATTATCACACACACGCATACATATATATGAGTTGTAGTAGTCGTAACCCCCCCCCCCCCCCCCCCATGAAAAATTTCTGGCTACGCCCCTACTTCCATATTTAGCTACAATTCTAGATAAAAGCTATACACGATAAGTCGACCGCTTGATTTGCTTAATAAGTAATTTGGAGCTGTGGAAAGAGATTTCTCGTTTTGCACAGTGTGTCAGTGCTGCTCCCTTTTTGGCAAGAAAATCCGCCTGCTCATTGCCATATAGATTGCAATGGCCAATGTTCCGAAAGCAATTAGTCATTTTCTAACGCCTTATTCTTAGAATGTAAGGGGCGCCAATAACCCTTGCTACGCCACTGCGTCGGTCTAAAAATAGATCGCTGGGTGTTAATGGGTTAAGACGTTATTTGACCAGGCAAAAGATACCCCATTGCCCGGCCCTGAACTGCCACCCAGACAGCACAGCAAACTTGCATCAAACTTGATTTATCAAGTCAATAAGCTTGAAAATTCCAATCGTGTAAGCTTGATGCAAGCTTGAATCAAGTGTTCTAGTTTACACTTGCCCAGCTTGCATTAAGCTTGACATTTCAAGCTTAATTTTTTTTTTTTTTAAATACACGGGGCGCCCGCTGGCTCACGCGCCCCACATAATTTATTTTTCCGCGCACTTTCCCCCTCTACTCTGAAATTTCAATTTAATTTAATCTGTTTCCATCGAGTGTTCGTCGCTGGGATAGAACCCTGGCCCTTTGGCTTCGCAGTCGATCACGCTATCCATTCCGCCACAGTAGCCTTAAAAAGGGCGGACTATTTTTAATTTTCATCTAGGCAGCCGAAATCATTTTTCAATCATGAAACAATTTTCATCATGGGCGCCAGCAGCATAGGGCAAGGAGGGCACTTGTCCCCCCTGGATTTTTGTATGCAGTTTTTCCCTTCCCCCACATCTTTTCAATATGGTAAACATACGTTGAAGTAGTCTTCCCCCCCCCCCCCCCCTCCCTCCCCGGGAAATATTCTGGCGGCGCCCATGAACGGTATATGAACATTTCTGTTGCTATCAAGGATTTGTTGCTATTTTAAATGTAATCTTTGTAAATTTAAATTGTAATTAATTTTCCTTTCCTTTTCTGTTCATGCGCTGCCACCTTTTGGTGCATCTTGTAAACTTGCTGAGTGACTAATCAAATCTGTGGAATAATAATTTTTCTCCATGGCAAATTTCAGTTGTTTGGAAATGGATTATGCAATGTGTTGGCAACACTAAATATATTAGAAACCGCATGAAAGAGGTTGATGTTCTGATATTATTTTATCGGCAAAATACTTTTATTCCTTGTTGGTTTTCGTTTTCTCTTTCAACATGGCGAGTGTTTCGTACCATATCGCTAATTTACTTGAAAAGGTAAACTTTGCTTTAACTATTTACGAATTACTTTATCAATGCTTTGTTTGTGTGCGGCATTTGACATCTCGGCACAAATTACCAGATTTGATACCGATCCATTTAAATTTCTTTAGCTTTTTTTGTGACTCATTATTTTCAAAAGTTGATTCTGGTATACTACTTGTAGGATCATCCAAATTTTGTTGATATTTCTGTCAGAAGTGTTATTGTTAGAAGATACCATTGCCTAATGTATTCATTAGTCGTTCATTGTGTAAATAATTTTTCTTTATGCTCATCCATATAGTTCAGACATTGGTTCTTTGCTTTACTCAAAGTTTCTAAATATGTAAATTTAATATGTGCGATTTCATAAGCTAGTAGATTCACGTGATTTTTTTTTTGGGAATTAATTATGCATACTTTGCTGTTTATTTTTTGTTCGTAGTTTCAGAGAAATTGTAAGTAATTTAGTGCAGCGTTAATGTTGTTATAAGGAATTATAGTGTTTTATTGAAAGAAATCATAGTCAAAATTTAATTCCATTTCATACCTGACATTCTTTTAATTATTTTATAAAATAATTTTATGTAGTATTATGTAGCACACTTATTTACGAATTAATTTTATTATGTAAGGGATTCCAGCGTAAAGTGTGTGACATTTTTTTCACTGTTTCCTCTATTTAAACTTTTATTTCATAAGCTCGTCATTAAAACTGAAGTATCCATTAATATTAGCCTCACCATGGCACAGTGGTTATGCCACTGAAAATGGTAGACGGCCGAAGTGTGAAGGTCCCGGGTTCGAGACCCATCGCGCGACTGTCGATCTAACGGTCTGGAGTTTTGGTAGGTTTTCTCCAGATGTAACGTGAATATGCGTTAGAACCCCTTAGAAAGCCCTCCTGCCAAGGCACCTCCCCTTGGCAGATCGCCCTAGTGTAGCATTGCCATAATCACATACATCTATTAATATTATCTTATTACATTCTTTTTTAAGACAATTATATGCACATTATCTTAAACTTTTCCTTAAAAAAAATTCCATTTTAATGCTGTTTGCATCGAGTTACTATGAAGTGGCCCATTTCACTCTGTGAGTAATTTTACCATATCACACCTTAATGCTATTGTATCGTATAGAGTAAAGGACCGTTTATACCTTTCTCATAATATGTTCTATTCTTGAAATTCTGGTTCATTTCTATTCATTTTAATGTTAAACTGATTTGTTTATAAGATGAAAAATTTTGCTTAACCCTTTAATGCGCAGTGCTCCCGCTCTGGGAACACCAAACTCTGATGTTTTGACTGTTGCTCGTCACGAAGAATAGATTTGATTTTTGTAAAATTAGTTGAGGGTCACATAGCTCCACGAAAACCCTTTACTTTTTAGCATGTCAAAAAAAATTGTCACGATTCTTTTAAACAGCACTGACATCTGCTGAAAAAAGGGCAGCCGTTGCCATCGCTCGACTTAACTACCAGCAAGATGGCAGATGATCGAAACTTTCATCGCGTGCCACAGATCTAGAGACCCTTTTTTGATGACAGCTGGCTGTGCGGTACAGTCAGCTGTCGTAAAAAAAAGGGTCTCTAGATTTGTGGTAGGCGATGAACATTTCAATTGTCCGCCATCTTGCTGGTAGTTAAGTCGAGCCATGGCAACGGCTGCCATCTTTCCATTCATCCAAAAGGTTAATATGCCTTCTTTCACTTCTTTAAACTTCGAGCATTTTCTATCTCAGTCATTATTTCCCTATTTAGGGAGAAAGTTCCTAGATAGAACATCTGCTAATAAAGGATGTAAGGAGGGATGTACCTTTAATCGGCTTCTTTTAAACATATAATCGACTATATTAATAAACTTTGTCAGAACACAAGTGAAAAAACATTTCGCGAACTTAATTCAATCCGTAATACAGTAATTAAAAATCAGAGGCTATCAAATGACTTTGCAATATTTTTTGGTACTTACGTATTATCCCAGTGGTCCACCAAGACAAGCGATTTTTCACTAATCCCAGACACAAGAAATTCTTGGGAGTAATTTAGTTACCGGGTGTCGCCTATTTTTGGCGACTTTTTTTCTCGCCAACACCTGCTATTTGGCGCTTTTTTTTTTGTCGCCAAATTTTCCACGTGTGAAACACCATTTTAGAATACGATAAAATAATACAACACGTTGAGCACGGTCAGGAAATACAAATCACTTTAACACATTAAAATTGCACAGATATTCCACTAAAAAAAAACAATGAAGCAAAATACACCATCCATACTTAACACTAAAAAATGTCAGCAAATTCAGTAACAGGCAATTCAAAATGAGCAAACAGTAAACCACTTTTAACTAAAAAAATTTCGGAATATTAAGCAATCTAGTTCTACAGCTATGTAAACTATGCAACCAGTGGACCGTTTTTAACTAAAAAAACCTCAGTGGATTCAGCAACCTATTTGTACAGCTATGTAAACTGTGCAACCAGTGGTCCGTTTTTAACTAAAAAAACCTCAGTGGATTCAGCAACCTAGTTGTACAGCTATGTAAACCCTGCAACCAGTGGTCCGTTTTTAACTAAAAAAACCTCAGTGGATTCACCAACCTAGTTGTAGAGCTATGTAAACTAGGCAACCAGTAAACCGTTTTTAACTAAAAGAACAACAGTGGATTAAGCAACCTAGTCATACAGCCAATGTAAACTGGGCAAACACTGGCCCGTTTTCAACTCAAAACAACATCGGTGGATTAAATAACCTACTTATACACATTTACAATTCACATTGAAAACCTTAAGCAATTGCGAAAATTCGTTAAAAAAAACACTTACCTTTATCTAAAGAAACTCCTCAAAAATATCCAAAACACACAACAGCTAATAACATAACACCAAAACGCTTTCTTTTACTAACTAACCACATAACCAACATATACTAACCAAACACCAATAACACAAAACAAGAAATGACTCATCAATTTCAAATTTCCTCCTTTTAAAACCTCGGTTTACTGATTACAGTTAAATTGCCTTAACCAATCACAAAATTCCTTTACCAAACATCCTGGTATCGTTTAATGAACCCACCGAGCGTTTTTTCATCAAACTGCAGCATCATCCAACACCTCAACTCAATCTACACAGGTTACAACAGACATCTGACTCTAAGGCTAAAGTAAACAAACTTTCGACCAAAATCCAAGCTTGGCGACCCATCGGCACTTGGCGAGGACACCCGGTAACTAAATTTCCCCCCGTAGTTTACATAGCTGTACAACTAGGTTGGTGAATCCACTGAGGTTTTTTTTAGTTAAAAACGGTCCACTGGTTGCATAGTTTACATAGCTGTACAACTAGGTTGCTGAATCCACTGAAGTTGTTTTAGTTAAAAACGGCCCACTGGTTGCATAGTTTACATAACTGTACAACTAGGTTGCTTAATCCACTGTATTTTTTTTTTGTTAAAAACGGTCCACTGTTTGCTCATTTTAAATTGCCTGTTACTGAATTTGCAGACATTCTTTTGGTTAAATATGGACGTTGTATTTTGTTTTAATGTTTTTGTAAGTGGAATATAAATGTAATTTTAATGTGTTAAAATACTTTGCTGATCGTGCAAAATGGTTGGCGACAGTCGCTGGAGCTTGGCAGTTGCCAAGCTCCAGCGACTGTCGCCGTGTTTACATGGGGTGTGCACCGGCTTGTATGATTTTACCTCATTTTTTTTTCATTCAATGTCTTTATGGAACATAAATCATATAATAATTGATATGCAATACCATATTTACCCACGTATACGTTATTCCGCCTATAAGTCGACTCCCCCACTTTCTTGATAAAAAAATTTGAATTTTTTGAAATCCTGTGTATAAGTCGATCGACCCCTTTCCCGATCAAGAAACTATAATTTTTTTAAATACATTTATTTAAAATCATCTGTAAAAAAGAAAGTACTAAATATACAATAATGAAGGTAATAACAATACAAAAGTAGCATACAAAGTTAAACTGGTAATAGTGAATAATAATAATAATAATAGGACACTACTGATAGTATGAAATGGCAAAATACTACAGGGTGTCTACCATCATGCAAAGGTCACGAAAGCCACGGAAAAGTCAAGAAATGGGGAAAAGATTACGAAAGGCAAGAAAAGGTCAGGAAATGAAGCACTAGGTCACGATTTGCGACTCAACTACACTTTTTCTATTTCATTCAAATTCTTAGTTTCTAATTTTTTGTGACAGACAAAACTTAACAGTTTTTCATGTGTTTATTTTATAGGAAAACATTAAAATACTGTTCGTTTGCTATTTATAAAATTCATTTAAAATGTCATTACATGTTATTTAGCAGAAATCATCAAAAATGATGTCTGCCAAATAGTTGTATAGTGAACTGACAATAGTTCAATATATCAAGTGCGTGTTGTTTTACACCTTGGGAATTTCAAAAGTTGGCAAGTATGTGTCTTCAAACCTTGAGAAAAGTATATCAGTTATCCACCTTCTCGCCTCAAAAAAAAGTTAAAATTAAGATTATTTAAGAGTAATTTTTTTTCTCCCTTCATTCGCTGTCAAATTCAGTGTTTTGATTATATTTCACATTTTCTTTTTTAAAAACAATAACTTGGATTCCACTTAAAATTATAATTATCGCTGATCCCCATGTTTCATAGCTAATAACTTCAATTTCCCAAAAGATTTATGATATATTATAGACTTTCATAAGTTCTGTGTTACCATAGATGTAAAAAGATTTGCCATGTACAAGCTACATACGTGTTTACAAAATAGCAATTGGTCCAAGTTAACTGAAAGCAAACGGCTGCTCAGTGGAAAAGTTGAAAAAAAAAAGCACTTTAAAAATGGGCCGGGAAAAGAAAAACTCGAAGAATTTTGTAATTCATTGTTAAAATCAAAATCAGTTGTATATTTTTCTGCAAAATTTCCACCAATCCTAGAACACCGGATAGAACATATTCTGCATCCCTGCCACGATGTATTTTTGATATTAGAGTTTCGTATTTGTTATGGTCAAGAAAAGGTCAAGAAAAAGTCAAGAAAAGGTCAAGAAATAAAGCTTACTTTTTGTGGTAGACACCCTGTACTAATATACAAAGTTAAACGGATTCAAGATCTGATTCAATGTCGCACTCATCAAACAATTAAAAAAATTCCTTCGTCGTCATCGGCTCATCATGTACACGTATTGGGTTAGGTTCCCTTAGAAAGACCTCCACGGGGGCCGGGGATACCCTACCCTTCGACCTAGAGTCCACGTGTGCTAATTGGCCGTAATCCAACAGGAACAACAACATGATACACGTTTTCAATCTTTGCATCACTACATTCTTCCTGGCATGAAAATCAACCTGAAAAGACGTCATTGTGTTATGGAATGCAAGAAGAGAACATTTGTCTTATAAAAGGCCATTTTTGACTTTGGATTAAAAAAAATAATTAAAAATTAAGGACCCTCGTATAAGTCGCCCCCCCCCCCACTTTAAAGCCTCTTTTTTGTCGAAAATTTCTCGACTTATATGTGGGTAAATACGATATGTGTTTATGCATTAATACTAGCTGCCTCCGGTGACCAGTTGGTTCGCCATCTTAATAAATCTTGTTCAGAGAGAATCACGATTCTCACCAGATTCCCTGGCATTGAAATCTTTCAGATTCTGGATGGAATTTAAAATTAAGATGTTTACAAACAGAGGTGGCCCTAGAATAATGGGTGCCCCCTGTTAATGTAAATAAGAGCCCCCTTTTACGCTCTACTTAGTTTTTGAGTTCGAATTGACACCCCTTCGAAGTCGGCACCCCAATGCGATGCTTACTTTGCCCGGTTACTCATGTTGGGCCACCCCTGGTTACTAAGATGGTTTCGTGATAAAAACCTGCAAAAATGTACAAATTATCTTTGTCCTATATTAATTCTGAAGAGCTTCTGCATATATTGGCCCTCATCAAAAAACTGAAAGAAAAAAAAATAAAGTCTGAAACACTTTCAGATTTTAAATATGCACTAAAGTGCTATATATTAAAAGCATATTATAATCCACACGTCTTCCCTATTTTCTTTCCTTATTGCATTGAGTTGGAAAGTGTATCATTATTCATGAGTGTGATTGAACAAAATTAAAATTGATATTTCTAACATCCTTTTTCTGGATGTAATACAGTAGAAATAGAATGGGAAAGAGCTGCTCAGAAAAATGCACAAATCGAACGGAATGAAAGTTACAAAAACATATACAGGTGTATTCTTTGTCCAAGTCAGGCATAGCAGATGATAAAATATTATTTTCAGTCACGTGATACAGTGGGTTTCTTACAAATATATATATTAAATACTGCAGATCTACTTGTTAAAAAAGGTTGTATTTTTGCATGCCTTGAAAAAAAAAAAAAAAAAAAAAACATGCTGATGGTTTGTTACGTGTGACTCATTTGAGTGCAAGAATCTGAGAAACTGTCACACCTGGCATTATGGGGTGATTCATGCCATCTCAGATTTTCACCAAAAAACTACCAGTTGTTATTCATCTTATTAATGTAGCAAATCCAAAATACTTCTATCCAAAGTTGAGTTGTTCGTTTTTTATGGCCCCCCAAAAGAGACTGTGCAGCACATAAAAATGGCTGTTTTACTCAGACATAGAAAATGTTTTGGTCAAAAGCTCTTTGCGGGAACAACTTGTCATGAAATTTCTTTCATAACTGGAATGTTGGAGGATTGAACTTCATGAAATATACGAGAAATCTGTGGCAAGTTGTTGCCACAAGGTCGAATTCGTTTAAACAACGAATGCGTTTAAACGACGCATTTGATTGAGCTTCAATTTGTGTATGTTTGAATTATTCCTCAATTTAAATTTATTTAGATGCTTGGTAATAATCTTAGTCGTAAGTGTTCGGAAAGTGTTCGAGTGGAGTCACCACAGATTTTTTATTATTCTTATTCATTACTAGCTGAAGTACCTGTCGTTGACGGGCTAGTACTGAATGCAAATTTCCAAAAAGCAAGAACTTTTGTCAGCATTGTAGGAGTACACAGAATGGATGTAGTATGTTGCCAAAGTAAAAAAAGTGAAGTTATAATTTTTATGTTTTGTTAAAATATTACAGGTTAGAGAGTAACTAAGTAATATCATTTCATTCGCTTGAGTCATAATTATGGGATGCACGAACGAATATTGACGCATATTGAAATAATTTTTGCAAAATCTCAAAAATCTAATCAATATTTTTGAAAAATTGGAAGCCTAGAATTTAAGTTGAGTGACAACCTTATCATGTCACCCAATTTCGTTTCATTCCCTGCAGTCTTTATTTCGTGATGCTGGAACAAAATTTCAGCATTTTAAAATGATTTTCTCAAAATGTAATCAAAATATTTAAAAAAAATTCAATGCCTATAAATTAAGATTAGCAACTACCTATCATATCACCAAATTTCGTATCATTTGTATTAGTCGTTATTACGTGATGCTCGAACACAAATTTACGCAGTTTGAAAGGATTTTTGCAAAATCTCAAAATCCAATCAAGATTTTTTTAAAAATTCAATGCCTATGTTTTAAGTTGAGTGACCACCTATCATGATACCAAATTTCATTTCAATCACTTCAGTCATTTTTACATGATACTCGAACACGAATTTACGTAGTTTAAAACGATTTTCGCAAAATCTAATCCAGATTGTTTAATAATTTGACACCTATGTTTTGAAGTTGAGTGACCACCAATCATGATACCAAATTTCATTTTCAATCACTTCAGTGGTATTTACATGATGCTCGAACATGAATTTACGCTGTTTAAAACAATTTTTGCAAAATCTCAAAATTAATCAAGATTTTTTAAAAAATTGGCACCTATGTTTTAAGTTGAGTGACCACCAATCATGATACCAAATTTCATTTCAATTGCTTCAGTCCTTTATAGGTGATGCTCGAACACAAATTTATGCAGTTTGAAAGGATTTTCGCAAAATCTCAAAATCCAATCAAGATTTAAAAAAAATTCGATACCTATGTTTTAAATTGAGTGACCACCTATCATTACACCCAAGTTCATACCATTCGCTTGAGTTGTTTTTACGTGATGCTTGAACAAAAAAAGGCGTCACTGCCAGAATGACAGAACAACAGACACACAAACATTTTTGAGGGTCGCACTGGATTCCCAGGTGCTTGAAACGGATAGAAATCGCAAAAATTTTGAATTCCAAGAAATGTACAGACAAAAGTCTAATTTTATTTATATAGATTTTAATGTTGTCCAATAATCTCGAAACACATCGAAATTTGAATTTTTCAAAATCTATTTATTTATATTACAAAATTTGGTTTGTTTACATTCAAAAATCAATTGCGGATTAGAGGCGTATGTTGCGGATTAACGGGAGTTGGCTGTATCTTGTATTTTAGTAGACGTGTAATTCTTATTTTTTTAATTCTAGCTACTGTTTGACATACGTAGGTGAAAGTAACGAATATGCTTGCTCAATTTGACATCATGAAGCTGTTAATTTGCTTTTGTGTGCATGCATTATTGTTATTTCATATTAGTTATATTCTAATTTGCATAGGCTTGTTCAGTTAATGTAATTCCTACACCTTTCAAAAAAAATTTCGAGTAAAAGTGAAACTTTCGTTGTTTCAAACATTAAAAATTATTTATCATAAAATATGAATTGGATTAAATATATAATTAAAACTTTTCATATTTCTGCTGAGTTGTGTGCTCTTGAATACTCTTTTTTGAGGGTGTGCATGATAGTCTGATGTTTTTAGTTCAGCAAAGGGCCAGCGGTAGCATATTTTTGAGCTCCTCCCTTAGCGAGCTCCACAGCGATTAAAAAAAGGTTGAGGAGTACTGCTTTACTGTAATATCATTCTCTTACAGCTTGATTTAACCTGCAGTTTTAAGTTTTTTGAAAATTAAAATTTAATGTCTTGGTAATTCTTTTCTAGTAATGATTTTATTTATTGTAAATTTCAGTTTTTGTGCACAGTTATGCATCATTTGTATGCAGGGTTGGACGGTATTTACCGGGTTTTACTGGTTTTTACCGTCTTTGGAAGAACATGTTTTTACCATGGTTTTTACAACCTCTGAGAAAAACTTATTAGTTTGACTATTTTTTGTCACTTTTTTGAAGATTTATCTCTCCACCAATGGCTGAGAGGTTCTGCTCTCGAAACTGGATGGTGGAGGTGCCAGGTTCATACCCCAGTCGTGCCTGTTGATCTAGCTGTTCGGAGTTTTCCGTGTTTTTTTTTTTCCAGAAATCGTGCATAAATACTGGCTAGGATCCCTTAGAAATAGGAAGGTACAGTAGAGAGCCAGAAATCCGCACAGCTCGGGACCAAGGCTTGTGCGGATTTTAGGATTTTGCAGATTTCAGGCCATAAAAGATAAATCATTATATTTCTGATTTAAGAAAAGGAGAATACAATTACGATGAAATAAAAACACAGTCAAATGTATTTCACTTATATTTTCACTTTAAATACAAAAGCATAGGAGAAAAAGGAAATTGCATGAAGACTAGCAAAGCAAATGGTTTCAAAATTTCCTTTCTCTAATTTTGAAAACATGTTCTATGGTGATTTGTTTTAAAATATTTTTTTCTACTTTCAGTTTCTTTCTTTTATTTATTTAATTTTGCAAATTGTATAACTGTTTAAATATGCAGTTTAAACAATAACTGTTTAAACTGCATATTTTTATCAGAATATTTAAACAGAATTATCATTAATTCTTGTTTTGTTACAGAACTTAGCTGTTGTAAAAATTTAAGGTATTCTTCTCTTAACTTAACTTTTATCAAATGGATTTTATTATTATTATTATTACCCAAGTTTTTATCATCATCATCAGAATGATATTTATCTGGATTCAAGAAACTTTCAACAATATTCATCATTGGCAGAATACTGCGAATTTCATTATTTACATCAGAGAAGGTATGCAGATTTCGGACGTTTGCGGATTTCTGGTCTTCAACTGTATTCCCCTATAGGACTAGGACCCTAGTGCAGTCAATCGGCCTTAATCCACAAGCAAACAATGAAGATTTATCTGCTATTTTTTTTCATTTTCTCAGGGATGAAAGTTCAGGACATTTAATATCACTATTTCCATTTCCATGTAACAATATTCACCTAATTCAGTGTCTGATGATTTGGTAAGTAAAAGAATGCTATACGAAAATAGTTCATTTTAAGGAATATAATAAACACCGAAAACTTTCATCCATGTTTTCATCTTATAAGAATTCAAATTTATAGATAATGTACATTTATCATTATTTAACTTATTAAAACTATTATTATGAGAAGGCACATTACAATATTTATTATAATTAAGTAATGCAGGCTAGTTTAATAATTTTTACTCAAAGGAAAATTGTAAATATACTTTTATTACACTTAGCTTATCTTAATCATTTTAATGAAAACCAAATGCTTACAAATATTATTTATTACATAATGTAGCTTGCACAATCACATAATGTACATCAATTACATGAAAATACAGTTTTATAAATAGCATTAATATACCGTTCATGACTCAGGGAGTTTATTGTATCATCAGGTTTTTACCCCTTTTTCCCAGGTTTTTACTGGTAAAAACCTAGTTTTTACCGGTAAAAAGCCAACCCTGTTTGTATGTTATTAAGTGAAATTGTAAAAATTTTCCTCATATCTTTTAATACATGTTTTCCAGATGACATCAAGTGATAAAGATTTTAGGTTTATGGCAACCAATGACCTTATGATTGAATTGCAGAAGGACTCTATAAAACTAGATGACGATAGTGAAAGAAAGGTAACTGTACTGCTTTTTTACACATTTGGCTATTGAAATTTATGTATATTTCCGGTACTTTTCATGATGTTTTCCATTTAAAGGTTGTGAAAATGCTCTTAAAGCTTCTGGAAGACAAAAATGGTGAAGTTCAGAATTTAGCAGTGAAATGGTAAGAAATAGCTAATTATTGTTTAGCCTTTTGAATTTATTCTTAGTACCCAGAAAAAGTTCAATATGAAGAATTCTTGGCTAAAATGTGCTTTAGTCCACTGCTTGGCGATATTATTTTGGATGGGTGAAATGCTCCAAGTATTGCAAATTTGATAGTTTAAAGCTGTGGAAAGGTATAAAAAATCTTGCATGCATTATTGCTATTTTATAATCTAGCTACCGCATGACATACATAGGTAAAAGTAATGAATATGTTTGTTCCATTTGATGCCATTGAACTGTTAATTTGAATTTTTATGCATGCTATTTTTTAATCTTGTTATTCTAATTTGCTTAGGCTTGTACAGTTAATGATAACACAGAGAACTACAACTACATGATAGTCAGACCTACTGATGTTTTTAAGTTCAGGGTCATTCCATGTCAAATCAACACAATTTTAATATGAATTTTAATGCACCATCTTTGATTTTGATGGAACTCGGCACAGAGGTAGCCTACATATAAATAAAGAAAAATACCAAATTTTATTAAAATATGTGAACCCATTTTGAAAATACAGCAATGTGAAGTTGTCAAAATTTGCCGAAAAACACCCCACTGCCATAATTTCAAATTGCTGTAGCAGCTCTCCTAATTAAACTAAAAAGATGGGTGAGGTGTCATTTTGCAGCATTTTTTTTATGAGCTTTCCTATGATATACAACACAATATGGGTTTGAGATGAAATTTCTTTAATTTCAATTAAAATTAAAATTTTGAATTTATCAAAAAGTGCATGTTCAAAAAATTATATGCAACACTTCACATTATTGCTAATTAATTCCTTAAGTGGGACTGTCATGCAGGGTGTCGACAGATCAGGGAAATCATGGAAAAATCAGGGTACTTTATCAATCTGGAAAAATCTTGGAAATATCAGGGAATTTTGCAAAAAAATTTATAAATCAGGGAACTTTCATTTTTGCCTAGTGAACTAGATCATTTTTAATTGTCAATCTGATGCGCGGCTCCGTTATGGATCACACGATACTCAACTGATGCACAAATACAGAGATTTTACGAATCCAAAATCAGAATACAGATCATAAGAGAACATAGAAATATGAATCTGAGACTCAAGTGATGTAAGCTCTATCACTATACGAATCCGAAAAAGTGCATGTATTCGGACTCGTTCTAAGATGTGGATCATACAAGAAACCGGATGTGCGAATCATATCGGCATGTGAATCAATTTCGCATGTGAATTGCTTCCTGAATAAAGTCATAGGTAAAATGAATGGTAAAAGATGATTTAGTCTTCTACTGCGCCATTGTGTTTTTTAAAGTGATGGGACATTTGAGTGATGCCAGCTAAGCTCCCACGCAAGACTATTTTTTTTTTTATAGATAGTGCTCATTTTTAAGCCTTTTTACATATTTTTTAAAATTTGAAACGATACATTGATTGAAATAAAATAAGTTGACTAGGTGGCCATTTTATTTTGATCAGTCATCCTTACGCTTAAAATTGAATACTATCTTTATAAAACGAGGAAACTTTCTGCTATATATTGTCTTTTAGTGTTCAACTAAATTTTATATTTGGATTTCTGAAACTGAACTACAATTTTATTAATATTAAGCATTTTTGTGGTTTTCTATTATTTATTTCCCTATATGAAGCATTCACCTGTTGGTGCATGATACACAATGGTGATTTCCATGAAAGATTATGGTATGTATGTAATTAGTTCTGGAAATTTGATAAAGATAGTCAGGGAAATCAGGGAACTTTTTTTCTCAGTTTCTGTAGCCACCCTGTCATGGGTTCACAATTTTATAAAATTTCAAAAATACACATTTCACTAAAAAAATGCCTTTTTTTTTCAAATTTATAGATTTAAGCAGAAATATACATAACACCCATAAATATAAATTAATTTTTTTATAAATTTATTTGTAATATGTTTACCATGTAACTAGTGACTATGATGGCTGATTATTTTATTTAAACTACTAAAAATATAAGTTTTTTAAAAATACAATTGTAATCTGATAGCCATAATTATTAAAAGTTTTGAGTACATGTTAAAAGTACAAATTGGGATAAAAAAACTCAAATTGTTTATTCCAACTATCATAAATAGCAAATTTCAATTTTATTGGATTTGCTCGAGCCCAGCTATGCCAGTTCAGGGTCAAGCCATGTATCTGAAACTGCCCGACTCTGGAGTTGTTATGACTCATTGCTTTACACCTGTACCAACTGGTTTAAACTGCTTTAAACCTGTTCAACTGGTTTAACCCAGAAGCAGACTGATCAGTCTTCATAATGATTTAGTGGTAGTTGGATGCGAATGTTTTTGGTGATTAATGTGGTATAAGTTTCTTTTTTAAATGTTAAATATTTTCTGAGGTGTGGGTATTAATGAAAAAAATTATTTTCAAAGTTCTTACTCATTATTTCAGTATATTTTCTTAGTGTTCTCTTCAGAAACATTTCTATATTTTGAGATCTGTGTGATATTACACAATGGAGGAAGAAAGATATTAGACATTCCCGCTGAACTATTAAAATGTGGTGGAAAAGACCTGACAAAATGTATCTGGGAAATTATACGATCTATTTGGGAAAAAGCAGTTCTGCCTTCTGAATGGAAATTAAGTATTTTATGTCCAATACATGAAAAGGGGGACGTATTGAACTGTGAGAATTACAGAGGTATAAGTTTATTTTGTGTTGCTTATAAGATTTTCTCTAATATTTTATTTAATCGTCTGTCTCCTATTATGGAAACTGTTGTCGGTGATTATCAGTGTGGGTTCAGGAGAGGACGATCGACGGTTGATCAGATCTTTACTTTGAGACAAACTCTGGAAAAGTGTAAAGAGTACGGGATCGAAACCCACCATTTGTTTGTGGACTTCAGGGCGGCTTATGATAGCATTGACCGAGCTGGTCTACTAAAAGCCCTACTGGAATTTAATGTTCCAATAAAGTTAATTAAGCTCACTCTTTCAGAGACTTTCTCTGTGGTGCGAGTGCAGGGAGAGTTGTCTACAACTTTTGAGATCTGCAACGGAGTAAGACAGGGGGATGCACTTGCATGCCTCCTTTTTAATTTCGCATTGGAGAAAGTCATAAGAGATGCTGGTATTAATACAAGAGGTACTATATTTAATAAATCAGCACATATTCTTGCATATGCTGATGATGTAGATGTAATTTCAAGATCTGCTGCTGAGCTAAGAGAGGCCTTTATGGCATTGGAGAAGGCGGCTGGGAAATTGAAGCTTAGAGTAAATGTAGAGAAAACAAAATATATGTACTGTGGGAAAAAAGAAAACCCACCTAACTTTTTTGAGATTGGCCCATTTAAATTTGAATCCGTGAAAAATTTCACCTATTTGGGTTCTGAGATGAACAATCAAAATGATATTAACCCTGAAATCAGAAAAAGGATTATTGCTGCAAATCGCTGTTTCTTTGGTTTAAGACCTTTTTTAAAATCCCATCTAATAAAGAAAAGAACAAAAATTCTGTTGCACAAGGTGTTAATAAGATCAGTTTTAACCTATGCCTCAGAAACATGGACTTTAACGACGACGGAGGAAAAAGCAGTGGCAATCTTCGAAAGAAAGGTTCTAAGAACTATTTTTGGTGCCGTTTTAGAAAATAATACTTGGAGGAAAAGATATAACTTTGAAATCTATATAATCTATAAAGATGACGACATTATTAAATACATAAAACTGGATAGAATGAGATGGGCAGGTCACCTTCTGAGAATGAGTGCTGAGAGAACTGCTCTTAAGGTCTTCAATGCCACTCCTTTCTGTAAAAGACCTAGAGGAAGACTTAAGAAAAGATGGAGGGATGGCCTAGATGAGGATTTTGCCATACTGAAAATAAGAAACTGGAGGTCCATTGCAGGGAAGGAGGGTGGACTGGGAAAGACTTCTGAGGAAGGCCAGGGATAATTGATGAATGAATGCCATTTTGTACACACAAAAATTAATAAAACATACACTCCTCAGAAATATGCAATTAATTACAATAGCCTATTCTTAAGAAATATATTTTCTCTTTCCTTTAATAGTCTCAGTTATAGAAAGTATTTTGATTTTTATACCTCTGTCAGCTGAAACATTTTCTTAATCAGCTTATTTTAATTTAAATAAAATTGGATTTTATTAAATTACAGCTATGTTATTTTCTTTCTTTTTTTGAACTACCATCTCCTACTTGTATATGACTATCTAAAAGTCTTCCAAACTAAAGTTTAAGATTCTTGTTTTAGTAAAATGTATCAGAATATTTTATTTTGGGTGCACAGAAGTGTTCGGTTCTAAAAACTGATTTATATTTACTTACTACTTTCTTATTAATCACTATAGTCCTGATCTTGTTTACTAGTCTGTTTATAAAAGGTTTTCAAAACGGCATCTGTGCCAAGCAATTTGGTTACTTAAAAAAACCAGGGATGAGAATTTTCGTGAATCTGTGGAAGTACCTCAGAGGAGTGATGTAGAAATAATTTAGGTCCATTTTTTCCTCTTTATTGACTTAAATATTATTTTTTTTATCATTTAGCAAATGCAGGCAGTTATGATATTATTTATGAATTATTTTAATTGTTTCTGTAAATTATGCTACATGCATGAATTTCAGCTTATGTTACTGAGGATTAGTGTTAGGGATGGATGCGAGACGACATTTTGTGAGACAAGATAGGGATTTGCAGCTTTTTTTGGGAGACGAGATAAATATTTTTAACATTATGATATAAGAATTTTGTGAGACAAACAAAAGTTTTTCGGCAGTTTTGCGAGATGCCTATTTTTCATCTTGCGTCCATCCCTAAATAGTGTAGTCTTTGTGGACAAATTTTTAGAATCAGTCCAGTAGTTACAGAGATGTCCATATAGCGTAATGTACTAGAATTCTTTTGAAAATCCCTGCAAAAGAACTATTTATGCTACATGTATGAAATGTAGCCTATAATACTCTGAAATAGTGTAGCTTTCTATCAGTGAATAATTTTTTGAATTGGTTCTGGAGTTAGAGATCTCCATGGCAGTGTAATGTAATTCTTATGAGTGCCCCTGTAAAAGAACTATTTATGATATATGGAGGGCATATTTGTGATACATGCAGATTCTTTTAATCTGCATGCAAAGTAAGGAATGCAATCCCGATCCTGCAGGAACAGG
The DNA here is from genome assembly GCA_038373885.1 of Cheiracanthium punctorium. Lineage (NCBI taxonomy): Eukaryota > Metazoa > Arthropoda > Arachnida > Araneae > Cheiracanthiidae > Cheiracanthium > Cheiracanthium punctorium. Next base: position 531,124 of record JAWZYV010019464.1, read on the forward strand.
ATCCTGCTGGATCCCGCACAAATGTTTGCAGGATTAGTCCTGTGGGATTAGGACCTTAATCCCACGGGATTGAAATTGAGAAATAAATTAGTTTTATTACAGTTTTTTGCCACCGCCACCTTTCCAACATCAATTGACCAAAAATCATTGCATATGTATGTGTCTGATCTGACAACACATGAATCAATAATTACAAATTTTAATTTACACAGTTTAAATTTTTCTAATTATCCTCCAATGGGAATTTCACTTTATATGAAGATGTATAACTGCACTGTGCAAAAATTTTTTCTACATCACTTCAGAGCCAAGATTTAAAGTATTCTTAAAAACAGTTTTTTTAAAATGAAATTGGGGTATTTGGGGGCTCTGGCTACCTTCAAATGAATTTTCAATTGGAGATGTCAATATTCAAGGTATATTATCAGATAAAATGAACAAATTCTCTGAAGCTCCTCGAGCCAGTCACAATTGAGTCAATAAAGTAGCAAAAATGGCCCTAAATTATTTCTATGTCACTCCTCTGGGATACTTTGACCTCCCAGAACTCCAAAGCTAAAAGAGGTAAATCAAAAATATTTAAATTTGTTCTTTCCTGGGTAAGGCAACACAAGAAAAAAAATTCGTGAAATTCTGAGATGGTGATGGAAATCCTCTGCCTCATTTGCGCGTGCAGTGCCTCTTAACTTTTATTGTGCATTCTCATCCCTGAAAAAAAAATAAAATAAAAGGATCCATTGATGTCTAGATTTTTGCTTCCAATTTCTAACCATGGTGGAAATGAATCAACAAGTTCAGTCAAATATAAGATTCAAAAAAAATTTGTAATAATCTACTTTCATCAAAGTGTTACACAGAAATTTTTACTGTACAGTTGGGGATTTTGTAATGAAGTTAGCAAACACTTAAAAATACATACTTATGAGTAATGCACATTATGTTGTATGTTTGCTTAATTTTTACGCATACCCTTAGCAGCTAAGCGGATTCAAAAATGTATTGACTATTACCATTTTTAAAAATTAATCTTTACTGTGAAGGTTTTAATTTGTTTTGAAAATTAAACTTGTCAGGATTTTAGTAATTTATATCACTAATCATTATCAGATTGTCAGACCCATACACATGGAGTGACATAGAAATAATTTAGGGCCATTTTTAGTAGAATCTAAATTTCAAGTAGAATCTAAAATTTGTTAATATTTTCTCTCTACATTTCTAAGCTATGTCTTAATCAGAACCGAATACAGTGAAACCTGCTTAGTTGACCACCTGTCTAATTTGAGCCCTTTCACCCAGAACCAACCATACCTATCATTTTAAATAGGACTTGTATAAGTTGACTGCCTATCTGTGTTGAACAGTAAACTCTTGCACCTTATGTGGTCAACTTCACAGGTTTCACCGTATTAGTTTATTTAATTATGGAGTTATCATGAAAGCAGTGACAGTTTAAAAGTGCTCTATTTCTTCGTAAAAAAGAAAGAAAGAAAGAAAATAAATATATTCAATTAATGCAGTATACTCATTGTATTGAAGTTTGTTTTAATATAAAATTTTAGCACCTGTTCAGAGTTAATACTTTAAGAACAGAGTCTGGTTATTTAGAAAAAGCTTATCTAATAAATATCTAGCTAGTATTCTGCATAAAACTAAGTAAATTTACTTCGTGCAGTCTGTAATGACAAGTTTGAAATAATTATATTTAATATGTATGGAAAAAACAGATTTTAAAATCAGTTATGTTTTAAAAGCCTTGGCCCTTTGGTGAATAAAGTAAAAGAATACCAAGTTGAAACAATTGTTGATACTCTATGCAATAATATGGTATCAGAAAAGGAGCAACTTAGAGATATATCTAGTATAGGTAAGTGCATAATTTTATATTTTTGATATACATGTTAGTATTTGGATATTTTACTTCTGTTATTGTGTGACCATCCTAGTCACTAAAGGGAAGACTTCTACATTGTATCTTTCGAGTGATGAACAGGGCTAGAAATAATAATTTTTATTCAGGATGTCCGATATAAAGTTTCGATTCTTGAATCTGAACTTTATGATCTCCATTTGCTTTTGAGTAAGTCTTATCCTGCATTTGCTCACTGGGAAAAACGGAATTTCGCTTACGTTGAACAACATTCTGTTTCTCACAGAGCTATTTTGGATAAGAAATTGCAAGCTCTTCTTCCGGTTAGGTCTTCCCTCGGTTCTGTCAGTCCTCTTGTTCAGGATACTGTTGTTAATTTGTCTTCGCATGTATTAACTGATTATCAGAGAGATGCTCTTAGTTTAGGTTTGAATTTTTCTCGCATTAGTAACATTTCGGTTTCCAAACTTATTGCTCCTATGGAAAACTCTTTTAAGAATAGTAAACTCTCTTCTAATCAACTTGATACTTTGCGATATCTTATTGCTAATACTATCTCTTTGAATAATATGCATGCCAAATCTAATCTTTCTCGTTGCCAAAAAACTGCTCTCAAAGAACTTAATTCTAACCCTAATTTACTCATTACTAAAGCTGATGAATCTGACCAGACTGTTTTACTTGATAAATCTTCTTATGTTGACAGTATTAATGACATGCTAACCACTGAATTAAATTCTGATCCTGCTAACAGTCACCTTTCTGAAATTAAACACATTGTGAAGTCCTCTGTAATCTTAAATGCTCAAACTAAATGTTACGTTATTCCCTCTATTGCTGACTGTGCTCGTTTCTATGCCCTTCCTAAATTTCATAAACCTTCTCTTGCCTTTCACCCCATTGTTTCTAACATTGGTAATGCTTCTTATAACCTTGCACGTTTATTCTCGTATACTTTCACCTTTGACTGCTAGTAATACTCGCACTGTTAAAAACTTTTATGATTTTTTAAACAAAATTAACATTTTCCTACTAATTGTAAAATGCTTTCTCTTGATGTCTATCCAAGTTGCGATTGACTGTTTGGAAAGCGAGTTTCATTATTCTTCTATTGAGATTAAGGAGCTTATAGCTTTAGTAAGCGTTTGTATTAAACAAACTGCTTTAATTTTTAATGGTTCCTTCTATAAACAAACCAAGGGTCTTGCTATGGGTAATTCTCTCTCACCTCTCGTATGTGATATTTATATGCATTATTTTGAAGAGAAGCTCTTCAAGGCAACCCTTGCAAATGTCGCTTGCCACTCGCCAAATAGCGATTAAAAAATCCTTACTGGTTGGTAAAAGTTTAGGTCCACTCGCCACAATGGCGAGTGACGCTCAAAAGACCGACAAGAGAGACATGTGGTTTTGTAGAAGACAGGAAATGGTTATTACAGTAGGGGACCTGAAATCCGGAATGCTCGGGACCGGACCCATTTCGGAATTTTCTGGATTTTGGGATGCCGGCTGCGAACTTTACCGATTTCCGGAAGTCTTCCGATCTAAGCTATAGCATAGGCCCTTCTGCATTTTAGCGACTATTATGACGTTAATACTTAATATTAACTGAAACTATATTAAATAAAATCTTTAAAAATATGCACACGATTATATATCTCTGATTTAAAAAAAAAAGAATGAATGAATGAATAATACAGTATGCTAAAGATGAAGTAAAATCCATTTAAAAATTTGAAAGCTATGTTATCGAGCCGAGCAAGGATTATTTCAGACGGATGACGATTACTGCAACTTAATTGGCTGAAAATATGCAACTTATATAATCTTAAAATTATACTTAACGTTTTTTCATACATAGTTTCCGATTGAAATAACTCATCCAACACCGCAATTCAGCGTGCTACGGAAGGACGGATAGAGCAGTTGCACAATTTTCAGATCAACTGCCTCCTTTCCTCGGCCCGTTGATTTGCCTAGCAATTTATTACGCAACCCGCAACCCAACCTTTCTTCACACATCCGCAGTTCTTTGAGAAGGGGGGGGGGGGAGAACAGTCATTAAGCAGACCAAATCCCGTTCATATTTGTTTACATTTAACAGACCAGATGAATCATCAACACTTGAAGCTGCGCACCTGTGTGTGCGCGCGTAAAGGACACATATTTTTCTACCCATTAAAGCAAGTCATTCTATAATAGCATAGAATCTATTTACGTTACGATAAATCGAAAATTACCGCACAAGATCTAACAACAACTCGCCGATCGCAAAGCGAAGAAAGGTGTGAGTAGATGTGATCGATCATTCTCCTGGTACGCGCCCGCGCTTCCCAATTTAACAGGTTTCCTTATTTTTACGTATATTCAGTTGAAAACGGTCTTTCAAAGAAGAAAATGAGGAATAAAAAGGAAAATAATATCCGTTTATTTATGCTTATAGGGAGGGAAAAAAAAAAAAAAAATGCAAAGGGGGAAAAAATACAGAAAAAAAAGTTCCGGATTTCGGGTCCCCTACTGTAGTATCATCATTCAGACACATAAAAGAATGTTTGTCTTTAGTGACAAACAGCCCAGTTGCACTTTTAGTTAATATTTTTTATCCTAATTATTTTCCTGATGATCCAGAAAAGATAAAGGAGTATGGTGACAAGGATTTAACAGATATATGCCATAAATTAGGTGAAGCAGCTTCAGAAAATTTTGATTCTGAACCTGTTTTAACAGAATATTCTAGGTTAAAAGTTTATACCTGCAACCTATTTAAAAACACTGGTGAAAGAGTTTCTTTCAATTCTTTATATAACCGGTTGGTTGCAGAAGACAAAGAAACCGGGAGGTACTCGCAGATTTTAAAACTTATGGAATTGATCCAGTTAGTTCCTGTGAGCACAGCTCCATGTGAACGGGGATTTTCTGCAATAAACCGAATTAAAACTGCTTTTCGTTCATCAATTGCAGAAGAATCATTAGATGATCTAATGATGATAAAATGCAATGGAGGGTCTATTGATGAGTATGACCCAGATTGAGCAATAACTCTGTGGTGGAATGATACAAAAGATGGTAAAAAACAGCACAATACATATACTCGTTAGTGACTGCTAGTGACTATCTCACAGTAAAAAAAGTTGTAATAAACAATAAACATAATTAAAATGAAATAATTAAAAATCTTCAAATTTCTCATTGTTTTCTTTTTTTTTTAGTTATTCTTTCTGTCTCCTTGCAACGAAAAATTAAGTTGCTAAAATAAATTTAATGCTTCTATCTTTATTACAAATTTGGCTGGTAGATTGGTCTAAATGGCTGGTAAAAAATAAGCCCTACCAGCCACCATGGCTGGTAGGAATTAATCACTTTAGAGAGGGTTGCTTCAAGGTCTTTAATTTTCTGTGCTGGGTCAGATATGTTGACGATACTTTCGTTCTAGTGGATTCCAATGTTGATATTTCTGATTTACTTTTGATTGTTAATTCTGTTGATCTGTGTATCCAGTTTACTCTAGAAGAGAAGTGCAACAATTCTTTACCTTTTTTGGATGTTCTTGTTTCTAGGAATCCTGATGGTTTCTCTACTTCTGTTTTCCGCAAACACTTTTCCATCCCTTTACCTCCTCATGCCCTATCTAATCATCCTTACCAGCAAAAACTTTTTGCTTTTTACACTTGCGTGTTTCATGCTGTCAAAATTTGCTCTGACTCTTCATCTCTTAATAATGAGACTAATTACTTAAAATCCTTAGCTGTCTCTCGTGGTTTTAGCCCCACTATTATTGATAAAGCTCTTTCTAAATTTAAGAAGCCTAATACTTCTACTACTACTATTAATTTTCATAATGAATTAATTGTACTACCTTTCTTTTCACCTTTATGCTACAAAATGTCTAAATTTCTCAAAAATTTCTGTTTCAAAGTCATTTTAAACCTGTTAATAAACTTAAATTTTCTTCCCTTAAATATCCTATTCCTACCGAGAACCATTGGGGTGTTTATTATATTCCTTGCAGATCTTGTGATTTGGGCTGTATTGGTCAGACCAAAAGAGCTCTCAAATTTAGGATCAAAGAGCATGAGAGATATGTTTCTAAGCCCGAGCTTTCCAAATCTTGTATTGCCTCACATTGTTGGAACTCTAGTCATCGTTTTTAGTTTTCTTGGGCTAAGATATTGTGCACTCCTAAATCTTTGTCCCATCTTGATATTTTGGAAGGTTTTTCCATTACCCATCACTTGGAATGTCTTTTGAAAGATGGTTCTTCTGTTCTTTTCGTTCATTCTGCTTGGAAGCTGCTGTTGTAAGGTTCTATTCACTTTCTTCCTTTACCCCCTTTTCTATACTCTTGATGCTACCATTTTTCTTTCTCTTTTTTTTCTTCTTCCTAATCTATTATTTGTTTGTCCTTTTGTTTTGTTTTGGGTTTTTGTGTATGTGTTTCTGTCTTTCCTTTGTTTTTTATTTTATAATTTTTATTTAAAATAAAAAAATTCTGTTTTTATGTTATTTTTGTTTTTTGTTCTTTTGATTTTCTTTTTTGTGTGTGTTTGTGTTCATGTGTTCTTTTTTGTTTTTTATTATTATTGTTATTATTATTTATTTATTTTTGTTTGTCCTTATTTTCCTTTTTTCCCCCATCCCCTTTTCTCCTTGGTTTTGTTCGCCTTTTCTTTTTTCTATATGGCAACATGCTTGTTTGTTTATCTTTTTCAGTTCCCTCTCTTTAGTGAGACAAAGGACTTTGACTGAGGAAGGCTGAAAGAATTTTTTGTTGTAACGATCGTATTGCTTTATAAGTAACCAGGGGTGCAGCCAGGGGGGGGGGGTTAGGGGGGGTCATAACCCCACCCACATGAGAAATTTTTGCCATACAAAATGTATATTCTTCACTACATTATCACACACACGTATACATATATATGAGTTGTAGTAGTCGTAACCGCCCCCATGAAAAATTTCTGGCTACGCCCCTGTAAGTAACATTTTATGTGTGTGTTTTTTCACACAGTTTTTATTTATTTTATCGTTTAACACCAGTATTTTGAGTATTTTTTCCAAAAGCTGCATTGTTGTAATTTCAACATTTGACTGTTTTAGAGTCATTTGTCTGGCTTTAATGACATTATAAATACTGAAGAAGTGTTATGCTATTAGTTGGTTTCCAAATGCTCTCTGAAGCTACTTCAGCAAAGGCAGGAAAAGAGCATTTATTAGCTGAAAATATGTCTTTAATATCGTTGGGATCTTCATTCCTGTTTATTGATTGAACATAAGCTAATGAAAGTGAGTGTAGCCATCAGTCAGCCAGTTCATTTTGAGACAGTGCTCTGAAGAAAGAAATTTTTGAAAAGCTTTCAAACAATATAATTTTACTGAAAGTGTTCATACTTGCTGCAGCCACAGATGGGCAAAATAATTGACATATGTGAAAATGGACTTCCATTTGTTATATTTAATTAATTCTATGTGCAAAGAAAGTTTATTCAGATGGAATTTTTAATATCGTGTTTAGACTGTATCATTGAAAAGTTGCTTTCAAGCTTTCTAATTTGAAAACAATGTTTGTAAATAAATTTCCACAAATATTGAGCAAATAGGCAATTTGAATCTTCTAACTCAGTAATTAATTTCATCAATTTTGGGCACAGCTAAGATATGTAGCTTATTTGAATCTTGACTTTATGTTTGAAAGACTCTTTAACATAATTTTCTTTCTTAAAAAGAAAGAAAAATAAACTATATTTTGTATCTATTTACAAAAATAATAAAATTTTGCACAAATTCGCATCTATTCACAAATTCCTTATATTTTGCATCTGTTTGCAATTCTAAAAAAATTTCAAATAAATTTGCACCTATTTCATAAAAATGTAAATTATGTACTTTTGCTTAATTATTTTACATACGTTATTTTAATGCACTCCTTGATACTTGCTCTTATGAATGTACATCCATGCTTATTGATGTACCAATAACAAAAGCGAAAAAAAAAAAAAAAAAAAAGTTTCATTGGAAAATATGGGATATCATTTTCAAGCTCATTCTTTTGCTATCTTATAACAAGCCTCTTTTACCATTTAAACATGGTCTCTGTTTTTCTACCTTGTTGTACATATCTGTCATACGAGTCATTGTTATGGGGGGGGGGCTCAATAAATTTACTAATTTACTAAAAAACGAACTCATCTTTTCCTATTTATTAACCAACCCTGTTAACCATCTTTAATTCAACAATAGGTCATGTATGTTTAATTCATTATTATGTATTGTTTTGAAAAATTCTTATAAAAATTTTTGGTACTTTTCCATTGTGTGAACACCAGCCAAATTTGACGATTTTTTTTTCCAGTAGTGCAGGGCAAAGCTTGGCGATGTTTTTTTCTGGTAACCCATCCTGGATCATGCAGTGACCTTCTTCTTTTTCTTTTTTTTTTTTTTTTTTGGTAACCTTGCTTGTTTGTACATCGAGGTTAGCTTGTGTTTGAATGGCAAAGGAAAACATATTTTCCATTTTTGTATTCTCCATCCTATTTGATTTATTAATTGTGCTTAGGTAATAAGCGTTAGAATAAAAATGAATGCCGATTGTGTCTGTTGTTATATTCTTCTGCAAGGTTTAATGCACTTTTCCATATTAATTTTAGTTTTGGTGAGTGTTGGTTTAATTTTTTTTTTTGATAAATATGAATTTATAGGAAATGCCGACAAATGAGGAAGATACAACAAAGTTTTGTCAGAGTTGTTGAAGGAAGGGTTTTTTAAAGAATGAATGCTTATTTATTTTACAGACTCACAGTAATCCTGATAGAACCAGTGCCAGCTGCTACGCAATCTCTAAAAAAAAAAAAAAAAAACCTACCCCAACCAATTGTTAAAATGTAGCTGGAATTCGCATAACGGAAAAGTACCAAATTTTTAGATAATTTCTGAAGTTACATGCTTTTCTAGAATCAGAAATTAAGTTTTCATTGCTACTATTTATAAAATAGGCTTGAAGACAGTCATCAGTGAACTACCTCCTACATCAACACAATTAGTTTCAAGTATATGCAAAAAGATCACAGGAAGATTGAGTAATGCAATTGCTAAGGTATTCTATTAACTTTTTTATAATCCACTTTTTACTCAGTTGAATATTTATTGTAGTATGTTTTATATGTATACATGTTAGTTACATTAGTATTTTGAGGGAATGTTTAAAGCTATATCAATTATTAATATTGAATTTGTTTCTGGCAATCACTCAGAAGTGCTGCATTTTGTATCTGTAGAGTATATGTACAATGAAAAAAAAAATTGCTTACTTAAAGTATACTTAGTTGAAAAATATGCAATACGAAAGAAAATATACTAAGGAAAATACTCTCAAAAACTACTGTTACAGTCAAGTGAAATTGAATGACTTGGATCACAGTCAAAAAATTAAAATGAAATAATAAAAGTTTTCGGGAGTAATTTTGTAAGCGGGTGTCAGCTATTTTTGACGACTTTTTTTTTTGTCGCCAACACCCGCTACTTGGCGCTCTTTTTTTGTGGCCAAATTTTTCACGTGTGAAACGCCATTTTAGAATATGATAAAATAATACAACACGTTGAGCACTGTCAGCAAAGAAAAAGCACTTTAACACATTAAAATTGCACAGATATTCCACTAAAAAAAAAAACAATAAAACAAAATATACCATGCATACTTAACACTAAAAAATGTCAGCAATTTCAGTAACAGGCAATTCAAAATGAGCAAACAGTAAACCGCTTTTAACTAAAAAAATTTCAGTATATTAAGCAATCTAGTTCTACAGCTATGTAAACTGGGCAACCAGTGGACCGTTTTTAACTAAAAAAACCTCAGTGGATTCAGCAACCTAGTTGTACAGCTATGTAAACTAGGCAACCAGTGGTCCGTTTTTAACTAAAAAAACCTCAGTGGATTCAGCAACCTAGTTGTACAGCTATGTAAACTAGGCAACCAGTGAATCATTTTTAACGAAAAAAACAACAGTGGATTAAGCAACCTAGTTGTACAGCTAATGTAAACTGGGCAAACACTGGTCTGTTTTCAACTCAAAACAACATCTGTGGATTAAATAACCTAGTTATACACCTCATATAAAGTCACTATATGAAAACATAACAACATCAAATATCCATTTACAATTCACATTGAAAACCTTAAGCAATTGCAAAAATTCTTCAAAAAAAACACTTACCTTTATTTTAAGAAACTCCTCAAAAATATCCATAACACACCAGCTAATAACATAACACCAAAACGCTTCCTTTTATTTAACTTTGTATTCACGCCCTCCTTCAAATAAACACACACTTCCTTTTTAAACAACAACATAATATTCACTGCACTTCAAATAACACAACACATTTCCAAATACACCTTATATTCTCCGAAATAACTCAACAAACACCAAACAAGAACTGACACATCGAATTCAAATTCAGCTGCTTTTAAAACTTCGGTTTACCGATTACAGGTAAATTGCCTAAATCAATCACAAAATTCCTTTACCAAACATCCTGGTATCGTTTAATGAACACACCGAGCGTTTTTTCATCAAACTACAGCATCAGTTAACAACTCAACTCCAAACACAGGTTGCAAGAGATATCTGAAACTATCGCTGTCGTAAACAAACTGTCCAACGAACTTCAAATTTGGCGACAGATCGGCACTTGGCGAGGACACCTGCTAACGAAATTTCCCCCAAGTTTTCTGTTCAGGAGTCCACAAATAGTAGGAAAAGTAAATACAAGTAATTATTGAAGTGTTCCTTTACTTTTTATTTGTGTCCAATGCAATGTTATTTGATTTAAATGAGAAGATGCTGTAGAACAAGAAAACTAAGCTGCGAAACTAGCATTTTCTGAATCTGTAAGAAGATTTTGAAGAAGATAAGAACAGAGAACTGATCTAAAATATTAAGGAGAGTTTATTGTTTTTTACTGTACTATAAATATTCATTAACTACAGTGTAACCTTTCATGATAATTTTTTTTTGGATAATATTTTACTACTTCAATTACAACTAACTTTAGTGCTAAAATTAACTTTTGAAGATTAGCTTTGCTCGGATAGAAACAAATTTTTTACTACCAACAAATTTAAATAATTGATGACACTTTTTGTATACATTTTTTACCATTCATTGATAATGTTTGTTGAATAGCTGTTCAAGTTTTCAAGTCTGTTTTCAATGTTCTGCATCCAGATGCAAATGCATCATGCATGCAAATTTCCACCGAATTTAGTAAATTGCTTTAAAGGATCACTCTAATGGGTTTGTAGCACTATTTCACCCCCCCCCTCCCCCAAAAATGCAATTTTCTTTGAAATTATCACACCTGAAATCAAGAGACAAGAAATAGTAAATTTTTGGAGTCCCTTGGACTACAAATTCAAGAAGCGAAGTACTGAAATTTAATTGTTGTAATGATTGTAAAGAGTTTGAATGATATTTACTTCAGAAATGCAGTTACTTTTACATGATATCAGGGTTGACTGCTGTTCAGAAATTCCACTGTAAGTTGCAGAAATTAATCTTATGCCATGTAAAAATTGGATTAAAATGTCATCCTATTAAATAATTATGTAAATTTACTCATCATCTTCTCTTTTATCATTCTGTTCACATTTTTTTTTTTTTTTTTTTTTTTTGATAGCAAGAAGATGTTTCTGTTCAGCTAGAAGCTCTTGATATTCTTAGTGATTTGCTAAGTCGTTTTGGAGGTCAGTAACTTATTAATTTGTTTTGTGCAAAAAGAACTTCTATACATCATTTCTAATTTTTGTTTTCTTTTGAAATATTTCAGCACTTCTAATAACTTTCCATCCTGCTATTCAGGAAGCGTTGTTACCACAGCTTGCAAGTCCAAGATTAGCTGTACGAAAAAGGTCAATCACAGCAATAGGTATGCATAATTTTGTCGGGTTTTTTCATTATTTTGTGTATTAAAGTTTTTTTTTTTTTGTTCTTTAACATTTCTGAAATGGTACAGTTCACAAAAACTTCTGCAAGAGCTTTTGGAAAATAATTTGTGTAGTGTGGGACAGTTTTTGAAGTTGTGTGTTCTAAGGTATTTTTTTTTAATTTTACCCTTTTTTCGAACTTTGAAGGTCATGGGCCATCTAAAGATAAAAATATTTATTATTTTTCCCAAATTAAGGATGCCAAAGTACAACTTCTTTGTGCTATTGGAAGTCACTTACCTAAAATACCCTTTTTTTGCTCCATCCTTATGTACAGACTGATAGGTGTACGGTTTATGTTTGTTATTTTCTGAGTTTTAGGTAATTATTTCATCTTTTAAACACCGGTTTCTTTTTGAGTGCTTTTCACTGCAGTGTTAAAAGGTTGGGAACTGCTGATATATAGCATATACCTTGCAGAAAAGCAGCAAACAATACATATTACTTTAAGGCTTGTAAATAAACTCAAGTGATTTTTTTAAATAATTACTTTGCTTTGTTTTAAAATGAGTTTTGATTTTTGCCATTTGACGAAAGAAAATCTCCAATTATTATTTTGTAACATTATTAAACATTCTAAAACAGCAAGAATTGTTAAAATACTTCATAAATTGTTCAGGTAGCTGTGTGATATGTTTATAAAGTTTCAATTCAAAAAGTATAAATCATTTTTAAATACTCAGCTCTGCTGTTTTGCACAGCTCTTTTCCAAGAGCTCAGTTTGATATTTTAGTACCTTTCATATCTGACATTTGTTAAACTAAATGTTACATGGAGTACATTTTACTTTTAAGTAACTATGCTATTCTACAACAATACATTTAATCCATCATCAATAGAGGGGGTTTTGTTATACTGGAATTACACATGGACATAGAAAATACTGCTTTCGGGATAATCTGCAGTACATAAAATTTTGTGTCAATCAGTATGTGCACAAAGTCAATCAGTATGTGCACAAAGTCAATCAGTATGTGCACAAAGTCAATTTGTATGTGCACAAAGTCAAAAGAACAAAGTTTTCTTATAATACATAAGCTAGAAGTGCAAGCAGCAGATAGCTATGTATGTCATATTTTACTCACTTTATCTTTTATAAATCACAGGTAAGATTGACCATATTTTTACATCAGAATTTTAAAATTGCATAGACATGACCATAGATAAAGAAGTCATGATATAAAAATTATGTCTCATGCACAATTTTGCATTTTTTAGGTTGTTTTCTGGTAATAATACAATAGAAGACCCCAAATCCACACAGCTTGGTTCCAGACCTTGTGCACATTTTAGAATTTTGGGTCATAATAGGAAATTTATTCTATTTCCACCCCTCTCAGAAAATAATAGAAAAAAAATACAATACAGATCAAGGGAAACAAATCATGTCTTCGATGGTGCCCCTTCATATTCCTTAGCATACATGCACTTTTTTAGTCTTCAACAATGAACATTTAGCCACTTTCCCTGCAAAATAATGTTATTTGTAAAATTTGAATAAGCATTTTAAGGGAAAATAGATGAAAAGATAATTTTTTAAAACATGCATATCACCTGCTCTTTGCCTGTTCTTGCAGATTCCCTACAAATGCTCCGCTCCCCCTAGAGGGCTGAAACCCACCTGTTAGGAACCTCTGCTATTATTGTCTTTAAATTTAATTTGAAAATTATATTCTTTGTTTTATATTTTCTTTGTTGTTTTGTCATTTAAAAGGGATCCATATATGTGGCCTTACATTATATTATTAATGTAAGGTAAAATTGAACTAAAGTGGTCACTACTGACAGGTAGTCTCTTTACTCATGTAATTTATTTAGCAGGTTTTACTCTATATTATTAAAGTGACCACTTGAGTAAAGAGACCACCTGTCTATAGTGACCACTTTTGTGCAATTTTACTTTAGATACACTATACCACATTTGTAAGGTGGCCAGTTTTATTCTTCTCGAGAATGATTACATTAGTCAGGTTCCACTGTAGATAAAAATATAATGACTATATTTAAATAAATTTTTAAATGTATACAGTACATTATCAATTTTTTAAAAATAAAAATCTGTTTTAAAATTTTTATATTATATTTTTACTGTGAAAAATATTCAACACGAAACTGAGTGTAGCAAAACATTTTTTTTGTGTTAAGAGTTTCATGTGAAGATACTTATTAAATTTAATAGTTCACTAGACCCCCCCTCCCCAATAACACGGTAATCTGTGTTGTACAAGTCACAAACACATGACCAGCATCAGAAGTGTTAACTGGCAATACCAAAACATCTGCCTCATTCTTTCACTTTGTTGTAAGAGTCTTTTTTGTAAGTGTTATAGGTAAAAGATCACAAATTTTCTGCTGCGTTATACGAATCTGTCTTATATGAGCCCATGCTATAGGGGATTTATTGTATACTGTCCAGACTTCTCTCATTTTGCATTAACCAATTTTACATATTAAGTATTTTTGTGTTAAATGGATTTCTCTGCACTTTTATTATTTCTTTATAGCGTGTTTCTCTCTATTCTAAAAAAAAGTAAAGGCCGCTGTCAAAGCTTATGGACCTATCTCCTCCTAAACCGTAGGGATTTGAGTTTTGACTAGGTGCCCACAGATTCGAAAAATTCTGCGGAACCTGCTAAGCTGATTTAAATTTCGAAAATCGAATTATTTTAGAAGATATTAATAAAAAACTGAAAAAATAAACCGGATGGTTGCCAGATTTGGCATAAAATCATTCATTCCTTTGCAGCAAAGCGTTTCCAAGTATCTAGAATCACGTGAAATTTACAAACATGAGTTAGAATTAGCCCATTTTATGCCAAAATAAAATGTTCGTCCGTGCTCTAATTTCTGTAAATATGCATAAATTTCTACGAAATTTATATATTTTACTCTTATCTACTGTACCATGTACCCTATTGAAAATGGTATTTGTAGCATTTATAGTTTTACTACAGGAGCACTCAAAATATTCTCAATACATTGCGTTCTATGGGAAGGTATTCTTTAAAGCGTATCATCCTACTATATAGTTACGCTGATCCCTGACTCAAGATAAAACTCATTTCCACCATTACTGCAAAAAGACTATGAAATTAAGCACTGAAAAGCCTAATAATATCTACACCATTTGTACGATCCGCTTGAAATTTTCCATAAATACGTATAGAAATATAGAAAATAGTATGGGCTATTTTAAAAATCTGAAAATCCACCCGTTCCCTCATTTTTAAGCGATTTTTCGCTCTTTTCAGATCCATTTTATTTCCGAGAGTAAAAAAAGTTAATCATTTGCGTGACAAAAGTAGCTGTTGCAAGTGAGTATGACATCATATTGATGTCGCAATTATCCGGATTTTTCCTGATTTATGAGTTTAATTTTTTTTCATAAATAAAATTATTTCTCCGGGATTGCAAAGGTATATTATAGTAGTGGACACTCTAGCTGCTTGCTTAGGTCTTTGGTACCCAAACTAAGTTTCAATAATGTAAACATTGGAAATTTTGTAAAGTGCAGCGATCCTAACGGTAAAGTAATAAAACATTTCCCACCCTGACTCTTAACCAGTTTTATGTTTTTAATATTGCAACCTAGCATGTGAATGAGATTATAAACACCAGCACTCAATTTTAATATTTTGTTTCACATTTGCTAACGTAGCTGCCTTAGCAACAAATGAAAAAAAAAAAAGGGGGGGGGAGGTTCTATCTTGAGATTATTAAAATACATGGATTTCATATTTGTCAACGAAAAGTTTTCGTCTGCTATGGTGTATATTTACATTAGAAAATAACTTTGAATTGATTACTGAGTTTTTGTGTAAAATGAATTTTAATTTTTAATATGAATTTAACGGTAACTTGAAACTGTGTTAAAATTTATCGATGCATGAAATAAACGTATATACTGTTTGAGTGTGATCGCCATTATAAAATAACACTTTTTAACGCTTTCTAACAAGGTTGAAAAGTGTTTATGATTTTAGTTTGTCTGTCTGTCTGTCCGTCCATGCTCTAGCTGTCGTAAATATACATAAATTTCTATGACATTTATGTATGTTATTGTTATTTCTCTCTATTCTAAAAAAAAGTAAAGGCCGCTGGCGCTGTGAAAGCTTGTTGGCCTATCTTCTCCTAAACCGTGGGGATTTGAGTTTCGACTAAGGTGCCCACAGATTCGAAAAATTCCGAGGAACCTGCTAAGCTGAGTTAAATTTTGAAAATCGAATTATTTTAGAAGATATTAATAAAAAACTGAAAAAATAAACATAATGGTTGCCAGATTTGGCATAAAATCATTCATTCCTTTGCAACAAATCGTTTCCAAGTATGTAGTATCACGTGAAATTGTCGAACATGAAGTAGAAATACACCCATTTTACGCCAAAATTAAAACTATATGAAATAAGTAACTCAAAATGTAGTTCGCTTAGACAACAGGAGTTTAGAATGAGCGATTATTCGTTTTTCCAAAACAGAATAACTAATATCTTGAAAATGAAAAATAATTAAAATGCAGATTATTTTAAAGCCGGTTCGGTCCAGCTGGATTATTTTCTAGCAGTAGAAATATTTGGCGGCGTTAACTATGCCATTATAGCAGTTATAGTACACTTTGGATATTTGCTAGCGCAACAAGATGGTATAATTCGTGGTGCTAAGTACGCCAATCTGCAAACGATTATTTAAATGAAAATATGGTTAACGGTTTTCCCCGTAACCTTAAATGAACAGTAATTATAGGTTGTGAGCATGTGTCAATGGCCAAATAATGAAAAGTCGCCATGGGTGGCAAGCTATCCTATCTGTTCCGTAGCTTTTATTAACTTTACATGTACGCAAGTCGCCCAATAATGAAAAATCGCCATGGGTGACAAATTCGCAAGATGTCCAATAGGTTTTACATTATTAAAAATACAGCTGAAACAGATGTTCTGATTTTATTACGCTTTAGCTCCTAATTAATATAACTTTTGAATGGCAACATTAAATATCATTGTGTTTCTGAGAATAATTTTTCCAGCGATTGTAAGCGGAGTCCGCACTCCAGGTGGAGAATAGCTCAGGACCCGTACAACACGGATTCCCATAACAAAATATCTTCCGTGTTATGAGGGGGAGGGGGTCTACTGTAGTGTGAAGTTTAAATTTTTATGTACCAATGAACATGCAAGGACCAAGCAATGTGTAGCTCAGTAACATTCTATCTGATCCAATCTTCGGGATTTGTCTGTTGAAATTATGCCTTTTTTACGAATAAGCCTTATTAGGGGCTGAATGCCTCATACGAAAAGCGAGCGTAGCGAGTCTGGGGGCCTTGGCCCCTAGTTCTTAATAAAAAAGTAGTTTTTCAAACATATTACTGTAAATATTGAATCATTTTATTAAAATAAGGTATGGCACGATCATTTGTCTCTTAAACGTGAATTAGTTTGGGATTGTTGATATTTATGTCTTCATACGTGGTTGCCTTGCTGGTTTTCTTAAACATTATGTTTAATGTATTATGTATTTCTTTTGTTTATTGCCTCTTTATTAAGGATTAATTATAATGAAATTCCTTACAGGTTACCTTGTTATGAGTTGCAACCAAAGTTTGTTCAATAAGCTTATCGATGTGTTGTTGGAAGAGCTTAACCAAAATACCAATACTTCTACAACAAGGACACATATCCAGGCAATTGCTGCAATTAGGTAATAAATTTATAGCTTTTTAATTGTTTTAAAATGACTAAATGTATTTTTTTATGTCAGTATGCAGCATTAGCATTACAAACTGTAGTTATCAACAATCCCAAGAATACTGAACCAAAATTACTATTGCCAGTGGTGTGCATAAATATATTTTTCTGGAAGAGACTAATTTAAAAAATAGCTTATTTTACCCAAACAAAAGGGACAATAATGTAAAGTTGTTAACCTTAAACAGTTTTTTAGGTTAATTTAAAAAAGAACTTTGACCTAAACAAAATGTACAGTAGGAAACAATTTTATCCTTAACCTGTTGAGGACCAAAACATGGAGAATAAAGTGCAATCACTTGACTGAATGCTTCGAAATGGAGCATCGTCATCGACCCAGGATTTTAGCTGCTAAACCTAATTTTACAAAGATCATGTAGCAGCATTTCAGTACAATGACTCAAAATTTTCAAGTTATGAAAACCGTTATCTTTTACTGCCATTTGCTATTATTGAAAAATTCAAAAATATTGGTCAGTTTTAAAGTTATGCATGCACGAAGCTGGGCTGATAAGAGCGGAATCGTTGCATCACACACACAAGACTCTGTTCGTGAACGAGTTAATCATTTTTTTTTTTCTTTTAGAGGAGGGGTTGAAATCACCTAGACCCATCCTCTGCAGCTGCCACTGACTATTGTAGAAATTTATATTTCTTTACATACAGTGTAATGAGGGTAGGGAAATCATAGTGAAATGCAGACATGAAAGTTTTCAGTCTTTTGACTGAATTCAGTCTTTTTCAACATCACTGATGCATTTGAGATTTGGTACAGTATTGGACCCTTTATCCGGAATTCCGAAAACCGGCACTTTCCCCAATTTCAGTTTTTTTTTTTTTTTTTGGCTCACTGATCTAGATACCATATTTTTTTTTCCACTATGTAAAATCTCAACTATTCGGCATTCAAGTAACCGGAAAATTTTGGCTCCACCCCCCCCCCCCTTGGGGGGAGGTCTTCTCCAATGACTAATTCCCATTGTGATTCACAGCTGTCCAAACTTAGAACGGGGAAAGAGGATGCAAATTTCTAACTGCTAGATGCTAGAGGTTATCAATAATTCCAGGAATCTTGGTAGTATAAAAAAATAAACAGACAAAATGCTCACAAAACAAATATGACGGACACACTTTACAAAAACAAAACAATTTACAGCTGTGCCGGCGAGCACGGAGAAAAATCAGCTCCGTACCGATAGCCAAAACAGAAAAAGTGCTGATTACATATTTATAGCTAGTGAGTCCTGACCTTTGCCCATCTGCATTTCGATGATTCAACAGTGTTATCTCTGAAGAGAAGCTCGAGAAGGAAGGAGGGGGGACAGAGAAAACATTACTGTTTGTATTTATTTTATTAATCAATCTCTTAGTTTAAAGAAATTATCTGTTAGAAATCGATAAGTGGTTTTATTTTTAATTTACTATTATTTTTCTCCCCAACGATGCAATGGTATTATTGCCTTGTAACACTGCAATATAAACAAATATTATCATAAATACAATTTAAAACTTTGTTAAAAACACACAATTAAAAATAGATCAGTACGCACGTGATCTATTTTTATTTATGAGTGTTTTTCAACATGCATTGATTAACATTCCAAAACATTTCCGATTAGATCCCCCCTTAACAGCTTTGTCGACAAACATTTTTTTTTTTTTTTTTTTTACAAGCTTAACTATCCGGAACTTTCACTTATCCGGCATTTCCCGTGCTTTCCGGATAGTCGAGCTTTTACTTATTTAAATTGTGTCTCTGTGTCCTTTTAATTAAACAGTTTTTCCTTTTCCTTTTATGGGTTACATTACAGCTGCGTGTGTTAGGGAGAAAGCAGGCGGGTTACTTCTCTATTTCGGCGTACCTCAGATTGTCTCGATATTTTTGTGGGGAAAATTGTAACAGCTAAAGATTAATGAAATGTTCAAACAAAATAAAGAATAAATGTTTAAATGTTAGCTTTTCTCGTCTCAAAATTGTATATGATCTAATTGTACGGTCTCGTTTTTTAAAATTTTGTTTCGTAATAGTGGGAATTTTCTCAACGTATTTTCGTAATTAAAGCTGAAAATTCGAGCTGCTTTATGGGGAGCTCCAATTACGGAAGCCAATACTTCCGACAGAGATTTCACTAGTTATACGCATATTTTTTTTCTTCAATATTTAACCATACTTTAAAAGGGCTGCAACTGATTTTAATTTTCATCACAATGAGACAAGGGAGTTATCAAGGGAGCGAGCGAGGTATACTGTTTTTGGCCATCACGTAAGCTAATGTCTACCGTAATCCATATGCGGAGGTGAGCGTGCGTAGCGGCGGGAGCGGGGACTCATGGTTCTCTCCCGTAGCGATGGTTCTGCATATCTGACAGAATACGTGGATACCGCGATTCGCAGCATTAAAGTTTTATTTTACAGTAAGTTTTGATAAATTTAATTATTTTTATTTTAAAATCTCTTATGAATGCCTTACTATTTACATAATTATATGCAGTAATTATCATAAAAGCTACTTGTACTTAAAGACCGGTTCTTTTTTAATTGTATTGTGCACAAAGGGTTAATTGAATGCCTTACTATTTACATAATTATATGAAGTAATTATCATAAAAGCTACTTGTACTTAAAGACCGGTTCTTTTTTAATTGTATTGTGCACAAAGGGTTAATTTTTCGGCAGCGAACCCGAAAACCGGCAAATTCCATAAACCGGAATGAGGTAGGTAGGTCCTGAGGTTGCCGGATAAAAGGTCCCATACTGTATTTAAATTAGTTTAGTGAATTAAGTTATACTGAATACAGTGATATAATGAATATTAGTTAATTTAGTAATGAATACATATAAAAGAGTAACAGGTAATGTGTTAAATACATAATAATTTATTTGTTTTGTATGATCCGCAGCGAAGTTCATTCTTTTTATAGCTGTTTCATATTTTCATGCCTGAAAATGAAAATGTCTCATTTCACTTGTAAAAAGAAACTCTTAAAAATATAAGAACAGTAAACTCATTAGCATTGTGGTATAATATAATGGCTGTATGTTAAGAACAGTACAATGCTCGAAGTGTATATATTTTTATTTTTGCTGTCACAAGGGTTAGAAAATGTTATCTGAATATTTACATAAAATTTGCTACATTATTTGCTGCATAATTTTTAACTTAAGAAAAAAGCAACTATATGCGTCTCTCTTTTATGCATGGATTTTGGAAAGTCCCATCATGAGGATTAGGAAAATAACGATATAGGTCTCTCATTTATTTTTGAATTTAAAAAGTTAAATTGTATAGTTGAATTTTAAAGAAATAGAATTACTATTTTAACGGAAAAAATAGTATTACGCATTTGCTTTTGTTTTTTAATGTTTTTTCTCTCATAATTTAGATGAAGAGTTAGAAAATAAGACTATCTCAGTTATATGTGACTCTCATTTATACACGATTTTAAGTCAGCTCCTTGAAGATCGTATAAGTGAGAGATCACTGTAACATTTTGCCTAAAAAATTAGCTACATTATTATTAATTTACAGTCGTCAAGCTGGCCATCGATTTGGAGAGCATTTAGAGAAAGTGATGCCTATTGTTGTCCATTATTGTGCTGTTGATGATGATGAATTGAGAGAATACTGTTTACATGCGTTTGAATCATTCATTCGTCGCTGTCCGAAAGAAATATCTCCTCATGTTCCAGGAGTAAGTTAAACAAGAACATTATATGTTGTGTTTCCTTTATTCATGTTCTGCAGAAGAAAACTGCATGCTTTGTTGATTTAAAGCTGACAAAAGTGACAAAAAATTTAATGTTTGAGTCTTGTATTTTCCCCTTTTTATGTACTGTACATACAAAGTATAGTAAATTCTTAATTTCTACTTCTACAAATACTCCTGTACGTTTTGCGCCATCAGTGAAGTTTTGTAGCATTTATAAAGAAATTTTCTTTTGTTATAACTATTTTGTTTCATGCTGTGTGATTAAAATTTTTTGTGAATTTTTAAATTAATGCAAACATATTGCAAGTTTAATTAATTTTTTTTTGCCTTAATCAAATTTTTTGCATTAATCAAAGCAAGCTTTAATTAAATTTTTTTAAGCAGTTAATGCAAAATATAGAAACAAGTATAAATTTGGCTGTGACTGTCTCAAGTTGTAAAAGTTGTAGCACAAAATGCATGTAAACAGGCATGCTTATTAGGGAACATACCCATACTACGTGACCTATTTTTAAAGATTTTTCGACCCTTCCCTCCCCTCGGTGACCACTCGTAGTATATGTCAAGAACACCCCCCCCTCCCCATTAAGTTTTTACGTAGTATTGACAAGTATGATTTTTAATCATTTCGCAGGCAGAAAGTGAAACAAAAGAAAATAATTTGACTCATATTCATCTTTATTAATACAGCGTTTAATGCATAAGACTGCATGCATGCTTATAATTACTAGTAAATTAAATATTATGAAAAAAAAAATGTAAAAAGATATTGCTAATTTACAACAAATTTCTCTCGGCAAAATCGACCATGTAACAAAAAACTAACCCACCCACCCCGCTCCTGTGACTGAGCGTAGTATTTTGAAGACCTCCCCTCCCCCCCCAACCGGGTCACGCAGTATGGGTACGTTCCCTCATCTGATAGTAATTTTTTTTGCTATTTTTAAAAACAAAACTAAGATGCAATATAAAATAATGAATTATATTTTTTGATATCCTGAATATATTTTATTCAAGGAAACCTACACACCATTATTCTCTGTTTTAGTATCCCCCCCCTCCCCTCCTCAAGATATTTCATAGGGGATGTCCATTCTGTATAGATAATCTAATGTGGTGCTTTTAGTGTACTTGAATGGATTAAATAATTTTGCTGCATGTCTTCTTTCTAAATAAGTTATTTTTTAATTTTTTTCAGTTATTAAGTTAACTTGTTTTCCAGATTATAAAAATTTGCTTGGATTATTTGTGCTACGATCCAAATTATAACTACGATGATGACGATGAAGCTGAAGATGAAATGGATACTGAAAGAGCTGATGATGATGATGGGTAAGAGTTCGACTCCTAAGTGTCTGCTATTATACCTTTTACTTTTTTTCTACAACTTGAATAAGTGGATGGCATTTGCATTAAAATTAATTTGCTGTTCTTTAACATACAGTGAAAGTGAGGATGAATATAGTGATGATGACGATATGAGTTGGAAAGTTCGTAGAGCCTCTGCCAAGTGCCTAGAAGCTGTTATAGCTACCAGACATGAAATGTTGCTTGACTTCTTCAAAGTTATTTCGCCTGTTTTGATTTCGCGTTTTAAAGGTATGTAGTTTTATAAAAATCTAATTGTACCTCTTATACAGCATCTAAGTTTAGTAGACTTTATTTTTTGCTACATCTGGTTGCTGTAGAATTTCAGTTTTCTAAATTTCAAGAGACTGAAAATCAAATATATATTTCTTAAGTATATGTTAAATGAAATTTCGTCATGTATGATTTTTCAAAAGTAGAAATATGAATATTTTTAATCCGAAATATTTTTCAAACAGAAATTTGTTGTAGCAATAATTTATTGTATTACATAGTATGAATATGTCTCTCTTAAAAATGCTTGAAGTTAATTTTTAAACAGGAGACATTTTTCATGTTTTACATATTGCATTACTTTCAAACCATTTTTTAAAATTTATTTTAGAAAACTCAATATTATTATGAAAGACATTTGTTTTTACATCAGATAATGATCAAATCTGTGAATCCATATATAATTTTAATTGTAAACATTTATTTGATTTTAAAGTCATTAAAATTATGGCTATCAAAATTTAAGCTATGTTTATTACATTTAAAAAAAAATTTCTATGCAAACTTTATACTATGAGTGTTATGAACTATGAGATTTGTAGTATGTATGGAACATTTTTAAATATTCTGATGTTTGTGTGAAGATAGGATATTTTTTAAGGGAGGAAAAATCAGTTTTTGACTTAAAAGTAGCAATAAAATGAAATAAATACTATTGTGCAAATTATGTTTTAGTTCATACTATAGTCATAAATATGTAGATCATTGTGTTTTTGTTCAGTTTCAATATTTTGTAAATTCATTTTCATGCAGTATCAATAAACAATTAAGGCAAAGAAATGTAATTCCTAAAATTTTTGTTGCCATCAAATTTTAATTTTACTCATAGCAAATTTTGTACCATACTCTATTTGGCAACACTATTTTTATCATTAAAACATTAGTGCCTAGTAAGTTATTCTCATTTTATTGAAATTCAAAATTTGTTATGATTGAATGTCAAAATCCTTTCTAAACTTTTGATTTAGGAAAGAAAGAGCAATTTTACCTGAAACATTTTCAAAACTATAAAAATAAGGATTATAGATAAGGATCCTATTCTGAAATTGTTTTAGTTTCAAAGAACAATTTAAGTCTTTCGTTTAGCATAATGTAATGGTCTTAAAACTTTTGTATCTCACTGAACTCATTTTAGAATTAATTATATTCAGTGAGATTTCAAAGATACTTTTGCAAATACAGTTTAGAAGAGGTTGATATTTTAACAATTATGTGTCAAACCAAAAAACGTCATTCCACATTTTATTTTAGTATTTTTTTTTTTTTTTAAACATTTCTTGATTTGTTCTTTCTAAATTTCAAATGTGAAGTGTATTAGACTAAAGTTTTTAGATGAGTTTTAAAAAAATATTGTAATGTGATTATAAAACCTTTAGAAAGAGAAGAAAATGTTAAGGTTGATATATTCCATGCCTACATTGCTTTACTACGTCAAACACGACCTTCAGTCACTGCTGTTGCTTTGGAAGGAGATACTATGGATCATGAAGAAGGGTAATTCTGAATTTTGTTACATTAATGAACTCTATTTTTATGAGAAAGTTGCTGATTTATATTTTCAATTTGTTTTATATAAAGAGGTTTTGATACAGACAAAATTTGGGTCTGTTTTATAGTCCCTTCACAAAATTAGTCAATTAAAACAGCCCCTTCACAAAAATATAATCATGGAAAGCAACCTCTTCATAAAAATACAATGATTAAAACGGCCCCTTCGTAAAAAGATATAATCAATTAAACCAATCCTTCATTGCCATTTTACCTTATATTTACCTTGTCATTTTACCTTATCACACACACACACGCACGCACGCACGCACGCACGCGCGCACGCACACACACACACACACACACACACACACACACACACACACACACACACACACAAAAAAAAAAAACACATGAAATTTACAAAAATAAGCAGTTTTCACAAAAATGAGACCCTGGAAAAAGTTCCTGGATCGACCCCTGATAAGCTGATTAAATGTTTTCTTGTTACTTCGCTAAATTATATGGAATTGCCTCAAATGGTGTATTTTTCAGCCTGATAATTACAACTGAATAAAAATATAAAAAATATTGTGCTGTACAATTTGTGTAATCAAGCCTGTAAAAGACCAAAAATACTTTAAAAAAAAAAGTTAAGCTTCTGTTAAAAAAGAAGCATTGAAAAATCCACTTGTGTAGTACGCTAATGTATGTGGCACTAAAATCGATGATATTTCTATGCTGCGAATGGCAATAACTAGATGTAAGCATTAGCGAAATGACAATAACACATGCGTAAAAATCCAAATTCAAATGGTGTATTTTTCAGCCTGATACAGTTCAGTGACATCAAATGAAGCAAGCATATTCTTTACTATCTACTTTTACTTACATCACGCAGTAGCTAAGATTACAAAATAACAATAATGCATACACAAAAATGAGATCTTTTGGATATTTTCACAGCTTTAATCGAATTTTCAATACTTGGTGTATTTATCACACATCAAAAATAAATAAATAAAATTAAAATAAAATGTCACCATGCCGTGAGCTAACATTTCCTGTTTCTTTAATATTATAGTAACCAAGGATACATATTAAATAATGCAACGGTACTTACATATTATCCGGTGGTCTGCCAGGATGAGTGATTTTTGCCAGGACACATGGAATTATTGATGGTTTGGAATAAGATTGGCAACAGTTTGCCAGCACATTTGACAAAAAAAATAGTTTGGCAAGAATGGCCACTGGGATAATACAAAATTACCAATGAAACCATACTATAGAAACACTGGGCTGCTGCTGACTTTCACTAGTATTATTTGGTTTAATAATACTAATGCACATTAGCACTAGTATTATTAAACTAAAACAGTACCAATTAATACATACGTATTATCTCGTTGGTCCACCAAGACAAGTAATTTTTCATCAAGATAAATATCAGACACATGTAAATATTGATGGATTGGAATACGATTGGCAACAGTTTGCCATCACATATGCCTTTTCATGCATTTTATAATGTTAGTACTTCGCATCGCTACCATGACAAACATCAGCTTTTATGATGGCACCCAAAATTTGTAGCAACTCTAATCTAAATAAATTTAATGACAAATATATACTGTTAAAAAAAAAGAAAGAAACACAATTTTCGTTAAATGAGTCCAATAATTTGGCCAACACTGCACCGACTATAAAGAAGAATAAGGTATGGGGCAGCAAAGCTGGCAGCTAGTTTTCATATTAAAAAAAAAAAAAAAAAAAATGTAACTCTTACGAATATTAACATCTAGCTTTATTGTATTATATTATAAGTTAATTAATAAAATATTATTTCTTTAAATTAAATTTACCTTGAAAATTTAAATCCCTTAATACACTGGCAACTTTTAAAGTAGTACAAAATCTTAAGGATTTTATAGTTGTCTTGTCAATAATAATTGCATTTTATTCAAATTTTAATTTTTTTTAATTTTCTAAGTTTACTTAAATGAGCATTAGTTCCAATAATAATAATAATAATAATAATAATGATAAAAAAACTAAATAATAATAAAAAGAAGTCTGGAAATTCTAAATAAAATTAAAAACTCACTATTTCAAGTCAAACTCGGCTTAAAAATTAATTTAAAATATAATGAATGACAGTTATTTTATCAATTAATAAATAGTACTTAACTGTAATGTGTGTGTACATTAATCTGAATTTAGAACATTTGAGAAATGATAATCAGTTTTACAATGTGTACACTTTACCAGCAGCAGCCTATTATCACAGTAGTAATAACAGCATTCAATCAGAGAGTATTAAGCAATATTACAAAAAAATTGCATACCTGATAACATGATATTCATAATAAAATGTATATTATCTCAGAAAAGTTACTTATTTACTACCACAGGGTGTCTACTGGCGACTAAAAAGGTGACGGGCTGCTTTTTTGATTTAAAAAAAAAAGCATTTCCATACTATTTTCAAGTTTTTGGCTACTTGTACCTTAGTTCAGGTGACTAATTTGAAAATCAAATTTTGTTTTTTGTCAACCCCCTTTCCTTTTTAAATTTTCTCTATTGGTCCTTCTTCAAACATTCTAATCTATTTTTTCAATTGTGCTATAAAAAAAATTTACTGTATGCTTTGTTATAGAAGGCATGAAGTTTTTTAATTTACCATTTTATTTATTGCTTCTTAAATGAAGCTAAATGACGTATGTTTAATTTTTAACTACAAGATCATGCAAAAATGCTACTATTTTGGCAACTAAAATTAAGAAAATGGCTATTAAACTGGCGACTTATGTTGGTAAGGCGACTAATGATACTGTTTTTACCTCCTGACATTGGTGAACACCCTGCTAATGTAAAATGATCTGTTTCATTAGACAAATTAGTTATTCTAATGGATAAAAGTATTTTATTCCTAACAATTTTAATTTTACTGTAAGAAGAACATGCTCATGAAAAATGCACAATTGCTTTCACAAACACCCAGTATTGTCAACCCAAAAGTTAAATTCTTTAACAGCGTGTGCTAAATACTGTGTATATGCTAAATACTATGCTAAATACTGCTTTCTCAAATGTAAAGTATTTGAGTAGTTTAATTTTTCTGTATGGTTTTTTGAAATTATACTAATTATATGAAAATGTCTTTTGATAGTATTTACCAATTGATTATATAATTCCAAATGTTGGGTGTTACAGGCCTGTCAGTTTGTTAAAACAGCAAACGCCTCTCATAATAAAAGCTCTTCATCGCCAGTTAAAAGAGAAAAGTATCAAAACACGGCAAGGTTGCTTCTTAGTGCTAACTGAATTAGTCACTGTTTTGCCCAATGCGCTTTCTGACCATATACCAGCCTTAATTCCTGGAATTCAATTTTCTTTAGGGTAAGTATCTTTCTGTTAACTTTCTAAGTTACTTAAAAGGTTAAGGCAAATGATGAAATGAATAATTTTCTGAAAAATTACATGTTAATCATGTTAGATGACATTGAAAAATATAAATAACAAATCTACATCAACTAAATATTAATTATCTTAAATAAGGAAGTTATTATAATTTAGGTGGTAATTCCAAAAACAATTATGAAATGTTTTCTGAAATTAACTTTAAATAATCAGTGTTGTATTATTAGAACACATATTCAAATATTCCTAAATCATATATTGCAATCATTTCTAAGATGAAAACTACATCACACATTATTAAAGTAACCTTTTTAAAATAAATGATATTTAAATCAGATTATAATAACAAGAAGTGACTTACCAGAAGCACGCAAATTCGTAGGGGTATCCATTTTAAATGAATATTTGTTGTTGAGTATTGCCCTCTTTTGTCTAAAAAATGAAATATATGTTTGAAACACAAGTGATTTTAATAGGATTGATTTTAATAGGGAACAATTAATAGATATAATTCAATAGAGACAAAGATTTGTACTATTAGTATGACACCAGACCTGAAAGGGTCAAATTAATTAGAATGTCTTATTTTAGGAAAGATGAAGTCTTATGAATATTGAATAATTGGAACATGCTTAAATAGTTTTTAATTTTTGTATGTCAGCTTTATTCAACATGTTTTTCTTTCTTTCTCTTTTTTTTTTAAGAGACAAAAATTCAAGTTCAAATATGAAAATTGATACATTAACCTTCCTTAACTGTCTCCTTACTCATCACAACCCTGAAGTTTTTCATCCTCACATTCCAGCTTTGGTACCTGTAAGTATTAGAATTCCCGTAGATATTTATTAGTTTAGTATAAATAATTAGAGAGATTAATTAGTTTTCATTATTGGTTTGAATAATTTTCCTTGTAATTTTTGTCTATTTTTATTATAACTGCTCTTTGACTATAGATTGTTATTAGAAAATTTCCTGTGTAATTTAGTTAAGATATGGCTATTCTAACATATTAATGACACACCTCATTTAAATACTTTTTTTTGTAGCCCATTGTTCATGCTGTTGGGGATGTATTTTATAAAATAACATCTGAAGCTCTGTTGGTTTTACAGCAGCTTGTTAAAGTTATGAGACCTCTGGGTAAGTTTTTCAGCAAGATTAAATCTTGCAAATTTTTGTATAAAAATGCTATTTCTCATTTACAGTAGCTTTATATTTTAATGATGGAAACACCCTTCCCCTTTTAAAAAGGACTACAGTAGTTGTATTAAAAAAAAAAAAAAAAAAGTAGTTATAGAGAATGTTCTGAATTCTTACTTCAGTATTTGATGCGCACCTGATTTCTAGAGATGTAATGAATAGTGAATTGGCTGAATATTAAATTTTTAAAAATTTCATTTTAATTGTAAATTAAATATCGCTTTTGAATTTTGTAATTAAATACTAAATGAAGAGTAATTAAAATTCATTTTATATTATTTGTAGGTACTTAAAAATACACATCTGTAAAAGTAAAAAATCTTGGTCATAAAAAAAATACATTTTACAAAGTAAAACACTAACAGCATAATTATGTTTTGAGATATTAATAATTTAATAAATAATGGTAAATGTGATTAATCTGGTAACTATACTTAATCACATTATGTTTTGGGCTTTACAGCCTCTGGGCAAGACATATTTAGCAGCTTTTCAAAATTATGTTTGTAATTGAGGATCAGAAACAATTCCTTGTACCTCCACCCAATAAAGAAATTAGAAAATCAAGTCAAGTAGTGTTACCAAGTAGAAAAGTCTGCATTTATGTAATATTATTAAAAACATTAGATTATGTTCCATTCGGCTTAAAATTCGACGACTTAGGATATTATAGAGATTAGTATATTGAAGTCTAACTAAGCAATATTGTTTGTAAATGCATTAAAAAAAATATTTTTATCTTTGTTCTGAAATTATTCAGAACAAGAGAATGTAGAAATATTTGGCCATGAATATGTAGAAATATTTGGCCACAACTATTCGGCCGAATACCTGCTCGGTATTCGGCTTACCAAATATTCGGAAAAACAGCCGAATACCGAATAGTGGCCAAACATTCGTTATATCCCTACTGATTTCTCTTGAACACAGTTTCAGTGTAGCACATCATAAAAAAAAAAAAAGTATTACTTTAATGTTGCATAATAGAAAAAACTATTCATTTTATCACATTTTCTATACCTAATGCATGTACAGTCCAAGTTTATGTTACATATAAATAGAATCACTTGATACTCCTGATACAAAAAGCATTTTTTTTTTCTTTTTAGTTTTCTGCACTGAAAGTCTTTTGATTTTCTTAATACAAAAAGCATATTTTTGAAAAATTCATTATACATTAACATAAAAAAAAAAAAGAAAAATCTGTGAGTTAACTGTAAAATCCCTACATTTTATAGATTTGTGTAAATTGAACACCAAATACAGTCCAAAATACACCAAAAACTCCTGCATTCCTTAATTTACCTTGTATTGTAAATGATATGCATTCAGAATGAAACAGATTATCAATACAACAAACACAGACAATTGTATGACACAGAATAACGTAAATATAGTTTAGTGCTGGATGCATTTGGAATAAAAGAATAAAAGTGCTAATATACTTTTAAACGTTTTTCCAATATTTCTGAACTGTTCTAAACCTTTTCAGTGCTTTTGTTCTATTTGTGTACCTCCCTCCTGAAAACCATGAAAAATCTCACCAATCTAATCTATCAATGAATCAGCAAATGGCAAAATGGATAGTAGAAGTTTCAAAAGACACATTTTCATCAGAAAATTCTGGCCAATTTGGTTGCTGCAACCAGTTGCTGAAACTTTCCGGCAAGTTGATGTGCTGGCAGGGGTGCATAATAAATAAACTCAGCTGTACCCACGAATTGGCTAACCATTTGGCTGGTTGGGGCATATGTTTTTGCACCTCCCGGCCCCCAGGTCAAAAAATCATGGCTGGTCATCACAGACCTTGAACCTTATATGTGCTGCTGTGCCACTGAGTTCAATTTTAGTCTCAAGTAGTTTCTCTAAGCTGAAGTCATTTGTGGCTACTTATTTTCAGTACAAAATCTGGTGATATTTTGCTAAATGTGCAAACAAATAGTAAAAAAATAAAAACAGTAAAATGAATTGGGAAGAAGAAAAAAAAAAAGTCTTCAAAATATTCAACTCCTTCTCCTTCCATGTACCAAATTTTATGTCCCTGGGCTTCATTTCTTCCTCTGTGCTTCCGAAAGACGTCTACGCACACACAAACTCACTCTTTTATTATTATAGATGAAAATTGTTTCACTCTTTTTCAGATCAACCATCTTCATTTGAATTCACTCCATTTGTTTCTCAGTTGTATGATTGTACGTTAGTGAGACTAAAAGCTGCTGATATTGACCAAGAAGTTAAAGAAAGAGCTATATCTTGCATGTGAGTGAAGTTTTGTTAAAATAATTGCATGTAAATTACTCTTAATATGCCTGTCCCTCCTAAAGCAAATATTTTCAGCATTTTTTTGTTTAGAACTCAAGTTTTGGGGTTTTGACAAAGATAATTTAGTGTACAATTTGACCATATTTTCATCTAGCAGGAAAAAATATTGATTGTTATGTATACAGTACATTCGAAAATCCCGTGTCTTATGAATCTCTGCGACTAAGGATGATCCAAATTTTGTATCAGTTATATTCTCCACTTCCCCACTTTTTTTTTTTTTTTTTTTTTCCTGAGTGAAGGGAGAGAAGAAAACCAATTTTTAATAATTCCTTTCTTTTAAGACACTAATTTCATGAGTTATTTACATTAAAAATGCCTTTTGCAGTTACCCTTGTGTTGCAGTAAAAAAAGCTCAGAGGACAATAAATAGCAGATTTGTAAAAATTCAGTGGGAAGTTCTAGGTCTAATAATGACCTTGAAGATAAACTGCTCAATGTTTGCTAGATAAAGGATTTATTTAAATTAAGTATAAATCTTGGTTAAATACAATTTATTTACTGCAATATAAATTTTCAATGGACTCTGATGAAATTCAGGGTCTATTGCTGTTGACCTGGATACTCAGTTTCTATCTCGCACAATTTTAGTACAGTGAAGTTGGCTTATTCAAGGGATGTGTTCCAAGACGCTTCACCTTTGTGAAATAGGGCAAATATGTGACTTTTTGAAACACATACACAATTATTTTAGACACTTATAACAACCCTTGAACTGTTTTAAACCATTCCTTAACTATTAGGTTGTAACGAAAGTTTCCCGCCACCCGCAAACATCGTCAGAACACAGTTCGCATTGGCGTATTTGCTCATATTTTGTCGAACTATTTTTGACATTTGAAAGAAAGAGGCTTACTTTATAACACTGTGTTGTGAAATCTCTGAAAAATATAGTTATCATTAAGTACAAGGTGTCTCCAAATGGAACTATAGCTCTAGAGGATTAGAACCATCATTAACTTCCAGTTGTGTTGCAAAAAGTCAGCTCTAGAATATCAACAAATTATGAGTACAGCTTTAAGTACTATTGTTGTATAATGTGACACTGCAGGTTTGGTACCGAAAGTTTAAATACAGTTATCTAAGGAGTTAGAAGTTAGTTTTTCAGGCAGATATAGCAGAAAACTTTCGTTACAACCTGATATATATTACCATTTTCCATCTAAAGTAATGAATAAGTACTGTATTTAGGAAAAAGCAGTGTTATTCAACATAATACTGCATAGTACTATAAAGTATTGTAAATGCACAAAATTAGTTATCAGTAGGAGAGCCATAAAATATAATATCTACTGTTGGCAAAAAAATCTCATGTTGTAGGTGAGGAGTTCATGTTAGCAGTGAGATACATTAATCTTGAAAAACTTGCCTGGCATCCATTTGCATAAGATAGATCGCATTGCACAGTGAATCCACTGTAATTACAATTTCGGTCCTGGCAACTGGTATTCTCTTGACTTGGACAGCCAACAACAAAGCATCTGACAAGAGTCCAGTGCAGTTGGCCGAGATGGTCAGTCTATTTTCAGAGACAAGGTGTCTCATACAGTTTTGCTCTTGGTGACCAGTAATCTCTGCTTGGTCAGCCAACAACAATTCTTTTGACAAGATGATTGGAGACGCAGCCTTTGTCAAGAGTTCATATGCCAACTGACTCTTCTCTCCCCTCTCCTTCCAAATCTCCTATTTTGAGCACTATATCTGTGTTCGAGTCAGCAAAAAATCTTTTTGGGCTTCTTCCAGTGCATAAAAGAGAAATATATTTCATGCAAATGGTATTTCTGAACTGAGGGTGAATTGATGTAGATCTGCGAGTCGTCTTTAAAATAAATGAGGCTTTAAGGCTCAGCCGGAACAAATTATAATTAATCAAGTGTACCATGTAAAAATAATCACATTTTATTATTAACTTTAGATATTTATCCCATAATTATATAAAGCATGGTGCATACCTGCCATCTGCTCTGGATCTTTCGGAGCAGCTCCGTAAATATGTTACTACTCCAGACTCTCTGCACAGCACACTATTTTCTCCGGAAAATAGCCAATATTGGAGTTACCGTAAAAATCGGGAGAAGGGCCGCGGCTCATACGAAAAAAAAAGTTAAACTTTTTCAGGGTGCGGCCCATCTGATATTTTCCCCCTCCAACTGTACTGCTTATTTAATTACAGTGCAGCACCGATTATCCGGCATCGGCTGCAATGACGCGGTGCCGGATTACCGATTTTTCCGAATTACAGATGTGTTGAAAATTTCCATTAAAACCATCGTCGATCACGTGCTATTGACCAGTATATTATTTATCAATGAAAAGTAGTCTTAAAATATGCATACGATCGCTATATAAACCGTCAAAAAAAAATAATAATAATACTAATAATAATACTAATCTACACTGGAACAAATGTAATTTAGTGTTTAATTCAAACTAAAAACTATATAGCAGAGAAGATCGTTGATTTTGGAACATTTTCATAAATTATAACACAAATAGTAACTGAAATTTATTTAAATACTAATTTAAAATAAGTGTATTAAATTATTATTAGAATCTAATTAGCTTTTGTATTTACATTAAATACATCGGTTAATTCGACTTGTTTCATTTTTTTTCGGTATTTAATTGGTTAATTAACATATGCACATTCCTCAGTTGACTCTCAGATATAAAATCGAATTTATTAAATCTCTCCGTAGTTTGTACCCTAGAGTTTTATTTTGCAAGCTGAATTATTCCCAATTTTACTCTCTTCACAGCTTCTTAATTACGTCGAAACATACCAATTCCCCCCTCCTTTCCCTCTTGCTGGCGAATTCCTTCCCGCGATAGTTGACGATTTCGCACGGTGACAGGATGTCTAGAAACAAGGCAATGTGTCTGGAAGCGGAAGGAGCCGAAGCCACGTGTTTAGGATGATGCGTAAACATGCTGTCTCGTTTTAAAAACTCATACATATTAATGTTCTATGAAAGCACTCGCATTATCTTTGAATTCTTCATTCAGCTACACTGCACCTTTGACTGCAATTAATTTAAATGTAATAAGCGAACTAAGCCGTATTTACTTTTGTTTTTATCTCGGTATTAGAAAATGCATTGATTCAAATATTTGCGGCAGTAATGATGATCGGCAAAGACATGTTAGGGCCGAAATACGAAACAAAGAAAAATATTCGGTGAAAATCTATCTATTGAAGAAGAAAAAAAATGAAGATAGCCATACATCAATTAAAATCAGCGTTCAAAGTTCCGGATTTTGAGATTCCGGATCCCTTTGGGGAGGGAAAAAAAAAAAAAAAAAACGAGACTAGTGCCAGATTATATGTTCCCAGATTATGGATGCTGCATGTATATATTAATTTTCAATAAATTACGATGATCGGACTTTCTGCGGGCATATTTTTACATTTGTTTACATTTTTACGAATGCGGCTCATACGTCGGTGCGGCCCTTCTGTGAGTATATTTTTACACTTGTTTACATTTTTATTGGTGCGGCCCTTACGCCGGTGCGGCCGTTTTCCCGGTTTTTACGGTAATTAAAAAAAAAAAAAAAAGCAAAATCCAAAAGAACATGTTTATCCTGTGAGGAAAAGAACAAAACAATCCACTGTCAATACAGGATTGAAAGCAGCAGTGACTTCAATACTCAACATTATTTACTTTGTATTAATTACATTGATCTTTTTTTTAATGTTTGAAACAAATAAGATCAATTGTATTCCATTTTTAAGGGCCTAGTGCAAATATATCTTATTATATGTATATATATATATATATATATATATATATATATATGATTAATATTTTTATTTTAATTATGATATTAATTATTGATGCATTGTGTTTGGTTAATTTTTAAATACCTTTATCTTGAATAATTATGTTACAAGCTTTTAAATTGGCCCATCCTAAAGACCTTTTAAAACTCCTGAAATTTTTCAAAGTTGCTCCTGATAAATTTATGTTTTGGCAGGTATGATGGTGATTGATTTATACTATAACAATAATCTACCAAAAAACTAAATTTATTCTTAAAATTCCTCTTAGGCACTTAAAATTCTTCTTAGGCTAACTAAATTTATTCTTAAAATGTTAGGCTGTAGACTGTGAATTGTGCGATTCCAAATCATAATAATTGATCAGTCATCATGCATTTACCAAATTTGAGCTCAGAACCACTGGATAATGTTAATCACTGTAAATATCAGGCATGAAAATCTTCCGCATTTCGGCGGATTTCCGCTTTTTTTGTTTTTTTTTGGAAGACCTCCGCTTTCCGAAAATGTTTTAAAACCTTTCCGCTTTTTCAAAAAAAAAACAAAAAAAAAACAGTGATTACCGAACCTAAAGCAAAACATAGAGGACATAGCAGAGTAACAAGAGGACGATAATGCGCGCCTGGGATGTACGTTTTCACTGCATCTTGCACTGCGACTAGACTAAAGTCAGCTAGAGTGCAATGTTACTGATTTCCTGAGTTGGTAAATTCAAAACTTAGTTCAGAGGGGCAAATTCTTATTTTAGATCTTCAATGTTTCGAAAGGCATCTGATACATAATTATGTACTTGGCAAACAACTTATGTACTTATGTACTACTACACAACAATAATTATCTATCGAGACCTTTCGCCACTGGAAAACCGTTGTCGGTGAGCTATTGTTACTCGTGGCGTGTTTTTATTGCTGTTTTGCGCACTTGATGAATCTATAAATTTTTTTCACGGACACGTACCAGCTTAACTGATACTTCTCTTGTGGATTATTGAGAAAATGGCAGATTTATCGAATATATTAGAAAACGTGGATTGAAAACGAAATGTTTGTGGTCATTTTCGGATCCAAATATTTGCTTGGTTTTGGAAAAATCGTCGGCCGAACGAGAACTTCCAGACATTTTATGAATGCTAAACTGGAATTTTTGTTTAAATAAAGCACACTGACGGTCTACACGACAAATAAAACTTGTATAAAAGTGCATCTTTTAGTAATGGTATTTAAAATATAAATCTTGTCGTATTCCTTTAGGTCTTCAACATGCAAAGGAAGTAAAATAATTTATGGTAGTTTAAATATACTTTTCTTAAATAAATAAATTATTAATAATAATTCCAATAAATAAATACTTCGATATTTATAGCTATAAAATTAAAATGATAATTAAAACGTTCATTATAATTAAAATTATGTTTAATAATAATTAAAACATAAAATTAAAACGTACACGTCTTAATTTTATGCTGAATAAAAGAATAATGCTTTTTTAAAATGTGAGTTAATGTTAAGAAATTCGTAAGAAAAAGAAAACCAAAATTTTCAGAGTTTTTTTTTTTTTTAACAGTTATGCGTATTTTACTAAAAATATGTACCGTAACTTCGTGAAAAGTTAACTAATGGTAAGACCACGGACAGATTAAAGGGATTGGGGGGGGAGGAGCGATTACTCCTCCGCTACAGGAAAAAGAAATTCTATTTTACTTCCATAAACTAGACAAATTTCAACTAACCGACCATAAAATTGCATTAATCCGTCCTTAGGCAAGACGTATCGCCTCCTTAAATAAATAAAAAGATTACTTTTATTAATCATTTATGAAAATGTACATAACCAAGCAAAAAGAAAAGAAAAGATCATTACTAATTTTCATGGGTCAATCCACATAATACTTAATTTTAAACAACATTCAATTGATACTCTCTCTGGGTTAAAAGTTAACGAAATATGAAATTTAAAAATGCTCTTTATTAAAAATTCGCGTTCGCAATTGGAAAAAAAAAGAAAGAAATTGAGGCGACTAGGCGACACAAGTCATGTTTTAACGTCTCAGCAGAATTAGCTCTCTTGCTTTTTTAGCCAGCTCGCTGAGTGAAGACAAAACAATAACAACCTTCTCGATGTTGACGCGGCGTCGGTACCTCGGTTTGTGAAGGCCCGTTTTCCCTCGTATTACATAAATTATTATTATTTTTTTTAAAGCACATTCAAAATTTGGTTCTTCTGCATATCGGACGGAAATATTTCTAAAATGGTTTCACGAAGCTTGTCCGCACCTGTAACTACGTCGATGCTTTAAATGACATAATGGGGGTGGGGTGGGGTGGGGGGAATTCAAATGCTCCCTGCATGCCGACGTGCCGTCACTTCAAGTGCATCTATGTGCTTTATTTTCTACAGAAATAAATTTGTTAGCATCGGCTTCACTGTAGCTTGCGCGCTAACTACAGATCAAAAAGCAAGATCAATATACTAAATTTTTTTGCAAAAGAAATTTATTTCAGCCAGATAGTCCGTGTCCTGGAAAAAAATCCCTTTTTGACATGCATAGTCCGCGGACTATACTAGCGAAATTATGGTAACTAACTATCGCCGATCTCCGGGTTCCATATTTGCCAACTGAACTTCAATCTATTTGCAGCCTTTTGGTAAATGAATAATTTTAAAAACAAGATGTAAAACAGAGTTTTTAATACTCTATTGTTAAATTAAAATTTAAGGCATTTTAGTAACTCAACAGAAAAGTATTATTTTCCCCATAATATGTTTATTGATTTCTGAAACATTTTCACTTCAATTTTAAAATCAGGAAAATCGCTAATTCGTTTTATTCTCATGTGCAGGTTTTTCTTTGGTAATTATTTTTACAGTTAATTTTAAAAAGCATAATCTTGTGAGTTGGTATTTTGCAGCTAATATAGGAAGGAGCAGAACATATGTCCCTGTCATAAGTTCCACTTCTGTGTACTGATGTGCTGCAAGACTGCTAAGATTCTAAAATTTTACCTGAGAAAATATTTAGACATTTATTAAAGAATTATTCTTTTTCCAATAAAACAAGAAAACTTCACTTTTATTCTATCATTTGAATGCTTATTTTAGAAAATGCCAATGCCATATGTATAATTTTTCATTCCATTTCTGATCACAATTAAAAAAAAAAAAAAAAAAAAAAAAAAAAAAGGTCTTAAAATTTTTGAGAATCAATTTTTTATTTTATTTTCATATCAAAAGAATAATCTGAAATTTGGATGTGAGACTTATGATTTGTTTTGATCTAGGATTTTACGATATTGTTTAAGATAATTATTTTAAATAATTATAGCCTGTTTTCTTTTAATAAATATTGTATATCTAAAACTGATTATTAAACATTTACAGTGCATAATTATTTTCTTCAGGATCACAGTCAATTTGTTTGTGGTTGAAATTTAAATGGTAGAAATTGTTTAGTACACCATTTAGTTTAACAGTGGTTGAATTTAAGCTCACACATTATTCCCCAGTTCCATGTTTTTGCATTATCAACAGGCGCGTAGCCAGGAAAATTTTTCGGAGGGAGATATGAACATATATGTGTATAAATAGATGGAATTTCATCACTAATCCAAACATTTTGGGGGGGGGGGGAGGGAGGGAGATATATCCCGATATCCTCCCCCCCCCCTGGCTACGCCCCTGATTATCAACCTTGTTATATATGCCTGAAAATACGTGCACGTAAATTTTTCAATTTTTTGCTGGAAAATATGTCCACGTGTATTTCCTCTTTTTTGCTCTTCAGCTGTTTTCATGCCTGAAATATTAATATCCATTATTTTCAATTTTTAGTGATTCTTTGGTGATGTATGTGTTACATAGTCAACAAAATCATTTCCCATTCTGGTTGCCATTAAAATAAATCTCCATAGCTGCTTATATATAATCCTTAGCGGATTGGCATATTCAGCACCATGAAATATTTCATCTTGCTGTGGTAACAAATATCCAAGCTGTGCCCTATTTTCAGCTAAAGAAAATTAACGTTTTATTATTGGTTTCTATGAAAGCTTCAGTGGATTTTGACTTCAGTTTGTCAGTGCTTTTAGTAGCATTAATAAGTATGCATGAATATTTACTACATTTGTGTCATTAAATTTTTATTGAGAATAAATAGTAAGCAAAGAACTTATAGCTCTTTTATAGGGGAATTTCCTATATCCCCTTATTGAGGGGATTTCCTATATCCCCTTATTCCATTTATTGAGTAAAATACTTTTAAGCTATTATTTCATTTTCTCATAATTTATGTGAAAAAGACATCTGTGTTTGAAAGTGTTAATTTATGCATTTAAAATATTTATTTCTTCTTTTTTTTTTTAGGGGACAAATCATTTGTAATCTTGGTGATTGCTTACAAGTGGAACTGCATGTTTGTTTACCAATTTTCCTTGACCGTCTCCGAAATGAAATTACTCGTTTAACAACTGTGAAAGCTTTAACTAAAGTAGCAGAGTATGTTTCTTTTTTCTTTCTTTCTTTCTTTTTTTTTTATGCAATAGAAATTTTAATTACATTATAAATTTTAAAACTGAAAAAAATATTTAAATTCACTTACATCTGGTTTTTAAGTGTGTTCACTTAAATATAGTATATATTTTAAATTTGAAGAATCCACAATGTTTGAAGGTTTTATTAGTAATTTTTGTGAAATTGTAGTAAATAAAATAATTCCGTTTTTACTACATGTTTTCTTAGGTCAGTAGAAAATATCTGAGTGTTTCAAGCTAAAGTGAAAATAGAAAGGGGGAAAAAATAACATTGCATAATTTGTTAAGGAAACATCACCTTAAAAAAAAAAAAAAAAAAGTCAATGGGAAATTAGGATAAATTGTTTATAGTGCAGCATAAATTGAGTTCAGTTGCAAGACTGTAATAAATGGTGTTGAATGATAATTTTAAGAGTTAGCATTGTTGTAATATTTATATTATTGTAAAATATTATCTATTGCTGCAATAATGCTTCCTTCCTGGACCTGTGAACAATTAATTTTTGTCATTTTAGAGCTTGTCGAGTTATAATGGCTATTTGGAAGGGGTGGGGGTGTTATGAAGAAGTATCTTTCCATAAAGTTATTCTATCAACTATTTCAAGTAGTTCTGCTAGCAGATGGACTTAACAACTTTTTTATGCATACATTAATATTGTATTGTTTATTATGTGTATTTATGAAACCTGTGCTTACTTGTATTCATATTTTTAGTTCTCCTTTGAAGATTAATTTGCAACCAATCCTAGCTGATTCAATGCCTATTCTTGCTTCTTTTTTGCGGAAAAATCATAGAGCATTAAAATTAAGCACTCTTACTCTTCTTGACACTCTTATAAAAAATTATGGTAAGTATTTTCACCTTTCCATGCCGAAAGGTATTTATATACTTTTAATTTATGAACAACAGCAAAACCTTAATAAATGTTCTGGGTTTCTCATATTTTGAATTTTCGCATTGATCAAAATATTCCAGGGGCTACATTTATAAAGTGACGTACAGCTTGCAAGTTACTAAGTTTTATTTTTTAAAACAATATATAAGGTAATAAACATGATTTATATGGCTTTTTTCCTTAAAAACACATTTGTTGCTTTAAAGTTAGTATGTTGAACTGTGTTTATTATTAGCCAAAACTTTTACCCATTTTTGGCTAAAGGCCATATTTCTGTGTCATGGAAACAACTTGCCCTTAGTGTGTATGCACAGATCAAGTCAATTTTTTAACTTTTTCAAGGTATTGGAATTTCTGTTTAGAACCTGGCTTAATATAAATAAGTAGTATGTTAATTTTAAGATGAAACATAAAATAGTTTATCAACAGTTTGCATTAAAAAAAATAACTTAAATGGAGGGAAATATTTATGTAAACTAATGCCATATTTTATTTCACTCTTTTAATGTTGTGAAAATTATTATTATTATTATTATTATTTTTCAATATACTGTTACACACATTACTAATACTTTTTTAAATTATTATTTTTAGTTGAGTACTTAAATCAACAAATGATTAACACAGTTTTAATAGAATTGCCTCCTTTAATAAGTGAAAGTGATCTTCATATTTCTCAAGTAAATATGTTTATTTAATTTTTCTGACTATCCTACTTTTTATAAAAATATTTTGTTCACTACACTATTTTGTTCTGTACACTATTATATTACTGTTTTAATTTATAGAGTAAATTAGCTAACACATTGATAAATAATCAAAAATGTACTGTAAAATCTCGGTATAATGAATTTTATGGGACTGAACATCAAATTTCTTATTATGAAATTTCAAAGTGACTGAATTTGTACCATTTGATTTTCTTTCAATACAAGCATTTTATTCATTAATCTGAAATATTCATAAAATTGAAGTTCACTATAATGAGATTTTACTGTAGCGTGTATGAATTTAAAAAAATTTATATCTAGCTTTGATTAAAGCATTGCATTAACATTTAGTGAGTATGTTATCAATAATCACATCAAAGTTGCAACTCTACAGTATTTTAAAGATGGCATAGTGGCTCATTAAAAAAAAAAAAAAAAAAGCAGTTGAAATGTACTGGTGCATTCTAGTTTTTCTTTTAGAATCAAAGTCTTGTGATTTTTCAGTACCAGGTTGTTTATATAAATAATACATGTTATAATTTTCAAGAAAAAGTTGTAGGTAGATTTTTTTGGTCTTGTTTATAATACAAAGATCAAAATTAACAAATTAATTCTAATGCTAATTTTCATTTTAAAATTTCACTCATAACCTTATGTCTGAAGACAAGATGTATTTGTTTTGATATCTTTTTTAAATTTTATTTTATAATCTTTTGAGTATGTTTACTATATGTATGTGTGTCATTTCCTGACTTTAAAGCTCATGGAGTAGGACAAAGACAAAGTAAATTTCACTCTACACCAAGTTCAAAATACATAGATTTATTCGAGTGAGAACTGGAGTTCAGTGAAAGCAGTTTTATGTCTGAGCTGCTCAGAGTTAACTTCCTTCAAAAAAAAAAAAAAAAAAAAAAACTCTTCCTTTTTTGTGTTTCTATAGTGTTTGAATAGCACTATCAGATCAGGTCATCTTAAGAACTTTAAAAAGTCAATTAATACGGGACTAGACCATAGCCATCAGAAAGAAATGTATCAAGTTTTGTGAGAGGAAAAGCATGGGAGTGAAGTCAACACCTTAAGACGAGGACGAGTTTCTGACGGTAGTTTTTGAAATTAGAAATACTGTTGGAACGATCATGTTTTGAGTAATTAGTAAATTATTATTTAACTTCTATTTTTGTAAATTAGGATTTAAAATTCTTTGAATATCATTCTAAAAGAGGTGCCGTGAAATAAACCATTTCATTAATTTTCTAAAATACAATTAAATACAAAATTGCAACCAAAATAATCATTCTTAAGGCTTAGTGATCGTATAGATTTAAAAGAGTTACATAAACGTTGTGGTTTTACCTAAAA
Source organism: Cheiracanthium punctorium (assembly GCA_038373885.1). Lineage (NCBI taxonomy): Eukaryota > Metazoa > Arthropoda > Arachnida > Araneae > Cheiracanthiidae > Cheiracanthium > Cheiracanthium punctorium. The sequence continues at coordinate 573,768 of JAWZYV010019464.1, forward strand.
AAATTGCAAAAAACCCTATGAAGTTCGAGTGAAAAAGACAATGCACTTAAAAAAACACACTAAATATGTGAAAACAATTCATTTATTAACATATTGCATCTATATTAGATTAAAACACCTGAAGTAACAATCATCTACAACTTAAACAATGTATTTACAAGCGATCTTAAAAATTTTCATCTCTTTTCATCTGCCCAGTGTTTCCACAATTTTGATAAATCTCTATTATAATGTACTGACATAACATTTAACTTAACAAATTTTACTTAATTACAATTATCTTCCAACATAAAACTTATTACTGAACATACTGAATCAATTTACATGAGGCACTCTAGAACCTAATTTCTAATCTTTAAACATCTATTTCACTTAGTCACAGGATAAAAAAAAATTATTTTAATTGATCATACTAAACCCATAATTAATCAACCCAGACAATATTACAAAAAAAAAAATTACAATTATTAAGGCCTCTTATTACACTTTAAGAATTAGCTTACATTCCAGGTTTAACCCCTCATGTCACACAAAAAATTAAGTGGCTGACAAAGAAAACTACCCCCCCCCCCCCCAAAAAAAAAAAAAGGATTTGTTAGTTAAAGGAAGCATGCATAAATGACATATCCTAGAATCGTGATTATCGTTGAGAGGGCCCTCTCCAAAGCCACTTCATTCAGGTCGCATTCCAGAAGCTCCTTTCTAAGTCTCCGTCCATTGGCGCCATCCTCACACCAGACATCAATCAGGGAGAAAAGTAGAAGTCAAAAAAAGCAGCAGAAGAAGCCCGACGCCGCTTCTGGCTATGATATTTATAGCGATCGTCATACTCTCGTACTCAGACTTCGATTGCTGTAGCGAAATGTCGGCCATGGAGTTGATGTTTAAGTCAGCACACTTTATTGACCTCGTAATTACGGTCTCAAAAAATTACTTTGTAAAGAACGATGTGTATATTTTATTAAACGTATATTCTTTGCACTTCCACTTGAATTTAATAACTCCTTATTAAATATTTGCAAGATGTAAAACACATCGTGAACGGCAGTAACATTTCTTGTTCCTTGAATCTGGCAACAATCAAAGACGCGGGAACGCATGTATCTGCCGAGATCGTACTGACTCCAAAAGAAAAATGGCTACCCAGTAGCGATTGTTGTAAATCAAAAGAAAATTAGTAAAAGATTAGAAATGTTAAAATTTATTAATGTTAATATATTATTTAAGGGAACTAAAAGATCGTTATATAAAAAAATATATTTGTCAGCCACCAAAAACACAAAATCATTAAATACAAAATTCATTTTCATTAAGGTAGTTTTCAACATATGTGTAACCCATTATGAAAGAACTATATCAGGTATTTCACTTAGAAAAATATGTATCTGTCATTTAGCATGCAATTAATGACAAGCACATGGATCTCTAAATTACAAATCCAACTGACACAAATCCCCCACAATGTCCCCACATACCCAAAAACTTAATTTCTCTGGGCAAAATTATCTTAAATATAAACTTCTTTAATTATTTTCATTTTTTCAAATCAGAACTTTTAATGCAATAAAAACCTGTTAATTTTCCACTTAGTCTAAATGTTATTTATTCTTTACGACATAACAATACCATTGTCCTATGCTTCAAAATCTGCCTCATACATGAAAAGGGAAATTAATGCTATGATTCTAACAGTTTGATTACAGATGACTTTTTTTTTCTATGTTCGATAGAATGTTAATCATGCTATGTATGAATATATCTGTCATCAACATCCAAAAAATGGCATTAAAAATAAAAATATCTCTGTCAGCGACTGATAAAAAAACTCATTAAACTAATAAAATGAGATGGCTGGATTGAACTGACAAATAAGAAGTTCTTCTAAACTGTTTAAATACTTATTTTACATAGCTTGTTAAGTACAGTTTTAAATTATCTACTTATATAAAACATTAATGTATGATGTACCAAAATCGATGAAATTTCTACACTGCGAATGGCAACAACTAGATCTAAACATTAGAGTAATAACAATGACGCATGCACAAAAATCCAAGTTAACAGTTCAGTGACATCAAATGAAGCAAGCATATTTGTTACTGGTTACGTATGTCACACAGTAGCTAGATTATCTATAATAATAAAAATCTGGAGTGACTCCACTCGACTTTCCGAACACTTACGATTAAGATCATTACCAAGCATTTAAATAAATTTGAATCGATGAATAATTCAAACATATACCAAATTGAAGCTCGATCGAATGTACCGTTGAAACGCTAGCGCACTTTCAAGAATTTCTCCCCATAGGCCATAAGAAAGAATCTTGTAAAAGAAATCTTTGTTGTAGCCCTGTAGAAAAACTATAAGTCCTATAAACATCAAAATCAATACCGGCCTTACAATGGTGGTTTATAACATGTATACCCAATTTGAGCTCAATCGAATGTACCGTTTAAACGCTAGCGCACTTTCCAAAATTTTCCTCCATAGGCCATAATGTAAAAGAAATCTTTGTCGTAGCCCTGTAGAAAAACTGTAAGTCCTATACACACCAAAATCAACACCGGTCTTGCGACGGTGGTTTATAACTTATATACCCAATTGGAGCTCAATCGCATGCCCTGTTCAGGAGCTATCGTGTTCACTCACTCACTCACTCACACGCACACGCACGCACGCACTCACTCACTCACTCACTCACTCACACACACACACACATCTCATAAAAATAGCATAAATGAATTCAGAAGACCTCAAAACGTGTCAATACACCAAAATCTCGAATTCGAATTTTTTCATGATGACAATACTTTCCTTACATGGTACATGTTCGGAAAGTAAAAATGAATGTTTGTAAATCTGTCTGTCTGTATGTGTGCAGTCCCCAGACAAACCTACTGCACGCAGAACTCTGAAAATTTGAATATATAAGCCCATGAGTCCGATAATGTGCACCTGAGAATCAGAATTTTAAAATTTTAATTACTTTTTTAATTATTAATTAAAAACCGTTTTCAGGATGCCATGCTCGGTGAGTTTCGCCAGCATGATACTGTGAAACAAAATCACATGCATTGGAAAACATGAAATGGCACGGAAATTTAAGTCAGTTTTGCGCCAATCTATATCAATAAAAATAAATGTCTGAAAATCTGCATGCGTGCGATGTCCAGAAAAAACTACTGGACGCAGAACTCTGAAAACTTAGTTAAAATTTGAACACGGAAATACCTTAGTAATTAGTTAAAAACATTAAAAAGCCTAAAATCTCCGTAAAATAATTAAAACACGCACCATGAGCGCTTTCGACAGCCTTGAACACGGAAATACCTTAGTAATTAGTTAGAAACATTAAAAAGCCTAAAATCTCCGTAAAATAATTAAAACGCGCACCATGAGCACTTTCGACAGCCAAGAGGGAGCTGTCAACGACATGGCGCATGTGCAGATCGAGCAATCGTGGCAGGCCTTGGTGAAGAAGAAGCGGTGAATGAGCCAAGCAGCTCAGTTCTGATGATGACAGCGGACTAGGCTGTCGAAAGCGCTCATGGTGCATGTTTTAATTATTTTACGTAGATTTTAGGCTTTTTAATGTTTTTAATTAAGAACTCTGAAAATTCGAACTTATGAGCCCATTCCTTCGGTAATGTACACTTGAGACTCAGAATTTTGAAATTTTAATTACTTTTTAAATTATTAATTAAAAACCGATTTTAGATCGTCATGTTTGGCAAACTTTGTCCTCATGAAAAGATTTATGCTTGAAGTGAGTGGTAACCGCAAAAGTAAAAAACCGTTTTTTACGTTGCCATGCTTGGCGAGTTTCGCCCGAATGCTACTATAAAACAAATCGTTTGCATTTGAGAAGCATGAAATGGCACAATAATTCCATCAGGTTTATGCCAAATCTATCTATCTCTATAATAATAAAAATGAATGTTTGTAAATCTGTCTGTATGCGGTCTCCAAACAAATCTACTGCACACAGAACTCTGAAAATTTGAATATATAAGCCCATGAATGCCGATAATGTGCACCTGAGAATCAGAATTTTAAAATTTTAATTACTTTTTTTAATTATTAATTAAAAACCGTTCTAAAATGGAAATTTTCTTACCCTGTGTTACGAATTTTGGGAGCAACCCGCTGTTCTGGGGTTTAAAACAGTTTAAAATTCTTATTCTACGCGTTAAATAGTTAAATTTTGCTTTTTGTTGCATCAATATGGAATGTTCTGGAAATCTCGGGTTCTATGGGTCGTAGGTCTTCGAAAACCAAATTTTTGGGGACTTATTTTTGGCACCAATTTTGGCGATATTTCGCCAAAACTCGCCAAGTTTGACGATTTTTCTGTCATTTGGCGCGTTTTTCCTAATGGGACCTTTTCATGAAATTTTTATGGTACTTTTTATGGTATTTAATACGTTTAATGACCTAACATTTCCTAATTTTAAGAAATTTAAATCAAAAATTGTGGATTTTACAAGATAATTTGCTTAATTGGATGAAATATTTAATAACTCCAGCAATTTTAATGCAAATTACACGATATTTCTGGGGGAAATATGTGATGGCCACGGCAGTGACTTGTCTTTAGTGGTGCGTTTGTAAGTACGTACCTGAAACTCTGGAACCATTATCTGCACATTCTATTATACAATTGCGGCCTAGAGTACTAATCTGGAGTTGCAGTTTACATGTCAGATTTTGTAAATCGCATAATTTAAGGGGTTCACGGGCAACGCCATGCGGGACTGCTAGTAGAACAATAAAGCACACGCAAAAATGCAAGACCCTTCGTATCTTTTCACAGATTTAAAATATCGAATTTACAATATTTGGCTCGTCTATCACACATAAAAAGAAAAAAGTCTCCATGCAGTTTTGCTAAAGCACATTTTAGCCATTTCCTGTTTTGTACCATTGTTAATATTGTAACCAAGGATACATATTAAATGACGCAACCATGCTATAAAACACCAGGTTGCTAACTTTGGCACATTAATCCCACAGCTGCTGCAATTAAGAAGCATGTCTGTATTAATTTGTAAAACACGTTATCACCCAATACAGGATTTTTCTTGGAGAAGAGAATACTATTTGCTACTCTAAGAGTATTTTTATAATAATTTTATGAATGGAAATGTCACCAGTTATGTCTTTTCATACATTTTGAAATGTTAGTACTTGGCATTGCCATCATCGGCTTTTATCATGACACCCCCAAAATTTGTAGCAATCCTAACCTAATAAATTCATGACAAATACTATTAAAACAAAGAAACATGATTTTCGTTGAAATGAGTCGAAGAATTTTGCCTACTCTGCACTAAGTATAATGAACAATAAGGTATGGGGCCGCAAAGCTTGTCGGCTAGTTTACAAATAAAACCGCATTTCTAAACTTGCTTTGCTCATACATCAAATCTACATGAGAAACATAATAACTGCGAACTGCTCTATTTTTCTTATATTCTTTTTTCTCCTTTGTCACTCACTTAAAAGAGAATATATTAAATTAATCTTGACTCCATGGCAGCATGGTTACCATGAAGTCAGTTACTTACTTGAATGGCAACTTGGTGCAACAATGTGTAAAAATACTATGCATGCATTACAGTACACCTACCATAATATAAGGGGAAATACATCATTAATTATTATTTCTTTGTGTAGTAAAGTATATTTACTTTTTCAGCTAACAATGAGTTTGTTAACGTCCATATCTAAAGTTCAGAAACAGCCACTGATGAATATTGCAGATACTATTTTACCAGAAATATTAACTTTGGTTCAGTCACCCCTTTTACAAGGTAATTGATTTTGGTTGTATGCTTTTATTTTCTTTTAAAGAATGTTTACATTGTCTTTCCATAGCAGCATTCTTGATTCTTACTTCCGTGTACGAAGTAAAAGAAGTATTGTAATTGAAAAAATCCATCCTTTTAAATTTATTTTCAGAAGTTTGTATGATGTGTATACATGCAGACATACATATTGCATGTACAATCTATTTCGAATAATTAAAGTATGGACTTTGCAAAGTATAAACGTGCACCCAGACAAGTTAAACAGTGAATGTTATTGAAAAAGTTAATGTTTTAGTATTAATAATCAGAAAGGAATTTGATTAGTTCTATAAAAATAAAATTTATTATCATTGTAGCAATATTTCAGTACATGTTTAGTTTCATTTATACAGAAATGTGTTATAAACATTATTTTCTTGTTTCTAAGTTTGCCTGCTATTTTTGTCCTAGGTGCTGCTTTAAGTGCTATGCTGGAATTCTTTCAATCACTTGTCATTTCTCCATTACCTGGTTTAGGCTATAGAGATTTATTAAGGGTAAGTATGCCTTGCAATTAAGTTTTTTCCCCCAGCTCATTTAAAGTTATTATTAAAAGTTTATTTCATTAAAGATATAAAATAATTTCTTACAGACAGGGTTCATACGCTCCTTGAAATCTATTCTAAATTTTCTAAGTATTAGGTATTAAAGCAGGGTTTGTAAGCCTCTGGGAAAATCTGGAAAATTCAAGAATTTATTTTTTAAAAAACAAATTATCTCAGTGGAAACTCGCAGAAAAAGTATTTTCATGAAACCCTGAAAAATACTTTTTTTTTTTTTTTAAATATCGCGGAGGGAAGAATATTTCTTTTGAGTTAAAACGCATATAATCCCAATTTACAGATGGTATATTTTCTGTCCCAGTTTTAATTAAGGTTTTCAACAGGCTGTATTGGTAACTTTTATTCAATTAGTAGTGCCAGATAATACAGTTAGTTTAGAATGTAAAGTACATAATTGTTAAATATCTAAGGTACTGTTTGTCTTTAATCATAACAGAGTTTATCTGTTTCTGATAAACTTTGAAATTTATAGAAATGTATTTGACAAATCTGGTAAATATTACTTAAAGTAATATGAAAGTTGTCTCTGTTATTTTTTACCCTCTTGCCTTTACTGAAAAGCCCATGCTCAGCTAATGCAGACTCGTGGCCCTTGCACTGTGCATGGAAGACTGTAATGATTTATGGATGTAACAGGGGAAAGAGAGTAAAAGCATTATTAATGTGTTTCTCTATGATTAAGTTTAAAATTCTCTATCATGTTGATTTAACATTGCAAAATAAATGTGTGCAAAATTAAAGATAATTGAAATCTGGGGGTTGGGGAGAAAACTTATTTTCAAAAGAAAACATTTATTCCAGTTATGTAGCCATGCACAAGTCCTTTTTATAAATCAAATGCAAGTTTAAAGCAATTTTTATGTAAAAAAATGTTTTAATAAATATTTTGATTACAAGTTAGTTGTGTAATTTATGTAAATAATTAAAGTATCTATGCATTAGAAAACAAGTTCATACTGCTCATTTAATTTTCATGAACTTGAAAAATGTTGTCTTAAACAGCCTTCTAAAAAGTCCTTGACTTTTTCTTTTAAGATGTGTATGAACCCTTTCTAGAGACTGCTGCTCAGTAATTTTAGTCCTAAAATTCTGCCTTTATTTATTGCAAAATGCTTTTAAAATTTCAAAATGGGTGTCTGACCAACAAGCCAGCATTGGGCAAAGTGTTTTAAAATTAGTAAAACTTTTACAATTAAAAAGGGAGATTGATTTAAATCATAGAATTAAGATCACAAAAACTACTCAATAAATTCAGACACACAAATATATTAACTTCCCTCAGTTGGGAGGGAAAAGTAATTACACTGCATTATAGGAGAAACAGGAGATTATAAGTAAATATTCTTATGTCTGTTCTCCTGTGTAATGCATGCATAAATTCTTTTGAATGCTTTAACGGTGTTGTTCGAAAAAATCATGCGATTTTGGTACATAAGTACAAATATGCTAATTATGCCAGGCACTTCAAAATTTTGAAACTGTCTCTTTACAAGCTGTACTACATACTGCAATAAACGATCCATCTGTATCAGTTTCAAAACTTTTAGAAAAAATCCTTAAAAAACGGAAATTTTCACAAAGCGTGTCACTCTCCGAAAAATCTTGCAGCTCAGATCCATGTTTAAGAATTTTTTCTGAAAATTTCACAAAAGCCACGGCTTTTTTGCTTATTGCAGTGTGTAAAGCAGCTTATGAAGAGCCATCTGGGATTTTTTGGAGACCATGGTGCTATTAGTTTATTTCAATTTGTGTACCAAGACTAAAAACAGAGTTCTTTTTTTTTCGACTTAATATTGGATGTATTATGGCACAGGTTATAATGAAATGAAAAACCAGACTGCAATATTAATATACAAAAATAATAGTATTGATAGTATCAGCATTAACTATGACATTAAACTGTTTTCAGACTTCAAATAAGTAGTTCATTAATGATTTATTAAAAACACTCAAAATGCAGGTGTTGTAGACAGATAAGTTTTTTTTTTATGAAACATTTGTAAGATAATAAAAACAGTATTTATGTTTCAACATTTTCCTTTAGTTATTTGCTAACTTGCATATATGTAAAAGTAGGTGGAAAATAATTAACTCACCCTTTTTACTTCTTTTTATAGCGGTTAACTGCCCCGGTTACTACTGTCAATGGTCAACATGGACAGGGAGCAGCACCTCAGGTTATTCACAAACAAGCTTATCATTCAATAGCTAAATGTGTTGCAGCGATTACTATTGTTTGCCCCCAAGAGGCATTGCCTGTTGTCCAGATGTTTTTACAAGAATTAGAAGTAAGTATATTTAGAAAAATTTCACTGCATTCAAATAATGTTTAAAATGATTCCCCCCCCCAAAAAAAATTATTTGAAATTAGTTAACCATTTAAAGTATTTATAATATCTAGAAATATTATTGTTTTAATTATTTAAAGCAATGATTTCCAACTGTTGGTTCGCAAACCTCTAGGGGTTTGCGAGATGTATAAAGGGGTTTGCAATAATAATACATAACAATGACTACACAAGGGGTTCACCAATTTCTTTTTAATTTTCTAAGGGGTAATAATTAAATAAATAGAAGGTTGTGAACTATTGATTTAAAGCAATAGCACTTAGAGATACATCTGTACTCTTATGTGCCACTTGAAACAAAATAAACAGAAGGAAAATGGTGACATAGAGAAACGATGGAGCAGAAAGAAAACATCAGCTTTCCACTATGGTCTATGCCCATTCGTCCTAATGAGATCTGTTGTATTTTTGTACCTGCCAAAAATATAGTTGCTTGATAGTGAAAGGCTTAGTGGCAGGTGATGCGCATTGAAGATTACTTCCTCACCACAAATAATACTCTTTGATTTGTATTGAGCTTTAAGGGTACTTAACCTAAAAAAAGTGCTTAGGCTAATAGCCATGACCTGTGGCAAGCCTAAAGACAGCAAGACTTCCTTGGTGTTGAAGGAATGTATGAAGTGGCATTTTTCCATTCCTGATTTTGAATAGCATCCAGTGTTCTCTTTTCATTTTGAGAATTCATTTTTCTCTGTATCATTCTTGAAAGTGAAGGGATATATCTAGAAATGTTAGGTGACTGGATTGAATGAAGCATATTTTTTCTTTAATTACTAAATTTTGAAAGGTCATAAAGGTGATACCTCATTATTGTTATAGCTCTGTAAAATAGTTTTACCTGTTGACAAGTTTATATGAGAATGCGCATATCCTGAATCAATGTGCATGTGTGACCAGTTTATTGTACTTTACATGCCTTACAGATTTGACTTTCAGAAACAATTTCTAACGTGTTACCAATAGCTGTATGGAAGTAAAAATACTTTAAATGCCACATATTAAAATTGCGTACCTTCTACTACCAAAATAAAGCATGATAATCTCTCCAATTATTTGTACTATTGTAGAAAGTTTTTACTGCGTCATATTAAATCAAGTTTAGTTTTTAATTTTATAAAGATGCGTCATAATTAAAGTGGAAGATTTCTTGCATACCACTCTAATTTTAAATGTTATTTTTCAGGCAAAGCGTAATGTAGACTCCGTTCACCTGTTTTCTTTACTTGCGATTGGAGAAATTGGTAAACATATGTAAGAAATTTTATTAGATTTTTAGGAACCTTTTATGCTAACTTTTAACATCTTATTTTATTCTTAAGTTTGTCTTTTTAATCCCCTACTAGTGATTTAAGCAGCATTCCAGAATTAAAGACAATTCTTTTGGAAGCCTTTTCATCACCAAGTGAAGAAGTTAAAACTGCTGCTTCATTTGCATTAGGTCAATATATCACTTTCAAATTGATTATGCTAAAATTTAAAGATGTTTAATGTACTGAATTTTATCTGAGATTACTATTTTCTTTGTATATAGGAAGTGTTGCTGTTGGGAATTTACCTGAGTATTTGCCTTTTGTATTAAGCGAAATTGAAAATCAACCCAAACGTCAATATTTACTTCTCCATTCATTGAAAGAGGTAATTTTTATATGCAGTTAATGTATGGTAAAATGATACTTATTGCCTCAAAGATGTGCCATGACTTTACCAAAAGCTTAAGTTAAATTCCAAAAGTACCAAAATTAAAAGTTAAGAATAAAAAAATATCAAACAATCCAATATCTTTTTCCTAAATCAAATGGCATAGAGGCTGAAGTAATCGTATAATGTTATTGTTCTTAACTGTCAATGACCCAGGTATCTGTCTGTGCTTCGCTGAAAGAAAATGGCGCAACGACGCCATGTAAACTAAGTAAAGAGACACAAGGAATGATTGAAGAAAACACTCTGTTAGACTTCAACAACTTACATTTATTTAAATTAACTTAATCATAACATATTTATCTAGAATAACAAATTTTTGTCTTTACAAAAATTTAAACTTGAAATACCATAGAGACTACCAATTACAAGCATTTTAAAGTTTACCCTGTGATGTGCACTTAACTTTATACTGCCAACTCAAAAAAAAAAAAAAAAAAAAATGATAGAGAAAGTAAAAGAGAAAAGAAACTTATCATGATTGATGGGATGTTAGTGGGGCCCCACATGAGTCTCTTCAAGTCGTGACTCCTTGCCAGTCCATCATCTCAAACCACGAAGTCGTCGCCGGAAATCAGATCTTAGGAACTCGTCCAATAACAAACGACCTCCTCACGACACCGCCACCGCGAGATCTCTCTCACCGCCAAATCTTCGCTCTTGATTTTTTCTGCCTCTTCACTCCAATATTCATGCGTCAATCAAGTTCGCTCATGAACTTTATTTTTTCATATCTTAGTACTTATAAAAATGTAGTAAAACTTATTTAGTTGGCGAAATAAAGATGCATTAAAAAGGAAGTTTAACTATTTCGTTGGTTATTTGATATATTTGAGGCATTTACATTTTTCATACACGTGGTTGTGTTCCTCTGCCGATTTCGATGTCTCAATCCGATCTTGATTCAATCTATCGATTTATGCAATATTGATGCAGGGAAAAAGGGGAATTAAAACAGAAAAGGCAGAATAAAAAAGTTAAAGACAGAGAAAATTTTAGCATAAAAAAAAAAAAACACTTCTAAACCAAAACTTAAAATTTAGCAAACACATTACAAAGCCAAAATATGATGTTTGTATAAAAAAAAAAAAAAAAAAATATTTAAAAAAAGAAATTGTCGGCATAAAGAAAAGGAAAAGTCGGCTCGATTTAAAAACCACATATAACTATTTTTAACCTTAATTATTTATCAAAAGTTGTAATCAAACCAATACCACATATCAAAAAGAAAAGTTTTGTTCATCCGATCTGGCAACTTGTTTTGTCGTTAGCGTTCAAAACGAATCAAAACAAACCGCGAAATTGGAAAATTTGTGCCGTGAGAGAAATAATAAACAAACCCAAAAGATAAGTAGTACAACTTAAACATTACACAAAATATTACTCTAAAATTAGTTTTTAGTACTCATAGATCGCTAAAACAAAAGTTATTTTCAAATCATAACAGATGCTGTGTGTAGCAGTTATTTTTTATGTTTGAAAAGTTTGTACATTGATAAATTTTATTGAAATAAAAAATTACAATGTTCAGGTTTTTAATGAATATTTGTCACTATTTGCCAATATAAATGTTTGAGTAATGAAATTATGTTGCAAGTCTGACAATTCTGTAGACTTTTTGAGCATTTTTATGCTTCAAAAATCACAATAGTTCTGTCTTTTTCTAAAAATTCCAAAATTTTAGTAATGTACTGACCAAAATGTGTTTATGCTTTCAATCTTTTGCTTTTGTAGAAACTTTTATGCTTGCAACACTTTGATACTTTTGAATTAAACATTTGAAAATTTAGTTATTTAAAAAATTACACTTAAATAATTAATTCTTGCTCCCCTGTAAGCAGTTAAATTATTGTTAAATTGTGCTATTGTTCATTTATGACTGAAATAAATGTTTAGTTTTCTTTTTACTATTTTACACCATGCACACACACAAGGTAAGAATAAATGTGGATAAATGTTAATGTTTCCTTTCAACAAAAAGTTGGATACTATCCCCTAGCTACCTTAAAGGAATAAAATTTTACTATGAACATTTTCAGATTATCAGCTGCCAGTCTGTAAGTCCAACAACTGTCAAACACTTACAGCCATTTATCAAGAATGTGTGGTAAGTTGTTAAAAAGTGATTTAAAAATTTATTTTTGATTTCTGTCATTCTAAATTAATTATTTTCTTTGTTAATGTCAAAAAAGTTTTTTTTTTCTTCTGGATTTAATCTCCTTTTACCATGTTCATCTGATTTGAAATATTTTAATTGCTTTGTGTTTGCAGGAGTATGCTATTTAACCATTGTGAATGCACAGAAGAAGGTACTAGAAATGTCGTTGCCGAATGTTTAGGAAAATTAACACTTATTGATCCAACTTATTTACTGCCAGAATTGAAATCTTACTTGAGTTCAGAATCACCCCTTGCTCGCAGCACTGTTGTTACAGCTATGAAATTTACTATTTCTGACCAGGTAATTTTTTTCTTCTACTGTTTATATTTTAAGAATGATTTGCATTCAAGGATTGCTGCACTCAAATTTTTATACTTTTAGATTTTTAGATTTTTTTCAAACATAAATTTGATTTTTATTATTATTGTCTATTTCAAGTTATTATTTAGGCAATATCATGCAATTATCTTCTAAATTTGTCTAAACATTTTTCATGTGATATTTTATTTCTGAATCTTGAATTGATTGTGTACGGGAATTACAATTTTTGAATAAGTTTGCAAGTTAAACAATTTTAAAAATTGTATTTTATCGTATTATTACAGCCTCAAACAATCGACAACCTTTTACGGAACTGCATTGGGGATTTCTTGAAGACATTGAAAGATCCAGATTTAAATGTGAGGAGGGTTGCTCTGGTTGCATTCAACTCAGCTGCTCACAATAAGCCTTCTTTGATTCGAGACTTATTAGACACTATTTTGCCTGAGCTTTACAATGAAACTAAAGTTAGGGTATGTTTTAATTTTTGAATTCTTAAAAAATGATACAGTGAACCTGTATACTACAGGTTATTTTTAATTATGGTGTATACTAAAAAAACTGATGTATAAATTTTTTATGTGTAATTTAAGGTGGAAAGTTTGTTTTGCTTACTTTGCAGATTATTTATTTATTTATTTATTCTTGATGATTAATTTTATTCAGTAATTTATTTTTATTTGTTGTAATTTTTGAATAAAGAGATATCAAAAATTTGTTTGCTAATAAAATGTTGCCAGACTGTCGAAAAATTTTGCAAAATCATTTGAAAACATTTTTGCTTACAAAATTATCTACATTTTCTTAGATATTCTAAATTTTTTATCCATTCTCATTTCAGGTCTATTGCATTTTTGTAATTTAAATTGTATTAATTTTACGATGTTCTTTATAACATTGTGTAATGGTAACATAGCTGCCAGCTGTTCCCAATTTGGAACTTATTTTTCCAATCTTCCTGCAGAAAGATTGATTTTTCTCTTTTTTTCAGCTTCCTGCCATCTTTTCCTGTATAATGCTGATATATATAAATATAAAAACCAATAAATTTTATTGTTTTTATATTTATATATATTTTAAATATGAAGGTTGGCATGCTCTTTTGATTTGAGTTTCAAATGTAACTTTCTAGTGTCTCAGCTCTCCCAATGTTGCCTGTAGGTCTTAGTTTTAGAAAGTTTCTTGATCAAGGGGATTAAAAGAAGGCTTAATTTTCTTATTAGAGAGGAGGTAGCACAATAGTGAGATTCACATGATTTGATAATTATGAAATTTTTATTTCTAGTCATAAAAAAACTCTTGAAATATTTTTTTTGAAAAGTAATCCCCTGTGAGTTGTTAAAACCTTGCTCATCTCATGAAAATGAAAGCACAGAGAAAAGTCTTCCTGTTTTCAAGGAAATCTCCTCCCCCCCCCCCCCCCTCCTCCTTTTTTACCACAAGCTTTTACATTTGGGGACATGCAATGATGAAACTTTAAGTGTGCTAACAAATTTTGTGTAGTAGTTTTGATAGTTAAAGTGCATTAATGTTATTTTTTATCAACTGTAGAAAGAATTAATCAGAGAAGTGGAAATGGGACCATTCAAGCACACTGTAGATGATGGGTTAGATATTAGAAAGGTATGTTTTGATAAAATATTTTATGTCTGAAAAAGTTTTAATTGTGTGTGTGTGCTATTTTAAAGTAACCATGGTTGACTTTGGTAACTTACAGATGATAAGTGGCTTACATTGATTATCACTAGGCAGTTTTATAATGTAGTTGGTATGTTATGGATCTGTAGCACGTTTAATAAAATAGGCTCTCATATGTTTATTTAAATGAAGTTTTTATTTGCTAGTTGCAGATTTGTATGGTAGGAATAATTTTCTTGCTCAATATTTCAAAAGATCTGAGAAATAAAACCTAAATAAGTTTGACTCTTATTAGTGTGGAATAGTACTATGCTGCTTTACTCATAATAAAATTATTTTTATTGTACTACCTGTGCTTCATTTGGTAAATCACCATTATGAAATGCACAGTTAAAAAAAATAAGCTAAAATTTCACTAGAAACAAAAAGGAGGTATAGAAAGCAAATAGCATTAAAAATAATCAAAAATCTATCAAATTAGTTTTGAAATCTGTTAGTATGTGTAATGGAAAAATATCTAATAGTTTCTGTATACTTATTTTTTCTTGAGATAATTGAGGAAACTCATACTCATGGTTCATTGATGAGTAGAAATAGCACTTCAATATATTTTATAGTTATCTGTATTAAAACATCTTACTTCTTCACATTCTTAAATTTTGTCATAAATATTAAAATTTGCCATTTGATACTATAGTATGAGAGAAGACTTAAAATAGCTAGAGCAGATTGGTGAAAGCAGATATGCAGACATCATCATCTTTTAGTTTTTGTGTTACTAAGTGTGGCAAATCAATATGAAATAAAATGTTTTTGCCTCTAAGCTGTTGGGTTGAAACATTTTCTCCCCATTATTATGACAGCAACTAAAAATTTGCAACTTATTTCAGTTACAATTTCATTTTTATGGGAAACTGCTTAATTTTAACGTACTACTATTTGATTTCTTTACAGGCAGCCTTTGAATGCATGTACACATTATTAGATTCCTGCTTAGATAGACTTGACATCTTTGAATTTTTGAATCACGTGGAAGATGGTTTACGAGATCATTATGATATAAAGATGTTAACCTATTTAATGCTGGTGCGATTAGCTTCTCTTTGTCCATCAGCTGTATTACAAAGTATGTATTTATATGTATATTTCATTTTATATTTTCTTTTAGTTGCTTATTGGAATCTGCACAAACTTTATTGCCTATTTTCCCAAGATTTAGAAAATAAGTTAGCATTTGGTATGCTGACGATTAAGTTTCACCCTACAAAATGTTTCTGAAGTTCTCTAATTCGCTATATGATGCCCTACTATATAATTAGCTAGTAGTCTGACGATGATGATTGTTAGTCATGTACTTTTCTCAGAATTGCTCCAAAAGTTGCCAAGCTTGGCAACTTTTGCCGATATATCATCAAATATGGTATCTTATATATGCTTCCAAATATGAAGCCAGCTTGGTTTTATCTTCCATATTTGGTGTTAAATCAACCAACTGTAATACTATCGAATGGAAATTTCAAAGATGTATAACTCATACTCTAACCAATTTATATGCAACAAAATGCTAAGTTATATATTCTAACACGTAGAAACTTAATTTTAGATTAAGTTTAACCTTTTAGAAGAACAAATATTCCCAAAAGTTTGGAACATTGCTTCTTTCTCAACAGACTGTATGCCTCAGGCAGTACAATCCCAGTTCGTAGGTTGCATTTTACTAATAAAAGTTACTAAGTACATATATGATTTATTGAAAATAAAATAAAAATTCTTGCAGCATATGCTGTGTAGGAAGAAGTTCTTGGGGGGGGGGGAGAAGGGGAAGTCCTCAACAGGGTTTGTGTACTAGTTTATCAGTAGTAGACTAAATTCTGTCTTGAACAAACCCTTTATTAAACAGACACTTGCTGTCAATTGAAATATTTTTGAGTCTTTAAATTTAGGTATACTTGCTTGCATTATTCAGTAGAAACTTGGATTTGGCAGAAAATATTTTGGGGCCACTTCAGATTTTGTTTAGGACAAGTTTTACTTCATGTATTATTTATTCAAAAAAAAAGGGGGGGGGGCATAAAGTTAAGGCTTTTATGAAAGATAAAAAAAAATTCTTAAGGAGAAAACAGATGTTTTACTGTACTACTTAATTCAACTTTGAGTGTTCGCCTGTCTGCCTATGAAGTAAGCAGTGAGTAAGTTCAATAAATTTAAATCTTTTAATACACTATAATTAAGAGGTAAAGTAATAGAACACATAATCAGCTGACCTCTACTCGCAAATATTGATTTGGAGATATTAAAGTATCATATGTACTCTTTAATGATGCGATTTAAATATCCACTAATTTTATATTATGATGTGAAAGTATGACTTTTATAGTTCAAGGCATATCATTAACAATCAAACTAAAAAAAACTGAGTCCCTAAACTAATTTAGAAATACTTTTAAAATCATCAATTTTCTTGCATATTTTATTAAGGAAATGCTAAAATTATTTTCTTAATTTAGAATCATTTCTCTATCTCCCTCTTTTTTTTTTTTTTCTTTTTCATTCCTATGTTAAAGGTGTTTCAAAAATTCACTACCTTCCTGATCAAAAGATGCATTTATTTATTTCTAGGGATAGAAAGACTAATTGAACCTTTGCGAACAACTTGCACCACAAAAGTGAAAGCAAACTCAGTTAAACAGGAATTTGAGAAGCAAGATGAATTAAAACGATCTGCAATGAGAGCTTTTGCCGCCCTGCTTGCTGTTACTGATGCAGGTTAGTATATATTATTAATGCATACATCATCTTTTAAAATAAAATTTTATTAATTGCATTGTTTTGGTATGGAATTTTTGTGATTGAATACTTAATGACTTGACTGTTTTTTGTTTCTATTGCAGATAAAAATCCTTTAATGAATGAATTTTTGGCTCAAATCAAGTCTACTCCTGATCTTCAGGCTTTGTTCGAAAGCATCCAAAAAGACTGTTCATCAGGGTCAGTGTCTGAAACAGCACTTCTCATGGACATTAGTTAGGTTTTCTTTTGAAGAAAATATTTATTTCAAAATTTTTAAAGAACTGATATTATAAATGCTTCTGGTGCAGAAAGTAGCATCCTGGTCTTTGACCAGTAAAAATGCACTCTCTTGGCGTACGTTCAAATGAGCCATAGCATTGAACCTTTTCATTTTTTCTTCTTTACAGATTTTAACATAATTTCTTTTTATTAAGTTTTTTTTATTTTTTTTTTAAATTTAGGAATGTTTAAACAACACCTTAAATTTTTAAGCTACATATTGCTCTAATATTTTGAATTTGCTTTCCTAGAATTTGTAATGTATAAATATTCTGACAATAAATATCTTGTTAACTTTCTATATTGTTTGTACACGTGCCTCTGTGTTTGGCCAGAGTATGTTGTGTTGAAAAAATACATGTTTAATAATAAAATGCATTTTTCACGACTTGTTTTTTTATTTCTTGTGCTATTATTAATTTGTATCAAAGTTTTGGAGGTGTTTTAATTATTTAAATCACCTAACAAAAGTTGGTTTTAAGTTCTTTTATTTTTTTTTTTTTTTCAAATCTGCTTTTTGGTTTACTACCCCAAAGACAAGAAATAGTTGTGAGTTGCAATTTTTCTCTTGCTAAATTAGTGGATCTTTAATAGAATTAGTTTTTGTCATGGGCATGCACACAACTATAGGGGGAAAATGAGGCACTAAAATTAACTTTTCCCCTTGGTGACTTAAACTAGCTGCAGTACTAGTTATAGCAGCTGATGAAACACCAATAAAGTTTTGACCATTCTGGACCATGTTTACAACTATCCCATACTTTCTAATTTATTTGATTAAAATACCACAGAATACCTCTTCTAAGTAGATTGATCATGTAATAAAGTTTTTGGGGCTCAAAGAAAAGTTTATTTTGCATTAAAAAAGTATTTATTGCTGAATTTGGACTAGAACAGCCTTAAAAGTGTTCCATCATTGAATAAAGTCAAAAAATAATTCAAAAGTTGCTAATAGCCAGCCATTAAATTTATTTTATAAAACAGTTTTACTTTTCGTCACTATAACCATATACAAATCATTCCACCCCTCCTTTCACCTGTCACTATCATCAAACTATCATTTTCCTTAATGGACTGAAATGCCACTAATTGTAGATTAAATTGAGGCCCCCATAAAAAAAGATATGTTCTTTCTCCTTGATTAGATTTTATAAAATATGTGAAAAGGGAACTGGAGCTAAAACCTCAAATGTGTGGGAGGGAAACTATTTATAGGCTATGCTTCTGCCTAACAATCATTTTTCTTTAAGAATGATTGTTAGACAGCTTCGAAAATTCGCAGCTGTCTAAATGAACAATCTGTATTTTTCTATCATAGACTATGTATATAAATTATACATTTTTAGTACAATGTTGAAATTTATTAACTTAATCCACTGACACCATGGGTGCTCATGAAGCCTGGTAAACAGACGAGGGGAAAAAAATAAAGTAGATGGCTGTTTGATAATTATGCTTTCTTTGGAAAAATTGTGTCATTTGCAGCTGCAGTTCAGATAGCTGGTACATGTATGCAAAGTTATAAAAAAAAGTCTGACATTAAAATGTTAAGCCCCCAACCCTCCCCGAAAGAAAAAGCAGGCAAGTTAATTTCATTTAAGCTGTTTTTTAAACGCTCTCTTGCATTATAAGATATTTTAAAAATTCTTTTTATGTAACTTACTTTATTTAAGGTTTCTTACAAACTTACTGTGCTCCAGCACATCTAAGAATCACATGTGGTGCTGAAAAGTTACCTTAGTGCACAAGTTTTAATCACCTTTAAAAATGTCTTGAAGTGTTTGTCAAAAATTAACTATTTGAATTAATTGATGTTTTATTTAGAAATGAGTCCTATTTTCAATTAAAAACAAAAATCTGAGAAGCAATCCCATTGTGCATAAACTGCTATAAAAAATTTTAAAATTGAGATATTACCTTAGCTGAGAAACACCCCCTAGAAAATGTACAATCTCATCAATAGATGAAGGGGCTTTATGCCCAGCTTATCGTTTTCAAATTGCTAGTGAAATTGCTGTCCTTTTGATGTCACAATTATTATGTTAGAAACTAAGTGAGATTTACAACATCTGGTAAAATTATGTTTTGGGAGACATAATTCTACAGATTCTCTTTCTGATCAGAAATAATTTCTGATTTACCAAGAATGGCTTGAGAAAAGTGAAGTATTTTAGCTGGTTATAGAAATTCGATTTTACATTCCGATGGGCATACTATGTGCAATGAGTCCCAAGCGTAAAAGAGATTTAATCTTCCTAACATAATTAGAGGAAATTAGTATTAATTGAAGCACAGCATTTTCTACTGAGCAAGTTTACATTCTAAATTACATGCGGCCTTATTAAATTTTCATTTATCATGATTAGTTAAAAGATGATACTGTACTTTCCAGAGGTATTTGCAGATTGTTTCATGAAGAAAGTGTAACAGTATGCATTGACTTCCATGTTAATATGTAAAAGAGATTTTCACAGAGGAGTCAATGGGATCGTCGGAAGCTCCCTGTCTCCATTAAGTAAAAATCGCCAAATTTGCACATTTGTGTTTTTGAAATGGTGATAGCGATATGTTATTGAAGTTTATAAAATAATTCTCTATGAAAAACAGTATGTAGCATCCACAGTTCTTTTACAGGAGTGTACAAAATAATTTTAATTTATTGAGGTCTAAGACGGGGTTTCTACAGACCTAGAAAGTCAGGGAAATGAATTTTGGCCAAGGAAAATCAGGGAAATGAATTTTGGCCAAGGAAAATCAGGGAAATTTGAATAAATTGAAGAAAGGTCAGGGAAATGCAAGCATATTTGAATTTTGCGGCAAAATCAAGAAAATACTTCCTGTTTGAACCTAATTGTATAAATTGTTTCCTTTATTAACATACCTTGTTCATTTGAAATATTCTTAATTTTATCCTAAATCATTAATTATCAAACATGGCTTTTGTTAGAATCCAGTGATCTTAAATAATATTTTTGTGTATATTGATTTTATTATTATTTATAAAAAGGGGTCAAAATATATAAAGTTATTAATTAAAGGATGTAATATTAAAAATAGAAATGCAAAATTCAGGAAAGCGCACTAGATAAAAAGTCAGGGAAGCAAAAGCTGTGAAATCTGTAGAAGCCCTGTAAGATACCTTCATTATTTACAAGTACATTTTAAAGAAGTTCATTGATTTCAAACAAACAAAAGTAAATAATATTCTGATGTTTATAAAAAGTACTTTCTTTCTGGCAAAGAATATTTTGTTACAAAAACTGCTGCTTTTCTTTGACTTCACTAAAAGTTGCTGGACGAATGACGGGTTTCTACGAACGTCAAAGTGTTGAGATCAGAACACATGTGTGGAAAGTTCCAGGAGCTTGCTGATTCATCAGAATGAAATATAAACTTTTATTGCTTCTAGAAAGTCTTTGAACAGCCACCTCAGCACAGTTCTAAAGCAGGGTTTCTATAGACCTGGAAAGTCAGGGAAATGAGTTTTGGTCAGGGATTTGGGGAAAAAGTCAGGGAAATTAGCAGAAATTGAAGAAAGGTCAGGGAAATGCAAGAAAAATTGAATTTTGCGGTAAAATCAAGAAATATTTGCTGTTTGAACCTAAGTATAGAAATTGTTTTATTTTCATTTTCTTATTGAACCTGATAAATAATTTTAAAATGTGTTCTTTATGAGCATATCTTGTGCAGTTGAAATAGGCTTAATTTTATCCTAAATTATTATCAAATAGGGTTTTTGTTAGAATCCAGTAATGTCCAATAAGATTCTTGTATATATTAATTTAATATTATTATTATTTGTAAAACAAGGGGCAAAATATATAAAAATTATTAACTATAGGATGTAATGTTAAAAATAGAAACTCAAAATTTGGGAAAGCACGCTAGATAAAGTCAGGGAAGAACGTGATAGATGTCAATGAAAGTCAGGGAACCCTGTAGAAACCCTGTAAAGTCACAACTTTAATTCATAGTTAATTGAACACAGCAGCTTCCAACAAAAATCCATTTCTCCTATTTTGAAAACACTCTACAAACAGTGCACTCAGTGGAGTATTGAGCAGATCCGTCACTGCTCCACAACTTACAATATACGAGGTGATTCATAACTCTTGTAAAAATACATGTAAGGTGTGGTAGAGGGAACAAGATGGTTTAGAATCATGCAGCAAAGATGGGCGGAAAACTGTGTCTTTGCGTACCTGTTAATCTTGGTACAATCTTGGAATTATCCTTGTTCCAATCTTATCCTCAACATCTTGGAATTATTATTATCTGTCCGATCATGGATCATTAAAAGATAATGGATCTTTCAAAGAAAAGACATTGAATAAAACTCAAGATTGATTACTAAGTTGCAGAATTAATTATTAATTTGACTATTAGCAGGTAAATGAAAACAATGTTTTTGACCCCATATTGTAAGGCGATTCTGAAATTTTTATCCCCTCTACTATCTCTTGCATGTTTTCTACAAGAATTATGAATTACTCTATATACAACATTTCACTATCCTAACAGTGGACACAAGTGACTTTCACTTACTGCTTTAAAAAAAAAAAAACTGTTGTAGACACCACGACTTCCTTGTATGTTTATTAAATCAAAAATATTTTTGGCACATATCATCTAAACTTCTTTTATTTGAAAGAGATACAATACTGCAATAGTACTAAAGTTTAATGGTTTCTATCCAAATATTTTAGTTATCGCCAAACTGAGTCCAGTTTTAAAGACTTTATTATCAGGACTTTAATTTGTCGATACTTTGCTAAAAGCTGCTAAGCTTGAGATACTTTGTTAGGTTTCAGGAATAGCCGAAATAGTGATTAACCACAGACTTTTAATGAATTGAAGGTTAAAGTCTTTGATTGACCCTGCAAATAAATTAGCAGTAGATTGCAATCAAAAAAGAAATGCACAGTTAGCTGGTACAATAGTTCTAAACACAAATTTTGGTGTACGTGTTATTATTCTACAGTTAAGTTTTAGTTATGCAAAATATATGACTATTTTTGCATCAAATTTGGCCAAAACGATCAGAGTTGTCTAGAATTTAAGCATGGCCCTAACAATGCTGACTACAGACATAACATATGGGAGATGTCCATAGAACTTAATGTACTATCAAAATTCTTTTGGGTGACCCTATAAATTATTCAGTTGATTGGAATCGAAAAGAGGTGCTTAACTAGATGCTACAACGACCCCAAATATGAAATTTCAACTTTCTACAACTAAAAGCTTTTAGATATGTGAGTTACGTACATATGTAGATACATACACACATGCATGAGATAAACTTGTGTTTCATCAAAATAAACTTGTTTCATCAAAATGGATTGTACATGCATTTATACAGACATACATACATGCAGATGTTGAGATGCCTTGCAAAAACATTTGAAAGTAAATTTAGAGTTATTCAAAATTGATCATCAAAATATGCATACTGAAATTTTTCGCCTCATTATATCAGGTTGTCATATTATCAAAGTTTTCCGCCATATCTGCCTGAAAAACTAACTTCTAACTCCTTGGATAACTGTTTTAGAACTTTCGGTACCAAACCTGCACAGTGTCACATTATACAACAATAGTACTTAAAGCTGTACTCATAATTTGTTGATATTCTAGAGCTGACTTTTTGCAACACAACTGGAAGTTAATGATGGTTCTAATCCTCTAGAGCTATAGTTCCATTTGGAGACACCTTGTACTTAATGATAACTATATTTTTAAGAGATTTCACAACACAGTGTTATAAAGTAAGCCTCTTTCTTTCAAATGTCAAAAATACTTCGACAAAATATGAGCCAATACGACAATGCGAACTGTGTTCTGACGATGTTTGCGGCGGCGGGAAACTTTCGTTACAACCTATTACTTCCTTTAGCTTCATACTCAGAAGTAAAAAATCTGATGTAGACACCACATGACTTCCTTGTACATCTGCTAAATCATAAGTGTTTTCGGTACACTATCATTCAAACTCATTTCACTTGAAAGAGATACAATACTGCAATAATACTACAGTTTAACGATTTCTAGCCAAATATTTGAGATATTGCCTAGCTTGATTCAGACTTAAAAACTTATTTTTGGCATTAAATTTGATGATGCAACACCAAAAGCCACAAAGCTTGAGATAGTTGCGAGATTTTGGGCATAGCTAAAAAAGTGGTTGATCACAGATTTTTAATGAATTGAAGGTATCCATAGACGTTAGTGCACTGAAAGTCTATTGGGTGACCCTGTAAATCAATTACCCAGCTGGTTGCAATCAAAACAAGAAAGGCAAAGCATGTAAAGCTAATTGATTATAAAACATTTTCCAATACCACAGTATTTTTCGTCAAATTTAGCAATGTATTGTACCTATATCAGGCAAGGCTTTAGAGATAATCTTAAAAAAAGTTGTAAATCAAAATCAATTTAATTTTGCAAGACCCTGTTAAGGGACTTAAAAGGTGAAAAGTTATTACCATCTTTTAACCGAAGAGTAACTGACAGGGAGAGTTGAGGAATGAGCTTTTTCAAGGTCTGACAGTCTTAAGTTAATATTTCACACACTAAAGTATCAAGATTGCAGTTTTGTTGCATGTAAGTCAGTTAATTAGAGCACCAGATACAAATTTTCAAAATTTTATTAAAATCACCATTTCTTATTGGTCTCAACTTTTTTTTTTTTTTTTTTTCCCCCTAACATAAATGAAAATTTCACCAAGCTGGGTTCATTTTTTGAAGGAAAGGAAATTGAAACAAATGCAAATGTATGTGAAACAAGAATGCATTTTAAGAATCTATCAATAGTAAACATTGAAACAATGGAAAGTTTACTAAACCATAATAGCTCATCTAATTTCAGCAAAGTAATAGGTGAAATCAGTGTAAAACCATGTGCAACAATAATGATTTAAATAATGTATCGATATTAAACTTTGCAACAATAAACTAAACAGTCTACTTAAACATAATAACAGAATGGGATTCAACAAAGAGAAGTAATTGTTCAATGTAATGTAAAAAAATGTGCGGTAACAATGCTTCTTAAGAATGTATCATCAATAATAAATATTGAACTAATGGACTCAGTTGTCTACTTTAAACAACAACAACAAAAAACAGAATGGGATTAAACAAAGAGAAATAAATGCTTAAGTTAGTGCAAATGTGTGTGCCACAGCAATGCTTTTTAAGAATGTATCAATAATAAACATCCAAACAATGGACTCAACAGTCTATTAAGGCGTAATAATGCAATGGGCTTCAACAAAGAGAAGTAATGGTTGAAATCGATGCAAAAGTATAAGGGACAAAATGCACTTTAATATTGCATTAATAATAAACATTTAAACAATGGACTCAATAGCTTACTAAAACATAAAAGCACTTTTAGTTTTAACAAAGATGCGATTGTTAAAAATAATGCAAAAATATGTGGAACAACAATGCTTTTTAAGAATGTATCAATAAAAAAATCGTTCAAACAAAGGACTCGACAGTCTTGTAATAACACAATGGGCAATAGGAGTAGTTTTTGAAATCAATGCAAACACATAAGGGGCAGCAATGCGGTTTAATAATGTATGAAGAATTAAAAAAAAAAAAAATGAATTTGATAGTCAACTAAAACATAAAAACACATTTAATTTTAACAAAGAGAAATAATTGTTAAAAATAATGCAAAAATATATTCAACAGCAATGCTTGTTAACAATGTATTAATGATGAATATTGAAACAATGGACTTGGTAGTCTACTAAAAAATTACAGAATGGGATTCAACAAAGAAAATTAATTGTTTTAATGAATGCAAATGTACGTGCAACAACGATGCTTTTGCAGAAGGTAATAATAATAATATTGAAACAGTGGGCTCATCAGTATATTAAAACGAACTTAATGGGTGTCAGCAAAGATAGCTAACTGTTGAAATCGATCCAAAAATATATGGGACAACAATGCATTATAGCAATGTATTTGTAAACATTTAAGGGGTGAATTCAACAACTAAAACATAAAAACATTTAATTTTAACAAAGTGTTTAAATATGTGCGATAACAATGCTTTTTATGAATGTATCAATGATAAATATTGAAGCAAATGACTTAGGAGTCTACTAAAACAAACATGACTGAGTTTGATTTCAACAAAGCAATAGTAAATGTTAAATCTAAGTAAAAGTACTTGCGACAACAATGCTTTTTAGAATGAATTCACAGAATCGGTTTGAAGAGAGAGAAGTAATTGTTAAAAACAAGGGAAAAAATGTGAGACAACAATGCTTTGTGAGAATCAGCAATAAATATTGAAAGAATGGAGTCTTCTACTAAAATAAGTAACAGAATGGGGTTCAACAAAGAGAAGTAATTTTTTAAATCAGTGCAAATGTAGTGTGCCAACAGTGCTTTTTAGGATGTAATTAAAAATAATAACAATAATAATGAAACAGTGGACTCATGAGTCTAATAAAACGTGACAACAAAACGGGTTTGAACAGATAAGTAATTGTTTAAATCGATACAAAAGTGTATGCTACAACAGTGCTTTTTAAGAACGTACCAATAATGAATTTTGAAACAATGGATTTAACAGTCAACTAAAACAAACAAATCAAAATGGGTTTCAACAAAGAAATATCAGGTTGTAACGAAAGTTTTCCGCCATTTCTGCCTGAAAAACTAACTTCTAACTCCTTAGATACCTGTTTTTGAACTTTCGGTACCAAACCTGTACCGTGTCACATGATACAACAATAGTACTTAAAGCTGTACTCATAATTCGTTGATATTCTGTAGCTGACTTTTTGCAACAGAACTGGAAGTAAATGATGGTTCTAATCCTCTACAGTGATAGTTCCATTTGAGACATCTTGTTCTTAATGATAACTATATTATTTAGATTTCACAACACAGTGTCATAAAGCAAGTCTCTTTCTTTCAAATGCCAAAAATCATTTGACAAAATATGAGCAAATACGCCAACGCGAACTGCGTGCTTCCGATGTTTGCGGTGGCGGGAAACTTTCGTTACAATCTAATATAAATTATTGAAGTTAATGCTAAACTATGCACGACAACAATACTTTTTAAGAATCTAGTAATAATAATATTGAAACAATTGACTCTACAATATATTAAAACAAATATAATTCAGTGGGTTTCAATAAAGATGTGTAATTGTTGAAATCAATGCAGAAATATATGGGGCAGCAATGCATTTCAATAATGTATCAATAATAAACGTTGAAATAACGGACTGATTTAACAGTCTACTGAAACTAAAGGCACATTTAATTTTATCAAAAGGAAGTCAAAAAAGACAATCAAAAGGTTAAAAACATGCAAAAATATGTGCGACAACAATGCTTTTCCAGAATTTATCAATAATAAATATTGAAACAATGGAACCACTCTTCTACTGAAAAAACAAAAACATCCGGATTCTAGAAAGAGAATTAATTGTTTAAATTAGTGCAAATGTACGTGCGATTACAATGCCTTTTAAGGATTCAATAATAATAATATAGCAATAATGGACACAGCAGTATAATAAAACAAACATAACTGAACGGGTTTGAACGAAGAGAAGTGATTGTTGAAATCAATGCAAAAACATGTACGACAATGATTTTAAAGATTGTATCAATAATAAACATCCAAACAATGGATTCAGCAATCTATGAAGGTGGAATAACGCAATGGGCTTCAACAAAGAGAAGTAATAAGTTTCATTGATCATCAATTAAAAAGTTCGGTGATTTTGAGACAATTGTTTTTCTTCCGTTCTAATGGCCGGGTCAGCGGCCTCCTGCAGACTTGACCACTGCGAGGGCCACAAATGTTGGTCATTTCATTATGGAGGGGCCTATTAGGCAAACCAACGTTGCCCTCTCTGAGAGGACTCTGAGAATTCTTTTTTGAACCAATTCCAGATGAGAGACATAGGACCAGGATTGGCTCTCCCACCAGGTATCATTTAATGTGTTAGTGGATTAAGGCCGATTGACTGCACTAGGGTCCTAGGCCTATAGGGGGGGGGATTGCCCTCTGTGGTGGACTTTCTAAGGGATCCCAGCCCGTATTTACGCGAGGTTTCGGAGAAAACCACGGAACGACTAGGCCGACAGGCGCGACCGGGGTTTGAACCTGGCACCTCCCGCCTTCCAAATTCGGGAGCAGAACCTCTCAGCCATTGGTGGAGCTGAGGTATCGTTTCAACACGGAGGACATTGGATCCACGACAGATTTTACGTGCACCAGCTCCCTTTAGTGTATACGGCTCCACATCAGTCTAGCTCCAGCCGAGAGACGTTCTTAAACTCCCAGTCCCAAGCACTGCCAAAGCCGGTGCTGCTCCACTTTCCATGTTCTTAGGGGAACGGAGCTTAGCGACTTGGCCACTGTGGGACTTCTGAGAGAACCTTTACTTTTAGTTAATTTACTGAGACTGCAGATAGTGCATAAACGGATTTACGAATGCATTTCAGGAAAACTCTAATCATTTTTCAGAGACATTTTTAAACACGGAAATTCAAACCTTAAAAAAAAAAAAAAAAAAAAAAAAAAAAAAAAAAAAAATCTGGAGTGACTCCACTTGAGTTTCCAAAAAATTACAATTACGATCATTACCAAGCATTTAAATAAATTTTAATCGATGAATCATTCAAACATATATACCAAATTGAAGCTCAATCGAATGCGCCGTTTAAACGCTAGCGCACTTTCAAGAATTTCTTCCCATAGGCCATAATGTAAAAGAAATCTTTGTCGTTCCCCTGTAGAATAACTAAGTCCTATGCACACCAAAATTAATACCGGTCTTGCGACGGTGGTTTGTAACATATATATACCCAATT
The DNA here is from genome assembly GCA_038373885.1 of Cheiracanthium punctorium. Lineage (NCBI taxonomy): Eukaryota > Metazoa > Arthropoda > Arachnida > Araneae > Cheiracanthiidae > Cheiracanthium > Cheiracanthium punctorium. Next base: position 602,280 of record JAWZYV010019464.1, read on the forward strand.
TGAGCTCAATCGAATGCCCCGTTTAGGAGCTATCGTGTTCACTCACACACACATACATACATCTCGTAAAAATAGCATAAATGAATTCGGAAGACCTCAAAACGTGTCAATACACCAAAATCTCGAAATCGAATTTTTTTCATGATTACAATACTTTCCTTGGTACATGTTCAGAAAGTAAATATATATATATATATATATATACTAGCGGACCCGACAGACGTTGTCCTGTACACACGTATTAAATACGAAAATTTCAAGCTGTAATAATCTGGACCGTTTTGATGAAAACTTTTTTTAAATTTGATGAAAATACTTCCCGGAGAAAACACATGGCTGTGTGGATAAGACACTCAAAATTGTACACCGCTGAAGTATAAAGGTCCTGGGTTTGGGACCCATCACCTGGCTGTCGATTTAACGGTGTAGAGTTTTGGTCGGTTTTTTCCAGTTGAAACATGGATACACTTTATAACTCCTTAGAAAGTCTTCCGATCAAGTCCCCCATCCTAGGCATAGCGTTGTAATAACAACAAAACAAACAAACCCAGAAAAAAATCGCCTAATGAATACAGCTATTTATAGCAGTTTGAAAAAAGGTATCATTTGAAATTTTATGCTCTTGTTACCCAAGTGATCTTATTTGCAATTTGGAAATTTATGAACTTTAAGAAACACATTTACGCACAGTTCTTCCACGTGCTTTTAATGTGACGTAAAACTGACATAATTTCCACCCTGTTTCATGTTTTTCAAATGCACACTGCTCTGAATTTCGTTTAAAAGGTGTAAATCATTTTATGCGGGAGAACTCGCCAAACATGGCAATCTATTGGGTTGGCAACAAAGTAATTGCGTTTTCTTGTATAAAATTCAAGCAAATAAGTTTTCAACAAGTTTTTAATTACAGGTAAGCTGTGCCTGAACATACGATTCATATTTGTTACATTTTAAAGTAAGAATTTCACTGGCAGTATTTTTTTTCGTCCATAAAACATGGCCACCCTCCCCCTTTTTTCGCTTCTATCCTCCTTAGAGGATACTATTAAAAATGTCCTGAAATTAATTTTTAGGTATTCGTGACTGCTGTCTTTTACAGAAAGAATTTCACGGTTATCTCTATTATTATTTGAGATCACGCGGGATATGTAAAAAGAACTTTTTGGCCCCTTACCCCCCCCTAAGATTACGAATTTTGGAAAATGCTCTCTGATCTAGCACTTATGTTGAAGAACTCACGTACGTGCCAAATTTCGCATAATAAACTTCAGTAGTTTTGCCCATGCGAAATATTGACATACGGAAAAACGCAATTACTTTGTTGCCAACCCAATAAATGGTCATTTTTCAGTTTAGGCTGCATAGTTTGATAATCTCAGCTAGTGTAGTTTTGGGGGCAGTTAATGCTCGTTGTAGAGCAGTCTGTTTATTGAAATGTCTGTTTTTGTTCATTTTCAAGATGCACGGTCACATGTATAACTGTAGGATATCTTTCGTGTATAGGAAAATTGAAAATGCGCCAAATTGCTTCATTGTTGTCATCATACAGTAGCAACAATGAAGCAATTAATTTGGCGTTTGATAACGCGCTATTTCGTCGTAACGCAATTTTAGCTCTGCCTACCGGATCCAATTGTGAATCTAAACAATTCTCGAATCAACATAATCACGCACCCAAAATTTCATAAAAATCCGTCCAGCCGTTTAGGAGGAGTTCAGTCACATACACACGAACAGAAGATTTTTATATATAAAGATAAACTTTTCAAATATGTCTGAAATTGTAAAAAAAAAAAAAAAAAAAACTCGCAGAAAATAGCTGCCTACTAGGTTTACGTACACCCTCATTGGAGGGATTTTTTTTTTTATGGCGTCGTAATTCTCAATATAACTACATAACTTTTAAAATTGCCTTCCATTTTTATTTCCTGCATGCATCGACTTTATGATGCATAAAACTAGACTTTTATATATGTATGCTGCTAAGAAGAAATCCATACCCAAAAATTATTTCAAGGTCACGTGAACATTTATTTTCTTAATCTTCAAAGGAAATAAACTACTGCTTGCAAATTAATCGGCGTAACCATAGCAACTGCAGTGCTTTGGGGGGGTTATCGGGCTTAACGGCGGAAGTAAACTCTCATGAATTGACTTGAATCGGCTCTCGGTTTTTATTTATTTATTTTTCTTTTCTTTTCTTTTGAAAAATCGAACTTTATTTTTTCGAAACTATAATCGGATGCATGGAATATTTCAAAAGAATGAATGTTCTTTTTTAAGAATGCAGTCTCTTCTGGTGGATTTTGACGTAAAATGTTTTCGGATTTCTCGAATTTCTGAATTTGTGTTTAAACAAGAGTGAATTCAGGTTCAGAGTGAATTTACTGCTTTCTTAGTCAGGTATCGACTAAGAAAGGAGTAAATAGGACAGTTTCCCCGGCCTCTAAGTTATAAGCCCCCCCCCCCCTCCACACACACACACACACACACACACACCACCACTAAATTAAGAAATGAGATATTTTTACTTTATTACAGAAATGTGTCAACTTTTCCTAAGAAATTTACCAGCTAAAACTTCAGTTCTTTATAAAGCTCTAATGTTACGCTAAATCATTTTTTAATATACCACTAGCTGCTTACCCGTTCTCCGCACGGTAGGAAACGAACATTTTCCTTACACGTATAATTCGAACTAAAACCAGTAATGCGGAATCTCAAAAAGTGAAAAATTTCTTGAATCGTGACTAAAAGTTGACGCCATGAGTGCAAATCTGATATGAATGCAAGATGATGACACAAAAATTATGTCAGTGTCACTGGCTATCAAAAAATGAAGAACTTTACTGTAGGCAGACAAAACTTTTCATTTTCGAAATGCCCTATTTCTACATCATGTAATGTTTTTTAGGTTTAATTTATAGCATTAATATACACCACATAAATAACATTACATGATCTTGACAACTATTTTATTTATCTTGCATTTCGTAAAAAGAGTGGAGAATGCATTAGCGCAGTTATGTTATACATGACTTTGTTGAATTTTACCTAAATTAAAAAACCTACATGAAACAATGGATGCACCATTTACATTAAAAGCCAAAAATGCACCCTGTTCCCGTGAAGATCATGTCGCTTTTGTAAATGAACACGTTCGTGACGTAACTTCTGTGAAAAAGTTTATTACCCTTACTGAACTCTTAATGCAATATCATACTTGTTACATAAAACTGACGTTGATCTCACTGTCAGTTCGCATTAAATAAATAACTAATTTCAGATTTTATTTTTAACAGATTAGTTGAATAGTATCGAATTCAGTATCTTACAAAAATCTGGAGTCGTTTCTAGAGTTCTTCCTTTCTGTAACTTGAAACAATATAAAAAATAAATAGAACTTTAAGATAACGCACTTCTATGGAAATATTCTAAGCACATTGGATCCCGTTATTCGGAAAGATTCCACAAACGCCATAGAAACAGCCAGTGGCGCACACAGGTTTCTCTCTTGGAAGAGGTCCAGCTCCTATAAAGTTGCAACACCAACCAACCAACTAAGAAAATGCGTAACAAAATTTTTCTCGTGACCATGGCTACCTTTTATAAAGACCCCCCCCCCTCACTTCAATATACTTATACTGCAATATGTTTCTATTATGTTTTTATTTTTTTAGCTGATAGAAGTAATATTGAAGATCAATCAGCTTTATAAAGCTAGGGATATAATTATAAAGCTAAGATTCAAAGGCTTTATCAAATATTGAAATATTTGATAAAGCCTTTTAACCCTTTGACGCTCAACCCTTTCCCAATGCTGAAAAAAGGGCAACCGTTGCCATCGTTCGACTTAACGACCAGCAAGATGGCAGACGATCGAAACGTTCATCGCGTGTCACAGATCTAGAAACCCTTTTTTGACGACAGCTGGCTGTGCCGCAAGTGTTTTATGGAACAAGGATACTTACTATAGGATACTATCTTCGGGAACGGCCTACCTATTTGGTTTAAAGCATGTTTTAGTTCCTGAAGTGACCTACTGTCCTGCTGAACCCTAGCTCCAGGCTCAGATCCAGCAAGCAGCGGTTTCCCTCATTTTTATTTTATTTTTTTTTTACAGCACAATTTTTTGATTATAATTGGTAAAGTACATCAGTGTTATACAATATAAAAGCAGTTAGTTTACAATGGTTTACAATTGCTCACAATATTGTTCTTAGTAATATTTGACCATAACTACATATATTTAACACGTTCTTTTCTTTTTTTCTTTTTTTACAATTTTGAAAGTTAAAAAAAGTAAATAAATATCTAAAAGTAAACAATAGGCTTGAGAATGATAAACTTTTAAAGTAATTTTATGGAACAAAGAAAGAAAACACGTTACACTCATGAATTATGATGCCCATTCCAAACAGTATTTAAAATGCCTGTGCGATGTAGTTGGAATATGCCTGGCGAAGATTGTAAAACAGTTTCAGTGAGCGATTTTATGATAGATTTAGATTCCAAGACGTGTTTTGTGGTACAAGAAAGAGTTGATTCCTAATTTGACGCTCCCACTCTCGCCAATCCAGAAAATCGCCGCACTTTGGCGAACTTTGCAATCATGGGTCTCTATAGGAGTTATGCACGAGCTTCAACGCTCCCAAAAGAACTAGATGAAAACTAAAGTGAACATGTTAGCGATAAACGCACCCGTTAAGGAATTTGAAGGCACTTAATTATTAAAACTGCATTAGTTGCCAACCCAAAATAAATAAAAATGTAACGGAATGCTGTACTTCCATGTTGTTCCAAATCGCCATTTTAATTCTAAATTACGGCTGATACATAAATACAAATAATTTAACCAATTGAATCAGAAATAGAAAGTAAATTATAGTTTTCGTTAAATATATTTACCAAGTTTGCCAACTAGGTATCTAAATTTGCCAAGTTTAACAGAATTTGCGAGTGTTTGGGGGGAGGCTCCCATCTTTCCCCTTTTTTAGCAAGGGCCCTGCTGACAAGTTGTAAAAATTTATCGATTTTTCTTTTTTTTTTTACATCATAAACGATATACTGATAGTACTTGAATGAAGTTTGACACATACAAAATTTTTTGCAGCTGCAATTGCGCCTCAGAAGGCTTCAAAAACACTTCATTTTAAATATAGTTCTCAGAATTTTTTGAGAGAGGGTTCCCGAATGAACAAGGGATTAATTAATATGAATGATGCATATTAATTAATAGATCAATATTTTATGAATGCATTAATTATCAATCATAATTAATTAATATTAATTAATTATAACACCATACCTCCCCCATACCCAAAAGTTCAACACATCCTATTATTTATCGGTTACAGAATAACCCGGGCCCCCCTTCTCTTGAGACGGGCGGGCCCCTACCCTCCCAGTCCGGGCCTGCCTGGCGCCCTGCAACTTTCACGTGTTCGGGGAAACTCAAAGGGCATTTGGATGGAAAGCAATTTTCCAACGATGGCCAGGTTTAGACATCCAGTGTTCTAAGCTGGTTCTGGGACCAAGGAGCGATATTCTATCATCAAGGCATCTAAGGATTGGTGGAACGTTCCGACAAATGTCTGCAGCGACTGAGAGATTATGTAGAGAAATTGTGTGCTGTATGTGTGTCATATTGTACTGGCAGCTGGCTGTGCAGCTGCCGTAAAAAAAAAGGGTCTCTAGATCTGTGGCACGCGAAGAACGTTTCGATCGTCCGCCATCTTGCTGGTCGTTAAGTCGAGCGATGGCAACGGCTGCCCCTTTTTTCAGCATTGGGAAAGGGTTGCGCCTCAAAGGGTTAAAAAGCACTCCACATACTTTCTACTTTCTTCCAACAATCATTCGAAGAATATTTGAAAGAAAATACTGTATTACATAAAGTTTCTTCAGACGTTTCTGCTAAGAAGGAAATCATTTATAGCACATCCTTGCAACATTTTGTTAGATACTTATATCAATAAAAGTGATATTTCACCAGTTTTGCTACACGGAAGTTCTTAAATATTGTTTAGAAATTCGAAATGAAAAAAAGGGTCTTCAAGTATTTATCAAAATGTTGTGAGCAGAAGCATGCTTGAAAAAAAAAAAATAATAACGAAAATAATAATTTTTATATCCGAGGATTTGAATTAGAGTTTGTATACTTAACTCCATAGTAAAAAAAGCGAATGTTTTCCCATCTTTCACTTGAAATCCAATTTTCACTTCTTCTATTTGATTCAGAAAACTCATATTTCTTAACTTCTGGGTTTTCACAATAGAACCTTTTAGTTGATCCCGTCTGGCTTTCTGTCTGGCTTTCTGTCTTGTTTTTTTTTTTTTTTTTTTTTTTTTTTGTGGGTGTTTACCTTTTCTTTCAAAAGTGCAAACTTATGAGGCATCTATTGCTGAAAATTTTACAAAAAAACGTTGAATTCAAAAGAAAGGGAACCATATTACTCGGAATCCACTCTAAAAAAATATTGTTGTTTTTTTCGATATTTTAGAAAAGTAGTTTTTGCAGCAGATTAAGGCGAGAAGGCGACAATAGACCATTGAAAGAATATGTATTTATCAGCCAATCATTACAAAATTCTGCATAGTAATTTAAAGTTACCTGACTATGAAAAATATTAGAACCAGTTCAATCTCAGAGTTAAATTAATTAAGAAATTAATCAAAATATACTAATTAATGATGTTATCCGAAAATAAACGCAGCAATTTTTGTCCGTGACAACTGATTTTTTTCTTAAGCTAGCTATATGCAGCTACTACAAAAGTTAGTGTTAAACTTTTATTTACAAGTAAAATAGCAAAAAAAAAGTATTTTCGTAATAATATTGATTTTCAGCAAAATTTCAACTAAATCAATACAAAAATGCAAAAAAGTAAAAATATTCTTAAAAAAACAATTAAAAAAACCTAACATTAATTTATCTTCAGATATTTATGAAGAATATTTTTATCAAATTTCAGATAGATTCAATAAAATTTAATGCGTATGGAGCACTTTGAGCTTTAAAAACAGTTCGAAAATCTGTTTTGAGAAAAAAACCATTTGAAGTCTTGATCTTGGCTGTCAGCTATCATTTGTCTACATATTTTAAACTATCATGACTGCTATTCTAATCATCGTATTGATGTGATTTTTTTAAAATTTCAAATCTAATGAATTATAGATTAACATTCAGGAAGAAAGAAGAAAGAAAATAATTTGGTGACACATTTTTTTGCAAATCTGAAAGCGCCTTGTCACCTTCAGCATAAATTTTGCGGGTTTTCACCCGAGCAGACGCAAGTTTTGCGTCAAGGCTTTTTTTTTAATTAAAACAGTCACACACACAGAAATTACCACATCCATTGCCAATTTTAAAAGTGAAAGTGACAGAGTGAATTAGGCGCTGAACATGGTATATGACTAAAGTGTGAAGGTCCAGGGTTCTAGCCTACCGCACGACTGCCGATTTAACGGCCTAGAGATTTACCGTAATTTCCGGCTTATAATCCGCAGGCGCTTTTTTTCAAGTAGAAAAAAAATATTTCTCTAGATAATCCGCAGCGGTAGGTTATCCGCGGATAGTATGGCGATTCTTTGACCAAAATTGGTAATTATTTTCTATGTATAGTAAAACCACAGTATCAATATTAAAATTGGCTTACTGTAAAACATTTCCTACTAAAAATCTATATTGTTATGGATGAGAATTATCAAACATACTTTGACGGTCATTTTTCGATTTAAATCACAATTGATACACAATTCTTAAGCTAGGCATTCTACCTGTAAGCCCTAAGAACTGTATTATGAAATAATATAAGAAAGCGAACATTTCTTTCGGAATAAACAAAACAAAATGTATAGTAGCATGCAGAATACTTATCGCATATTTTGTAACATCGTGATTATTTAGTCAAGTGACATTATTATAAGAAAAACAAAATTGAACTGAGACCTACCTCTTTACTGGAATAATACTTATACAAACAATAAACGTTTTCTGGAATAATATATAGACAGCAAATATACTGTCTAAATATATTGGAAAAAAAGAAATGAACTTTTATTTTGTATTTATAAAGTTTTTTATTGTAAAATCTGAAGGCTTCAGGAAAAATTTCAGCAGATAGTACGCAGCGATGCATAATACGCAATGGGTAAATTTTCGTCTTTTTTAGTAGATAATCCGCGGATTATAAGCCGGAAATTACGGTAGGTGGTTTTCTCCAGATGTAACGTAAATACGCTTTAACGTCCCTTCAAAAGTCCTGAACCCAAGGCACCCACCTAGGCGGGTACTCCTCATGTAGGTCTTCGCAAAACTCATACAAAAGGTATAATTTGACGATACATTTCCTAGTAAGAACAATTTAATGTTAGAAATATAAGCCATGTTGATTTAGTCCAGTTTGATGATACTGTTATTCGTTACCATTTGATTTTTTTTTATTGGTCATCAAGATTTTGATAATTGACACCAGTGTTTGATCGTTGCAAAGACTCCATTGCTCATTGAAATTGACTTGGGAACCATTTACTCATTAAAGATGTGACCATATTTTAGTAAATGTTCTAAATTTCATAATCAGGATGTCTTTATATATATTGACTTCTTATAAATTAGATGAATTTTAATTGTGACACTGGACAGGTAGCAGTCAGAAAAATATTCAAAGGGGAGTTGGTGGGGGGGGGGGAGGTGACAAAAAAGGCAGAATTTCTCGCTAAGAGGTCTGGCTATCACCATTTTGTTCACGAAATCCAGATTTCTGGGTTTCAAATTTGAAATATTTGTTCATTTTAGCTCCATGGTGTATAATGCACAATCATAAGAGTATACTGTAATTACAAAAATTGGAAAGCTAAAATTTGACGATAAAATAGATCGATTTTCCTTAAAGTTTGTGAAAGTAGCCGCTGTCTTCAGGTTTTTTTTACGCAATATTACTTTCATAATTCATATTTAATATAAATATATTAAAAGCAATACTAGAAACAAAATAATTAAGAATTTTAGAATAAATAGTTGAAAAGAAAATAACTGTACAAAATCAACTTTTTAGGGAGAAATGTGAATTAAAATTTATAAGAATACAACTACGAGCTTACTAATTTATACATTTTAAATGCTAATTCGAAATAAAATTTCCAAAATTAAGCTTTTTCCTAAGTAAGAAATAATAAGAAGGCCGACATTTTATAAATGACGTTGTTGAGGAAGAAATTTCTAAAAATTTAAAACTAATGAAGGTCAACTTAGAATCACAGTTAAAAATTGTATTGTGAGGTAGTATAAATATCCTACAGAATATTTTCTTTAGAAAATTCCCTTGACTCGTATGCAAACCAATTTTTTTTTTTCAAACATTCTATCTGGAAAATTTCAGTTTATTAATGTGAAACCAGCTTTTAAAATAATTAAGTTCAGTAATTCCAATTATTTTGCTGTTTTACCTTATTTATCCAAATAAAAATATTTATTATCTGCAGTTGTAGCTATGAATGCAAAAAAGAAATCATGATTTCTGTAAGAACACAATATTTCTAAATTTTAAAGAAAATTGTAACACTTAAATAAATTAACGTAAAAATATTAAATATCAAATGCCAAAATTAATTTTTTTTTTCGATAAGGATGTTTTTAATGTAATTTGAGTGCGATAAAGATCTCTAATGGATAAAATAGAAGAAATTAATATTGATTTTCTAGACAAGGAAGGCTACAGTCTCCAGTTTCCATTTATGCAGAAGATTCTATTTACAGAAAGTAAAGAGCAATACGTCACGTGCTGAATTACCATTATGCCATTAAAAATTAATGGACGAGTATAAATTTCTTAAATCGATACTTACATTTCAAAAATTAAACTATTTTCTGAGCTTTTATTCTACACGCAAGCAATTAATTTATAATGCTCAATCGTTTTAAAAGCTTTGCCATAAAAATTGATTTTTCCAAATCATCCATTTTATATTCCTAAAGGAATTGGAATAAATACTCTCCCTCCCCATCTCCCTTAAATACCCGATGATTATGTTTGTTTTGTTATCTTCAAGTAGAACAAATAAAAGAAAAATTACTTGGGTTTGGAATTTGAGCTAAATATTTGTTTTTCACTAAAACGCAAATTGCAATCCAAAGAAAGTGTTTCATGGGAACAGAATAAAACTGAAAAACAAAAGAATTTTAAAAGAGAATTTGTTTGATACCCTACTATGTAGTTACGCAGACTCACTGACTCATTGACTCACTGACTCACTGACTCTCTAACAATTCCGGGTAACCATTCCAAGATAAAACTTTTACCGCCATTACTCCAAAAAGATTAAAAAGTTAAGCACAAAAAGTGTAATAACATCTACACCATTAGTTCGATCCATTTGAAACTTTTCATAACTATGTATAAAAATATAGAAAACAAACTGCGCTACTTTAAAAATCTGAAAATCTACCCGTTCCCTCATTTTAAAGCGATTTTTCGTTATTTTCTGCTCCATTTTATTTCCGAGAGTAAAAATAAAAAATAATCATTTGCATGTGAAAATCAGCTGTCGCAATCGACATGACGTACTACTGAAGTCACGGTCCTCAGGCTTTGAAGGGAAAGTTGCGATTCCAGTTTCGTTTAAAATAGCTTTCCGAGATAACATCAATGATATCGTCTGCATGAAGCACTGATATAAGAGGGGCTGTTTACTCAAAACGAAATCCTTTGAATACGAAAGGTTTTCGCTCGTTTACAGAAGAGCATGAAATTCGATTTGGGTATATAATAAAAATTGTATATGAAGTTATTTACTTTAGATGGACGACGATCAAATATATTGAGTGTAGACATAGTTTCGTCAAATGTTCTTTCTAGCGCCCGTTGTAATTGCCTCCACAACGGGCTTTGACTTGTAGTTTCATGTAAGCTGTAAATGGAAACCATATATGGAAACTAATACTATTACCGATTAGATGTAGCGGAATAAATGTCTTATTCAGTATGTCGATATTTTGCTTAGCCAAAACTACTGAAGCTGGGCACATGTGTCTTAGCGGAAATGTTAAATTGGAGAACATTTTCCAAAATTCATAACTTATGGGGGGTTAGGTGCCAAAACGTTCTTTTCATATACCTTGCGTGATCTCGAAGAAGAAAAGAGATATTCATAAAATTTCTTGCTGTAAAATACACACTGATGAATATCTAAAAATCGATTTCAGAACATTTCAAATGTAATCCTCCTCGGATCCGTATTAAGAAAAATATTTCCGGGAGGGTCCAAACGGTGGAAAAAGCAGAGTTTTGCACTAAAAGACTTCTCTAATGTTTTCAATGATTTAGGCACTCAAACTTTTATGGCATTTTGTACCAACCTCAAATCCAGATTAGTTCGATAGTGCCAAGGGTGATAATTTCTACCACAAATTCCCGAAATGTTTAATTCTACCTCATTCGGGAGCCGATAGATGGCAGCACTAGCGATCATTAGCGGCGCTTCTTAATTTTGAAGGAAATGCCAAGCAGAAGAGCCCAAGGCTTAATTTTGGCATCCCAGTGCATCGTTTTAGTATGGGAACTTGGAGAACATGGCGACCACGACGTATTTAACGTGCCCCAGTCGCCATTAAAGAGGACAGTGGTCTTTGGTAGGTCTCAGGATCAAGCCCACAACCTTTCGGCCACAAAAAATCATTATCATTCTCTTAACAAAAATATAAATTTCGGGGAAGGGATTGGCTATCCGAACCTCCTGGGTACGGTCTTAATCCCCCTAAGAGCGCAGAAGTGAAAAAAAGGGGGAGGGTGTCCATTTTTCTCGGAAAAAAAGTGTTATTTATAAAATGATCGCTTTAAATTTAAGAGATATAAGTCCCATGCTTAGACACAGTTTGCTTGCAATTGAGTGCTTGTTGAAAATTAATTTTTTGAATTTTAAGAAAAGACATTACTTCCCAGTACACCTAATATTAACCTAATACTGAGGATACATTAAAAAAATAATTTGTATCACGCCAGTGCTACACGCCGATGATGTACAATCCTAATAATTCATTCGAAATACTAGTTCGAATCAATTCCAAATATTTTCGATTGGAAGTATTGGGAATGTTGTAGTTGGGACTTAAATTTGGATCCAGTTTGAAATTACTATAAATAATTCCTGAGTGATAGAATCTAAAGCTTTTAATTTATCGGCATTTTAAAATCTCAACCATTTTGCCATTTGTTTAAGCGAGGTAAATTCTCAAAAGTGTTCTTTTTCTCTAGCAACGCGAGCGATTGCAGTAGCAACCGTGTAAATATAAGAGTAAACGTTAGGAACGGCGCGAATTTAGAATAAGCCCCTCCCAAGCCTCATCTTTAATGCAAACATTGGGCAGTCCGAAAACCAATAAAGTAAGTTGCACGTCACGAATCGTGATGTATCACCTCCAATGTCATTGAAGTCGCCGCCTTAGCGGTCATGTGACATAGTGTTTTTAAGAGGGTACGACGAAGCTTTTTTCATATGTTTTTGGTATTGCTGAAAGTCTCTGATTAAACCTCATAGACAATGTAACCTGGATGGCGGATTAAAGTACTGTCTACGCACGACTGTGTCTTGATATTTTCGTAAGCGCAGCGGACGGCGGATTAGTACTGTGTTCCTCTATTTAGTTCTTTTTTCATATACATACTAGCCACCTCCGGCGACCAGTTGGTTCGCCATCTTAATAAATCTTGTTCGGAGAGAATCCTGTTCCTCATCGGCTTCCTTGGCACTGAAATCTCTTAGATTCTGAATTGAATTTAAAAGATGGTTACAAACAGGAGCGGGCCTACGGTAAGTATTGGCCCCTACTAATATAAGAAAAGACGCCCCCTTTTGCCCTTTTGTGTTCTACTTAGTTTTCGAGTTCGAAATGAAGCCCCTTCGAAGCCGGCGCCCAGATGTGATGCTTACTCTGTCGGTACGCCCTTGGTTACAAAAATAAAATGGTTAAATGATAAAAATCTACAAAAAGGAACAAATAATTTTCGTCCTATATTAGTTCTGAAGAGCTTCTGAATATATTGGCCTTTATAAAAAAACGGAAAGGAAAAAAAAAAAAAAAAAGTAAGAAAATCTGAAACATTTTCAGATTTTAAATTCGCACTAAAGTGCTATATTTTAAAAGTGGATTATAATCCATGGGTCTTCCCTATTTTTGTTCCTTATTTCATTAAGTTGGGAAGTATGTCATTATTCATGAGTGTGATTAAACAAAATTAAAATTGATATTTCTAACATCCTTTTTCTGGATGTAATACATTAGAAATAGATTTAGAAAAGCTGCGCAGAAAAATGCACAATTCCAACTGAATGAAAATTTCAAAAACTTATTCTCAGGTGTATTCAGCAGACGATAAATTTACGATAAATTGAGCCAAGCGTTAGAATCATCTCAAAATCGCACATCAACTATTTTATTTTTCGCCCAATTAAAAAGTTGCACATTTTAGTCTCGAAAAATTTCCAAATCCTATTTTTCTTTTGAGTATTAAACATTTCATTCCTGCTCTGATTTCAGATGCACACGATATTTTAATTAAAAAACAACCCTACAGACAGGCAGCTCGGTCGGCGACACTAACTTTGAATCCAAAGCTGGGCGTCATTGAGAGATGACCGGCCGTCCAAATTGTATTTGCAGCCCTGCTGACCATAAGCTAGGAAGTATGTAAGCTATCGATTCACAGTATTAACCAAATTATTGGACACATTGTGCAAAATATCAAATAAAAACGTTATTGCCCCATCAAATTCATTTTATGAAAAACATGGCACAGTATTACGTCTTTTTCATACATTTTGCAACGCCAGGTATGGCTATCTCTGATGAAAGTCACTTGCTTTCATTCAATAAATAATAATAATAATAAAAAAAACGTTATAGCAAACCTAACCCAAATGAACTTTAATCAAAATTCTGCTAAAAAAAAAAGCATAAACATGATTTCAGCTATAACTTGACACACTGTATATACACTGACCAGGCTGGAAGTACATTTAAATTGCGCGAAAGTATTCAGGAAAGGAAAAAAATGAAAGTAAAATGAAAAAGAACAAAAGGAGCAGAGTGAAAAAGAAAAAAATTGGAAACGCTATTTTCCCCCTCCCCCCAAATCAGAATTTGAGAAGAGAATTTCTCAATGATAGCTTCTTCAGAGCAAAAGTATGTGCACATTTTACACAAAACAACGTCGAGACTTGAAAAAGGAATAAAAGGCATGAATGAACTTCGAAACTTTTCAGAATTGCTGAGGAGTGTAATTGGAACAAGTCCCTCTGCAGCGCAAAGTATTTTTGATTCAAGAAAGGAGAGAAAAAAAGGTACTTGGCTACAGATTTCGAAAGCACCAAGGAAAAAGATACTTAAATTAAAAAAATGCATCACGATTGGCAATTTTCCCTTTTATGTGTGTTCATTGTTATCCCCTTTTCTCCATTCATTGATTTTCCTTTTTATGTTCATGATAAATTATTGTATTGTTTCAACGTTTCAAGAGAAAAAAGAAAAAAAAAAATAACTCGGCTGCTCGAGCCTCGTCAGGGGGAGGCCCCCTGAACCCCTACTAATTTTTTAGTTTCATTATTGCCATATTAAAATGATAGTAATTGACTATGTCATTTTATCTGTCCTCTTTCGTGTATTTCGCCTGGTAACACTAAGCTGAAATTTTTAGGATTGCAACCTATTTATAGAAAAATATAAATGCATCAAATGTATTTATGGAAAAATAAATGTGAGGCATTTTCTAAGCTTACGAAATATTGTAACAATAGATTAAAGCTATTGTGAACTAACAGTATTTAAATATATGTAAAAAATATATGTGATGCATATTCTACAGCTTACGAAATATTGTGACAATATACGAATACACCGAGAAGTAAGCACACGCAGATAAAGGACTTAGCATTAAGTGCATCCAGTATCCTCTTCAGAAATTCTTTTAATTCAGATTTTGATAACGACATGCTTGTCCTTCGATGCCCGCGAGACGACTAAGGTTTGGGGCATCGTTTGGCATCGTTGTCCGTTGAAGAGCGTTGGTCACGTGATATTAATACGATATGGTACCTGGCATTTCTTTTCGTGGCGGGAGAAAACTCAGAATTCTCAAATAGACAAGATTTAAAGTGAAAATAGAGCTAAGTTGAATCTAGCGAATTGGGAGCGCTGAGGCGAATTTAGGAGTTTACAAATTATTTGCTTTAAAGAGTATTTTTCGGAAATTTTTAGCGTAAAAGGATTTAAATCAGCCGATAAGAAATTTAATCAATAGAGGAGTGTTAGTTTTAATCAATAGATTTAAGCGTGTATTCGTAGGGAATGAAATGTCACACTAGTTTTTCATTTCGTGGGAATTCGACATTGAGATTGGTTAATCCCGCGGAATTGACATTTCATTCGAATAAAAATTAATTTTAATAGAGAAAAGTAAGGAAAAGTAAGACTGTAAGCACTATCAAGTTTAGTACTTTATTTTATTTGATGATTAATACAACACCTTATATAAATAAGACATTTATAGTCATGATATAGTCTTCCCGAGAAAACGGGACTGCTTTCCCTAGATCAATGGAACGAAATAGAATTTGTAAACTATCATTATCAGTTTTTCGCATATTTCCGCGTATAAGCCGAGAATTTTCGGAACTTTTTCGGGGTAAGCTTATATACGGATCTGCCAATCGTGCAAAAAAGCCTTAAGTAATTTTCTGTTCGCCAAGCGCAAGCGATAATTCGCTAATCGTCTCCAAACATACGCAGCGCTTTCTATTTCTATAATTTATGTATCTTAAACATACACAAGAAATAACAAAATCCCGTAAATTGCACATAACACGCAAAAAATGTAAGTATTTTTCCCGTTCGTCGGGCGCAATGCGATAAATCGCTAAAATTCGCCAAATATAGCACTTTTTATTTCTTTAAACATGCACAAAAATAATAGAATACTGTTAATAATTTGCACATAAAATAAACAATTAAAACTATTTCTTTCTTTTCTTTTAAAATCTCGACTTATATAAGGGTTTTGAATTTTGAGTAAATTTTTGAAGAAAAAAGCTCACTCTCGGCTTATATTCGGGAATCGGGCACGGATCGGCTTATATTCGGGAATATACGGTAAGTGCTTTCTGTAAAAAATGCGATCGTTTTTGACAGACAATGGTCGGAAAGTTCACTATTACTCCAACACTTCTTCCAAAGTGACTATTAACAGGGGCATGAAGCCAACATTTCCGACCCCACATTCCTTTGCGATTCTGAACCCTCTTGGTCCCCACTACCACCCCCTTACATTTTTGACATATAGTTTGGAACCGCCCTGTATACACCATTTATGAAAGGGTATATAGCATAATACTTGGCAACAGCATATAGTATAAATTTCGTAGGCATCTATGCATATCTGCGCCAGTTAGAGCACGGACGGGCAACCCAAAATAAAAAACATTCCAATTTTCAGCTTTTTGTGGAAATTTTTAAAAAGTTAAACATTTAACGGTAACGAGCACAGATTTTGATTTTTGCATACATAAAAACGTTTAGTATTTAAAAAAAAATGCATTCCTTGTGAATTTAACACAGTTTGTCATCGGAAAACGTAAACAGCCACGGGAAATTTAGTTTTTAACATTTTTCAACAAGGTTGAAAAGTTTTTATGATTTTCGGTTTGTGGGTCTGTCCTCCTACTGCCGTTAACATCCATGGATTATTAGGGAATTTATATGCGTTTTCTGCATTTCCTGCACGATGAGCCCATGCGAAAATGGTGCTTGTAGCATTTATAGCTCTTTTACAGGAGCAAGAATTCCATGCATTACGCTCTATGGACAATCACTCCTTAAAGCGTATTTTAGAGATATTCAGATATTTCAAACAAAACAAGAATTTATATAGCGAAATCTTGACTTATGTGAGGGATACGTTCCAAAAATTTCTCGCTTAAGCAAAAATTTCGTGTTTTGTGATAGGGTATATACACTGCTCCAAGTCCGTTGTTACCCCAATCATTCTTGAACGGCAAGAGATATAGTCATACAAGTAGCACATGGAACTTATAAGACTATATACTAATATAGTAATGTTGCCATGCACTATCCAGAAAAACTGCTTACAGCGCCACCTGGCGGATAAATTCGGAGTTAGTGTTTTGTCTCAAAAACAAACCGAGATACGAGAAAAACGCCAAAGTTGTTTAGCATCATTGATTTAGTAAATGAAAACACCTTAATTTGCACATGACCCTCGTTAATTCACACAATAATGCTACGGATGGAAGGTATACAGCGCAAATTTTTCTCTGTCGAATTTTCCAAAACTGCACTTAACCCGACATTGAGTCTTTTATACTTCACGCTAAAAGTGTTTTCCGACAGCAACAGTATACATCTGGAAGCTGGTCTGCAATTCCCGCTAGAAATTGTACAATATAGCTGGTGACACGTTGGCAAAAGAATTAGTCCATCGCGCGCCACAGATCTAGAGACCCTTTTTTTGACGCAGCTGGCTGTGCGGCATAGCCGGCTGTCGTCAAAAAAGGGTCTCTAGATCTGTGGCATTCGATGAACGTTTCGATCGTCCGCCATATTGCTGGTCGTTAAGTCGAGCGATGGCAACGGCTGCCCTTTTTGTCAGCATTGGGCAATCTATCCAGCTGTACTCGCATTCTTCCATTTTTCAGCAGATGTCAGTACTGTTAAAAAGAATCGTGACCATTTTTTTACGGGTGTTCCCAGAGCGGGAACACTGCGCGTTAAAGGGTTAAAGCATTATTCTGAAATAGGTACCAGGACATGCTGTTGTTCCGTAAGAATTTATTTACTTTAGAGGTTGAAAGATTTTGTATTTCGAGTAAATCAGGTTCTTACAAAAACAAGGTGAAGTAAAATAAAAATGAAATTAAATGTTAAGGGGTTAAGAGGTTAAATAATAAATGAATTAGAAAAATAAAAACATCTTTAAGCGAATACCCCGATTTAAAGCGATACATCCATTAATTATACAAACTCGGTAGTAATTCTCGCAGCTAAGCCTGACTGACAACAGAAGTTTGTTGAGAAATAAATCTTCAGCACTCAGGTAACATGCAAGGCAGGTAGTTGCGTAACGCAGCTGCCGTTCGGAAAGAATATGCCAGATTTCTCCCCATCCAATAATCTGCATTCTTTGCAGGAACACACAAAACGCCTTCACGCGTTTGTTTGCTTTGTCACTTGCAGTCAGAGAAAATATAGTTTAGTTCTGTCTTCGGAAATATTTCTCGAAATTTTCGGGTGTAACATTTCAGAGTTCAGAAAGATCATTCTGACATCAGGAAAAAAAAAAAAAGGCGTTTGCAAGTTTTACTTGAAAGTTGCAACTTGTCTTCGTAGAATAACTTTAAAATTAAGAGTAATGGCTAGCGTAATCTTAGTTATGTTGCATGTCGATGCAGATGTAGCTGTTTAACATTTTATTTCGATATTTGTCGTACAAAAATGCATAAACACCATTGGGGGGGGGGGAGACAACTGGTTCTATAAATGCTTCAAAAATGGGTTCTTCAAAATATTCCTTTGTATACAATATATGCTGCCAAAATTGTCGACTGATTTTTACTTAATCGACGCACACGCTTAATTCAAACGAGCGAAATTCGATCCGTCGGAGCGAATTTTCGCTCCTTTCCTTACGTGAATGTGCACCTCTTCTTTAGGAGCGTTTTTCGATCACCGAGGGGAGCGAAATATTCGGAGCGAACGCTACCAGTATTTTGGTAAACAGGAAGCGGGGCGTGGATTTCTCGGAAAAAGAGCACTTAAAGAGCAATTTTGCGTTAATACTGTGGGTTTCGATGTAAAAAGGTCGAAATCGACAATTTTTCCTTTCACTCCCTCTTTGATCGTTTTTTTCGCTCCTTTGAATTAAGCATGTAGGTAAGCGTGGCTTACAAACTGGTTATTGTGGTTACTGGTTATTGTGTATTCCCGGGACGTGAAATCCTTTGAGAAGTAAGCATTGTTACGAATTTTGATATGTATATGTTCTATCTAATTCAGTATGAAATTAACTAGAAGATAAAGCTCCGGGCACTAGGAGAAACAGTTGTCGAAAATATATCTACACTCAATATATTTAATCTTCGTCCACCTAAAATAAATAACTTTATGTTCAGTTTTTATTATGTACTCAAATCGAATTTCATGCTCTTCTGGAAACGCGCGGAAACTGTTTGCATTCGAACGATTTCGTTTTGTGTAAACAGACCCTCTTACATCAATGCTTCATGCAGACGACATCATAATATTTGTGAAAAAAAATTAAACTATGTAATCTGGAAAAACTATTTCAAACGAATTGGAATGGCAACTTTCCCTTCAAAGTTTGATGACCGTAACTTCAATAGAACCCCAATGTCATGTGCGTCAGCTCATTTTTTTGAACGCAAATGATCCATTTTTTTTTTTTTTTTTTTTTTTTTACTCTCGAAAATAAAATAGATTTGAAAAGAGCAAAAAAGCGCTTAAAAATAAGGGAACAGGTAGATTTTCAGATTTTTAAAGTAGAGATTTCTATATTTTTATACATAATGAAAAATTTCAAGCGGATCGTAAACGCTATAGGTGTTATTAAGTTTTTAGACAATAGCTTTTTAATCTGTTTGGATGAATGACTGTAAAAGTTTTATCTTCGAGTGGTTCAACCGGAATCTTTAGAGAGTCAGTGTGAGTCGGTGAATCAGTGAGTCAGGGATCAGCGTAATTATATACAGGGTGATCAGCTAATAAGCCCTGATTTCAAAATTAAATATCTCTACAACAAAGATCGATAGAATGATGCGGTAAACTGTACGTTTATTAGCAAAACTGTAAAAATGGTGCGCAAAAGTTTAGAAAATTTAGTTACGAAAATCGTCAACAGATGGTGCTCTGCGCTGAAAACTCTTTCTCTGAAAGATGTCAAAAAAAAAAAAACCAATGAAGTGTGTTTGTAACTTTGCAATCAGAATACAATTTTTTCAAAGTGTTCACCATTCGAATCGGGTCCAACTGGAACATTGAATCGGTTTTGAAAACTGCGACGTGTTGCCGTAGGACTGTGTTGTAATCGGTGAAATTGCAATACTGAATACACACTTTCTTCAATGGAATACATTATTTCACTTTCTACGCCAGCCTCTTTTCACGATCCAACAGTCGTATTGATCGCTTTAGACTTCGAAGCACATTTTCACGGACTAAGAGGGTTCAGGACAATCATCCAAGCATTGCGAAAGAACTAAATGAAATTTGCCAAAAAGGTGGCGCTGGGAGTCGTACTCATTAATTTTTGGCGCATGCGTCTTCTGCTAGTAGCTGAAACGTAAACAAATATCAACGGAAGCACCCGCGGGAGATACTTACGCCGTGTGTCGTCAGAGGGCGCCCGTGCCGTTAATTATTAAAAGGGGGTCGCATATTTTCCTTTCAGAGGCTGACGCAGTTTCGCCCGTCTGCCGCTTCCCGATGACCGTCCTAAAGCCTCTTAGTCCGTGCACATTTTAGAGGCTATTGATGGGTCATTGCGATTAGAGCGCCATCTGTTGACGATTTTCGTAACTAAATTTTCTAAACTTTTGTGCACCATTTTTACAGTTACTAAATAACGTACAGTTTACCGCATAATTCTATCGATCTTTGTTGTAGAGATATTTAATTTTGAAATCAGGGCTCATTCGGTGATCACCCTGTAGTAGGATATTGTTCAAGTTCAGTAATCCAACTTTGCAATTATTTTGATGTAAATCGGTTAATCGGAATCCGTAGTAAATCTTAATGTCACTGTTCGTTAAATAAACTTTTATCCTCGTACACAAAAAGTCATTCCTAACCACAAGTTTTCCTTCTTAAAAGCGGTTTATCAATGTTCGAATTTATTTTCTAGACAACCATACAATGAACTATTTTTCGCTCGATTCAAGATTACCTGTATATCTCGCAGAGACTTCAAAGGAATAATTTTAGCATTCGAAACTTTCAAAAGCCATGAAGTATAATGTCGATGCAATACGATATTTAACACGTCGTAAAGTGGTCGAAAAATTATGCGAAAACTTCTTTTCAAACCGAAGCTTTTCGAATTTTCCTTGTAGAATAAAGTTAGTGTAATTTTGAAATTTAATTTTGAAATCAGGGCTCATGGGTAAGCGATGCAGAAAGTTTTTAGTCAAATGGAAGACTTCCCGTGTAAAGGCAAATTCTGAGTGCATATTTCAGTGAGTATGCAGTGAGTGTCGAAATCTGCGTATTTGAAGTATCATTGAATCCGATTATAAAATGGGTTTACTTGCCTGAAATTTTTAGTCGAATGAAATGCAAAATGCATGCGGATTGCATACAACTACGTAGACTCTCTCTTAACCGGCTTAGTTGGGATTGGGGGTGAGCCGGATGAATGAAAATCTGGTTTAATTTATTACGAAATTTTCATATACCATTAGGAGGAAAGTTTTAAAAACATCAGTCATTCTTTTTTTTTTTTGCTGAAGACTGAAAGTTCGATAATTTGCTGCACGGCTTCGCCATTTTCTTTTTAAAGCATCAGATCGATGGAAGAAGCTGATACTTATTATTCTACATAGCACAAAGCCTTTTCCCAGTGTTTTTGCTCCATCTGTATGTGATATGACGGAGATCGGCGACAGTCATTGTCGGAAAATTTTAATTTTTTTAAAAAAAGTTTTTTAAAAGTTTAAGTCAAATATGGCCGGTTAATGCGGAGATCCGAATAAACGGAGTCCAGTTAAGAGGGAGTCTACTGTAATTTAATTTGTGACTGGAAAGCTATGAATTGTACTTTCCTTTAAGGGTGTTCCTTTTGAAAAGCGATTGCCATCATAAGACTTTTGAACAACTTTGAAAACAAACCAATGGCATTAAACACTCGAAAAAATGAATAATGCTTTTTCACCCAATGCACTATGGACTAATACTAATAGCGAAACTGTATGTCTCGTGCAACTTTCAGAAAAAAATCATAAGCACAAAAATTGCCTTCGAAAGCTAGCTGTTAAGGAAATATTGCAAAATTCCGTGTGTTTAGAATTTTCTCCTGAATTGTAGCTCCTATAGGCTCATTGTTTGTAACAGTTCACAGTACAACTTGTAAAGACATACAGAAATGAAAAAAAAAATGTAAGCACATGGCGTTATTAAGTTCTGGTTCATGGATGATTCGCAAGTTCTGGTGCTGCCATCTATATTATATTTGAGAAGCATACATCACAGTAAAAAATATGAATCCTATGTTTAGACACAACTTGTTTGTAATGAAGAAGTTGTTGTAAATTTATTTGTTCGTTGAATTTTTATTAGAATGTTGAATTTTTTTCTGGGAAAACGACATTATTTCCAGGTCTCCTTAATATTTAAAATTCTTTCTATAGCTCACAAAAGAGTCTGTTTTACAAGCGAATTCAAAAGCATACTAAAATATTTTGATTTGCGCATAGATTTTAGAAGCTAATAATGTACTAGCACAAATGCAGTGGTAATTTGAGATACGACTACCTTGACACAAAGATAGACAGAAAATTCCTCCAGCACTTCCGAGAATTTTCACTTTTGTCGCCAAGATTGTCGCCAAGATCAAAGGGGGAATGGGTTTTCAAGAAACACACGATGCCTGTAAAACTCATTTCTCCACTATAATTCCCATATGACAGGAAAGCGCCGTTACAGTATGTATTAATATATAGTACATATTTCGTTTTTAAAGTATTGGATATATGAAGGCGCTCAACTTTTCAAGTTTTAAAAGTTTTATGTAAGCACCCCTATTTTACGGCCACCCATCGAAACGACCTCTGGAAGAACGAATTGTGGCTTATGTGAATTTGAGATAGATCTACCATTAGCTCAATATTTTGACTTGAGATACAAGAAATCGGTAAAAGAAAGCGCGAAGATAAATCATGAATGTAAAACTAAATTAAAACTTATTACTTCATGCTTTGGACAACATACGATTGCATTTTTTTTTCAGTATATATTTGTATGTATTTATATGCAGTGAAACTTCTCTAAGATGGTCACAACCAGTTCTTCAAGAAAAATGGCCGTTTCGAGAGGTGGTTGCGGAATAGGGGTGGTTACATAAAACTTTTGAAAATTGCGATATTGAACATATTTATATATCCAATACTTTAAAAACGAAATATGTACCCTATTTTATTACAAACTGTAATGTCACTTTTCTGTCACATGAGGCTTATTGTGGAGAAACGAGTTTTACAGGCATTATGTGGTTCTCGAAAATCTATGCCCCTTTGCACCTGGCGACTTTGGCGACAAAAATGAAATTTCTCGAAAATGCTGGAATTGTCTCTCTATCAGGAAGAAAGGTATCTTCTAAAAATTTGAGTGACGTCATATACTGCCCAGAAAACTGTAAAAGCGAGAGAGCGGTTGCAGTTCAGTTGAGTGAGTTGAAAGTGTTTGTGGATACTTTGTTAGAATCCGAGTGCTTTACTGCTAAAGATTTACTGATTGTTTGCGTATTATTTTGTGCAAGATTTGTTAATTCTTTTGGTACCGGCGGTATGATTGTCTAGAATAATCGTTAAATAAAGTTTACTTTTCTATTAACCCTTTGAGGCGCAACCCTTTCCCAATACTGAAAAAAGGGCAACCGTTTCCATCGCTCGACTTAACTACCAGGACGATGGCGGGCGATCGAAACGTTCATCGCGTGCCACAGATCTAGAGAGCTTTTTTTGACGACAGCTGGCTGTTCGGCACAGCCAGCTGTCGTCAAAAAAAGGTCTCTAGATCTGTGGCACGCGATGAATGTTTCGATCGTCCGCCATCTTGCTGGTAGTTAAGTCGAGCGATGGCAACGGCTGCCCTCTTTTCAGCACTAGGCAATCTATCTAGCTGTTCTCGCATTCTTCCGTTTTTCAGCAGATGTCAGTGCTATTAAAAAGAATCGTGACCACTTTTTTTTTTACGGGAAATGACGTGCTAAAAAGTAAAGGATTCTCGTGGAGCTAGGTCACCCGCAACTATTTTTATAGCAATCCAATCTATTCTTCGTGACTGGCAACAGTCAAAACGTCAGAGTTGGATGTTCCCAGAGCGGGAACACTGCGCGTTAAAGGGTTAAACCGGCATTGACCGTTTAGCGAGACAGTCACAAATTATTTTTTCGTCAATATCCGAATATCGAACGACTGTTGCGACTGCAAAACTTCCTTTACTTTGTGCAAGAAAGTAAAACTTCAGTAAGATACGCCTGAAATGTAAACGTTTTCATGTATTTTTACTATCAATGGGCGTAATCCACCATCATGTTGCCACTCATTTTCTTGGAATGCTTACTGGTATCGTCAATTACAATAGCCCTTCTCAAGGGAAGCATATGTAGTGATTATCATGGTCCCCCCTGCCAAGTTGTGGGTCTATCTATAAGGGAACGGTTGCAACAAAAAGTACAAGACGAAGAAGTCGCGCCAAATGAATCGATTATGAGACGCTTTCCGACACTACAGTCTTCTTTTTTTTTTGTGATAAATTTTGCGATGGTATATGATGGGATGGAATGATTAAAGTCCATTTTTTCGTGGTTGATTGTACCTTCCAAGTCGAAGAATAATCATGGGACACGAGGAATAATCACGGGATAATACGTATAGGACATTAACTCCGAATTATTTAAAATCGGGGCAACTTTGTCCCGATTTTAAATCTTTCGGGAAGAATTTTGTTCTTTTTTCTTAAGCATGTAAGTTCCTTTTAAACATAATTTTACACGACACGAGGAAATTATTTATACCAATATGATCTTTACTTCAAAAAAGTTTATTTCTCTTATCTTTCCACCCCCCCCCTCAATTGGCAATTGGAACTTGCTTGTTAAAAGACAAAATAGCGCCATACAGCAAAAAAAAAAAAGCCATGTACGTTCTTCGGTCATGGAAATTGGTATCTTTTGAAAATAGCTCATCGGCGATTTGGACGTGAATTTAATAAACCAGCGCCAATGGAACAATTAATTAAAAAACGATTAAAATACTTTTCGAGATACTACGACTCTGCAATCTCCGGAAGGAAATCGACAACAGACTTGATATTCCACGTGTACTCTCTGACTGCGTTTGGCGTGGAAAATTGGCAAGCTACCCGTAGAGGCGAATCCAAATCAACCGGTCGGGGAGGTGAGAAAGCGAGCGGAGTGAATGCGCTTCTTTCGTCATCTCTGTATGATTGTACATGGTTATTATGTTTTGAATTTTTATTCTTAGTTCATTTCATCTGATCATATTAATCGTTATTTCTTGAAAATCGCGTCTGAATAATTTAGTGACAAGCGCACATCTGACTGGCCCCCCCGACAACTAATGGAGGTGCCCGTTTCCGCCTCTAAACCCGATGTTTACGTTTTTATCTAATGGGTAGTCAAACAGTAATTAATGCAGCTGATGTTATGGTGTAGATTCCAATGGGAGACATTTTACACTCGAGAAAGTCGTCAATTTATTCTATTCTGTGGTATAGTGGAAGCAAGCAATAACCCGGAACTCCCTGCCGATAGAGAGTTGTACTATATTTCATTGACATTATCAATAATGAGAAATTACATTCAGTGAGTGCGGTGGCTGGCAAAATAGCGACATGGAACGTGACCTTACAGGGCAGAGACCAAAGCGTGAAGTGTGTGTGTGTGTGAAAAAGGTCCGAGAACCGAAAGCCAACTTGGCGATGGAGCTGAGCGCTAAAAGGAACTGTCGCCCAATAAATCGCCAGATTGTAAAAATGAAAAGAAACCTTGCGCTTTATATGCATATGCTAAAATTTAAATGTGAGAAGCCACAAGGGGGATCCATAGAGATAAAATGTAACCTATGCAAAATTATTAAAACCCGTGGGAGCGAAGAAAACTAAATGAATTCTCAGACGAAAGGCACCCACAAACTGTATAGCAAATTCTAAAACCAAAGTAATTTAAGAAACAGTTAAATAGCATTATAGACAGATGGGAGATTTAAAAATGGCAAAGAGTATTCAATTTAGAACAGGTAAAGGGAAAACAGTAGTCATTATAAATGTGTGAATTAACTGTAAGAAAATTAATTATAAATATATGATTAACTACATCACACATGTTGATGTTGTATTGATTAAAAAAAATTAACTGCTCAATAGGATCATCAAGTCTTTTTTTTGTTTGTTTTTTCGTTTCTCTTATTCTAAAATTATCTATTTATAACAAATCTTTATCCGTTGAATAGCTGCATTTATTCTACACTTCCATCAATCATTTCCTTTCATAGCTGTTCCAGACGTCCTTCCAGGGAGTGCAACAACTAAACAATCATGAATCCCGACACCTTTCACCCCGTCACGAATTAAAAAGTCGATTCACACCCACATCGCAGCCCCCAGGGGGTAAAAAAGGAATTAAAAAGTAATATGAATAACCATCAAACACTATCACCTCAAGAAAAGGGTACACGCAGGCAGGCGTTTTGCATTTAATGTTTTCCCCCACAGAAGCATTTTCGATATCTCTTTTAAGCGCAGACATTCTGTTTCTGAGCTTAATCCACGGAAAACGAAATGTCGTTCGTTGCTATAGTTACAGCGATTAAATTGAAAGAGAACAGTCAGTTTATCCTCCCCCCCCCCTACTTTGTATAAATGAGTGAATATTTTCTCTGACCTTTGCATTGTTTAAAAAGAAAAGAAAAAAAGGTGGGAATCAAGATAAATTGCGGTCTTGTCTCGTAATTCTTGTGATTAGCGCCGGACGCACGAGAAATAAATGTTTTTCGTCTCAAAATGGTAAACATTCCGATAGGGATACCACGTGACTTTCCTCGTACGTCTTAACCCTTCGGGTGCGTTTGACGACTGCTCTGCGTCTCATGCACTTGTTTCGCCTAAGTAACGGATGATGAGCGTTTTTCGTCATTCAAACTAGGACAAGATTAAACATGCCCATTCTTGTTCTTGGCAAGAGTTTGTAAGGCTTGTTCTTGGCAAGAGTTGCTTCCAGTCAGGCTTGCCAATTTAGCCACTTTGTGGCTAGATCTGCAAGGTAAAAATAATTTCCTTGAAAATACGGAAAAAGTACTGGTAGCTGAGACGCCAGTACTATTTCCGTATATTTATGGAATTTTATTCCTGTAAACTCCAGTAGAAATTCTGTTCCAGAGAGGCGCTGACCCTTGATGTACGGATATAAACAGAGAATTTCCGTAAAATTTTAAGGAAAATTTCCGGTATTTGTTCCGTTATTTTTTAGAGTGCGGCCATGATACCCGTAATCTGTGTCGAAGGGGTTAAACTATGCACATTTTTTTAACTACTTAATTCGAATTCATTTCCTTTGAAAGAGTAGTATGATACTCCAATACTATTAAAGTTGTTTAATTTCTTGCCAAATATCTTACTAAAATTATGCGAAAGTTTGTATGTTTGTTACTCTTTCACGTTGAAATGGCTGGACGGATTTGGATGGAATTAGCGTTGCCAGGCGTCCGGATAAAGCCGGACATAGTTAGGCTTTTTGATCGCGTGTCCGGCCAAACTGAACGGTGTCCGGCTTTTGTTAGGCTTTTTACTGGTGACTTTGGCTGATGAGTAATAAAGTACTTGAACTGATTGGGCATTCGATGTTATTTATATTTCATTAGAATTTAACAAGATTCATGGTAATAATCAAAAAAGCTTGATTTTGCATACAATTTTTTTGTTGTACCTATTAATACTATATAAGCCATTAATACTATATAAGACAAAATCCTCAATATTGTAGACTGTCCGGCCTTTTCACTCAAATGTCCGGCCAAACTGGCTGGTGTGTCCGGCTATTTGGTTTGGCGACCTGGCAACCCTAGAAGGAATTCAGAATGAAGATGGCTTATATTCAGAATTAGCACATAGGATCTTTTTAAGATCTGAGCGCTTTGCTGTTTCAACTGCCAGTTGCCTGCGAGCTGTACTTCAGTCAACATCGAAATTCAGTTTAGCAATAAAGAGCCTTACTTGTGTAACTTTAGACTTGTTGCTAGATTGCTTCGTAGCCGTCCATTAAACTTCTGGGGGGTTTTGAGTAAACGTTGTTTGAGTGACAATCCTAAATTAAAAAAATCTGATGTGTCCAACACATGACTTCCTTGCACGTCCATTAGATCAAAAATATTTTCGACGCACTTCCTCTAAATTTATTTGTTTGAAAGAGATAAAATATCAATAATAGTAAGGTTTAGCGATTTCCAGCCAAATATTTCGATATCGCCAAGCTGAGTTCAATTTGAAAGATTTCTTTTGACACTTTATTTGGCGATTATTCACCAAAAGCCGACAAACTTGAGATAGTCTGCGAGATTTTGGGGATAGCCAAAGTAGTCATTGACCACAGACTTTCAATGAATTGAATGCATCCATACACCTCAATGTATTAGAAGTCATTTGGCTCACCCTGTAAATAAATTCTCAGTCGATTGCTGTCAAAAAAGATATTGAAAACAGTTAGATATTACAATAGTTCTAAATACAAAGTTAAAAAATCTACGGGTTAAAGTTTTAGAGTTATACAAAATACGAAATAATTTTTGGCGCCAAATTTGGCGATATTTCGGCGAAACTCGTCAATGTCGACGACATTTGGCGAGATTTTAAGCATAAACCGAACAATGAGAGATTATCGCCAAATTTGGCGATATTTCGCCAAAACTCGCCAAGAACGATGACAAATAGCGATACTTTGGGCATGGACCAAATGACTGACTATCGCCAAATTTGGCGATATTTCGCCAAAACTCGCCAAGGTCGAGGACAGACGGCGAGATTTTGGGCATGTACCAAACAATGACTATCTACAGTAGTATTATATTGAAGATGTCCATAGACAGTAAAGTACTGAAATTCTTTCCGATGGTCCTGTAAATAAACTCTCCAGTAGATTGGAACCAAAAATCGAGATGCACAACTAGATGTTACAACATTCTTATATATGAAATTTCATAATAGTTTTTGAGATTTGAGAGTTAAATATGCACACACGTACACCAAAAGTCGCCAAGCTTGGCGACTTTTGGCATAGTTCTTGAGGGAGGCACGTGACCGTGGTCGGACCATTACCTAACTTATGTGGTACGACGGTATTGTGCTTGAAATGGATGAATGCCCCTAAAATTGCTATTGACCGTAATGTATTGGAAATCTTTTGAGTGTTCCTGTAGCAGAACTATAAATGATAAAGACACTTTTTTTAATGGAGAAATTCATTTTCTAATTCTTTACAGCATATATCACTTCTGAGTAGTTTGAAATAGCCCAATACCTCTAAAAAACACTTTGATGAATTTCGGCCCATAGAGCGTAATGTATTTCGAATCTTTTGGGCGGTCCTGTAGATAAACTATTCAGTCGAATGGAACCGAAAGGGAAGGTGCACAACTAGATGTTACAACAATCCTAAATATAAAGTTTCAACATTCAACGCCTAACAGTTTTTGAGATATGCGAGTTTAATGAATTTCGGCCCATTGAGTGTAATGTATTTCGAATGTTTTGGGCAGTCCTGTAGATAAACTATCCAGTCGAATGGAACCAAAAGGGGAGGTGCACAACTAGATGTTACAACTATCCAAAATATGAAGTTTCGACATTCTACGCCTAATAGCTTTTGAGTTAGGCGAGTTTAATGAATTTCGGCCCATAGAGCGTAATGTATTTCGAATCTTTTGGGCGGTCCTGTACATAAACTATCCATTCGATTGCTACCAAAAGGGGAGGTGCACAACTAGATCATAGAAGAATCCTAAATATCAAATCTCAACATTCTACGACCAATAGTTTTTGAGATATGCGAGTTACATACATACGTACGTACGTACAGACGGCATGGAAAAACTGGCCACAGTAGACTCGCCACTGGTCAAAATGAGTTGCAGACGCGTTAATATGATCGTGCATGCTAGCCTACGATGTGATGCATCGAAAAAAATTTTTAAATTAAATTTAGAGGTAGTCAAAATCGGTTTTTATGTCGAAATTTGGCCCCCAAAATTTTTCGGGATCACATTACTTCCTTATACTACGTACAAGGAAGTAAAAAAATCTTAAATATCTTCGGCTGCCCCCAAACTTTAATATAAATTCTAAAATAGAATCCCCCCCCCTTTTTCAGTTCTTTAATTTCAAACCTTTTAATTTACTTTTATAATTTTAGATTTGTCGTTCGAAAGCAGGGGTCGATTTCTTGATTTGAAGACCATCCAAAGATTTGAAGCGGAACGTTGTTTGAGTGTCAGAGGCTAAATTTTCGAATTTCTTAAATACAGTACGATCTTGATAATATGACACATATTGGACAAGACAACCGGAGGATTATCGAAAAGTTTTGGATTATCTTGTTTTTGGCACAAATTTAAAAGCCACGGGCTTTCGTTGGGTCGACATTGTAGTACACTAGGTAAATACGCTGCAAAATAAATTAAGTAAACTAGAAAACACTGACGAGCGAGTGAGGGAAGTGCAGGAGAGGGCTGGCTTGTTTTACATCCGCTGTGATCGGCGGATCGGAAGACAATATGGCATGTGTTTCCCAAGAGCGCCGAATTATTGTGAACAAGAAGATTGAAGAGCGCCGAATTATCTACGGAGCATTTTTGCTGCCAGTGCGCTCATTTCCGTTTTGATCGTTAAATTTTAAAGAAAAAATGGTGCATAGCTACTCTGCATGTGGATGCAATTTATGATTCGTGAAAGTGTCTGGAATAACATTTTCCAGGAGAGTGGTTTTTTTTCTTCTGTATTTGAAAACTATACTTTTGTATATGAAGAATATTTTAACGTATCCACATTCACTAAGAGTTGGTGATATTTTTACTTTCCGAACATGTACCATGTAAGGAAAGTATTGTCATCATGAAAAAATTCGACTTTGAGATTTGGGTGTATTGACACGTTTCGAGGTCTTCTGAATTCATTGATGCTATTTTTACGAAATGTATGTATGTATGTGTGTGTGTGTGTGTGTGAACACGATAGCTCTTAAACGGGATATTCGATGGAGCTCCAATTGGGTATATATGTTATAAACCACCGTCGCAAGACCGGTATTGATTTGGGTGTGTATAGGACTTATAGTTTTTCTACAGGGCTACGACCAAGATTTCTTTTACATGATGGCCTATGGGGGGGAAGTCTTGAAAGTGCGCTAGCGTTTAAACGGTCCATTCGATTGAGCTCAAATTAGGTATATATGTTATAAACCACCATCGTAAGACCGGTATTGATTTTGATGTGTAGAGGACTTAGTACAGGGCTACGACAAAGATTTCTTTTACATTATAGCATATGGGGAGAAATTCTTGAAAATGCGCTAACGTTTAAATGGTACATTCGATTGAGCTTCAATTTGATAAATATGTTTGAATTATTCATCAATTAAAATTTATTTAAATGATTAGTAATGATCTTAATCGTAAGTGTTCGGAAAATCGAGTGGAGTCACTCCAGATTTTTTTTTTGTTTACGTCAAGAGGGTTTATAATGCGTATGTCGACAGAAAATTTCGCTTGTAGTTTACACTTCCCGCTCGCCAAATACAGCGATAAAGCACAAGTCTTGTCTCTCTCTTGCTTCCCGTGCCGCAAGACACATGGTTAATCATTTTAACCGACGAAAAACGGAGGAGGTTCTCAAGTCGACGCGTATATATATTTTTTTATGTATGACCACGCATAACTTTTTACAGAGTAATCCGATTTTGATAATTTTTTTTTATTGGAAAGGGTATACCCCGAAGTGGGTCCCATATAGATTTGGGAAAAAAATTCCAACCCTAAGGGTAGGAAAACAGGGGATGATTGATTTTTCACTCACTGATTGTAATGTATGAACACGCATAAAATATGACTTTTAAATAGCTATTTTAAATGCAAGCTCGTTTAGTGATCTTTTTCCTTTTCCTCGTGAAAATTCAATAGTCCTTAAATTTTATAGTTTTCATAAAATAAAATAGAAATTTTATGATCGATTGATCGCTTGAATCGATATTTGTTAGATGCTATTACCAGAAGAGTTGATTATTTTTAAATGGACGGTGTCCGTGTGACGTCATTTTTCAGCCAACCTCCAACCCATCAACTTAAAATGTAGTTTCAGTTGGCACTCCATATTTCAATCTGATTAGTTTAAATTTGTATTTTCCACCGACACATGATTGAAATAGCATCGTATCGATATCGTCCATTGCAAGGGATATTGGCGACGTTTTTACGTCACCGTTTAAAACTGCACATCAAACCACCTTTACATCTTCGTTCACAGTACACAGCACATATGTGCACATTTTGTTTTCGCTTGTTCTCACTTTTCCAACGGGTTTTGAATAGCAATGCCCTCTTTAGTATATTTACAGTAGACTCTGAGTTCTTGCTCTTCGAAAATACCTCCACCAACTTCCAAACATTGCTATCTACTTATGTAATACGCTAACGTATGCGGTAACAATATCGACGATATTTCCACGCTGCGAACGGCAACAGCTCGATGTAAACATTAGCGTAATAACAATAACGCATGCGCAAAAATCCAAATGAACAGTTCAATGACGTCCCATGGAGCAAGCCTATGTCACGCAGTAGCTAGATTGCAAAATAACAATAATGGATACGCCAAAATGCAAGATCTTTCGGACTCTTTCACAGCTTTCAAATATCGAATTGACAATACATGGCGTATTCATCATCGTCTATCTGAAAAATGTCATCATGCATTGGGCTAAAGCACATTTTAGCCATTGGCTGTTTCAACATCGGCTTTTAGGGTGACACCCAAAATGTGTAGCAACCCTAAAGTAAATAAATTTAATGACGAATACTATTAAAACAAAGAAATATGATTTTCACTGACATGAGTCCAGGTATGGCGTGTCGAAGCTGCCTTCCTTGGTGGCTAGTTTTACAGAACAAATGTTAACTAGTCTCACATCTTAATCAGATGGAAGAATTCAGAGACAACCCATGCCGGAAAGCAACGAAGTTCACAGAAGGGGAATCACTGCCTAGCATCTTTGAACCGATGGTAACGAACATGTTAACTATGTGTTAAGCAGTAAGGTTTAGCAGATACCACTGTTTTGCAAAGTGTGGGGTAGGGATTAGAGTCTATGAAGAAAACAAGTTGAAATAGATGGTCACATTACCAGGCGAATAGGAAAACTTGGTTGAACTGAACAAGTCGACCAACCAGTGTTTTACTGAAACGTCTGTAGATGTGTGCTGCCCTCTGGTGGATTAAAAAGCAATAAGTTTATAACGGCTACCAAAATGGTTGGCTAACTTCCTCCCCCTACAGGGCCTCCTAATTTTGAACCAATCAAATATGAGAGGTCTGCACCTAAATAGGCAACCCGAGAGATGTTGTTCCAATATGTAGGATATTAGAGTCGCAACAGGTTTTACGCGCACCAGCTTCCTTTAGCGAACACGGACCTTGTAAAGTGGATGAAGTGATGAGCATGAATGAAATAAACCGTACGAAATTAATCGATTATTAAATGCATTAGAGATAATCGATTTTGAAAAATCCGTTCGAATGCTCAGCATATACCATTTGAATAGTACATGGCATTCGAAATCTCAAATAGAAATCTCGAATACTATTCGAATAATGAAATCGTCAATCGAATAGTGAAAACACGAATATTCATTATGCGGTTAATTGATTACTGATTTTATTCGAATAGTAGTAATCGATTTTAGACATAATTAAAAGGGCACATCACTAAGGTAGGGGTACTTTGATCAAGATGTTTGCCATGATTTACCTCAGATTAAAAAAAAAAGTACGTCAGTAAAATTGTAATTTTTAGTTTGTTTGTTTGTGTTATAGGAAGGCTACACGCGGGGTATCTGCTTACGGCGAGCGTGCCTTGGGTGAAGGACTTTTTAAGGTTGTAGTTCGAAGGAAAAAAAAAAACCTGCTTTTGGTCTTGGTACACAAACTGAAATAAGCTAATAGTACCATCGTCGCGAAAAAAATTCAGAATGGTTCTTCATAAGCTGCACTACACTCTGTAATAAGCAAAAAACTGCCTTTTGTGAAACTTTCTGCAAAACAAATTCTTAAAACATGGAACGGCGCTGCAAAAGTTTTCTAACAGTGACACTTTTTGCAAAATTTTATTTATCAAGAATATTTTCTGAAAGTTTCGCAACTGATACAGGTCTACCGTTTATTTCAGAATGGAGTGCAGCTTGGAAAGAGACAGTCTTCAAAATTTTGAAGTGAGTGACCGTCTAACACGCACTTTCAGCTTCAAAAAATTACTTCACTTTTATCTATCCGGCTGTTCTCGCATTACTCCATTTTTCGGCAGATGTCAGTGCTGTTAAAAATAATCGTGACCATTTTTTTAATGGGAAATGACGAGTTCAAAAGTAAAGGATTCTCGTGGAGCTATGTCACCCGCCACTATTTTTATAGAAATCCAATCTATTCTTCGTGACTGACAACAGTCAAAACGTCAGAGTTTGGTGTTCCCAAATCAGGAACACTGCGCATTAAAGGGCTAAAAGATTTTCTATTTCGAGTAAATCAGGTTCTTATAAAACATGGTGAAGTAAAATAATAATGAAATTATCAGCTCAAACTATTTGTTCTGACATTTAATCTTAAAAGTTTAAATGTAACAAGGAAAAAAAAAACTTTGCGGTATTTATATACGCATCTGTGATTTTGCAACAGAGCACTGAAATCTGGAAAAGATTAAATCTTTTGTTGGAACTTTGGAGACAAAAGCTGAGAGAACAAAACAATCTTCTTTTAAAATACCTCTGGTACTTTCTAATATCGCGAGAATCGAACAAATCGCAAGTACTAAAAGGCTGTTATGTTTTTCGTTTTCACCTTTATAAATTCTTTTCTCCAAATAACGTTCTTATGAAAACTTCACGAAGATAAAATGAAAAAATGCACGCATGGACACATTTTCATCTTCCAAGAACAAAGGCTTTTTCTATTTTCTAACTTCAGACAACAACAAAAATATTAAGCAAAGTTTTAAACAAAAAAGAAAGAAAAAGAAAAAAGTTTGAATGGAGAAATTTTCAATTGAAAGAGGACTTTATTCGAAATAATTATCTTTCAAATCGAACAAGCGAACGAAGAGGAATGAAGTAGAAAACAAACAAAGAGCATCATCGAAAGACATGATGATGAATATAAGATTAGAAAAAGGGATGAATATATAAATAAAAATGCATTTTTATAAAATAATTTCCAATCTAAAAGGCTTAGCTGCAGTACACCTGTCATTCTCAATAAATGTAACAGCTGCTACCTTCAAGGCGCATTAAAAAAATGTTTTTCCAGAATTTTTAATAATTTCGTTTTAGAAAACCGTAACATTTGGTAAAATTTAACAAAACTTGTACACTTTTCTAATTGCAAATGATAAAACAAATTATTTTTTGGCCTAAATAGATGAAAGCTGTTCACTCAGATACTACTAGACATCAGGTTTTAAAAAATAAATAGAAATAAATATTTAATTTTTTATACCTGTATATCTGTCAAGTGACAAGTTCATAAACGTTCTATAGCATTTAACCCTTTAACGCGCAGTGTTCCCGCTCTGGGAACACCCAACTCTGACGTTTCGACGGTACCAGTCACGAAGAATAGATTGGATTTCTATTAAAATAGTGGCGGGTGACATAGCTCCACGAGAATCCTTTACATTTTAGCACAGCATTTCCCAACAAAAAAGTGTCACGATTATTTTTAACAGCACTGACATCGGCTGAAAAATGGAAGAATGCGAGAACAACTGGATAGATTTCCTAATGCTGAAAAAAGGCAGCCGTTGCCATCGCTCGACTTAACGACCAGCAGGATGGCGGACGATCGAAACGTTCATCGCGAGCCACAGATCGAAAGATCCTTTTTTGATGCAGCTGGCTGTGCCGGCGCAGCCAGCCGTCGTCAAAAAAGGGTCTCTCGATCGGCTGCACGCGATGAACGTTTCGATCGTCCGCCATCTTGCTGGTAGTTAAGTCGAGCGATGGCAACGGCTGCCTTTTTTCCAGCATTGGGAAATGTAGCGCCTGAAAGGGTTAAATAAATTCAATTTTTCAACCTATTTACCAATAATTACTCGTCCAATCGGTTACCCACACAGTACGTTTTCCCTTAATTGGAAAAAAGAGAGCTTGTACAAAATTAGAGTTCATTATTAATAGTTTTAATCGATATACGAGAGCTGTCCCGAAAGTAAGTTTCCCATGGATAGTAAAAGGAAAAAAACATTATTAGGTGGACATATTTATTTCAAAAGGTACAGCAATATTTCAACTACTTCTCAACGTTAGAATATCCAGAGCTGTAACACTTGTCATATCATGGGATGACATTTTTGTAGTCCAGTGTCATAGAAGACTGCTGCCTGAGAAAGGAGCCAGAGTGTCATAGTTGTTTGCAGTCTTCGTCAGTGGAAAAGTGATGCTCGGACAGATATTTCGCCAGGTACAAATTACTGGACGCAAAATGGTTACTATAGTACGGATCTACCAATTCCTGTGCCAGCACCACTTTTAAACTGCGTCACTGAACCCGCGTCACTGAATGTGTCGCTTAGAGCTACATATACGTCCTTCCCGGAATTTCCGCCAGAATTTGGAACCCGCCACTATTTTTATAGAAATCAAATCTATTCTTCGTGACTGGCAACAGTCAGAACGTCAGAGTTGGGTGTTCCCAGAACGGGAACACTGCGCATTAAAGGGTGAAGACGCATTCAGGACACATCTGGAGAAAACCTCCCAAAAATCCATACCGTTAGATCAAACCGAACCCGGGACTTTGGCACTTCAGCCATCAACATTGTCTTATATACACTTGGATATTGCATAACGTTTAGAAAAGAAATTCATTTTTACTGGCATTAGAGAACGATGCAACGATAAATCTAATTCCACGTCAGTCAATTCCCGCTTTCTAAGACTTTGCACCTAATTACCTTTTACCTTCCAGGAAAGCGTAATGCAGCCTTTTCAACTGAGCCTTGCGTATAACGCCCACTACCAAAAAGACACTTTATGAATATTTTAAGGAAAATTTCCAGGATCGAGCCGTTAATGTTTAATAAGTTATCGAAGTTAGGCAGCATTTTATTATCGAGTTAATAAAACTTAGCTCCAAGGATGTGATTGGATTAAACAAAGGATCCGAGATACGGCCTCGAGGCTTATGAATAAATGGACTTAAGGGAACACCTGTTAATTCGCAGATAGGTTTAATGGCGGAAGACGTAGATTCTGTACTCTGAAAAACAGTCAACGTGTAATAAAGGTGCGCAGTACTTATATGCACGTTTATTATTTTAACGAGAAAGTTTGCTGCTAGAATCAGCTTCTTTTTTTCTACCTGAATGATGAGAACGATGCAAAAAATTACATATTCTATGTATCCCATATTTTCAAGTCGTGGAGATTATTTTTTTAGAGGATGCAAAAATGGGTAATTATAATGCATTAAGAGGCATTGCACAGGCAAATCGGGCAGGGCGTTCCCATCACCATCTCAGAATTTCATGATTTTCTGTTATTGTGTTGCCTTACCCTAGGAAAGAACAAATCTGAAATATTTTTCATTTACCTCTTTTAGTTTTGGAGTTATGGGGGTTCAAAGTACCCCAGAGGAGCAACGTCGAATTAATTCAGAGCCATTTTTGCCACTTTATTGTCTCGACTGTGACTGGCTCAGAGGTGCTTCACAGAATTTTTTCATTTTATCCTATAATATACCTTGTATATTAACATCTCAAATTGAAAATTCATTCGAAAATTGTCAGGGCCCCAAATTAGGGCCCCCCAAAATACCCCACCCATTTCATAAAAAATACAGTTTTAAGACTGCTTTAAATCTTGGTTCTAACGTGATACAGAAAAAAATTTTGCACAGTGCAGTTAGATATCTTCATATAAAGTGAATCCAATGTTAAAAAGTTTTGAAGGCCCCCAGGGCCCCACGGTACGGGGCCCCAAACATGGTCTTTAGCGCTAATTTACGCAATTTCGAAGCATTGGTACAGCTGAAGCCGACTTTCCAGAGGAAAACTATTGACATGGAGATGTAGTATCAACATAGTAGTTTGATATGATGAAAAACATTTCTTGAAGGTACAACTGTTTCCAATAAAAATCCCCAAAAGTACCTCCCTATTTGGGACATTCCACTGGCACGCATGGGGGCATTTTGGCGTTACTTTTAGAAGTTTAATCGACAGTGGCAATATTGAAAATTAACTTATTCTTCATATATCTCAAATATATCCTCCATATATCACAAATAGTTATTTTACAGGGGCACTCATAAGACTACATAGCACATTACGCTGAGTGGGGATCTCTGCAACTAGTGAACCGATTCGAAAATTTTTTTCACTGTTAGAAAGCTACACTATTCCGGAGTATTATAAGCTACCTTTCAGCATGTAGCATAGCTAGTTCTTTTACAGGGACACTCAAAAGAATTACAGCACATGACGCTATATGGACATCTCTGTAACTACTGAACTGATTCTATAGATCTTTTCACTGAAAGCTACACGAGTTTAGCACGCGACCGCGAGATCAGTCTCGCAGTCTCGTCTTGCGCTTAGAGGTATCCTCTCGCAAAATTGCGAGACCGCGAGAAGTCTCGTCTCTTCTTGCGGTCTCGCGTCCATCCCTATTAAAGAACTATTTTTTGTAGCCCTGTAAAAAAACTGTAAGTCCTATACATACCAAAATCAATACCGATCGTGCGACGGTGGTCTGTAATATATATACCAAATTTGAGCTCTATCGAATGAACCGTTTAGGAGCTATCGTGTTCACACACACACACACAGATACACACATACGTACTTACATCTCTTCAAAATAGTATAAATGCGTTTAGAACACCTTAAAACGTGTGAATACATCAAAATCTCAAAGTAGAATTTTTTCATGATTACAATACTTTCCTTACACGATACATGCTCGGAAAGTAAAAAGTAAATTCCTATTATTAAAATATTTAATCAAATTATATTATATGGCAGTGTACTAGAATTGTATGACAAATATCGGTAAAATTAAATGACATGTATTATCGAACTAAATAAGGAAAACTTGAATAAGAAGGATGTAAATTAAATGTTACTGGTCCGACAGAGGACAATCAAAATTCGTGTTTTACGTCCGTTAGATACTTTTTTGGTCTCGGACCAGCGGAGCACCATTTTGAGCCTGTTTCAGGCGATCTCTCCCCACCAGTGGCGTAGTCCTTAAAAATAAAAGTGTGTGTGTGTGTGTGTGGGGGGGAGACACTATCATTTTTGACGAAATTTAATCAAAACTTATTTGATTCATGAAATGTAATTATTCCTTAAACAACAAATAACGCTAATTGAACTATTATTTTATAAGTGTTATTAAGCATTTATATATTATTAAGCATTAATAATATACAAATGCATATATAATGCATATTATATAAGATATATAATGCATATATTATATCTAGCTGAAGTACCCGTCGTTAACGGGTTAGTACTGAATGCAAATTTCCAAAAAGCAAGAACTTTCGTCAGCATTGTAGGAGTACACAGAATGGGTGTAGTATACTGCCAAAAGTAAAGAAAGCGAAGTTATCATTTTTATGGATTGTTAAAATATTACAGGTTACAGAGTAACGAAGTAATATCATTTCATTCGCTTTAGTCGTCATTATGGGATGCGAGAACGAATATTGACGCATATTGAAATAATTTTCGCAAAATCTCAAAATCTAATCAATATTTTCCAAAAATTGGAAGCCTAGAATTTAAGTTGAGTGACAACCTATCCTGTCACCCAATTTCTTTTCATTCCCTGCAGTCTTTATTTCGTGATGCTGGAACAAAATTTCAACATTTTAAAACGATTTTCACAAAATCTCAAAATGTAATCAAGATATTTTAAAAATTCAACGCCTATAAATTAAGATTAGCAACTACCTATCCTATCACCCAATTTCGAATCATTCGTATGAGTCGTTATTACGTAATGCTTGAAGAAATATAAACGTATTTTGAGAGAATTTTCACAAAATCTCAAAATCTAATAAAAATGTTTAAAAAATTGGACACCTATAGTTTATGTTGATGAACCATCTATAATGTGACCCAATATCATATCATTCGCATTAGTCATTATTACGTAATGCGGGAACAAAGATTCACTCAATTTTAAACGATTTTCGCAAAATCTCGAAATTAATCCATTTTTTAAAAAATTAGATGCTTATAGTTTAAGGTGAGTGACCACCTATCATTTTACCAAATATCATTTTTTTTCCCTTTGCAAATATTTTGTGATGTGCGAACACAAATTTACGCAGTTTGAAACGATTTTTGCAAAATCTCAAAATCTAATCAAGATTTTTTAAAAATTTGACACGCATGTTTTAAGTTGAATGACCCCCTATCATGATACCAAATTTCATTTCAATCGCTTCAGTCGTTTTTACTTGATGGTCGAACACAAATTTACGCAGTTTGAAACGATTTTCGCAAAATCTCAAAATCTAATCAAGATTTTTTTTTTTTAAATCGGCGCCTATGTTTTAAGTTGAGTGACCACCTATCATGACACCCAATTTCATATCATTCGCTTCAGTCTTTTTTACGTGATGCTTAAACAAAAAAAGCGTCACGGACAGAATGACAGAATGACAGAACGACAGACAGACAAACTTTTTTTTGAGGGCCGCACCGGATTTCCAGGTGCTTGAAACGGATAGAAATCGCAAAATTTTTGAATTCCAAGAAATGTACAGACAAAAGTCTAATTTTATTTATATAGATATGCATTATATCTATCCGATGCGACCCTAAAAAAAAAAGTTTGTCTGTCTGTCATTCTGTCGTTCTGTCATTCTGTCATTCTGTCCGTGACGCTTTTTTTGTTTAAGCATCACGTAATTCTTCAAACATCACGTAATAACGACTCATACAAATGATACGACATTAAGTGATATGATAGGTAGTTGCTAATCTTAATTTATAGGCGTTGAATTTTTAAAATATTTTGATTACATTTTGAGATTTTGCGAAAATCGTTTTAAAATGCTGAAAAGTTGTTCCAGCATCACGAAATAAAGACTGCAGGGAATGAAACGAATTTGGGTGACAGGATAGGTTGTCACTCAACTTAAATTCTAGGCTTCCAATTTTTCAAAAATGTTGATTAAATTTTGAGATTTTGCGAAAATTATTTCATATACGTAAATATTCCTTCGCGCATCCCATAATTACGACTAAAGCGAATGACATGATATTACTTAGTGACTCTCTAACCTGTAATATTTTAACAATACATGAAAATTATAACTTCGCTTTCTTTACTTTGGCAACCTACTACATCCATTCTGTGTACTCCTACAATGCTGACGAAAGTTCTTGCTTTTTGGAAATTTGCATTCACTAACCCGTCAAGGACGGGTACTTCAGCTAGTTATATATATAATAACATATAATGCATATTATGTATCATTAAGCATTAATTAATTAATTAAAATTAGCTAATTGTTAAATTATTAATTATTTGTTAACAGTAAAAACAAAGTCATTTTGATCAACAGCCTAAACTACTTAATTTTTCCATCGACATTTGTCAACAATCCAAGTGTCACAGTGACAGATTTTCTTTTGCATTTGTACGCGACCCTTCACGATCTTTTGTCACTTTTTCCGACATTCGTTAACGCATTATTTAAAAAGAGTGAGTTCGAGAAGATCATAATCTATTCTATTTTTAAGGATATGTTTTCATCAACAATCAAAACAGATTTTATAAATGGGATTGTAAGTGATTATTAAAATCTATTCTACGAGTCCAAAAGTTTTCTTATTTGAGTTTTATGAACTTGCCCTCGCGCGAACAAAACGAAAATTGTAGTTTTTTCGAAGAGCTTTACAAAAAAAAAAACCCCTAGAAAATGAGCGTCCCCCCCCCCCCGAGAATAAAAAGTGCGGGGACGTATGGTCTGAAATGAAAAGGTAAGGGGACGGCGTTTCCCCGTATCCCTTACCCGTATACTACTGCTTCCCACTCATATTCTGTTGAACCAGAGTTCTCACGTCCGGCGACCTAACCGTTCGGAGTTTTCCGTGGTTTGCTCCGAAAATAAGCGTAAATACGGGTTAGGCCCCCTTAGAAAGACCTTCCCCCCCGCTAGCGATGGACGCGAGATAGAAAATCGGTGTCTCGCAAAACAGCCTGAAAGGTTTGTCTCGTCTCGCAAAATCCCTGTATCGTAATGTTAAAAATTTTCGTCTCGTCTCTTTAACCCTTTAACGCGCAGTGTTGCCGCTCTTTCAACACCAAACTCTGACGTTTTGACTGTTGCCAGTCACGAAGAATAGATTGGAATTCTATAAAAATAGTGGCGGGTGACAGAGCTCCTCGAGAATCCTTTACTTTTGAGCACACCGTTTCCCCGTAAAAAAATGGTCACGATTCTTTTTAACAGCACTGACATTTGCCGAAAAATGGAAGAATGAGAGAACAGCTGGATAGATGGCCCCATGCTGAAAAAAGGGCGGCCGTTGCCATCGCTCGACTGAACTAACAGCAAGAGGGCGGACGATCGAAACGTTCATCGCGTGCCACTGATCGAGAGATCCTTTTATGACGCAGCTGGCTGTGCCCGGCACAGCCAGCTGTCGTCAGTAAAGGGTCTCTCTATTTGTGGCACGCGATGAAAGTTTCGATCGTCCGCCTTCTTACTGGTCGTTAATTCGAGCGATGGCAACGGCCGCCCTTTTTTCAGCATTGGGAAAGGGTTGCGCCTCAAAGGGTTAAAAAGCTGTAAATCTCTGTCTCGTCTCGCATCCACCCCTAACCTCCACGGAGGACACCTAGGCCACCCCTCGGCCTAGATCCCACGTGCAAATAATAGGCTATAATCCCACAACAACAATAACACATTCTGTTGATCGGACGGAAAACTAACTCAAAACCATACTTAAAAAAAAAAAAAAAAAAAAAAAAAAAAAAAAAAAAAACACGCATACAAACACTAGGTATCGAAAACTCTCTCCCTGGTACACACCAGGCACCCCTCCCCGCATCACACGTATATATTTTTCACAGGTGGCGCTACCGTAGCACCCCTCCCCCCCCTTTTCTCTCTCTTTCAATCGATGAGCGTCGATCTCACGGCCAAAGACGGCATGCTATCCTTCTCCAGTGTTTGCTGGGATTCCTGGGACACGGGATATACGCCAGAACATGTGAGTACTTCCCTGTATATAAATACATACATACACATTATTTAAAAAAAAAAAAAACCCATGCATGAGCCGCAGCAACACCTGTGGGATCAGGCCGAAGCTTTGGGAGAATACGTGTGTGGTTTTCTCTTTGCAAAGTCTCTGATGTCGTTTTCTGTGTATATAAATATTTTTTTTTTTTTCTTTTGCTCTGGAAGGAGCGAAGCCGGTACTCAAATGAGAAGGGTGCAGAAGTTTAACTTTGCTTGCCCCCTGTAACAACTGCATGGCTTGAAAGGGGGCGGGAGAGGGCATGAGGTGTATTACAGAGAAGGGGGTGGGATGCAGTGTCAATTGCTGTTTGAAGTCCGCAGTCGGTTGTCGTTGGTTGTTTGGTTTGTGTTTTTTAAAATATGTTGAAATTCGATATTTTAAACGGGTTTCAAATCAGCTTTCAGTAACTGCTCGCGGGACGTTTTTGTTCTAATTAATATTGACCTCTCACAGCTGGGTGCTTTTGTGTTACAAAGTGACCTAGCTATTTTAAAGAGTTTTAAGCATTTTAAATAATTTAAATAATTGAGATGAAGTGAAGTGAATTTGTCTCTTTAGTATCTGCATGATTTAAAAGAGGGGGTAATAGGGAGGTTTAGAGAGTTGTGCACTTTACATTGAAGTTCGCATTCAGTTGTCGTTGGTTGTTTGGTTTGTATTTTTTAAATATGTTGAAATTCGATATTTTAAAGTGTAATTCAGCTTTCAGTAACTGTTCATGGGACGTATTTGTTCTAATTAATATTTACCTCTCATAACTAAGTGCCTTTGCTTTTCAAAGTGACATTTTAGCTATTTTAAAGAGTTATAAGCATTTTAAAAAGTTTAAATAATTGAGATGAAGTGAAGTGAATTTGTCTCTCTGCATGATTTAAAAGAGGGGGTAGGAGAGAGGTTTAGATAGGGGCGCAGTTTATATTGAAGTTCACATTCAGTTGGCGTTGGTTGTTTCGTTTGTGTTTTTTAAATATATTGAAATTTGATACTTTAAACGGGTTTAAATCATCTCTCAGTAACTGCTCGTGGGACGTTTTTTGTTCTAATTAATATTTATATCTCAGAGCTGGTTGTTTTTGAGTTACAAAGGGACATCCTAGCTGTTTCAAAGAGTTATGAGCATTTTAAATAATTTAAATAATTTAGATGTAGTGAAATTAATTTGCCTTTTTTGGATGCTAAATCATTTTTCAGTAACTGCTCGTGGGACGTTTTTGTTCTTATTAATATTCACCTCTCACAGCTAGGTGCTTTTGTGTTACAAAGTGACCTAGCTATTTTAAAGAGTTATAAGCATTTTAAATAATTTAAATAATTTAGATGAAGTGAAGTTAATTAGCCTCTTCAGGATCTGTGTGATTTAAAAGAGGGGGTAAGAGAGAGGTTTTTAGAGGGGTGCAGTTTATATTTGCAGTTAGAAGTTCGCATTCAGTTGTCGTTGGTTGTTTGGTTTGTATTTTTTAAATATGTTGAAATTCGATATTTTAAACGGGTTTCAAATCAGCTTTCAGTAACTGCTCTCGGGACGTTTTTGTTCTAATTAATATTGACCTCTCACAGCTGGGTGCTTTTGTGTTACAAAGTAACCTAGCTATTTTAA
The DNA here is from genome assembly GCA_038373885.1 of Cheiracanthium punctorium. Classification (NCBI taxonomy): domain Eukaryota; kingdom Metazoa; phylum Arthropoda; class Arachnida; order Araneae; family Cheiracanthiidae; genus Cheiracanthium; species Cheiracanthium punctorium. The sequence goes on from JAWZYV010019464.1 coordinate 647,211, forward strand.
AGAGTTTTAAGCATTTTAAATAATTTAAAAAATTGAGATGAAGTGAAGTGAATTTGCCTCTTTAGTATCTGCATGATTTAAAAGAGGGGTAATAGGGAGATTTAGAGAGTTGTGCACTTTACATTGAAGTTCGCATTCAGTTGTCAATGGTTGTTTGGTTTGTGTTTTTAAAAATATGTTGAAATTCGATATTTTAAACGGGTTTTAAATCAGCTTTCAGTAACTGCTCGCGGGACGTTTTTGTTCTAATTAATATTGACCTCTCACAGCTGGGTGCTTTTGTGTTACAAAGTGACCTAGCTATTTTAAAGAGTTTTAAGCATTTTAAATAATTTAAATAATTGAGATGAAGTGAAGTGAATTTGTCTCTTTAGTATCTGCATGATTTAAAAGAGGGGGTAAGAGAGAGGTTTAGATAGGGGCGCAGTTTATATTGAAGTTCGCATTCAGTTGTCGTTGGTTGTTTGGTTTGTGTTTTTTAAAATATGTTGAAATTCTATATTTTAAACGGGTTTTAAATCAGCTTTCAGTAACTGCTCGCGGGACGTTTTTTGTTCTAATTAATATTGACCTCTCACAGCTGGGTGCTTTTGTGTTACAAAGTGACCTAGCTATTTTAAAGAGTTTTAAGCATTTTAAATAATTGAGAGGAAGTGAAGTGAATTTGTCTCTTTAGTATCTGCATGATTTAAAAGAGGGGGTAATAGGGAGATTTAGAGAGTTGGGCACTTTACATTGAAGTTCGCATTCAGTTGTCATTGGTTGTTTGGTTTGCATTTTTTAAATATGTTGAAATTCAATATTTTAAACGGGTGTAATTCAGCTTTCAGTAACTGTTCATGGGACGTTTTTGTTCTAATTAATATTTTCCTCTCATAACTAAGTGCTTTTGCTTTCCAAAGTGACATTTTAGCTATTTTAAAGAGTTATAAGCATTTTTAAAAGTTTAAATAATTGAGATGAAGTGAAGTGAATTTGTCTCTCTGCATGATTTAAAAGAGGGGGTAAGAGAGGTTTAGATAGGGGCGCAGTTTATATTGAAGTTCACATTCAGTTGGCGTTGGTTGTTTCGTTTGTGTTTTTTAAATATGTTGAAATTTGACACTTTAAACGGGTTTAAATCATCTCTCATTAACTGCTCGCGGGACGTTTTTGTTCAAATTAATATTGACCTCTCACAGCTGGGTGCTTTTACGTTACAAAGTGACACTCTAGATATTTTAAAGAATTATAATCATTTTAAATAAGTTAAATAATTTAGATGTAGTGAAATTAATTTGCCTTTTTTGGATGCTAAATCATCCTTCAGTAACTGCTCGTGGGACGTTTTTGTTCTTATTAATATTCACCTGTCACAGCTAGGTGCTTTTGTGTTACAAAGTGACCTAGCTATTTTAAAGAGTTATAAGCATTTTAAATAATTTAAATAATTTAGATGAAGTGAAGTTAATTAGCCTCTTTAGGATCTGTGTGATTTAAAAGAGGGGGTAAGAGAGAGGTTTTTAGAGGGGTGCAGTTTATATTTGCAGTTAGAAGTCCGCAGTCGGTTGTCGTTGGTTGTTTGGTTTGTGTTTTTAAAATATGTTGAAATTCGATATTTTAAACGGGTTTTAAATAAGCTTTCAGTAACTGCTCGCGGGACGTTTTTGTTCTAATTAGTATTGACCTCTCACAGCTGGGTGCTTTTGTGTTACAAAGTGACCTAGCTATTTTAAAGAGTTATAAGCATTTTAAATAATTTAAATAATTGAGATGAAGTGAAGTGAATTTGTCTCTTTAGTATCTGCATGATTTAAAAGAGGGGGTAAGAGAGAGATTTAGAGATGGGTGCACTTTACACTGAAGTTTGAAGTCCGCAGTCAGTTGTCATTAGTTGATGGGTTTGTGTTTTTAAAATATGTTGAAATTCGATACTTTAAACGTGTTTACCAGATTTCAGTAACTGTTCGTGGGACGTTTATGTTCTTATAATATTTACTTTTCAGCGTACAGAGTGACATTCTAACTCCTTTAAAGAGCTATAGAGATTTTAAATAATTTAGTTTAAGTGAGGCTCATTTGCCTTTTTAGGATCTGCGTGATTTAAAAGAGGGGGTAAGAGAGAGGTTTAGAGAGGGGTGCAATGTATATTGCTGCTTGAAATCCTCAGTCAGTGTCGTTGATTCTTTGGTATGTGTTTTTAAAATATGTTGAAATTCGATATTTTAAACCGGGTCTCGTTTTTTACTATGTTTGAATCAGTTTACAGTAACTGCTAGCGGGACGTTTTTTGTTCTAATTAATATTTACCTCTCATGGCCAGGCGCTTTTGTGCTACAAAGTGACATTCTAGCTATTTCAAAGAGTTATAAGAATTTTAAATAATTGAGATGTGAAGTTAATTGGTCTCTTTAGGGTCTGTGGGATTTAAAAGAGGGGTAAGAGAGAGGTTCAGAGAGGGTTGCAGTCTGAAGTCCGCAGTCAGTGCCGTTGGATTTTGGGTTTGTGTTTTTAAATATGCTGAAATTCGATATTTTTAACATGCTCTTTTTTCCGTTTGTAAGTCAGCCTTCAATAAGTGAACGGGATTTAACGGGGAGTTTCGTTTTAATTAGTATTTACCTCTCATAGGGAGGTCTTTTTGCTTACAAAGTGACATTCTAGCCTACTTTAATGAGTTATGAGAATTTTAAATAATTTAAATAATTTTGATGCAGTGATGTTGATTTGCCCCTTTAGGATCTGCTTGATTTAACAGACGGGATGGGGGTAACAGAGAGGTTTAGTGAGGGTTGCGGTGTATATTGCGGCTTAAAGTCCACAGTCAGTGTCGTTGATTGTTTGGTTTGCTTTTAACCCATTGTTGCCTGGATATTTTTGCGACTTTCTTCGATTTTTACTGATAACAGAAATAATAGATAAATTTCTGATGTCAACTTCTTGAACAAGGAATGATTTATTTTAAAATCATTTTGCATAAAAATCGAAATATCAACATCTTACTTGGTCATGTTAAAATATTGTGCGGAGTTGAGGTTCAATACTCATGAATAAAGGCTAGGAAAAATAAATAACGTTTTCGACTAATAGCGAAAATGCCGTCCCAAAAAAGGGACGCTAGGCATAAATGGGTTAAATATATTGGAATACTTCTAAGGTGTACTTTTTTCCCCTGTGTAAATCAGCTTTCAATAAGTGAACGGGATTTAACGGGACATTTTGTTCTAATTAATATTTGCCTCGCATATCAAGGTTTTTTTTTGTTTTGGATGCAAAGTGACATTTTAAACACTTTAAAGAGTTATAGGCATTTTAAATAATTAAGTAATATAGATGCAGCAAAGTTAATTTATGTAACGAAGTTAAATGCTTAAGGTATTTTAAATTATTAAATTGGGTTGTTGCGGTCAGAAATTCAGGTTCGATACACTTAGTTGCAATAAAAAGACATTGAATACTTAAATTATTTTATTTAAAAGATACTATTGGAACATAAATTTATTACAACGGATGGTGGTGTTGGTGGCTCAGCGAATTAAAAATACGTCCTATATGGACAGTGAAATTAAGAAGGAATGAATTAAAAATTACGGCAGCACAGAATTACATATTGGCGAGAACAAACACTTGGCTGAGATAAATAACGCCAATTCCAGAGCAACCCTAAAACTTAATCCAATAAAATTAAAATGACGGAATAGCGAGCAAATAATTTTAAAGATGACGCAGGGCAACAAAAAATGATAACGCTAACAGGATGCCAAGAGGGGAAGCAAAAAATGTTGGAGAGGGATGCAGTGTTGAATGCAAGTTGAAATACGCGAGGAATGCCCTTGGTTGTTTCGTTGCGTTTTAAAAATGTTGACATTCTATATTTTAAAGTCTTTTTTTTCATTTTTTAAAAATCAATTTCAAAATATGTGCTCGGGATTTACTGGGAAATTTCGTTCTAATGAATATTTACCCCTCATATCAAGTTTTTTTTTGCATGCAAAGTGGCATTTTAAATATTTTAAGTATTTATAGGCACTTTAAATAATTAAGTAATATAGATGCAACAGAATTGATTTATCGATGTAGAATCTGCGTTACTGCCATTATTAATCAAATTTAAATGTTCCATTAAATGCTCGATAGCGATGGGATATTTCCTTCTGATTATTCATACCAGTATAATCAACTTTTGTGTTTCTATTATGCAAAACTATATTGTCAAAAATTCAAATAATTATCTAGAGTGTGTTTCATCAGTCTTTGTAAAAACAAAATGTAAGGGATGATAGGACACATCTAAAGAACTATTTTGACTTACAAAGCATTGTCGTAACGCAAGCGAAAATTTCGAGTATTCTAAATTATTTTTGTATTTCCCAATTCAAAAGATTGCAATTGTAACCCATTATTGGTACACTGCTTGCGTTACAAAGCTTTGGAACGACATAAATTGCTCTTTAGATGTGTTCTATCACCCCTTGCAATTCTTACCTTTGAGTTACGAAACACAATGGTTATTTATACATTCAGGTATTGTTGTAGTCCAGAGCTTTTAAGGGTATTTATTTAACAAAATGGTTGATATTAAAGTTTTAATTTTTTAGTAATTTCGTAGTCTATGTGATCTGGATGGGCCTTATTTTAATTTTTCCTTATTTTGAATTTTGTATTTTTTGCTGTAATGCAGTCGTCGTGTAAATGGCATAAACCATTCCATGCTTATTATTTTTGGAAGCTTTCCTTTTAGCTTCAATGTTCTCTTATTACAGTTCTCTATAATCAACACAGACTAATAATATAAAAATCAAGCCTCGTGAGAGGGTAAATAGCTCCGTAAATTAATATTAAAAAATAACAGTAAATTGATAAGTGTTATATCTCAGTAAATTAACATTTATCAGTAAACAAAGACATATGTTAAGGTCATGGCTTGTACAATAAAAGCTTCAATTTGACCCTCATTTCAGCCTCTTTGACCCTCATTGCTATGTCTCTAATGTAATGTCTCTATGTATATATGTATACATAGTATGTAGTACATTATAAATAGAATGTAAAAACTGTAAGTACATACTATATACATATACATTTACATTAGAATCACATAGCAATGCGGGGTCGGAAACGTCCTCTTCTTGCGGCTGTTGACAATAATAATGAAATAATAGTGAAACCGAACCTGATTCATCAAAAACTTCTGGATATTTTACGAAACAGCATTTGGCTAAAATTGATTATTAACAGGATTGATTATTTAAGGCGGAATTATATATTGATTGATTATTAAAGTGATTATTAAGCGAAATTGATTTTAAATTGATCCAATTATTTTTGGAAGCTTTCCTTTTAGCTTCAATGTTCTCTTATTTCATTTCTCTATAATCAACACAGACTAATAATGTGTTGGTAATAATGTGTTGTAAATTGAGGTGAACTTACCCTTTAGCATCCGCAAGTTTTGGAAGCTTTCCTTTAAGCTTCAATGTTCTCTTTCAATGTTCTTGGAAGCTTTCCTTTAAGCTTCAATGTTCTCAGGAAGTAAAAATGACGTTTTTGACCTAATAAAGCTATGTGATTAGGATTCCTTGGTATATGCCGTATCTCAACTTAAAGTTTGTGGGAACACTTCTGAAACACACTGTATATTAAGTATATGATTCATTTAATTGCCTACGTTAATCAGTTTAAGTAAGCATAATTAAATTATTATGTTTCTGATCTGGCGTTTCCATGTAGTCTTTATAACACAGCCCAGTTCTTTTCATTTTTCCTGTACAAATATTAATAATTCGAAAATTACAGAAGATTGAGGTCAACTTACCCTTTAGCATCCGCAACTGGAACATCAGAAAGTGATTTGGGGGTCTATTCTACCACGTTCGTTAAAGCGAACGTTCCGATTTGTGACGTAATTCGAAACGTATGCTAGAAGTAAACATTCGGTAGGAAGAACCTAATGCTCTACCGAACCTTGCAGAATACCGACATACGTCAGAAAGTTGCGAATAACGTCAATTCGATGTCACACACACAAACGTTCGCTTAACCCTTTAACGCGCAGTGTTTCCGCTCTGGGAACACCAAACTCGGACGTTTTGACTGTTGCCAGTCACGAAGAATAGATTTGATTTCTATAAAAATAGTGGCGGGTGACATGGCTCCGCGAGAATCCTTTACTTTTTAGCACGTCCTTTCCCGTCAAAAAATGGGTATTATTTTTAACAGCATTGACATCTGCTGGAAAATGGAAGAATACGAGAACAGCTGGATAGATGGCCCCATGCTGAAGAAAGGGCAGCCGCTGCCATCGCTCGACTGAACGACCAGCAAGAGGGCGGACGATCGAAAAGTTCATCGCGTGCCACAGATCGAGAGACCCTTTTTGACGACGCCTGGGTGTGCGGCACAGCCAGCTGTCGTCAAAAAAGGGTCTCTCGATCTGTGGCACGCGATGAACGTTTCAATCGTCCGCCCTCTTGCTGGTCGTTCAGTCGAGCGATGGCAACGGCTGCAATTTTTTCAGCATTGGGAAAGGGTTGCGCCTCAAAGGGTTAAAGGGATGATGGGCTATGACATTGCCAAAAAATCGGAATTAAAAAAATGTATTAATATTCTGTGAACTGTATCTGTGTATTCTATGTACTGTATTTGTATTGTATCTGAGGAAAAAAACCGCTTGTCTCTAACTTAATTAGTAAAAAAGTTGTAAGCGTTTAAAAATGTAAAGTATCTCTCCTTTTGTGTAAAATGAATATTTTTCTCAGTCCCGTGTCTTTGAAAATGTCTCTTGTGACGCATTTTTTGAAGAAATCTTATAAAATTTATTATAGAAACTCAAGATACATATTATAAAAATGTGAAATTTTTGTGAAAATTCAGTATTAATGCATAAAAATACTTCCTAAAATGTTACTTTTCACCGAATCTCTAAATTAAATAATTTAGAAAATAACTCGGCTGTTCGAGCCTCGTCAGGGGGAGAACCCCTGGACCCTCCCCCAAATTTTTTTAGTTTCATTATTGCCATATCAAAACGATATTAATTGACTATGCCATTTTATCTCTCATCTTTCGCGCATGTCGCCTGGTAACTCTATGTTGAAATTTTTAGGATTGTAATCTATTTACAGAAAAATACATGGGATGCCTATTCTACAGCTTACGAAATAGTGTAACAATAGATTAAAGCTGTTGTGAACTAATAGTATTTAAGTATATGTAAAATTATGTCGCTTTTTTGGGACACAATTTTGGGACTATTTTCAATAAAGGGGGTGAGAGATACAATGACATAGTCATTAAATAATAAAAAAAATCGGAATATACATTTTTGAATAACAGCAGCAAGGTAACATTGAAGGAAAATATTAAAATGGGCGCACAAGAGACATTTTTTAGAAGTTCAAATTTTTTAAATTTTAAATTTAAAATAACTTTTTTTTGAGTTTTTTAAATATGTAATATTCCCATACGTCAATGCATATATGTACAAAAATTCATAATTTTTTGTAAACTATAAACTTTTATAATGTACACAATCCCCTTAAACGAAAGAGGCAGAATAGATCACTTGGAGTAGAATTGGATTAAAGAAACAGCAACAGGACAAAGATTCCAATTGGCTTACCGAGACATGTCGTAATAAAACGTCACAGTTACGCAATATTGTTTTAACGATAATAATTACTTACCTATATAGTAACATACGGCAGTAATTAACACATACACAATACTACAAGAATTCGGTTCTTTAATACCACTAATATAAACGATATAATTAATATAAAAACCGGTTTCTTATACTGTAAAAGCACTTATTTTAGTGAGCCGCAATTTTCGCGAAAATGAAGATATCGGTGATTTCACGAGCTGAAAATTTCGCGAATTTTAATTGTAGAACCGAAAGTTGAAAAATCCCGAGCGATTGAGCTGCATTCTGTTGTATTATTGTTTTATTTTGAAGAAAGAGTTTATAACTGTGTAATAAATCATGGCAAGTGAAAAATTTCTGATTGTTATTTGAAGCGAAAAAAAAAAATGTTTTTCGCGAGGCTTTAATATTTGTGATTACGACCGGCTCTCGAAAATCGCGAAAATTAAAGCCCGGTTTTTACAGTATATACAAAGTGAAACGCTCGTCAGCCAATCAAATTTGTCCCGTTGCTATTTCTAGTCGCCTGAGTAATGGAGAGAAGTCAGTGTCGATTGGAATTGGATGTACACTATTGTAGTGGTGTTTGTCCGCGTTTAAAAAATGTTCAGATTCGATAACTTAACCCTTTAACGCGCAGTGTTCCCGCTCTGGGAATACCAAACTCTGACGTTTTGACTGTTGCCAGTCACGAAGAATAGATTGGATTTCTATAAAAATAGTGGCGGGTGACAGAGCTCCAAGAGAATCCTTTTCTTGTCATTTCCCGTAAAAAAAATGGTCACGATTCTTTTTAACAGCACTGACATCTGCTGAAAAATGGAAGAATGCGAGAACAGCCCGATAGATGGCGAATGAAAAAGGTGGCAGATGAAAAAGGTCAGCCGTTGCCATCGCTCGACTTAACTACCAGCAAGATCGCGGACGATCGAAACGTTCATCCCGTGCCACAGATCAAGAGACCCTTTTATGACGCAGCTGGCTGTGCCGCACAGCCAGCTTTCGTCAAAAAAGGGTCTCTAGATCTGAGGCACGCAATGAACGTTTCAGTCGTCCGCCATCTTGCTGTTAGTTAAGTCGAGCGATGGCAATGTCTGCCCTTTTTTAAGCTTTGGGAAAGGGTTGGGCCGCAAAGGGTTAACCTATCTTATTGTGCAAGTTCACTTTAGGTGAGTGTTATACAGAGTTATTAGAAATTTAATGGAACGTTTCTGATTTACTAATCTTTATCACAAATCTCTGTTCTTTTAAACTTTTATGTATATACAAGACAATACTTTAAAAAAATTTAAGTAAATGTGAATGAGAATAAACATTACTAAGTAACTTTTCCTATAGCGACTGAATGACATTCAGGACTGGTTTTGAAATAGATGATAAAACAGGATGCAGTGTCAACTGCAGTTTAGAGTACGCAATAATTATTATCGATTTGAAATAGTCGTATTTTAAATAACACAGCGTTCAATATTTATAAAGCATCTTTTGATGTAAATTTACTTTTAGTAAATGCAGTCTTAAACCAACCGAAACTTAACGGGGCGTTGTCTTGTAATTAATTTTATTGCATAGGTAGTTTTTTTTTTAATTTCCTTCTGTGCAATATTATGTGCTTGGAATATTTACATGGTTATGATGATATTTGAATGACATGACTGAGCAACAGCAACAAAATAATAATAATCATCTAACAACAATCCTCATCAGGTGGATAAACGGCCTCGTAAATTAATAATAACACTAAAAAAAATTCTGGTGAGAGTTTAAATTTCTGGCGAAAGTTAAATGCATATTTATGATTAATATATACGCATGCTGTGTATACAAATGTATAAGCTTGTTTTATTGCATTAAAAATATACATTTAACTTCAATCCTTTTACAGAAACTTGGTTTTTTAAAATATTAGGAACCTAATTAACTGAGCCATTTCCCTACTAACGAGGGTTGTTTTTATATTATTATTCTGAGTTGTTTATTTTTTTAAAGCATTTATGAAGGTAAGACGCATATATATATATTAACTTCAATATATATATATATATATATAATATAAGCAAATAAATAAATAAATATACAAATATATATATATATATATATATATATATTAACTTCAATATATATATATATATATATATCTTATATAAGTAAATAAACAAATAAATATATATATATAACTAATAAGTAATCAGGTTACTGGAAATAAGACATATAAGACAAGAGAGGAAATAAGACATAAGAGAGGAAATAAGACAAAACATACTGGAAATAAGACATACCTCGCATAAAAATATAACATATATATATATATATATATATACATTAGGGTGACGCAAAAAAACCGACTATTTTTTATTTATTTATTTTTTTTTTTAGTCTCGTGTGACAAAATGTTAGTTTTTAATGTTTTAAGAGCCCCCAACAAAGAACAGCTCAAAAAAAAAAAAAAAAAAAAAAAAAAAAAAAAGAAATAAATAAAAATAAAAATAAATTTAAGAGGTCGCTCACAATTTTTTTATATTTCAAAAATTGTCAAAAATCGAATTTTTTTTATCGTTACGGTATTATTTTATAGACCGAAAAAAAATAAGTTTTTGAAAGTTTCAGTTCAAAATTTAAATTTTGAGAGGTCGCTCACGATTTTTTTAAGTTTATTAGTGTATTACTTTAGATTTTTTTGAGAGACATTTCAATATTGAAATTAAAATTCCATACACTTTTTTTAAATTAGTACAATAATCGATAAAAATACACTACGAGATGAACTGAAAATCAATAAAACCTGTTAAAATTTAAAATTTGGTTTCAGATGAAATATTGTTAAAATGTTGTAGTTGATTAAATAAAATTATTAAATTAAAAAAAATATGTTTTTTGTATTGTTCTTGATTTTTAGTTCATCTCGTGGTGTATTTTTATCGATTATTGTACTAAATAAAAGAGAAAAAATGTATGGAATTTTAATTTTAATATTAAAAGGTCGCTCAAAAAAATCTAAAGTAATGCACTAATAAATTTTAAAAGAATGTGAGCGACCTTTCAAAATTTAAATTTTGAACTGAAACTTTCAGAAACTTATTTTGACGATTTTTGAAATTTAAAAAAATTGTGAGTGACCTCTTAAAAAATTTTTTTGAGCTGTCCTTTGGAGTGGGCTCTTGAAACATCAAAAACTAACATTTTTTCACACGAGACTAAAAAAAAATAGTCGTTTTTTTGCGTCACCCTAATATACATATCATATATAATAACTCGGCCTTTCGAGCCTCGTCAGGGGGAGACACCCCTGAACCTCCCTAAGTTTTTAGTTTCATTATTACTATATTAAAACGATATCCATTGATTATGTCATTTTATCTTTCATCTTTCGTGCATTTCACCTGGTAACCCTATGTTGAAATTTCAATGATTGTAACCTATTTATAGAAAAATACATGGGATGCCTATTCTACAGCTTACGAAATAGTGTAACAATAGATTAAAGCTGTTGTGAACTAATAGTATTTAAATATATGTAAAATTATGTCGCTTTTTTATGTCGCATTTTTGGGACATTTTTCAATAAAAGGGGTGAGAGATAAAATGACATAGTCATTAACATATATGTATGTATATATATATATATATAATTAATAAGTAAAACGCAAAGTATATTACTGCAAATATGACATACCCCGCAGGATATAATAAGAATAGAACTGCAGAAATGTCATACCTTGTGTGGAAAAGAAAAGATAAAACAGATGCCGAGCCAAAGAAAGTACAATTAAACAAAGTGTATAGATGGATGTATGTATATATAGGTACAGTTGAACCGGCTTAATTGAATATCGGTTAAAGAAAAACCTCGCTTATTATAAATTTTCAATGCACCATATTGTAATAATTCGTCAATAGGATCCCGGATAGCGGAATATATCGTTTATTAGAATAAATTTTATTGGCAAATTGGCTATTCCATTAAACGAGTTCAACTATATGTATGTCATGAAAATAAAATGAAAAGTCGCACATATTAAAATAACTTGTAGAAACATTGCATACACATTTCTTTTTTAATTCCGGTTATTATTTTTTTAGTTATGATATTTCCGACACGTGTAACCAATGCATAAGTATTTTCCCCGAAAGAACCAAACAAAAAGTATCTATGGAAAAAACGTTCAAAATACTGGTATTAAACGATAACAAAGTATCTATACAATTGATTAATTATTTAGAGCAAAAAGTGTTACATAAAAATCTATTCGTACAAAACAAGTATTGTTGAAATCTTAATTGCATCTAAAAAATAAATAACATTTTCCTTTCTTTCGTGTTACACTTCAATAATTAACGCCCTTATCATTCTGCAACGTAAAGTTAAAAAAAAATTCAAAGAGAAGTTAGTTTCTTTTATATATGAAGAAGAATTCTTCGCTTGAACAATGAAAGAATTTTTCTGTTTAGAGGAAGAAAGTGCTCTAAAACAATAGTTCACAGTTATGTAAAATAAAGGGATATTTTTTTACGAAGAACATATCTGAAAACCTAATGTTTTTCAACAATTTTATTTGAAAAAGAGCACAGCTGCATTGTTTTAACTCAAGCGCACCTACCATATTTTGGCTTGCTCGTGGTAATGAATTAAATTAGTGTAGATATTATTTGCCAACTCTTTGTATTTTGATTAAATACCAGGTTCTAGATGGCTGAAGAGTGAAGGTCGAGGATTCTGGCCTACCGCGTGGCTGTCGATCTAACGGCATGGAATTTGTTTGGCAATTTCCTCCGGATTTAAAGTCAATACGCATTAGAAACCCCTAAAATATCCTCTGATGAAGGCTCGAAACATGCATGGAAATTGCAATCCACTGACACTTTTGCAAAGAATAAAAAATCTCAAATTTAAATAAAGATTTTCTATTCTGTAAATTTTATTTTCTATTTATGGAGGTTCGAATCAATCACCTGGAGCGAATGAAGCCCTTTCATAAGCTTTAACTGTTTTAATTACTTGAAAAGATTGAGAAGTTAACGTTTTTACGCGTAGAAAAATCATGAAAATGTATGGCAATGCGTTAAGTAAATAAAATTTGAAAAATAATTTAACTACATTCATAGCAGAGATTCATTCTCTAAACTAATTTTTTTTGGTAAAGTTACGTAACAATACAATAATATTTTTTTGAGTTAAATGTTTTGTGATATGGTGCATCGAAAATTGTGTTACATCTTAACTCTTTATATCTCAATAAGTGAAGTTTTAAAAATTGCTACTATAATGTGCAAAAATATATTATAAACACGCGGAAATTTAATCATTTTCCAGTTGCGTAATACATCTAAAAGTTTATTGAATGATGTGTTCGATGTAGAGTTCAATAAAACGATTATTTTATTTTTGGATTACTCGAAAGTATATTGGTAGCATACCAAAGTGTTATTGAAGTGTTTTTGAATAGTTTAAGTTGTGAATTTTTAAAACAATTATTAGAGAGTATTCTTGTAGGGTTGACCCGAAAAATCTAGATAAGTGCTGCAATAACCAATACTGCCAGTACTGAAGGACAAAATACAGTTTCGTATTAAACTATTAATTAAACATCACGAAATTTTGAGAACTTTTTGAAATGTATTTTATGCTCACGTTACTCTAAGGAACAGGTTTTCATTCAAATATTTTTTTAGCACACTATGATTAACTTATATAGCTTTATTTACTATGTTGCAGAGCTGCAACACTGTGTCATAAAGGGTTAACATTAGATGATCCATTACTCCAAAATAACATTTATGATACATACTAACAGAGGTTTTTAAAAAATCTATTTATTTATTTATAGTTTTTTTACTGAAAAAAGCGCACTCTTCTTTTAATCAGTACGTACTAAGATTAAAATTAATGATCTCACCTATGTTTTATTTTCGCTTCCACACTGTACATAAGTGAATCCTAACAAATACATATACTAGTGATATGAAGTATATATATAGTTTTCTAGTTTAAGAATTGGAATAAGATATTTAATTATTCTCATTTATAAAGATATATTTATTAAAAACTGCAGAAAACCACTGTACAGCATCCCTTTTAATTAAATAATTTAAATACCGAAGAATTGAAGAAGAAAAAATAATTCTTTCTTTCTCAAATTCATAAATCTAATTTTCCACAGGTAAACATTATTATTTTTGCAGTCATAAAAAAAACTTCGGTAACAATCTTTTGACATTCTTTAAAGGCGAATAGATGAAGCATAAAACTATCTTTAAAAATTATTTCTAGTGTTTGATGAGTGAAGAATACTTCAATGACTCTTTTTTCTATGAGAAAAAAAGAGAAATACGTATAAAAGTATAAAGCATGTTTACTTCTGCTTTAATATGTGCCTTGCTGCTGACACACACACACACATACACACACAAAAAAAAAACCCCACAGAACATAGTAATTTTTTTTTTACATTTTTAAAATAGTCTGAAAAATTTACACACAGCATACTTTAATGATGAAGAAAGGAAACTTATCTCCGAAGAAAAATATTTATTCATTATATAGAAAGAGGAGAGAGTATTATAGACTGACATTAATAAGTAGTTTCTATCGAACGTCCCAATTTACGAAAATATGGGATGTTGAATTACATCAACAAGTTGATACAACCAAAATGTGCTTTCGAGATAAAGAGTTTTCTTTGTTAGATTATGGCAACTCTACTCTAGGGCGATCAGCCAAGGATGGTGGATGCCTTGGTAGGAGGACTTTCTAAGGGGTATTCACGCTACATCTGGAGAAAATCTACCTAAACTCCAGACCGTTAGATCGACAGCCGCTCGATGGGACCCGAGACCTTTATACTTTGGCGGTCTACCATTTTCAGTGACATAACCACTGTGCTATAGTGAAGCTATAAAGTGTTTTTGAAATGTGTTGCTTTTGAAAATATGAAAGTGTATGTAAGGGAATGTAATATTTTTGTAGCACATCTCTCTTGAGTGAGCCAGGTCCAGGCTAAGTTTTGCTGAATTTTTCTCAAAATCAAACTCTTGCGTTGGAAGTTCACGATTAAAAAAAAAAATAGCTACACAATTTCTTATTAACATCTTTTTTTCATCCAGAGATTATGTTTTCAGATCGCTATTTAAGTGATCATTGTTAAACAGAAGTATGTATAATGCTCAAGAAAATATTATTTTCAATATTTATTATTATTAAAATGCATTTTTTATCAAAGTTAAAAGGAAATTATCATTCGTCTTAAAACATCATGAAACAAAATATTAGGTTCTAACGAAAGTTTTCCGCCAGATTTGCTTGAGTCAGCTCATGCAGTACCCAGCTATTGACCTTATATATGTCAAGTTTATGCGATGCTTAGCGCAACTAATGGACATGACACTAAAGTCTAACTCTTTTAGCTAGCTCTCGTGGATGAATATTTTATATTCTTCCACAGATTCTCGTAGGCGGGCCACATCAGCATCAGTAGTCCGGTCAGAGCGCTCTGCTTCTTTAATATCCTAGTCCTCGTTTTTGAACTTTCGGTGCCAAATCTTCTCAGTGTCATAGGATACAACAGTAGTACCTTAAGCTGTACACATGATTCAGTGTCATTCTGTAGCTGACCTTTTGCGACGAACTGAGAGTAAATGATGGATCCATCTGGTATCGTGGTAGTTCCATTTCAGACACCTTATACTTAATCATAACGATATTGTTTTACGGATTTCACAACACAGTGCTCTAAAACAAGTCTTTTCTTTCAAATAACAAAAATCGTTTTACAAAATATTAGCAAAGACACCAACGCGAACTGCTTGTGCAGGCAATACTTGGAGTGGCGGAAAACTTCGTTACAACCTAATAGTTAGATCAAACTAAATATTTCATTATTAAGTATATTACTGTATATGGTATTCTCGAGACACTCATCTATTTCAGGCACAATACAGCAAACGTCTATGACATCTTAGTCTTCATTTTTAAAATGGAAATAACATGTAAGTTTTTTTATGGGGTTTCAAAAATTATATTAAACATTATATGCAGCTTTTTTTTTTGAGGATTTATCTCAAATATCACCAAATTTATAGCGAAAATATTGTTGTGTTAGAAAGTGCTTCATAATCGATGCGTTTGGCATGATTTTATCTCTCTCTTTTTTAAAAATTATTATCATAATAAACATTTCGGACATTATTCTTAAAAATTTAAGTAAAGAAGAAAAGTAAGAGTGATTGCAGTACTTAAACCCTAGTAGCACAACTAGTACAAAAAACGTTTAAATTACGTTGGAAACACGTTTTTTGACGTTAAAAAACGTGTTTTAAACGTCTTTTGGACTAATTGTGCTACTGGGGAATAAAAGCAGCTGAAATTTGATAACTGTCACATCGCTAAAATTTAGATACGTAAAAAATGTGATTTTTGTTTTTCAAGTTGTTGCTTTGGGTAATGTTATTTTTTTTGGTTAGTTATCATGTAATATCATATTTCTGTAATATCTTTCATATTTCTCTAATCCCTTCTTATCATGTAACATCATATTTTCAAAATATAAATACAGTATTGTTAAAGTGTTTTTACTTTATCGATATTTCTTTTATTAAATACCTTTAACTACAGTCAAATCTCCATAGTGGAATATCGGTTAAAGGAATATTTCGCTTAATGCAAATACTGCCGAAGCCGCTTAATGGAATATCGGTTAAAGGAGCATCCCGATTACTGCAATAAATTTTCATTATACCAAACCGTAATAACTAGTCTATGATATCCCGGATAATGGAATATCCAGATCGTAAAAATTAGTCAACGCGATCCCGGATAATGGAATATCCCGTTTATTCTAATTAATTTTCTATGTACCAAACCGTACGAATTGGCCAATGCGATACAGGATAATGGCAATCCCGCTTATTGTAATAAGTTTACGATATACAAAACCGTAATAATTAGTCAACGCGATCCCAGATAAGAGAATATCCCGTTTATTGTAATAAATTTTCTATGTCCCAAACCATAGTTTGTTTGTCAATGGGATCGCGGATAATGGAATATCCCAATTATTAGAATAATTTTTTGTGGAAAAATGGCTATTCCACTAAGTGGACTCGACTATATGTATATCGACCCTTCTACTCAAAATTCCTTAATTCTATTCGCAGTTAAGCTGTTTCAATTCGCTTCGACCTCTGTTTTCAACTCATTTCGGCATGAGGGGAGTTGAAATAAAAATGACTCCATTTTTCGTCTCAGAATTTTCACTTTCTTTGTATCAGTCATCTGAAAGAACAAGAAATGAGTTATCAATCGGAATTAAACTTTAGATTTGTGAAAGTTTATGGATGAATGCAACGGCGGAGGTATTTTACGTAAAATGTCGAAATTGTTTCAGCTCTTCTCGGTCTCCGCTGTTCCACGAGGGCTGGGATGACGTAATTCACTTAAGAACTCATACTGCCGACCAATGACCGAGTGGATGAGACAGTGAACATTGGTAGATGGCTGAAGTGTGAAGGTCTAAGATTCTGATCTGCCGTGTAGCTGTCATTCTATCGGTCTGTCGTTACGCGTTAGAACCCTCATTATAAAGTCCCCCACCCAAGGAACCCCCCCCCCCCGCTTACCCCAAAAAATAATCCTCGAGTAGCTTTGCCTTAACAAACCAACTACAAGATTTTATACTTTATAGTGGTGCGAATTTTCTAAACGTTACGTTTTCAACAAAATTGATAAATAGTTTAAATAAAAAATAGTTTAAAAATTTTTAGAATTAACAATACTTTTTTTAAACAAACAAGGTATGCAACTTTAAGGAGTCTTAGGAGGATTGAGAAGCAAATATACACGTATTTTAGACCCTTCCCGTTTTACATTTTATGATCAAAATAATAGTCAGAGCATAATTAGATATTTTTGTATAATAATACAGTATAACACACCATAAAACAGGTAAAACTCTATTACCTTTCACAGATATTTAAAAAAAATAATGTTTACTATATAAGTACTTTTTTTTTCAATAGTGTGTATCACTATCCGTAAGATAAGTCAAATTAAAATACGCATATAAACAAAATTTTTGTTGCAAAATAAAGTAAAATATATATATTATAGAATGAATTAATATTTAAGAAATTTTTTTAAATTTAGATATTTTAAATTGAAATTCGAAAAAACTCTCACTTTTCCCCTTATATTTCTGGTAAATTTTCACAAGTTTTTCTCTCTCATTTTTAATAGTAATTCATTCTATAGATACTGATACCAGTTATGAGTATACAAAGTTTCGTGAAGATACGAATCATAGAAATTGTGTTATCTTACAGATAGTTCACAAAAAATGCGTTTTTAGAAAACGCAGTTTAGAGTTACCTTATTGTGTTCAAATATGTAACTTTCGTAAACCGTTTTTATGTGTGTTTCCGGTTCTAGTTGGAATAACTCCATGAAATCCGGGTCAAAATGTTTGGAAATAACTAAGGTTTTAAATAAAATTAAAATAGAAAAATCGATTTTTCGAACCCTATGACCCCGTAAAAAATGTAAAATATTAAGCTGAAAATTGGCAATATTTTTATTTCCTGGAAATTTCATCCTTCACGTACCATAAGACTGCTTCAGATTCTATGGTGTTAGCGCTCCACTCAGTCATAACCTTCACTAAAAGGGAAAAAAAAAATGTGATAGCAAAAAATTAAAACAAAAAAGCTTCCATTACTGTTTTGAAACTAAATATAACTTATTTTTTTAACCCTTTATAAGGCCGTGGTAAGATACATACCACCTACGGTCAATTAAACACAGAAAACCATTATCATGAGTGAATTTTTTGATTCTTGTTCAGTTATATTGGATGTTGTATATTTTTTTACATACATCTAGATTCTAAATTATATTTGGCTTATGAACTTTTCTTTCATTCGTAATTTTAAAGAAAGCTCGAATAATGACTCGAAAAGTGAGTACAAGAATCATCGCTTTTAATTATATATTTTTGCGTTTAATTCCGTGTACAAGCAGCAGGTAGTTTTCCGACTTTGATTTTGTGAATAATGAATGCATTCTCCTGCAAAATTTCTATGCTTGTTTAATAATTTTTTCTCCAATTTTCACGTGGGATCTTACAGTAGAGGGAAAATATATGAATGAATCCTAAAAAATGGGCCAGAAAAATCCCAAGTACTTCGACTCTCTGTACATAAACTCGCCCGATAAAGGGTTAAAGTTAACTTATCTAACTTATTTTTTAAGCCCCTTCCCCCCGAGACCGACTTCTACATTCGGAGGCCCTAGGCCTAGCACTTTTGGGAGCCCCTGTGCGGGTGCGCCATACTTTGTTCGTTATACCCCTTATATCGCTGGTACCATCATAAGGTACCGTATTTCTTCTCAATCACATACATAAGGGGGGGGGGGAAGGTGCTTTAGCTTCAAACTGTCTGTTGTTCAAAAAGTTTTAAAGTTCGCGCATTTTTAAATTTTAATGTAAAAGTTATGCATCAAAATCAATAGACGTCAGGTCAATAAACACTCCATGGCCGGATGCTTGGGATCTTAATATGACATTCGTTTTGTCCCCGAATATTAATTTGTTCATATATTTTCTTATTAATATTTTTCGCATACCGAATTAGATAACGTATCTCATTATCTATTTTCATTACTGTTAAAAAGTTAGCATAACTCATTTTTACTTCATTGTACGTAGTATAAGGAAGTAATGTGATCCCGAAAAATTTTGGGGGCCAAATTTCGACATAAAAACCGATTTTGACTACCTCTAAATTGAATTAAAAAATTTTTTTCGATGCATCTCATCGTAGGCTAGCATGCACGATCATATTAACGCGTCTGCAACTCATTTTGACCAGTGGCGAGTCTACTGTGGCCAGTTTTTCCATGCCGTCTGTACGTACGTACGTACGTATGTACGTACGTATGTATGTACGTACGTACGTACGTACGTACGTACGTACGTACGTATGTATGTAACTCGCATATCTCAAAAACTATTGGTCGTAGAATGTTGAGATTTGATATTTAGGATTGTTCTATGATCTAGTTGTGCACCTCCCCTTTTGGTGGCAATCGAATGGATAGTTTATGTACAGGACCGCCCAAAAGATTCGAAATACATTACGCTCTATGGGCCGAAATTCATTAAACTCGCCTAACTCAAAAGCTATTAGGCGTAGAATGTCGAAACTTCATATTTTGGATAGTTGTAACATCTAGTTGTGCACCTCCCCTTTTGGTTCCATTCGACTGGATAGTTTATCTACAGGACTGCCCAAAACATTCGAAATACATTACACTCAATGGGCCGAAATTCATTAAACTCGCATATCTCAAAAACTGTTAGGCGTTCAATGTTGAAACTTCATATTTAGGATTGTTGTAACATCTAGTTGTGCACCTCCCCTTTCGGTTCCATTCGACTGAATAGTTTATCTACAGGACCGCCCAAAAGATTCGAAATACATTACGCTCTATGGGCCGAAATTCATCAAAGCGTTTTATAGAGGTATTGGGCTATTTCAAACGACTCAGAAGTGATATATGCTGTAAAGAGTTAGAAAATGAATTTCTCCATTAATAAAAGTGTCTTTTTCATTTATAGTTCTGCTACAGGAACACTCAAAAGATTTCCAATACATTACGGTCAATAGCAATTTTAGGGGCATTCATCCATTTCAAGCACAATACCGTCTTACCACATAAGTTAGGTAATGGTCCGACCACGGTCACGTGCCTCCCTCAAGAACTATGCCAAAAGTCGCCAAGCTTGGCGACTTTTGGCGTATGTGTGTGCATATTTAACTCTCAAATCTCAAAAACTATTATGAAATTTCATATATAAGAATGTTGTAACATCTAGTTGTGCATCCCGATTTTTGGTTCCAATCTACTGGAGAGTTTATTTACAGGACCACCGAAAAGAATTTCAGTACCTTAATGTCTATGGACATCTTCAATATAATACAACTGTAGACAGTCATTGTTTGGTACATGCCCAAAATCTCGCCGTCTGTCCTCGACCTTGGCGAGTTTTGGCGAAATATCGCCAAATTTGGCGATAGTCAGTCATTTGGTCCATGCCCAAAGTATCGCCATTTGTCATCGTTCTTGGCGAGTTTTGGCGAAATATCGCCAAATTTGGCGATAATCTGTCATTGTTTGGTTCATGCTTAAAATCTCGCCAAATGTCGTCGACATTGACGAGTTTCGCCTAAATATCGCCAAATTTGGCGCCAAAAATTATTTCCTATTTTGTATAACTCTAAAACTTTAACCCGTAGATTTTTTAACTTTATATTTAGAACTATTGTAATACCTAACTGTTTTCAATATCTTTTTTGACAGCAATCGACTGAGAATTTATTTACATGGTGAGCCAAATGACTTTGAATACATTGAGGTGTATAGATGCATTCAATTCATTGAAAGTCTGTGGTCAATGACTACTTTAGCTATCCCCAAAATCTCGCTGACTATCTCAAGTTTGTCGGCTTTTGGTGAAATATCGCCAAATAAAGTGTCAGAAGGAAATCTTTCGAATTGAACTCAGCTTGGCGATATCGAAATATTTGGCTAGAAATCGCTAAACCTTACTATTATTGATATTTTATCTCTTTCAAACAAATAAATTTAGAGGAAGTCCGTCGAAA
This sequence comes from Cheiracanthium punctorium, assembly GCA_038373885.1. Taxonomy (NCBI): domain Eukaryota; kingdom Metazoa; phylum Arthropoda; class Arachnida; order Araneae; family Cheiracanthiidae; genus Cheiracanthium; species Cheiracanthium punctorium. Next base: position 668,491 of record JAWZYV010019464.1, read on the forward strand.
ATATTTTTGATCTAATGGACGTGCAAGGAAGTCATGTGTTGGACACATCAGATTTTTTAAGAATAGAACTTAAACTATTTTAATCCTTTTGGGGGTCCTAGGCTGAGACCTAGTTGGCCTGCGCGTTAATCAGGGCCTGCCTCTCCCCCCCCCCCCCCAACAAAAAAAAAATCATGTCTAGCATCGAAAATTGAAGATAAGCGAAATAAATTTTATGTTCCAAACACTCAGAGAATTAAAAAAAATAAATATGTATATTTATTCTTTAATCATTTCAGACCCTGCGTCCTCGATTGAAAACACAAAAGTTACTTACATTATCGTACATGATGACTATTTTAATTTGTGCTCGTCAATTTTACACGAACACAAAATAACCAGGAGTTTTTATATTATTTTTAATTACAAATTGATCTCTTGTCAAAAAAATCAAAAAAATATTTAATTCTAAAAGGAATCATTTGATTAAGTCTTAAAGGACTAAAGCTGACTTTTCCATCAAGCTTATTGATTTGCTTTTTTCGTTATTATTAACTATCATTATATTATTACATTAAAATTGATTTACTTTTTATTTTATTAAATTATTTTTATTAATTACACAACTCTTATTATTATTTACTAATTATTAATTTATTTTTTACAACTATGCTCTCCATTATGCAACATAAAATTATCCTCATGCTTAAAATATCTAAAATAAAATCCTATATTTCTTAAAAAAAAATCTACTTTAAGAAGGAAAAAAAATTCTCAATTATAAACAGCAATCTTGAAGAATCCTCGCAAATATATTTATTTTCCACATCAAAAGCAAAAATCATATATATATATATATATTATACATTTTCTCTTGAGTTTTAAAAACAAATTCAATCTGCTCTCAGTTTTATTAAAGTTATAAGAATTCCCTTTGAGGAGAAATATAAGCCCATTGATTTCGAATTTCTGCTAACCATAAAAGTAAGAGGATTTCAAAAATATACGGATGATCATATTGCAGGGGAAATTTGAAATTTAGATATGCGCTTTAAAAATACATTCTGGGTCGGGAAAAAGTTCTAATCTGGGAAAACCACAATTGTGTAGGAATCTTTTTTAAGTAATAAGTGAAATGAATAAATGATGATAAATTTAAAATCCAAGCAGATAAATGCTTTAAAATTATTTGGCTAAACAGAAAGCAAGTCAGGTAGAATACCCCAGAAATTTTTTGCGTTGGTTTCTTATCTGCATATTTTAACGTCTGAATTGAGATACGATTTAATAAATGAAATAGTTTTTGAAGCTTTTTTTAATTTGTTGTGTGGATGTAAAACAATTTACAATTGGTGTCTTTTCTCTGCAAACCTAACTGGGTGGGAAAAACAAAACAATACACACAAATAAGCAGTAGCATGAACTAAATAATTCAGAAGAAGAGTAATAGTTTTTGTTAAAGAAAGATTAAGCTTTTGCTTCTTCCCTCTATGTATGAAAACACTGCATCTCTATAGTTGCAAAATATGTTGAACAATTTAAAAGAACTCCTGTTTATTTTTCTTATTACCCTTAACCCTTTAACGCGCAGTGTTCCCGCTTTGGGAACACCAAACTCTGACGTTTCGACGGTACCAGTCACGAAGAATAAATTTGATTTCTATAAAAATAGTTGCGGGTGACGTAGCTCCACGAGAATCCGTTACTTTTTAGCACGTCCTTTCCCGTAAAAAAATTGTCGCGAATATCTTTAACATCACTGATATCTGCTGAAAAATGGAAGAATGCGATAACAGCTGGATAGATTGCCCAATGCTGAAAAAAGGGCAGCCGTTGCCATCGCTCGACTTAACTACCAGAAAGATGGCGGACGATCGAAACGTTCATCGCGTGCAACCGATCTAGAGACCCTTTTTTGACGACAGCTGGCTCTGCCGGCACAGCCAGCTGCGTCAAAAAAGGGTCTCTCGATGTGTGGCAAGCGATGAACGTTTCGATTCTCCGCCATCTTGCTGGTCGTTAAGTCGAGCGATGGCAACGGCTGCCCTTTTTTCAGCATTAGGAAATCTATCCAGTTGTTCTCGCATTCTTCCATTTTTCAGCCGATGTCAGTGCTGTTAAAAATAATCCTGACACTTTTTTGTCGGGAACTGCTGTGCTAAAAAGTAAAGGATTCTCGTGGAGCTATGTCACCCGCCACTATTTTTATAGAAATCCAATCTATTCTTCGTGACTGGTACCGTCGAAACGTCAGAGTTGGGTGTTCCCAGAGCGGGAACACTGCGCGTTAAAGGGTTAAATGCTATAGAACATTTCTAAACTTGTCACTTGACAGATATACAGGTATAAAAAATTAAATATTTATTTCTATTTATTTTTTAAAACCTGATGTCTAGTAGTAGCTGAGTGAACAGCTTTCATCTGTTTAGGCCAAAAAATAATTTGTTTTGTCATTTGCAATTAGAAAAGTGTACAAGTTTTGTTAAATTTTACCAAATGTTACGGTTTTCTAAAATGAAATTATTAAAAATTTTGGAAAAACATTTTTTTAATGCGCGTTGAAGGTAGCAGCTGTTACATTTATTGAGAATGACAGGTGTACTGCAGCTAAGCCTTTCAGATTGGAAATTATTTTATAAAAATGCATTTTTATTTATATATTCATCCCTTTTTTTAATCTTATATTCATCATCATGTCTTTCGATGATGCTCTTTGTTTGTTTTCTACTTGATTCCTCTTCGTTCGCTTGTTCGATTTGAAAGATAATTATTTCGAATAAAGTCCTCTTTCAATTGAAAATTTCCCAATTCAAACTTTTTTCTTTCTTTCTTTTTGTTTAAAACTTTGCTTAATATTTTTGTTGTTGCCTGAAGTTAGAAAATAGAAAAAGCCTTTCTTCTTGGAAGATGAAAATGTGTCCATGCATGCAACTTTTCATTTTATCTTCGTGAAGTTTTCATAAGAACGTTATTTGGAGAAAAGAATTTATAAAGGTGAAAACGAAAAACATAACAGCCTTTTAGTCCATGCGATTTTTTCGATTCTCGCGATATTAAAAAGTACCAGAGGTATTTTAAAAGAAGATTGTTTTGTTCTCTCAGCTTTTGTCTCCAAAGTTCCAACAAAAGATTTAATCTTTTCCAGATTTCAGTGCTCTGTTGCAAAATCACAGATGCGTATATAAATACCTCAAAGTGATTTTTCCTTGTTACTTTTAAACTTTTAAGATTGGAAGTCAGAACAAATAGTTTGAACTGATAATTTCATTTTTATTTTACTTCATCTTGTTTTTTAAGAACCTGATTTACTTGAAATACAAAATCTTTCAACCTCTAAAGTAAATAAATTCTTACAGAACAACAGCATGTCTGAGTACGTATTTCAGAATATTGCTCTAACCCTTTAACGCGCAGTGTTCCCGCTCTGGGAACACTAAACTCAGACGTTTTGACTGTTGCCAGTCACGAAGAATAGATTGGCTTTCTATAAAAATAGTGGCGGGTGACATAGCACCACGAGAATCCTTTACTTTTTTAAACGTCATTTCCCGTAAAAATATGGTCACGATTATTTTTAGCAGCTGATTTTTATCTGCTGAAAAACGGAAGAATGCGAGAACAGCTGGATAGTTTGCCGAACGATGAAAAAAGGGCACCCGTTGCCATCGCTCGACTTAACGACCAGCAAGAGGGCGGACGATCGAAACGTTCATCGCGTGCCCCAGATCTAGAGATCCTTTTTTGACGCAGCTGGACAAATGCTCCGAGAATTCGGAAAGAGAAAGGGAAAAAATAATAACACAGAGAAATCAGCTGAGCAAGAAACCGTTCTCAACATTTTGCAGCATTGCTACATGTACGACAGTTATTGCATTTTTAGAATTACGACAATTATCGTGCCCGTGTTCGTATGTCGAAAATATGTCATTCTTACATTGTGATCGCGGAACTGAGTAAATTATTGTTAGTTGTACTTTTTATTTTATTTTATTTTTCAAACTCACGCCTCCCTTGAAATGCTCCTACACCCCCACCCGCCAGTGGGGCTCTTCCTAGGTTGAGATCCAATGATCAAGAGTAAGCTCCAAGTCATGCATTTAGGTATATAAGTTCATCCGGAAGGGGTATAAGACTACTTTTTGGGAAAAAAGAGGCTAATGTGAGTTTTCATGAGGCGATTTATAAACCGAAAAAAGCATCCAGAAATGTTAAAGTTCTAACATTTCTATTCTTTTTCTGGTAATGTCAGACAAAAATTGCAAACAAATTCTTTTAAACTTTGTCTTAATAAAAGATCATATTTCGACAACTCTAAATCAAATCTACGTTAGAAATTACTACTTATTTAAAGGGATGATTAATACACAGATTAAAAATCTAGGAGATTGCGATAAAATGCTGTCAATTGTATTAAAAAAAATATATGTGTGCGTGTAATCTTTACGCGCGATTGAAGTAAAACTTCTTTGACGTTTACGACACATATCACTGAAATGTTTAAACTTTAAATAAATATCATATTATAATTTAATTATATTTATTATTCATGTACTTTACAAAGATTATATAAATGTTATATTCATATTATTCACTGGAAATAGGTACTTGAATGTCATCGTAAATTTTTATGTATGAAATTATAGGTTTGTGGTAACTATAATGTGAAACATAAATTTTACTCTAAATTTGCTAAATTTCTCGAAAATGCACCATCTATCGTTCTACCGAAACGCGTTGCTGATTGAAGTCGAGAAGTATTCATAGTTAGATTAAGTTTTTCTTTTAAAAAATCAACTGACGGCTGAGATTCTTGATAGCGAAAATTAACATTAAAATCTCCAGTAAGAATCATCGGTAATTCATGATAATTATTTAGAATCCAGGAAGTGTCCATGTTGTAATATTATTCTTTAACTGTTTTCTTATACCATTGTTTCGTCTGGAGTTTGGGCTTAAATGGGGGGATGTCCATAGTCTAGTATTATACTTTAACTGTGTTCTTTAACTGGTGTTTTCCTCTGTTTGTTGGGTTCGAATGCAGGTAGTGTAAATTCTGTTTTTGTGCTTTTCTATCACAGTGTTCTTAAACGTTGATTTCGTCTGCTGGTAGGTTTCGAATTATTATTCTGTATCCGTGTTTTTAAACTGCATGTTCTGTCTATTGTTTGGGATTGATTGCAGCCAGGGTCCGTTTCTTTGTGGTGTGCCATCCCCGTGTTAAACCGTTGCTCCGTCTTGAGGTTGGGCTAGAATCTACGGAGTGTCCATTTGTTATTCTTTTATTTTGTTCTTAAACCCTTTGCAGCCAGTGTTTGTTTCTTTGTGGTGTTACATATCCGTGTTCTTAAACCCTTGTTCCGCCTGGTGGATATCGGGTTGCCATCCAGGAAGTGTCCGTGTGGAAATATTATTCTTTCACTGTTTTCTTAAAATGTTTTCCCGTAGGGTTTGAATCGAGAGAATGTCTAAGTTGTGGTATTTTTCTTTAACAGTGTTCCTAAACTGGTGTTTTCTTCTGTCGGTTGGTATCGAATGCACGTAGGGTCTATTATTGCGTTTTTCTATGGCAGTGTTCTTAAACCTTTGTTTTCCTCTGCTGGTTTTGCTCGAAGTATTATTCTGTTTAAAAATTTACATTTGGCTCGTTATTATAAATAACTCAAAAACACATGAGCTATATTAAAAGATTACATATTATTTAAGTACAGACAAACAATATTTATGTATCATGGCAACCAATCATGTCAAGTTTTTACTCATAATTCCATTAAATATTGTATTAATGCCATTGAAAACATGTGAGTAAAGCAACGGAATGCACCATAGTGCCACTTTCTGTATTCGGTGCGTAGGCCTTGTTTACCGGAGGTGACGGGTTGGGTCGCCGCCTGTAACAACAGTGAGACAGTCAGCAGGATCACCGCCTGTTCAGCGAAAGGTTTCCTACAGTGGCTCTGACAAGAGCCGGTCCACTTATCCACTGAACAGAGTCATCAGACAAGATCTTGCTTCAAAACAGGTTGGGAGTAATGTCGACGCGCAGGGAGCACAGTCGACGTTTCCAGGAACGAACACCCGAGAGCTGTTCCGCAAATGAAGGTAGCAAGGGGGAAAAAGCTACGTCACTTCCTTTACTGAGCGTTACTTCCGTCAGAAAAAAAAAAAAAAATCTGAGTTGCTCCCTAGTTGCGAATAAAGAAGTTTTACTGCAAAAAAGCCCTGAACTAATCTATGTTCTTTTACGTACATAATTTCATACGCATTTTATCTGTAAGTGATATTTCTAATTAAAAAAAAAAATCGACAAAGAATGTAATGATCTATTTATTTTATTCTTGTTACCTAAAATTTAAGAACGCAAAAAATCCATTCAAACTGAATTAAGTAAATTTTCTTCCAAACGCAAAGATTAAATCCAGGGAATCAACAAGATCGAGCCACGTTCTTAATTTTTTCAGTTTTACCTAGTATAATGCAAGAGTGTTAAACATCCATGTTCTTATAAAGACTAAAAGGTTTTCTTAGCGTTTGCTCACTACTTACTGCTAATAAGAATTGTTGTAACTTTTCTTCCTAAAACACTTCACAACAATAAGTTGCATGAATCAGCTTTTAGCTATGAAGGGGAAGGAAAAAAAAAAAAAAAAAAAAAAAAAAAAAAAAAAAAAAAAAAAACAGAAAAAAAGAAAATGCCGGAAGCTATATAGACTTTCTTCTACAAACTTAATTGAAATATTTTCGTGGTAAACATCAAAATATATATCCTTTAGATACTTGATAAGTGGTGACAAGATATAATGTGAGGATACTCAGAAAAAAGAATGTATACAGACATTATTTTTTTTCGCTTGGTTTATGTCCTTGTTGTGTCATCGGATAGTTGTATCGATTACTTAGTTGTTTGGAGACAAGAGTAATTTTTAGTCATTTATGCCGAAGTTGCTAGGGCATCATGTCTTCTAATGTCCTTAAAGAGAAACAAGAATAATGTCTTTCGGATTTTACCTTGATTGACTTCGCTTTTGGCTTTGAGGGTTGCACTTCTATGAAATTTGTCTTTCAGCACTTTGAGGTGTAAGCCCGAGGGACACCGGGGTTACCATTTTCGGTGAAGCGAACTAAGAGCGATAGTCACTCACGTTGCCAGTATCGGTAAAGCGAAGTAAGCCCGAGAGTCATTCGGGTTGCCATTTCCGGTGTAACTAACTAAAGCCCGAGAGTCACTCGGGCTACCATTTCCTGTAAAGCGAACTATGCCCGAGAGTCATTCGGTTTGTCATTTTCGGTGAAGCGAACTAAGCGCGAGAGTCACTCGGGTTGCCATTTTCGGTGAGGCAAACTAAGCGCGAGAGTCACTCGGGTTGCCATTTCCGGTGAAGCGAACTATGTCCGAGAGTCATTGGGATTACCATTTTCGGTGAAGCGAATTATGCCCGACAGTCACTCAGTCACTCAGTCTATTTTCCGTGAAGCGAACTATGCTCGAGAGTCACTCGGGTTGCCATTTCCGGTGAAGCTAACTAAGCGCGAGAGTCACTCGGGTTGCTAGTTTCGGTAAAGTGAACTAAGCCCGAGAGTGTATCTGGATGAACTTTTAACACTCTAAACTATAAAAATAGTGACTATATACGCATGCCGTCTACTCAAATATTATATGCGAACGTTTAGGTTATAAAAAAAAAAGATAGCTGAACCAAACAGAATAAAGTATACCGAACGATCTGCAACCAAGAGTTACTTTTCGAACGTTCGGCAGCCGGAGCAATTATAATTACTAGTAGCAGTCAAATCAAAACGAGGCAGAAGGAAAAAAGTGAATAAACTATTACTTATTTCAAAAGTAATCACTTTCTCCCTTTTCTTTTTAAACTGTTAATACATTTATCCCACTGTGGATCTAAAACGATCAATTCCTTCATGGATAAACGTTTGCTGTTGTCTTTGAGGCTATAATTGTTCCCAAGCGTGCATCTCTTCTTCCAAAGCAAATACACGATAATGTCTTTCCTAAGGGCTTAACCCTTTAACGCGCCGTGTTCCCGCTCTGGGAACACCAAACTCTGACGTTTGGATTGTTGCCAGTCACGAAGAATAGATTGGATTTCTATAAAATTAATTGCGGATAGCATAGCTCCACGAGAATCCTTTACTTTTTAGAACGTCATTTCCCGTAAAAAAATTTCCACGATTATTTTTAACAGCACTGACATCTAATGAAAAATTTAAGAATGCGAGAACAGCTGGATAGATTGCCCAATGCTGAAAAAGGGCAGCCGTTGCCATTGCTCGACTTAACTACCAGCAAGATGGCGGACGATTGAAACGTTCCGTTTGTGCCGACACAGCCAGCTGTCGTCAAAAAAGGGGTCTCTAGATCTGTGGCACGCGATGAACGTTTCGATCGTCCGCCAGCTTGCTGGTAGTTAAGTTGAGCGATGGCAACGGCTGCCCTTTTTCAGCATTGGGAAAGGGTTGCGCCTCAAAGGGTTAAAAAACAAGGGAATTAAGACCGATTTTGAGTGTATAAGGGCTTCCCAGCTAAACTTAGGCCAGGACAGAAACGCGGCTGACGAGATATAAAGGCTGCGGCAGATGACATATTGGTTACACCCTTTAGCACTCGGAGAGTCATATGACCTAGGAGGTGTGGCCATCTTAATTTGATCGTCTTGGTGCTTTTAAATATCTACTGATAACGAGTAACTATATATCTGTGAGGAAATTAATGAAATTAATAAATATAAATATTTACTAACTATGCATTTTAATATTATGTTCTTTTCTTATGTAATTACTGTTTCCCACTGCCTTAAAAAATATTTCTAGAATTTAATCTTAACACTTGATCTTTACTAAGAGCTTAAATAAATTTGATGAATGGCTTTAAAATACTCTATAGTCAATGAATGCCCATGCAGCGTAATGTATTGGAATTATTTTGTATGCTCCTGTAAAAGAACTATAAATATTTCGCATACCCTTTCAATAAGATAAATCATACAATACATCATAAATTTTGTAGAAATTGGTGCCTAACGAACGGACGAATGGACAGACAGACTAATCATACGCTTTTAAAGAATTTTCATTTTTACGAAAAAAACACTCAAAATACTGGTCTTAAAAGATAAAATAAATAAAAACTTTGTGAAAAAGACACATAAAATATATGTTCGTGTGTTCCTTTTTTGCTTTTTATTTTGTTATTATTATCCATTTATGCATTTTGTTTGTCCTTATTTTCTTTTCTTTTTATCCCTTCCCCTTTTTTCCCTCTCCATGGTTTTGTTCGCCTTTTCTTGTTTCCTTGTGGCAACATGCTTGTTTGTTTAACTTTTTTCAGTTCCCTCTGCTCAGTGAGTCGAAGGACTTGTCTGATGAAGACCGAAAGAGTTTTTTAGTCAAAACGATCGCAACATCTTATAAGTAACATTTTATGCGTGTTTTTTTTTTTTTCACAGAGTTTTTATTTTTTTTTAAATTTTAATTTTCGTTTGGAAAGTGTTTAAAAAAAAAGAATAATGAAAATTTAATAATAAGCGCTTTAGCAGAGACAAACAGTTAAGATAAAAGAACAACTCTTTGGAAAAATAAACTGTACGACTAATAAATAATGTCCGACGCGCACTTTATCCACCTATGCAATATATCGTGGGTGGATTTAGTGGATATCACGCAAAATGCATCTTTTGACGTCAGAGATTAATGATGTCCAGGTAAAAAAAAAAAAAGTTAAAGAATAGAAAATGTCCATTCCTGAAACATTGGCCTGGTCGGAAGATAGAAGACATTATGGGACAGAGCGAAATGTCTTTTTCTTTGCTCCTTGGACGATGGGGCTAGCTTGAGAGGGCCTGAATAGGGAGAGGTTATTTTTAGAATAACGAAGACAGATAAAATAATGGATGGTCTCTTATATTTGGAGGGAGAATGGATTATCTATTTTTAGAAACGGACAAATCACGTGACATTGTATGTGGATGGTTCTGCTTTTCAAGCAGGTTAACTCTTTGATGTCCATTCACTTATTGTTTTCCTAGCCATGTGTCATGTTAAGAAAAGTATTGTAATCATGAAAAAATTCGACTTTGATGCTTTGATGTATTGACACGTTTTGAGGTCTTCTGAATTCATTTGCGACACTTTTACGAGAAGTATGTATGCATGCTTGTGTGTTTGTGTGTAAAGTGTGAGAACACGATAGCTCCTAAACGGTGCATTCCATTGAGCTCAAATTTGATGCATTTATTGCAGACCATCGTAGCACGACCACTATTGATTTTAGTGTGTATAGGGCTTAATAGTTTTTTTTACAAGACTGCAAAAAAGAATTGTTTTACATTATGGCCTATGGACAGAAATATTTAAAAGAGAGGTAGCGTATAAACGGTGCATTCGATTGAGTTCAAATTTAGTAAACACACACACACGCACACCCACACACACACACACACACACACACACACACACACACATATATATATATATATATATATATATATATATATATTATAGACCACCCTAGCACAATCAGTATTGCTTTTGGTGTGTATAGGACTTATAGTTTTTTACAGGGCTACAAAAATAGCTCTAAGGTTATCGCTTATGGACGGAAATACTTGAAAGTGCGCTAGCGTCTAAACGGTCCATTGGACCCAGACAGGTATAGTTCAAAGAGGATCGTCCAGAGAGGTATCGTCCATAGAGATCGTTTAACAACTTGGAGAATATTGGAGCCACGACGGATTTTACATGCACCAGCTCCCATTAGCATACACGGTCCCACAGCAGTCGATCTCAGTGGGAGTTGATCCTCCCAAGCACTTGCCAAGCCGGAAGCTGCTTCACTTGCGGTGTTCTTATGGGAACGGAGTTTAGCGCCCAGACCACTGAGGGACTTAAAAGCCTCTTAAAATGACCAGAATCCAAGACATCCGTCCTTAAGTAGATAGCCTTCGAGTGATTTTGCCTTAATACTCAGTAAATTTCCTAATTCAAGGAATACAGGTTCGAGACTAAAATAAGCGCTTTTAAAATTTTTCTTCATGCACAATAAATAAATAAATAAAAGAAAATAAAAATAAAAATAAATAAAATAAATAAATAAAAAATAAAATAAAGAATAGAAAGTAGCGTTTCTTCTTATTCTTTTTTACTATTTTCATCTAATTTTTCTTAATATCTTAAGTCTTACAAAATATATTCTTTTCCTTCACCTAGTTACCTGCAAGAAAATGTGGGAAATAAGTTTCCCAAGAGCTTCCCACTGCATCAACACCAGTCTAAATAACGCTCGGTGCATATTAAAAAGCTCCATTTCTTTAGATTCAAAGAATTGTCTTACTTAAGCTGAAACGACTTTCGAATGTGCAAGTACACCAATGCCGTTCCGAAGCAACAGTAAAAGGAGAAGGGCCTTTAACTTCATCTAACTATCAGTAATCAATATAAGCATTTCGACCATTTTATAATAAAGTTCCGCAAATTTTCATTTTCTATACTCAGGGGTTTGGGAGAGAGTTTATCGAGATCTTTGCCTCTTTTAGACCTTCATCTCAGCGCAAGATCATCTTTTATATCTAAGCACAATTTTTGCATCACAATATTTGAACAAACATATACATCCAAGAGCTAACAGGATTTGAACCGAAGATCAACTCTTGCACTACGGCCGGAAGCGACAGGTGAGCTGACCCATACATTGCCAGGTCAAGGTCACCCCTGTAGAATCATCCTGTTGTTTGTTCACCGTCAAATTGATGGGTATCATCTAGTTATCCTCAACACGAAATGTAACTGTCAACTTCAACATAGCATTAACTGGAAGAGACAAGTAATAAGTTATAGATAAAAAAGTTATAACGTAAACAATTTTGTTTAAAATTTTGTAAAGATTATCCATCGCATTCACATATCAGAATTCTTCTTCTTTACAATCTCTCTGATCTGTATCAGATCAGATCCATAAGCTCGTTTGCCTTCATGATTTGTTTATCCGTCTTGTTTTCTTGGATTATGAGGGATTAGGCAATTCTTGCTTTTAGAGCATTTTGTACCAACGCCAAATGCAGATTAGTTCGATAGCGGCAGTACTGGCCAAGGGTGTTAATTTCTACCACAAATTTCCGAAGAGTTCATTTTTACTTCATTCGGGAGCCGATAGATGGCAGCAGCATTGATCGTTAGCGGCGGGGGAGGGGCTTCTTAATTTTGAAGCAAATACCAAGCAGAAGACCGCAAGGCTTAGTTTTGCCTTCCCCAGAGGTATCGTTTTGTATGGGAACTTGAAGGACATTGCGATCACGACGTCTTTAACCTCTCCCAATCCCCATTAACGAGCACGGCGGTCTTTGATTGGTCCCAGGATCGAACCCACAACCTTTTGGCTACGAGATCGACGCCTCTCCCAACCGGGCTACAGTAGCCACTGCGTGGTCTCTTACACGCGTCAAGTGAGCACAACCGGGACCATCGTGATTCTACCGAGCCTGCTTGTGCACTCCGAAAGAGGCCTACAGACGTTTCCTCATTGGTTAGATTCGGCCGTTAGATGACGTATCTAAGTGCTTTAACTAATAAGCGAGCATCCGTAGGCCTCTTTGGATGACTCATCGGAGTGCACAAGCAGGCCCGATAGAATCACTATGGCCCCAGCAGAACTAAGCATATCCTGAGCAGTGGCCTCATGGACATTACACTTGGTGCAAGTTGGGAAAGTATTAATTCCAAGAGAAGATCCGAGGGTCTTTGAATGTCCAGAAGTTACAGGGCTGTTTGATTCTCCCTCTAACCCTCGAAAACCGATTGCAGTCCCGGGACCTGTACTACGATACTAAGAATGCACTGGTAATTTTCTCCAAGAAGTGTTAAAGCCTATTTTTTCGAGTATAGCGCAAGATAATGTAATATATCAGCATTTATCAGCCTTACCTGAATGGCACTTTGAGCAATTATTATATAGGGCTGAAACAGGTTAAATAGATCTAGAATAGGATTTAAAACTGCCGTAGAATCCATTTTATTTACAGAATATTGATTATTGGCCGAAATTCATTAGTAAGCAAAATTTAAGCTGAATTAAAGATTGGGAAGCTAGTGAAAAAATCGAACTTATACTGCTCACTGAAGTAGCTTCCCCAGTACCAATATTCAGGAGATGCTTCTTTTCTGTTTAGGATTTAAATTGAGATTAACAGATGAGAGTCTCTCATACACATTTTTTAAAGGTCCATTGAATGATGAAGTACATTGAAATTCTTTCGTGTGGTGCTGTAAGTGAAGTATTCATGCTTTACACAACATTTTCAGTATTTCTGTACTCTCAACTATTTTTGCCATACCCGCGAAACTCTAAGTAAATTGGAGATAGGAAGGTTAGCCTAAATTGATTGCAAGATGTGACCCTGGCATAAGATCTAGACATACGGTGTGAGTTAAATAAAAGATTTAAAAAGTCTTTGCGAATCTACTTATATAATAAGCTAAGGCAGTGGTGCGCAATCTATTTTCATCTGCGACCCCCTAATTTGTGTAAAATTTTGTCGCGACCCCCTATTTTGACTATAATTTTGTCGCGACCCCTGGATAGACAGTAGACATTTTATTTAATTGAAACGAAGTTACATTGAAATTCTTTCTGGGAGTTGCTCTTACAGGGTGTTTTTAAAAGAGTGTCGTGACGTCATCGATTGAAATAACACGTTTTTAAAATAGCGCACCAAACTTATAAACCACCCTAAAAATGTTGTCAAAGTTGTAACATCATAAAAATCAGTTAATGAATCAACACATAATTTTAGTAAACAATGCTTTATTTATGCATATGGATATAAATATTTTTTAATGAAAAATACTTTAAAAAAATTTTACATCATAAAAAGTCAATGTGAAGTACGTGCTTGCAAAGAGCTCACGATTGTTTCTATGTTCGGATCTGTATTGGAAATCGCAAGTCGTAAGTCATCCTCTGGATCCAATCGAGATCGATGTTTTGTTTTAATTGAAAATAATTTTGAAGATCATTATGCATGATCACTATGCATGATCAATTTGCAGATCACTATACATGATAACGTGGTTTTGAAGCCCCGTGATAGCGATCGCGAATATCGCGCTCGTAAAATAATAATTGTCAATTTCTTCTCTTGTATTATTTCAGTTCTTTGAAATGAATAATTGCAGGTTTTTCATAAATTTGAATCTCTTTGAATTTGGCGACCCCCAAAAATTATCTCGCGACCCCTCCGGGGGTCGTGACCCCCGGTTTGCGCACCGCTGCGCTAAGGTATGCGGTACCAAAATCGACAATATATCCACAGTGCAAAGGGCAACAACTACATGTAAACATTATTATAATAACAATAACACATGCGCAAAAATCCAAGTTAACTATTCAATGGCGTCAAAAGAATAATTTTTTACTGGTTAGGTATGTCACGCAGTAGCTAGTTTACAAAACAACAATGCACACGCGAAAATGCAAGTATCTTTTCACAGCTTTAAAATATCGAATTTATGATACTTGACGCGTTTATCGCACATAAAAGGAAAAAAGCCGCCATGCAGTGGGCTAAAGGATATTTTAGCCATTTCCTGTTTTGTATCATTGTTATTATTGTAACCAAGGATACGTATTAAATAACGCAACCGTACTATAAAACACCAGGTTGCTATCTTAGGACCCCACACCAGCTGCAATTAAGAAGCATTTCTGTATTAATTTACAAAACGCGTTATTACCCAATACCGTATTTTTCTTGAAGAGAATACTACCCTAGTAGCACAATTAGTTTAAAACGCTTAAAACACGCTTTTTAACGTCGGAAAACGTATTTCCTACGTTTTTTGAACTAGTTGTTCTACTAGGATATTACTGCTCGCCCAACGATAAGAGATCAACTTTGGCGCGCTGCCAAAAAAAAAAAAAAAAAAAAGGATGCTGCGATATGTTTCACAGGGAAGACGGGTTCAGATGTGCAAGGACTCTTAAAATTCTGTACGGTAGTAGTATTTTTAGAGTCATTTGGACTGTCTTTCCGATTTACAAAATACTTCCGTATTGCCAGTTGGCCAAAATCTAGCCAAAAAGTGGCTAAATTGGCCGCACATGCTAGAGAGAGAATTTCTTGCACATCTGAACCCATCTCCCCATTGAAAAAATTCGCAGCATCCATTTTTTGGCAGCGTGCCAAAGCCGACCTTATATCTTCGAGCAGTATTCGTTCCTACAAGAGTATTTTTATAATAATTTTATGGGAATGTCACCAATTATGTCTTTTCATACATTCTGATATGTTAGTACTTGGTAAAGTCGGCTTTTATCATGACACCGCAAAACGTGTAGCAACCCTAACCTAAATAAATTTCGTGACAAATACTATTAAGACGAAGAAACATCATTTTCGTTGAAATGAGTGCAATAATTTGCCCAACACTGCACTGAGTATAAAGAGCAGTAAGATATGGGGCGGCCTGGCCGCCTTGGGGACTAGCGATAATAAAATACTTTAAGCCCGTCGACTTACTCAGGATCAACAGTAACAGTTCCCATGTGAAATAATAAACTTGCGATAAAAAAGTTTAATCTCCCTCGCTGTCCGGAAAGAAGTTGCAGATCATACATATCATCCGCCTTTCCTCTTAGCACATGAAATATCGCGACGACAGTCCAGAAGATATCACGCCAGAGATTAATAACGTCCAGGTAAAAAAAAAAAAAAGAAAAGGAAGAAATCCTTAAAGAATAGGAAACATGCATTCGTGAATCACTACTTTGCCCGGAAAATGAGCTGCCATTATCGGATGGAGCTTAATGTCTTTTTGCTTCTTTGGTTTTTTTGGAAAACGTGCTATCGTTGTGAAGAAGACCTGGAAGGGAAGAGTTTATTTTGGAATAACGAAGACGCGGAGAGAAAATAAAGAATGGCCTCTGATGCAGGAAGGCTATTTTCTAGAACGGTAGCATGGGATATTTTCTGTAGAGTTCTGGTTGTCCAACCATCAGCTCACTTAACCCTTAAACGAGCAGTGTTCCCGCTCTGGGAACAACAAACTCTGACGTTTTGACTGTTGCCAGTCACGAAGAATAGATTCGATTTCTATAAAAATAGTGGCGGGTGACAGAACTCCACGAGAATCCCTTCCTTTTTAGCACGTCATTTCCCGTAAAAAAATGGTCACGATTCTTTTTAACAGCACTGACATCGGCTGAAAAATGGAAGAAGGCGAGAACGGCTGGATAGATTGCCCAATGCTGAAAAAAAGTAGGGATGGACGCGAGACGAAAACTTGGCGTCTCGCGTCTCGCAAAACAGCCGAAAAGCTTGTCTTGTCTCGCAAAAATTCCTATATCATAATGTTAAAAATGCTTGTCTCGTCTCGCAAAAAAGCTGTAAATCTCTGTCTCGTCTCGCAAAAAGTCGTCTCGCGTCCATCCCTAAAAAAAAGGGCAGCCGTTGCCATCGCTCGACTTAACTACCAGCAAGATTTGCGGCACAGCCAGCTGCGTCAAAAAAAGGGTCTCTAGATCTGTGGCACGCGATGAACGTTTCGATCGTGAGCCATCTTGCTGGTCGTTAAGTCGAGCGATGGCAACGGCTGCCCTTTTTTCAGCATTGGGAAAGGGTTGCGCCTCAAAGGGTTAAGCTCCTAAGCTGACGGTACAGTCGAACTCTCTTACAACGAAGGCGAAGGGACAGCTATATTTGCTCGTTATAATCGAGTGTTCGTAAAAAGCGAGTTGACGAAAAAATAAAAAAACATTCGCACTATTTTTCAAATCAAATGAATGCATTTCTTACCTAGTACTTTATTCACGTTTATAAAAGTCCACATTTATGTTACATGGCCGGCACAAACACAGTATTTTACCCTTACATACACCCTCTAAAAAGGTATTCGTGAGAAAGCCAAACTTTATACATTCGTTTTGAATGTTAGAAATTATTTATCATACAGTATATGAATTAGGTTATGAATAACAGTAATTTTTCATATTTCTGTAGAGTTGTGCGTTTTTCAAAAAACTAACTAATCATTTACATTGTTAGAAATAAGACATTTTGCTTTTGCTCGATTACTTTCTTGAGATGATGTACAGATGCATTCCCCGCTTGATACCCTACTCTTATTTACGAAAATTCACAATCTCATTACATGGCAGATAAAAATGAAAACCGCAACATCGAATGAAATTAAGGTTTAACCCTCTGAGGCGCAACCCTTTTCCAATGCTGATAAAAGGGCAGCCGTTGCCATCGCTCGACTTAACGACCAGCAAGATGGCGGACGATCGAATCGTTCATCGCGTGCCATAGATCTAGAGACCCTTTTTTGACGACAGCTGGCTGTGCCGCACAACCAGCCGTCGTCAAAAAAGGGTCTCTAGATCTGTGGCACGCGATGAACGTTTCGCTCGTCCGCCATCTTGCTGGTCGTTAAGTCGAGCGATGGCAACGTCTGCCCTTTTTTCAGCATTGGGCAATCTATCCAGCTGTTCTCGCATTCTTCCATTTTTCAGCAGATGTCAGTGCTGTTAAAAGTAATCGTGACCATTTCTTTACGGGAAAGGAAGTGCTAAAAAGTAAAGGAGTCTCGTGGAGCTACGTCACCCACCACTATTTTTATAGAAATCAAGCCTATTCTTTGTGACTGGCAACAGTCAAAACGTCAGAGTTGGGTGTTCCTAGAGCGGGAACACTGCGCGTTAAAGGTTTAATAAAAAGTGAATAAAGTCTTGAGCGTTGGATGTGGTAATAATGAATCCTTTTAGGTATAACTTATTCATAATCAAGCAAATACTTTTCACACGAAGCAATAAATTATAAAACATTAGAAACATTTACCTGGGCGGAGTTTTCCTGAGATTTTTTTTAAGCTGGCCATGCAATCTGATAATTTTGGCACTTTCATACTTAACGAAGTTACTGCACACTTCCAGAGCCACCTGTAAGCTATATACAACTGGAAACAGAGCACTTCCATGAAATATTTCCAAAACTCTCTCTGATGGAATATTTTCTGTAGAGTTAATAAACCAAGCCATTTTCGCGTTTTTCGTTATAATCTTGATTGTTTTTGCTATAATACTAAAGTAATTTGATATTCTGAAACAGATATTATTTAGTTATCGTTTTATTTTACATAGCATAGCTTTTTATTAATCCTTAATTGCACGAAATTTTAAGCAAGTTCACTGAGGATCACGTGATATTCACGAGTGTAAGCTAAATTTACTACGCCAATTCTGTGAATAAGCAATTCATATTTCGAAAAACACGCAGTTTGAAAGAAATATCTGATATTTTTATTATTCACAACGTGAAACCTTCAGGCTTAAACACAAAGAGCGAAAAAAAAAAAAAAAAAACCGATATATTGCGGAGCGATCCGTTTCCATGGAAACCTACCGGTATTTCCGCGAAAGTGCTCTTTCTGAGAATTACCGTCCTCGCTTCCTCTTTTTTTCGGAGAATTCTCCTCCTCGCTTATTATTATATTTCGCTCCGCTCTTGTGATCGAAAAACGCTCTTAAAGGAGATGTTCACTTTTGAAAACTGCACCAAAAATCGCTCCGACTGATCGAATTTCGCTCGTTTGCTTTAAGCGTGTTTATTATCAAAATCTATATTTTATAGGTAAGTACGACGCAAGCAATTTGGCTCGTGCTCTAATCCGGCCGTGAACATGTTTTAAACATACGATTTAGATATTCATCGTTATGCAATTAAGGGTTAATAATACGCGCCGAAAATCAGGCGATTGGCAAAGTTTTGTCCAGCAGTGTACATGCCTTCTCTACATGTTGCCCAACTGTTGTTTACGAAAATCTACCATCTTCCATTACTTGGCAGGTGGAAACGTTCTAGCAGTCCAACCGGGGCCATCGTTATTTTACCGGGGCCTGCTTGTGCACTCCGATGAATCATCCAAAGAGGCCGAAGGATGCTCACTTATTGGCTCGAGCACTTAGATACGTCACCTAACGGCCAAATCCAACCAATGAGGAAACGTTCGTAGGCCTCTTTCGGAGTGCACAAGCAGGCCCGCTAGAATCACGATGGCCCCCCTACCCCAACACCGTACGAAATAAAGATTGATAAAAAATTAAATAAGATCTTGGAGGAAAGAAGTCGTAATAACAAATTCTTTTTGCTTCTATTTACACATTACTATAAACGATAATCATTTCAGTGTATGGCTGCCATTAAAACAGCTCTCCATACATTTTTATGCATAATTCTTGTCAGATTGGCGTACTTAGCACGTAAATATTTCCTGCGATTCGAAAACGTGTCCCGTTTAAAAATTATATCGAAAATAATGCTGGATAATTATCGTTGAAAAAACAGTCTTCAATTCTTTTTCTGGCAACGTAATATAAAATAGGGAATAATTTCGTGCGTGGCGCATGTTTTGTTTGTGAGCCCGTTATTTTGATTGAGTTTCGAAAGGGGTTTTAATCTCGTTAGATCAAAATGACGTAGCTTTCACATGTGGAAACTCAGTTATTTTAAAGTCATTTTATTTATGTTTTTCAAATGGCTATTTTATTCATTGTTATTGACAATCATAGCGGAAGATATCATACCGAAATCTTGAAACAGCTTTTATTGAATTCAAAATCCTTCTTTACATAAAAATTCGTAAAAAATCTCCTAATTTGTATTTTCCCTCCGTTCTTCTTTTAAAAGTGGGCGAAATATATGCTCCGTGTTTTGCCTAAATATAAAAAAGTTATGACGGATAGAATGAAAGATGCAACAGTTTTAAAATTATTTCTACGCAAACGTCGTCAAAAGAGAAATTAATTTTAAAAATTCCCCAAAATCGGCAAAATACGTTACATAGTCGAAACTAACTGTTTTCGAAAGAAAATTTTCTCCTCTATCCGATGACGCAAATATCGTTTTATTGCGAGTGCAACGACGTTATTACGTATTATGCAAGAAAAATCGCTAAAAATCGGACAAAACATAAAATAAAACATTTTCTAATTCGAATTTCGAAAAAAATCGCTCCGAGGCGTGTTAGTATCTGTCCTAGTTATTCATAATCAAGCAAGTATTTTTCAAGCGACACAATACATGATAAAGCTTTTATCTCGCTCGCTGTCCGAAAAAAAAAAGAACCACCCCCCCCCCCTAATCTACAGCTCACACATGAACCTCCACCTTATGAAATATCGCGGTGGTAGTTTAGTAAGTATCCCGTATTAAAGCATCTTGCGCCGTCAGAGATTAATGATGTCCAGGTAAAAAATGTTTAAGACTAGGAAGAATCTATTTCCTGATATATTGGCTTGGACGGAAGACGAGATGGATTAACGGATGGGGAGTGATGGTTTTCCTTCTTCTTCTTTTCTTTGCTCTGTGGGCAACATGCAAGCGTGAAAAGGCCTGTGTTTATTTTTGGAATAACGAAGACAAAGACGGTCAAATATTGTGTCTTCTATTCAGCAGGAGGACGGATTATTTTTAGAGGTTAATCCTGGTTTTTCTCAACCAGCAACTCATCAATACTTTTTGGGAATATATGAGCTTTATGTAGTCCTGTTCCCTAGTTAACCCTTTGAGGCGCAGTGATCCCGCTCTGGGAACACCAAACTCTGACGTTTTGACTGTTGCCAGACACGAAGAATAGATTTGATTTCTATAAAAATAATTGCGGGTGACATAGCTCCACGAGAATCCTTTACTTTTTAAGCACGTCATTTCCCGTAAAAAAAATTGTCACGATTATTTTTAACAGCACTAACATCTGCTGGAAAACGGAAGAATGTGATAACAGCTGTTTAGATTGTCCAATGCTGAAAAAAGGGCAGCCGTTGCCATCGCTCGACTTAACGACCAGCAAGAGGGCGGACGATCGAAACGTTGATCGCGTGCCACAGATCGAGAGACCCTTTTTGACGACTGGCTGTGCGGCAAAGCCAGCTGCCCTTTTTTCCGCATTGGGAAAGTGTTGCGCCTCAAAGGTTTAAGGCATGACAGGAGCTATCTGCCAAAGAAGGGGGGGGGGATTAAGGGATTTTAACGTATATTCACGTAACATCTGGAGAAAAACTGCCTAAAATTCCAGAGCGTTAGAAAGACAGCCGCAAGAGAAGAAAGAACACTGGACCTTCAAACTTCAGCCATCTTCCAATGTTAGAGTCTTATCCACTCGGCCATTCGCCGGCTTGGGTGAGTCAGAAAGGAACAAATAATAATAAAAAATGCGGTTTGCAAGAATAGAATTAGAGAGAGATGAGAAGCTTTTGAAAAAGAAACTTGTTTTACATGCGATCGCCATCTATCAATAACTTTTTGAACTAAAAATTTTTTGTCAAAAAAAAAGAGCGATCACCCTCTAATCCAATTCCTGCACAAACCACATTTTTTGTTATTAGATTAAATTTTAAACTATTATTGCTTACAGACCAAAATACATCTAAATTATTTTTTTGTGCAACCATGTAAAGAAATTATGTGTACAAAGCTTTCCACTTTAGATGAAGGAACATGCTCTGAAAAAAACTCAACAGTTTATACTTATTTCATTTGGATTGAAAAGGAAAAAAAAAAAATTCTTAAAACTCACTTTAGCCATCCATGTGCCGTAGTACGCTTTTGTTAAATCTTGCAAAAGGTGTACAAATGCTACATCTACTCTTTTTAAGAGTGAATTACTATTATTGATAATATATTTTTATAATGAAAGTCGAAAGAAATTGAGTTATAGGGTATGCAACAGAAAGACTGAAGGACGCATACTTCAAAACAAATTGAATAAATAGTCACTCCTAAGTATTGGAAGGACATCCAAAACATTCGACCTCTAAAGCTGCGAATATAGTGAATGTTTCAGAACGTAAAAACCAACCCTTTTTAACCGAATTATTTTTTGAGCTATCTGTAATCTCTTATTAAGGTGACAATAGTTTAGATCATACAAGCCGAACTCATAACCTCTTTTTAACTTCTCTGGAAGTTATTAAATAATACTTATCGTGAATTCTAGAGTCGGAAAGTAAAACACAGATGAATTTTAGCTATTCGAATACATTGGGTTGGCAACAAAGTAATTGCGTTTTTTTGTATAAAATTCAAGCAAATAAGTTTTCAACAAGTTTTTAATTACAGGTAAGCTGTGCTTGAACATACGATTCATATTTGTTACATTTTAAAGTAAGAATTTCACTGGCAGTATTTTTTTTCGTCCATAAAAGATGGCCACCCTCCCCCTTTTTTCGCTTCTATCCTCCTTAGAGTATACTATTAAAAATGTCCTGAAATTAATTTTTAGGTATTCGTGACTGCTGTATTTTACAGAAAGAATTTCACGGATATCTCTATTTTTATTTGAGATTACGCGGGATATGTGAAAGGAACTTTTTGGCCCCTTACCCCCCTAAGATTACGAATTTTGGAAAATGCTGTCTGATCTAGCACCTATGTTGAAGAACTCACGTACGTGCCAAATTTCGCATAATTAACTTCAGTAGTTTTGGCCAGGCAAAATATTGACATACGGAAAAACGCAATTACTTTGTTGCCAACCCAATAGTTTGCCAATAGTTGTTAATATTTTACTTTATTTTTTCATATTTTATTCTAAATATGACAGAAATGTATGGATTTGTAGTAAGAACTCTTGATATTTTAAAACTTTTCTGGGCACTCGGTGAGTTATACTAAATTTATTACCATTTTTTAAAATATTCGCTTCGCAAGTTTATAAAGGGTATTAGTACATTCGATCTGCTGCTAGTGCATTTTCGGCTTTGAATTGCATAACCTGATGTTGATTAAATTTTAAATGCCTCATATGGCTCCATGAAAAAAAAGTTTTCAAAAGGCTGCTTGAAAATGCTTATTGGGAACGAAAGAAATTAATTAATTTTTACTTTAAGCTACGCAGCCCAGTTTAGTCTGATAAGGTGGTAACGTTTTCTTCTCCACTTAACTATCCCGATTTGCAAAACTACATTAAAAGAAACACTACATAAATGTGGCGAAAATGAAATAAAAAGAATGTTAGAAAAGATTAGACGCGGTAAATATTTTAAATAAAACCATTAGAAGGAAAAAATACATTTGTACGAATTTAATTCAAATGAATCAAATTTGATAATCTAAATTCTATTAGCGATAGAGAGCTTATTGATTGAAATAGTAGCGAGGAAATTAAAGTAACAATAAGTTTTTCTCGCATGCAAGAATTTTTCGAAGAAAGAATAAATTTAATTATTAGTCTTATTTCTGAAAAGAAATTGTAATTTACTATTATAAACATAATCATAACTAGAAATGTGTATTCTACAAATATAAAGAGCATTAGTAATTAAATTATAGATTTAAAACGGATGATATATTTATTTTTATATATTGTTTTTTTGTGTGTGCCATTTTGAAATATTTATTATAAATATATAGCTGAACTCAAGAATTAATATTTTCATTTGAAGGAGTGAATTTTAATGTTATGCAAAATTGCGCCAAAAAAAGTCTGCTTCATTTCAGTTATGTACCGTCATGTAACAATCCAATGGTATTTTTCAGGTTGATTGCTATGCTTTTACATCAAACTCAACCAAATGAATGAAAAATTTCCTGAAAAATTCAAGTTCCTGGTGGACAAACGTCACTTCAAAAACGAGTTTTTATAGGTAGAGTCCATTGTCGGTCACGTGGTTGAAACTTCTCTATGTATCAGAATCTCAAAGACGAAATTTTTTTATGATTACAATACTTTCCTTACATGGTACATGTTCTGAAACTAAAAAGCCACTTTTAGAATTGGCAGTTATTTTGATACACAGTCAAAAGGAAAATTATGCTTACGAATTATGTGACATTTCGTTGTAGCTGAACATAAACGATTTTGGTTGGCAATTATGGGGAATTTTAAATCACCAAGTTTATTTTTCGTCATTTGTTTTATTATTTAATAGAATTATTTGACTAGTTTGAGGCATAACAAAATTATTTTACTGGCCAGTTACTTAATCAATTTACTGAAATGTCCTTAGAAATTGAGATGTTGGAAACACTTGCCTAATCAAGAGCTTGTTTGTGTTGAAAAAAATAATAACATGTGTTGACAGTTAAAAATTAATGACATGGCCTAATGAGAATTTTTTTTATATATCTTTTAAGACATGATGATTTGATCTAACATCAACGAAGACTTTATCAGATAATTGCACAATTAATTCCATTGTACAGAATTATTTCCAAATATATACACGAATACGAGTTAGTTAAAAAATATTAATTTTATATTAACCCTGTTTTAAGAGTAGAATTTCGTTTCACAAAGTACTAGACATTTGAAATAAATTACAACATTACCTACAGAAAAGCCATAAAATGCTAATTTTGCTTCTTTAGAATCATCAATCGTCCTCATAAAATCTTATCTTACTCAAACAGATTCATTTTTATGCTTCTTCTGGTCGAACTATTTTATGTGATGGCTTTTTAATTCCTTTTAATATGAAAATGGACAATTTCGAAAAAGAGATATTAGTAAAAGACGCAGATCAATAGTTTTATAACATATTTTTGCTGTACAACAAGCCAAAATAATTCTTGAAACGATATTTACCTGTTTTCTTTGATATTTTATTTGCAGTATGCTAATTTAGTGTCGTAAGAATTGAGAGTTTAAAATGGCATTATCATTCGTTGATAGCTTACCACTCTTGGAATTTGTTTACAGGAATTTGTTTATAAAGATTAAAAAAAAATCAACGTGATTTTTTGTGGGATAGAAAGTCTTGAATTAAAATCACAGCACTATTGGAAAACTTCTGAAAATAATATATTGTGCATGTAAAAGATTGTTTTATTGAATATAACTTCCAAAACAGAGAGAGAACTGAAAAAAAAAATTGATTTCGTATTTTGATTTCTTTTCTTTTCTTAAACTCTTTAATTAAATCTAACATAATATAAAATACATTTTTACCCAATTCGAAGCATTATTTTTAATTGAAAGTGATTGTGGAGGGCAAATGAATTTGAAATTCGCTATTGGTTATTGTTACCCTGTATATTTTATGTTATGCAATCAACTACACTCTTTCAAACACTCTTACGAAATCTAAACCTTCTCGATACACATTTAGAACAATTTCTGATTTGTTGAACTGAAAAACAGGATAAATAAGAATGGCGAAATATCTAGAAAATAGTATCTTATTCAATTAAAATGTATGGTTGCCAAAGCACACATCTTATATTCTTTTTATTTCTACTAGATACGAAATGTTCAAATGTCAGTTTCGTAATTTTAAGCAAGGTTCATGTTTAAAAAATGCAATAAAATGCATTCATGCAGCTACACAGGCGATTAATACAACAAAAATTATTTGATAGAAAGAAAATATATACCTGATTGGATTTATTTGCGAAACGAGTGATTATGTTACAATGAATGCATTAGATTTGCTCTGCTATACATAAATAAAACACGAAAAAGGGAATGTCAGTGATTGTATTACATATCAGAAGTAATGTGTAGCTTGGAGAGGAAATTTTATTCTTTTATTTCCGTTTTCTGCAACAAGAAACAAAAAGCTTCTCTTTGATTATTCTAATAAATAAATTGATTTAACTAAGTAAATTCCAGAAATGACTACAAAGCAAATACGCATGACGTTAAAAAGAATTCTTCAGTGAGACAGTACAATGTCACACACATTATGCAATTTTTTTTTAACAACAAGGAGCTTTTCCTCATTGAATGTACTTTATCTAGCAGAATTCAGTCTTTAGTCAGACTTTCTGATGAAAGGTTTGGTTTGGTTAAGGTATGCGTAAAGTTCAGATTTGGATAACTAAAACCAGGCAAAGTAAGTGCGAAAAGAAAAATTATTAAAAATGTGTACACTAAGAATTTTTTTCTTTCTAATGGACGGGTCAGCTGCTTCTTGAAGGCTTGACCACAACGAGGACCGCTGGTGTTGGTCCATTAGGCAAACCAGTGTTGCCCCCTGTGAGTGGTCTTTTAATTTTGAACCAATTCCAGATGAGAGAAAATTTATGAAGTGTAAAATAATCTTTATCAATTAAATCTTTATTTCTCAGTCTGAAGTTCCCTTTATATAGTTCTGCTGGATATGGAGTCATGGAGATCTGTTCGGGTCATATATGATTTCCGTCATACTATTACTTGTGCATTTTGATCACTATGTGCCTCAATAGCCATTTATCCCAATTTGTCAGCTTTCGTCCACTCCTGTGCTTTGCAGATGCTATCTTACAACATACTATGAATGCTGCTGTAACCACTGATACTTCGCTATTTGCACCCTAATCAACGTTTGTTGTTTCCGTCCCTGAGATTCCAAACAACATGGATAACAAGAGACCAAAATCAGCAGTGAACACATTGGCCGCATTTCATGCCTGGAGTACGGTCTTTCACAGTCCTGCAGTGGTCCGGTTAATAGAAGCTCGGTTCCCTTTAAAACAACGAAAGTGGAGCAGTGTTGGCTCCGGTCAGCACTTAGGGGTTGGCAGTATCTCTGCTGGAATGCTGTGGGATCATGTATGCTAAAGAGGGCTGGTGCACGTAAAATCTGATCGTGGAATCTGATCCAATGTCCTCCCTTGTTGAAATGATGCCTTTTGGGGTCCAATACAGGTTTTAAGTCCTTCATCTGGAATTGTTTCCAAATCTATAAAACTCATGATCCAGGGAGACACGTAACCGTAAACTTGTCTCTCTCCTGTGTGTAATCAACAGTAGACAACAATGGTCTTTCACCGCCTGACATAAAATTCCAGAGCCGGGAAAGGAATGGTATCAGCGTATCGACGCTGCTGCACAGATTGCTTGCACCCATCGTCCACTCACTGAGAAGATGGAACGTCAAACCTTGCAGAAATCTATGCAAAGAGCAATGGTTGTTGGAGCCCGTTTTATTTGGAAGTTCTGTGGCGGAAACATCAAACATTGTGCGATGTGCTTGGAGTATAATTTCAGCCATTATGAAAGCTTTCATAAAATACTGTAAGATTCACGGAGGTATATTCTGTGGAGGGGAAGCTTCCGTGGTCGAAAGCCACAATTTTGGCATCTAAATTTGAAAGCCGATAGAGGGCGCCCTGTGATGTAGAGAGTCCGATTTCGAGGGTCCGGATTGGTCGGATCGGCGCGAAAAACGAAACCAATAGAAAGCTCAGGCAAAAGAAAAACATCAACATCCGATGGTCTAATAAATTCCATTTCAGGAAAGATAAATAACTATCGAGTTTTTAAAAAAATATATGTTATAGTTGAGATTTTCGCAAATAAATTTTACTACGTTTGAATTTTTTAAGGTAAATGTTTCAAGAAGAAAAATTAGTTAAAATGGATTGAAGCTTTGATAACATTGATTTTCCCTTCCCAACCGGACCTTCTTAGCGTAAGAGTGCCATCTATTTTATGAGAAATTTATGTGCCGAAAATCTAGCATTAGCTTCCCTTCCACAGAATATACCTCCGTGGTAAGATTGCATTTCGGAAGTCTAGTAATAGACAAAAGTCCTCTATAGACAAAGTCTATAACCAGGGAAAATAGAAGATGAAATGCAGTAGAGCTGGTACATCAGGATGGACGACTGTAAGATATTTAGTGCCCCAAAAGCACAAACAATCATTTACCGAAATAGCACCTGGCATGAAGAGATATCTCAAGGATCCCATTATTAGCTGGACTGTGGAAAGCATAGGCGTCCTTATGACTGTTTGCAGGAGTGTGACCAAGTCAGGGGTCTTGCCCCAGAAAGATTCTATATTTTAGTGTTGAACCACATCT
Organism: Cheiracanthium punctorium; assembly: GCA_038373885.1. Lineage (NCBI taxonomy): Eukaryota > Metazoa > Arthropoda > Arachnida > Araneae > Cheiracanthiidae > Cheiracanthium > Cheiracanthium punctorium. The sequence goes on from JAWZYV010019464.1 coordinate 696,260, forward strand.
ACGTTACATTAGTACATAAATTATTACGGTAGCATATATTTTTCAGGAGAGCTGGGGAGGCACGATACCCTGCCCACAGGTATGGGCGCCCATGATGGAAAGGGAACTTCATATCGAAAAATAATAATGATTCTGTTGATATTTCATAATAGGTCCGCTTCTACTAGTCTATCGATGCTTTATTGATACTAGATAGGGTAATTCCGGGATAGATGGACGATTGATGGATTTAGTTGTGTGCGCCTTTCAATATAGGGCGCAACTATCTCAGTGAGACATTGAAAGAGATTTTGTAAGGCGTGCTACTATTTGCTACTCAAAAAAACATAATAATTTTTCAGCTAATTATCATTATTGCTGTTGGTGAGTCAAATATTTTTTTCATGTGGTTATAATTCTATAATTAAAAGTTTTATTTTATGTGTGATCTATCTAGTTTTGATGATGTAATCTCGGGGAACATGTAGGCTTCCAAATAACCTAAAATGGCGACGTGAAATCCACAATGTAGAGTCAGGGTGGGTTGTACTTGTCATCCGGACGATCGGGAGAGATGGACCACGCCTTGGCCGGCCATCGTGTTATACGGGCCTGCTTGTGTACTACGATGAGTCATTCAAAGAGGCCTACGGTTGGTCACTTATTGGTTCCAGCACTTAGACACGTCATCTAACGCCGAATCTAACCAATGAGGAAACGTCCGTAGGCCTCTTTCGGAGTATACAAGCAAGCCTGGTAGAATTACGATTGACCTGCCGTGGCGAGAGAGATGGACCAGTTTTGTGTCAATCTTAAGTCATAGCACATAAAGACATTTTCATAAAAACAATTTCATATATATTAAATGTCACAAAGTAATTCATGTAAACTTAATAAATTAATTAAAATTAATTTAATTGCAAGTAAGTTAATTTTATTCATATAATGAAGACAAACATTTATAACTTTATTACATGTACAACTTTTTCATTATTTTATCGTGGTCCATCCTTCCCATTCATGTGGTCCATCTCACCCGCAGTAGCCGGTGAGAGGGACCACATAGTAAATATTTTTAAAAATCATAAAAAAGATTCCTTTACATATATGATCTTTTGCATAAGGATTTTTGTAAGAAATATTATTTACTATATGTATATATACTGCGAAGAGTAAAAAATATATAAATATATGGCTTTTAGAGAACGAAGAAAAAACGTGGTCCATCTCTCACGGAATTACCCTTCGATAAAAAGGAAAAAAAAAATTTAAAACCCTTCTTTCGTTTTTATAAGTGCAAGCGTAATGCATAAAAATCTACACATCATGGCGCAATAGTGACCAGTTTTTTGTTCTGCATTTTAAATGCTGGTGATCGGTAAAAACATCAGTATACAGCAAACCTAACACCTGTTGCTTTGATGCCATGTTTGTTTATTTCCAATAGTGTCTGGCATTCGCCATTAGCTCGGAAGCTCCCTTTGGAGAATTAGAAACGAAAAAAACATAATAACCCAATAAGCGTTTATTGATAAGCGTTACTGTACACAATAAATTGATATATAGACTTCCTGTTTTTCGTTTGTTAACAAGTAGTACATGAACCTAAAAAGAGGGAAAATGTACACGGAACAGTATCGTGACTTATGTGGCGTGTCCGCAGTACTGGAAATGGGGCATGCCCAAAAACATTGTCCAAAACAGTAACTGTGTCAACTATACCAGACCCATCTCCATCAGCAGCTGCAACAAAGCTATTTGCTGTTCGACAACTGGGACAATTCGGTTACTCGTGATCTGTTCGAAAAATAAATATTTAATTTAACAATACACGTAACCAGACACACGACCAGCTGCAACCAGATCATGTCATCACGAAAACAGCGTGTTTGCACGAAAGTATCACCAATGGACATTTATAGAAAGTTATGAGAGATATTTACGCCATTTAACATTTGGCCGGCAAATTGTCCTGTTTTTCAGTGATGTTCATAGAGAGGGGTAAAGGGAAAGCCTAATGGATTTTTTACTCTTGTTATTTAGAAGTTTCGTAAAAATAACCATTGTGCGATTTCCAAAGAAAATATTCCCTTGTTTTGAGCAGGAAAACAGTTGTATAATTTCACGTTTCGGAACTATTAATCAGTCAGACTAAGTCTTTTATGTTCACAAAAGATAAAATGTAAATTGAAACTGTTAATATGGATTATTTGTGTTTTCAGTAGTTTTACTGGTATCAAATATGATTAAAATATTCATTAATTTTTTTTTTTGATTTCTATTAGGGACAATTTTACGTAGAAACGTCTCCTTAATTTTACAACACACGTTTAAAGCCCAATTGGGTGCTCACTACTAGTATGAGCATCTACCATTTGAGCAACCTAGGTTCGATTTACATTCTAGTCACTATGTAAAAGACCGACTGAGAGACGCGGAAATGAGTTATCTTTCGTCTTGTGACTTTTCCACGTTTTAGTGATTAACCCATTAAACGCCGCTATGAGAATCAGATAGAAATTTTTTAATGTATATACATTTTTTACATATCAGGTTGTAACGAAAGTTTTCCCTCCAGATTTGCTTGAGTCAGCTCACGCGGTACCCAGCTATTGACCTAATATGCCAAGTTTATGCGATGCTTAGCGCGACCAATGGACATGGCACTAAAGTCTAACTCTTTTAGCAAACTCTCGAGTGGATGAATATTTTATCTTCTTCCACAGATCTTCGTAGGCGGGTCTCATCAGCATCATTAGGCCGGCCAAAGCGCTCTGCTTCTTTAATGTCCTAGTCCTCTTTTTTGAACTTTCGGTACCAAATCTTCACAGTGTCATAGGATACAACACTAGTACCTTAAGCTGTACACATCATTCGGTGTCATTCTGTAGCTGACTTTTTGCAACAGAACTGAGAGTAAATGATGGTTTAGTCTGGTAGCGTGATAGTTCCATTTCAGACACCTTATACTTAATCATAACGATATTTTTTTACGGATTTCACAACACAGTGCTGTAAAACAAGCCTTTTTCTTTCAAATAACAAAAATCGTTTCGCAAAATATTGGCAAAGACACCAACGCGAACTGCTTGTGCAGGCAACTACTTGCAGTGGCGGAAAACTTTCGTTACAACCTAATACATTGCATATCTCTATTATAGAACAGTTGAAATTTTTTTTAAAAACTCAAAGCATTTAGGAAATATAGGATGTTCCCGTAGCGGGAGCTTTGGCGTGTTATGGGGAAAAATGTTACCCATTTTGGATACAGCAATTCCTTTTTTTACGCAGATGCTGCTCAAAACTGTATATATATATAAAGTAATTATTTTTGTTGTTGATAGTATAAATGTACGAAATAACCAACCTACAAAGTGCCAAACCTTTCTTTATTGTTGAACGGCAGCAAAATCAAACTGGAAAGTCTAACTAGTGGGAGGGCGCCGAAGCTCCCGTTGTGGGAACAAAAAATATAAGCGTTTATAACATTCCATTACAGGAATCTATTCATGCAGGATTTTAAGAATGTTGTTCTTCAAGATGTTGGTTTTAAACAGGCGCGTAGCCAAGAAAATTTTTCGGGCGGGGGGATATGAACTTATATGTACATAAATAGACGGAGTTTCATCACTAATTCAAAAATTTCGGGGGGGGATATATCCCGATATCCCCCCTTCCTGGCTACGACCCTGGTTTTAAATATGCATTCTACTTGAAACATTTAAGTGACCATTTATTTATTTTTTTTAGTTTTATAAAAGGACAGTCAAAAAGACAAAATTTACTTTTTAAAAATTAGAAAGAAAAAACATTAAATTAAAATATTGGGTTGGCAACAAAGTAATTGCGTTTTCTTGTATAAAATTCAAGCAAATAAGTTTTAAACAAGTTTTTAATTACAGGTAAGCTGTGCCTGAACATACGATTCATATTTGTTACATTTTAAAGTATTAATTTCACTGGCAGTATTTTTTTCGTCCATAAAAGAGGGCCACCCTCCCCCTTTTTTCGCTTCTATCCTCCTTAGAGGACACTATTAAAAATGTCCTGAAATTAATTTTTAGGTATTCGTGACTGCTGCATTTTACAGAAAGAATTTCACGGATATCTCTATTTTTATTTGAGATCACGCGGGATATGTGAAAAGAACTTTTTGGCCCCTTACCCCCCCCTAAGACTACGAATTTTGCAAAATGCTCTCTGATCTAGCACCTATGTTGAAGAACTCACGTACGTGCCAAATTTCGCATAATTAACTTCAGTAGTTTTGGCTAGGCGAAATATTGACATACGGAAAACGCAATTACTTTGTTTCCAACCCAATATATTGCTCCGATAAAAATATATAACACACCCAATAGTGTAAATGTTTATATAAAATGTGTATTTCGTAAACTGCGTTAAAATATTTGAAGAAAAAAAAATATATAATAGATGTTCCCGTAATGGGAGCTTTGGCGCTTAATGGGTAAGACATTCTTTTCGCATTGTTTGTCTGGTTCCGAGCAGAAGTCGTTAATTTCAGCTTGATGGACAATCGTGCTCTCATTTATCCATAAACTTAATACTTGTTCAGAAAACCCAACTTCGAGAGACCCTTTTTTTGACGACAGCTGGCTGTGCGGCACAGCCAGCTGCGTCAAAAACGGTCTCTAGATCTGTGGCACGCGATGAACGTTTCGATCGTCCGCCCTCTTGCTGGTCGTTAAGTCGAGTGATGGCAACGGCTGCCCTTTTTTCAGCATGGGGCCATCTATCCAGCTGTTCTCGCATTCTTCCATTTTTCGGCAGGTGTCAGTGCTGTTTCAAAATAATCGTGACCTTTTTTTGACGGGAAATAACGTGCTCAAAAAGTAAAGGATTCTCGAGGAGCTCTGTCACCCGCCACTGTTTTTATAGAAATCCAATCTATTCTTCGTGACTGGCAACAGTCAAAACGTCAGAGTTTGGTGTTCCCAGAGCGGGAACACTGCGCGTTAATGGGTTAAATTACACATTTAATCCCTTTTACTACATTAAAAATAATTATAGGAGAGAGAGAGAAATTGTTTAGTCAGGTCTGAGAGGGTTGAATACTTTCCCTTTCGCAGTTGCGTATTCCAGTATCTTACACTATCATGCATATATTTACTCTGGCACGAACAACATGATCACCTTTTAATATTATAAATGTAGCGTACGTGCATCGCTTTCGCAGTCTGTTTACTCAGTGCCTCACAAGAAGCAGTATAAATGCAGAATAAATATACGCGTTAGGTGACTCCAGGAAATGAAGAAGCTCCGGAAAATTCTGGAACACGGTACAATAACGATGAAACATTAATAGACCCCGGGGAATGTTATACGCCTGGAAGAATTGCATTCTATCTTGGAGATGAAAAGTGTAATCTATAGCAAAGAAAGATATAGGAAAATGCTAAGGAAAAGCTCCTTTCACTTAATGGACTTGAATGGAGAAATTATAATCTGTGTCGAAAGTTTGAGGCAGTAAGGTTGATTTGACTTCATTTTGTGTTAGCAAACGCAAAGCTACACTAGGGTTATCAGCCTAAGAGAGGGTGCGGAGGACTTTTTAACCCTTTAACGAGCAGTGTTCCCTCTCTGGGAACACCAAACTCTGATGTTTGGACTGTTGCCAGTCACGAAGAATAGATTTGATTTCTATAAAAATAGTGGTGGGTGACATAGCTCCACGAGTATCTTTTACTTTTTAGCACGTCCTTTCCCGTAAAAAATGGTCACGATTATTTTTAACAGCACTGGCATCTGCTGAAAAATGGAAGAATGCGAGAACAGCTGGATAGATTGCCCAATGCTGAAAAAAGGGCAGCCGTTGCCATCGCTCGACTTAACGACCAGCAAGAGGGCGGACGATCGAAACGGTCATCGTGTGCCACAGATATAGAGACCCTTTTTTGACGCAGCTGGCTCGTCCAAAAAGGGTCTCTAAATCTGTGGCACGCGATAAACATTTCAATTGTCCGCCCTCTTGCTGGTCGTTAAGTCGAGGGATGGCTACGGTTGCCCTTTTTTCAGCATTGGGAAAGGGTTGCGCCTCAAAGGGTTAAGGTGTTCTAACACATATTCACATTGGAGGAAACAGCCTAACACTCCAGAGCGTCAGATGGAGAGCTGCACTTTAGGCCATAACCCATGACCTTCACACTTCGCATATCTACCAACGTTCAGTTTCTTATCCGATCGGCCATAGTCGGCCTGAAGTACGGTTGTCTGGTAGCTTCTGTGCTAGCGTACAGGCACGGAAGTGTATAAAAGGGGATTAGGGGGTCTGTACACCCCCCGCCCCCCTAGTCAACACAAAAACGCTAATTTTGGCCAAATATCCACCTTTTGTACCCGTGCTTCAAAAAATGGTACATGGTAAATATTTTTTAAAATTTCATATAAATTTTTAAAATTTTATCTTATAAATAAAAATGAAATTCTGTTTGTTTGTTTGTTTGTTTGTTTGTGGATTTGATTCGTATACAAATCCACAAAAATGGACCTATCGGCCTGAAATTTAGCACAGATATGTAAAATAATATAGAATAAATCGTAGTCCACCCGTTCCCGGAATTTAAGAGATTTTTTATGCTCTTCACGCAAAAAGCTTTCCGTATTTGTAACCCCTGTAGTGAAAAAAGTGTGAAATAAGGATCGTGGTTGCCATGTGTGGCGATTTTGCCGAATAAAATGTTTTAAATTCTCAAAGTAAAAATAAAAGAATAATAATGATTTTTTTTTTGTTAGTTTATATTCGTAAGGTTATTTTTTTAAAATTATAATATCGTGTGCATGGGAAATCAGAGCAGGAATGTAATGCTTTACACGCAAAACAATAAGAATTGAAGATTTCCGAGGCTAATGTGTAAATTTTTTTAGTTTGGCGAAAAAATAAAATGGCTGAAATATGGATTTTGAGTAAGTGAGTTCTAGCGGTTTGCACAGTTTTCGGCTTGGCGCAATTTATTGACAGCTTAAAGAAATAGATTTTTGAAAACAAGTGGAAAGGTTTTATTAGAATACAGCGTTAAATTTTAATGATCCGTGAAGAAATAATGCAGTTATTAAATTTGGTGTAAATTTGGTTCACCTAAGTCTTTTATGATGGAGAAGGTTTTTATGCTATCCGTTTTCCTTAACTTGCCACTTGGTGCCGCAGCACAACGTTGAATTTTATTCCGTTTAGCCGTTTGCTATGCGAATATCGTCCAACCAATTTCGATGAAATTTGGTACACGCGAATAGTAGAACACGGAGAATATTTTTCACTATCCATTTTGCTGTAACTTGCCGCTAAATGGCGCTGCAAAGAATCAACTTCTATACCGTTCGACTGATCGGCATAAAATTTTTTATACTTACACATTTGAGCACGAAGAATATATTCTAACTGCGTTCCTTTTGATGTTACTCACCACTAGATGACACTGCAATGCATTATTATTTTAACTCGCCACTAGATGACGCTGCAGCAGGCCAAATTCTTGAACATTCAAACGGTCGCTATGAAAATCAGTATACATAGCTATTTGAACAATGAGAATATTTTGGCGTTATCCATTTTGCTATAACTCGCCACTTGACGGCGCTGTAGCAAATCATTACTTTAATTAACTACTAGATGGCCCTGCAGTGTATCACTTCTTGACTGTGCAAATGATCGTTATGAAAATTGGTATACATAGATAGTTGAACACGGTCGCTATGAAAATCAGTATGCATAGCTATTTGAACAATGAGAATATTTTGGCGTTATCCATTTTGCTATAACTCGCCACTTGACGGCGCTGTAGCAAATCATTACTTTATTGAACCACTAGATGGCCCTGCAGTGTATCACTTCTTGACTGTGCAAATAATCGCTATGAAAATAGGTATACATAGATATTTGAACACGGGGATGAGTTTGGCGCTATCCATTTTCCTATAACTTGCCACTCGATGTTGCATCCACACATGAACTTCAGGACTATTCAGCCGATCGTCATGAAAATCCCTATACATCGATATCTGAATGCGAAGAATATTTTCGCCGTATCCGTTTTGCTAAAACTCGCCACTAGGTTGCGCTACGCCGCATGGCCTTCTGCACCATACAAACGATTGCCTTGAAATTCGGTATGCATGATTATTGAACACGTTATAACGCGATATCCACTTTGCTATATCTGTTTATTACAATGAATAGTAATCACCACAAATCATAATATCAAAAAGTCCATTCATTCACGTGCGAAGAACGGGTACTTCAGCTAGTATTAATTAAAAATATTTAAATTAACTTTGTAAATTCTCTAATTTAATGAATAATAAAGAAAATTTACTATGACGAAGATTAAAAATTTTTAATTTGATTGAATTTTTTACCGAATATTTATAGTAAAATTTACTGCCAATCAAATTTTACAGTAAGAATGAACCTTCTGTAGCTGGATCCCTCCCATGTAAAAGCCACATCTACACCCGTGTGTACAGGCCTTAAATTTAATTTGTGTCTAAATAACATTATGGGGTTGACGCAAAAGCTTGACTGCCCCCCCTCCAAATTCATACTGTTTAATTATATTATATCCGGTTTAGAGGTGGAAACGAGCACATACATTAGTTAGTGGTGGTGCCAGTCAGATGTGCGCTTGCCTCTAAATTATTGAGGCGCAGTTTTTAAGAAATAACAAATTGTATTATCGAAAACAAATGAACTAAGAATTCAAAACACAATAACCATGTACAATCATTCATAAATGAACAAGTTGAAACACATGCATTCACTCCGCTCGCTAACCTCCCCTCCGCGACTGGTTCATTTGGATTCACCTTTACTGGCAAATAGCCAATATTCAACGCTATACGCAAACAGATAATATCATCGTAGAAAATTTAGGTTTCTACAATTCTCTTAAGCTTACGTTATGAGGAATATGGTTGACATCGTTTGATATAAGACGTATTTAACACTGACGTTTTTTCTTTTGAGAATTCAAAAATTTAAGAGTTTTATTTCATTCCCAAACACGATGCATGGTCATTAACTATCGGTGGCGACTAGAAAACAAATTTTATCAGTTACCGTCCAGAGGAGAAAGTGTTATAAAATCATGGTCGCAAGGTAAAATCACGAAGTATGAGAAAATGTTTTATGTCGCTATAATCTTCATGTCTGGCAATTTTATTTGTTGTCTTCTGTCTCGAATGGCAATACGTAAACTTTTCTATTGAAAAACAAAATGGCGTCATGCAGGAAAAAAGTGATGTGCGTTCTGTGCGTTTTACGGGAAACAGAATCTCCGAAATCCGTTCAATCAGGCGTATCAATTAATTTAAGTGTTAATCAAACAAACCTTCGCCACCAGAAGAATCAGTTGAAAGGGTTTACAAGCGTTTCGCAAATTTCATATAATGTGGTACGTCTGGAAGGAAATTGAGAGCCGATTTAATATTCTCCAAGTAACGAGTGATATTGATAAATAAAACAAAGAACCTTGTATTTACAGAAAATATATGAAACAGGTACAGGACGTACGAATCATACGCTTTTCAGTACTATTTTTAATGTATATGTGGCAAAAACAATGTCCTTTATTTTAATTCTGACAATAACACCAGATTTTTTGAATGCTTTTATTAATAGTGCTCACACGGAAATAAGTATATTAAGATTTAACCCATTACAGCCCGCCTTTTTTCAGCAGGTTATCCAATTTATGCTGATGCTGGCAGTGATCAATAAATTTCCGACATTTGTGTGGTAGTAGGACAAGAAGCTAAGTAATGAGTTACGATTTTTCAGACAACTACAAGCTACCATAGTTGGCACCAAAGTTAAAAATTTGGCGATAGAGTACGTCCAACTGCCAAAGCACATTAGACTTGTGATAAGCGAGCGTTGAATACAGCTGGAACTAATCAATGTTTACAAACCCTCTGAGCGTCCTTTAAAAGGGCAGAAAACGAGAATTTGTTGGAAATTCACTTGAAGGACAAGAAGGAGAATCCTAACTGTTGTATATCTTTAGGAGAGCGAAACAGTTAAACTTGGATTCAAATTTAAAGTAAGGAAAAAAATGATTTATTTACTTAGAAAACTTGGTATACAGTTTCGACACCGGTTTGATCGGGCAATTTTAACCGCATGAAAAAAAAAAAAATTAAATGAAGGCAACTTTAATTAAGAGAAAATCAGCTCTAAGTACTAGATCTTCATCTCTGAAAGTTGAAAAACAATATATGAATCACAAAAAATATACAGATTGTTGAAATCAGTAATTATTAAGAAATTATTTAAATTAAGAATTTAAAGGCATTACACAGGAAATTAAAAATGAGTAAATCTAGAAATTACACTCATTGCGATAAAAATTGTCACACGAAGAGGTAATTGTGGGATCTCAATGAAACTTGGCATGACGGTACGAGTCAGGCAGATATGCAAATGATTAAAAATGAAACTTGATTGAGCATTGCGTAATGCCACCAGAGGGAGTTGAACATCATTCTCCCTGGAGTATAAAACTGGTGAGAAAAACTTGCTGCCATGTAATTAATCTGTTTCTGAGAGGCGCTTTTTAAATACAGATGATGTTATGCCGTCATGGAGGACAATTTGAGCAGTTGTCAGAGTCCTAGGGGGGAAGAATCATCGGGATGATGGAAACTGGGTGGTCAGCTCGGCGAGTAGCCTGCCGCTTACGCTGCTCTGATTCTACTGTGAGGAGATGTTGGGACCAGTGAACAAGACAGAGGTTTTCTCACGAGGAGATCAAGTTTAGGATGCCCTCGACAGACCAGTTGTCGAGAAGACCGTCACATCACACGACATGCACTGTCGCCAACTATTTCGTTGTCCGCCATCCAGACACAGATAGCACCTTCACTACGGGTCCCTGTGTCTCTCTGTAGCTTCGCAAGGCGTCTGACTGAAGGACATCTGTTATCGCGGCTCCCGTTGCCTGTGCTGCCAACGACACCCAGACACCGTCGCTTCCGTTTTGAGTGGTGTTGCGTTCGAAGGGATTGGATTGCAGCCGAATGGAACCAGGTCGTCTTCAGCGACGAATCCAGATTCAATTTGGGCAGTGATGACAATCGTGTACGTCCGTGGAGCCCCCTTAGTAAACGTCTAAATCCTGTCTTTGCTTTAGAGTGGCACACCGCACCCACAGTTGGTGTGATGGTATGGGCTGCAATCGCATACGACATACGATCACCCGTGATATTGATCCACGACACTGTGACAGCACAGCGGTACGTTCGTGACATATTGCAACCACATGTGCTGCCACTCCTGGCAGAGTTTCCAGGAGCTATTTTTCAACAGGACAACGCTAGGCCACACACAAGAACGGTGTAACGGGATTGCCTCGGCCACATTAGCACCTTTCCCTGGATTGCTCGATCCCCAGATTTGTCCCCAGTCGAGCATATCTGGGATCACTTGGGACAAGTTTGACAGCCTACCAGTTTGGTCGAATTAGAGGCGCGGTTACAGCCGCTGTGGAACGAAATGCCTCAGGACATTATACAGGACTTGAATGCCTCAGTAATCACATCATGAATTCACGCCAGAGGTGGCCCAACAGGGTACTAAAACCACCTTTCTTTTGTGGTTTTTCCTGACATAAATGATCAGTTTACTTTAATTTTGTAATCACTTACTTATATCGACCATGGAGCTGCGTAAGCAAAATGTCTTTTTATTTTAACAACACTTTCTTGGTGCGCTAATTTTTATGGCAATGAGTGTATTTTAATTCTGAAGAACACACAATGGAAAAAACTATGCAACTCCGTTCTCTAACTAGCTTTACACAGATGAAAATCGATTAACTATTTATTTTTATTTTCCTTTCCATGTTTTGAATTACAAGAAACACCCCAGGCCATCTTGAGATGAAAGTTATTTATTCTTCAAATTAAGCGAAACAATTTTATTAGTTATTAAAAGAAACAGTCTTTTTTCTAGACTTGCAACAATCTTCTTTCCTTGATTAAAATTTATTATTTAAAAGGTCATCATAAATACTTGATGATTTTTTTTTTCTCCTGCGCTTGCATCGATTGAACCTCGGAATTTTGTTACAGAAAATCTTGTATTAGAAATTTTTCGGAACATTTAATTTGGAATTAACTGGAGGAATGCATATTTTAATATTTATTGTAGAATCAATGTATGAGAGCTGATTATACCTGCGCTGATAAGTCCATGCAAAATTTAAAAAAATTCATTAAAAATGAAGAACTAATGATAGAAATTTGCGTCTTGCAAAAATAGGATTAGAGGGAGATATTATTTTCTCTTATAAAAATTTTTAGTTGAAAAAGTCACCGATAGATGGCGCTGACACACGTTTTTAAAGTTTTCGGAAAAATGAAAAGAAACCACTTATCACTTTCTAATCGTATTCATATAGACATCAGTTTTTAAGTCATTCATTATTTGTTCATTTTAAATGAATTGTTGAAATTTTCGCAAACTTTTTACATGAATAGGACTAAGAATGATCCGATATATTTCTACATATATTTTTTTTTTTACAGGAAACTTGTTTTACATTACGTATATCAGCGCCATCTATCGTGACATTTTGAACTACAACTTTTTTTTATCATAAAAAAAAATCTGGTCACCTTTTAATCCTGTTCCCCAATTTTTTAAAAAAATAATTATTTGCATTTTTAAATGATTGCATAAAGTATGCAAGAACTTTTGGCGCACCAGTATGCTTAACTAACTAATGCACGGGGACATGATATGCCTACATGTTCACATTCACTTTTGAAAGTTGTGTTCCGAATTAAACTGCCAAGGTTTAAATGCTCGGATTAATCATCAGATGGATGTTTACTAAAGCTATACAAATATTCAGTTGCGTAACGTCCTGATTCAGGCCGCCACCAGGGTGCGTTGATTACGGCAGTTTCTTTATTATTGTAATTATTTTTTTCGCAGGTTTAGATCTAAAAAGAATGCACGCATTTCATCGCTCGCGGTTCTATCCAAATAATATGGATACGCACATGCGCACTACGAACGTTTTCTCAGTTAATCACAACGAAATATGCTTATATCGGCAAAACGGGTGACGTTTTCTGAGTTACTATTTCGTAAATAGATTGTATGCTCTATACTAGTCAGTGCTCTTACTGTACAGTTACTGTTGTCCAAAGCTCTTAACTGTACTAGTTTCTTTACGCAAATAGATTGTATGCTCAGTAATAGCAACGCCCCCTAGAGAGGAAAGCCGCGGCGCTTACTTGTGACGTCACACCGAGTAGGTAAAGCAAAGCTTTTCCATTGGGCTTCTCCTCTCTCCGCGGATTTCCTCTCTAGGGGGCGTTGGTAATAGTCAGTTCTCTCTCTTACTGCACAGTTGCTGTTGTCCACAGCTCTTAACTATTCCTTTCTTTACGCAAATAGATTGTATACTCAGTAATAGTCAGTGCTCTTACTGCTCAGTTGCTGTTGTCCATAGTTCTTAACTGCACTACGTTCTGCTGACAAAATCTTCAACTTTCATAGTAAAAATTATACTTTCTCTTACATGGAGAAAAGGCCACGTGGAGAAAATAAATTAAGGAAATCGTTTTCATTTGAATTTTAATATAAAGTGATTGATCATAAACTTAATGATACCATATGTGTAACAGCATTTTATGAGGATTGGTTGACTGTAGGAAAAGTATCATAAAACGAAGCATTTTTTTTCCTTTAAAAGGATGCAAAAGCACATTATTGAAAGTATTTTAATAAAATTTTAGTTATATTTGTCTTACATAGATTGAAAATATAGCCTTACTTTTAAATTTTGCCAAAAATACTTTTCACACACTCACAGTTTTATACTTAACATTATAAAATTAGGTGTACCTAAGAAATTTTTTTAAAAATTCATTCTCAGAAAATGCGTGCTTTAAATTTTTTTTTGTTTGAACTTAAAGTTCTTTTTGAGCAAATCTTATTAAGAGTAATTAATAATTAATAATTACTGAAAGGAAACCAAAAAAATTTCACTGGTAAGTTTTTACCACACGTGCTCCTACACAAGAAAGATCTATTCAATTTCTTGAGTTGAATTTGGTAAATAATTGATTAGTTTAATTTATAAATACGTATTATTGAGGAATTGAGTGAATTTACTATGACGAAGATTAAAATTTTTTAATTTGATTGAATTTTTTACCGAATATTTATAGTAAAATTTACTGCCAATCAAATTTTACAGTAAGAATGAACCTTCTGTAGCTTGATCCCTCCCATGTAAAAGCCACATCTACACCCGTGTGTACAGGCCTTAAATTTAATTTGCGTCTTATGGGGTTGACGCAAAAGCTTGACTGCCCCCCCTCCAAATTCATACTGTTTAATTATATTATATCCGGTTTAGAGGTGGAAACGAGCACGTACATTAGTTAGTGGTGGTGCCAGTCAGATGTGTGCTTGCCTCTAAATTATTGAGGCGCAGTTTTTAAGAAATAACAAATTGTATTATCAAAAACAAATGAACTAAGAATTCAAAACACAATAACCATGTACAATCATTCAGAAATGAACAAGTTGAAACACATGCATTCACTCCGCTCGCTAACCTCCACTCCTCGACTGGTTCATTTGGATTCACCTTTACTGGCAAATAGCCAATATTCAACGCTATACGCAAACAGATAATATCATCGTAGAAAATTTAGGTTTCTACAATTCTCTTAAGCTTACGTTATGAGGAATATGGTTGACATCGTTTGATATAAGACGTATTTAACACTGACGTTTTTTCTTTTGAGAATTCAAAAATTTAAGAGTTTTATTTCATTCCCAAACACGATGCATGCTCATTAGCTATCGGTGGCGACTAGAAAACAAATTTTATCAGTTACCGTCCAGAGGAGAAAGTGTTATAAAATCACGAAGTATGAGAAAATGTTTTATGTCGCTATAATCTTCATGTCTGGCAATTTTATTTGTTGTCTTCTGTCTCGAATGGCAATACGTAAACTTTTCAATCGAAAAACAAAATGGCGTGATGCGTGCGTTCTGTGCGTTTTACGGGAAACAGAATCTCCGAAATCCGTTCAATCAGGCGTATCAGTTAATTTAAGTGTTAATCAAACAAACCTTCGCCACCAGAAGAATCAGTTGAAAGGGTTTACAAGCGTTTCGCAAATTTCATATAATGTGGTACGTCTGGAAGGAAATTGACAGCCGATTTAATATCCTCCAAGTAACGAGTGATGTTGATAAATAAAACAAAGAACCTTGTATTTACAGAAAATATATGAAACAGGTACAGGACGTACGAATCATACGCTTTTCAGTACTATTTTTAATGTATATGTGGTAAAAACAATGTCCTTTATTTTAATTCTGACAATAACACCAGATTTTTTGAATGCTTTTATTAATAGTGCTCACACGGAAGTAAGTATATTAAGATTTAACCCATTACAGCCCGTCTTTTTTCAGCAGGTTCTCCAATTTATGCTGATGCTGGCAGTGATCAATAAATTTCCGACATTTGTGTGGTAGTAGAACAAGAAGCTAAGTAATGAGTTACGATTTTTCAGAAAACTACAAGCTACCATACTTCACACCAAAGTTAAAAATTTGGCGATAGAGTACGCCCAACGGATACAGTACAATAGACTTGTGATAAGCGAGCGTTGAATACAGCTGTAACTAATCAATGTTTGCTAAGCTTCTGAGCTTTCTTTAAAAGGGAAGGAAACGTAAATTTGTTTGAAATTCACTCCACTGTTCTGTATCTTTAGGAGAGCGAACCAATTAAACCTGGATTCAAATTTAAAGTAAGGAAAAGATGATTGATTTGCTTGGAAAACTTTGTGTACAGTTTCAACACCGGTTTAATCGGGCAATTTTAACCGCATGCAAAACAATTTTAGAAAAATACAACTTGAATTAAGAAAAAATCAGCTCTAAGTACTAGATCTTCATGCCTGAAAGTTGAAAAACGATGTATAAATCATAAAAATTATACAGATTGTTGAAATCAGTAATTATTAAGAAATTATTTAAATTTAAAGGCATTACACAGGAAATTAAAAATCAGTAAATCTAGACATTAACTCATTGCGTTAAAAATTGTCACGCCAAGAAGAAATTGTGGGATCTCAACGAAACATGGCATGACGGTACGAGTCAGGCAGATATGCAAATGATTAAAAATGAAACTTGATTGAGCATTGCGTAATGCCACCAGAGGGAGTTGAACTTCATTGTTCTTGGAGTATAAAACTGCAGAAAAGCTTGTTGTCATGTAATTAATCTGTTGTTGAGAGACGCTTTTTAAATAAAGTTGACGTTACGCCGTCATCGAGGACAATTTGAGCAGTTGTCAGAGAAGGGAAGAATCATCGGGATGATGGAAGCTGGGTGGTCAGCTCGTCGAGTAGCCTACCACGTGCGCTGTTCTGATTCTACTATGAGGAGGTGTTGGGACCACTGAACAAGAGAGAGGTTACTTACAAGGAGATCAGGCTCCTCGACAGACCAGTAGTCGAGAAGACCGTCACATAATACGACATGCCAACTGTTTCGTTGTCCGCCATCCAGACACAGAGAGCACCTTCACTACGGGTCCCTGTGTCTCTCCGTAGCATCGCAAGGTATCTGACTGAAGGACATCTGTTATCGCGGCTCCCGTTGCCTGTGCTGCCAACGACACCCAGACACCGTCGCTTCCGTTTTGAGTGGTGTTGCGCTCGAAGGGATTGGATTGCAGCCAAATGGAACCAGGTCGTCTTCAGCGACGAATCCAGATTCAATTTGGGCAGTGATGACAATCGTGTACGTCCGTGGAGGCCCCTTGGTAAACGTCTAAATCCTGTCTTTGCTTTACAGTGGCACACCGCCCCCACAGTTGGTGTGATGGTATGGGGTGCAATCGCATACGACATACGGTCACCCGTAATATTGATCCACGACACTGTGAAAGCACAGCGGTACGTTCGCGACATATTGACATCACATGTGCTGCCACTCCTGGCAGAGTTTCCAGGAGCTATTTTTCAACAGGACAACGCTAGGCCACACACAAGAACGGTGTAACGGGATTGCCTCGGCCACATTAGCACCCTTCCCTGGACTGCTCGATCCCCAGATTTGTCCCCAGTCGTGCATATCTGGGATCACTTGGGACAAGTTTGACAGCCTACCAGTTTGGTCGAATTAGAAGCGCGGTTACAGCCGCTGTGGAACGAAATGCCTCAGGACATTATACAGGACTTGAATGCCTCAGTAATCACATCATGAATTCACGCCAGAGGTGGCCCAACAGGGTACTAAAACCGCCTTTCTTTTGTGGTTTTTCCTGACATAAATGATCAGTTTACTTTAATTTTGTAATCACTTACTTATATCGACCATGGAGCTGCGTAAGCAAAATGTCTTTTTATTTTAACAACACTTTCTTGGTGCGCTAATTTTTATGGCAATGAGTGTATTTTAATTCTGAAGAACACACAATGGAAAAAACTATGCAACTCCGTTCTCTAACTAGCTTTACACAGATGAAAATCGATTAACTATTTATTTTTATTTTCCTTTTCATGTTTTGAATTACAAGAAACACCCCAGGCCATCTTGAGATGAAAGTTATTTATTCTTCAAATTAAGCGAAACAATTTTATTAGTTATTAAAAGAAACAGTCTTTTTTCTAGACTTGCAACAATCTTCTTTCCTTGATTAAAATTTATTATTTAAAAGGTCATCATAAATACTTGATGATTTTTTTTTCTCCTGCGCTTGCATCGATTGAACCTCGGAATTTTGTTACAGAAAATCTTGTATTAGAAATTTTTCGGAACATTTAATTTGGAATTAACTGGAGGAATGCATATTTTAATATTTATTGTAGAATCAATGTATGAGAGCTGATTAGACCTGCGCTGATAAGTCCACGAAAAATTAAAAAAATTCATTAAAAATGAAGAACTAATGATAGAAATTTGCGTCTTGCAAAAATAGGATTAGAGGGAGATGGTATTTTCTTAAAAAAATTTTTAGTTGAAAAAGTCACCGATAGATGGCGCTGACACACGTTTTTAAAGTTTTCGGAAAAATGAAAAGAAACCACTTATCACTTTCTAATCGTATTCATACAGACATCAGTTTTTAAGTCATTCATTATTTGTTCATTTTAAATGAATTGTTGAAATTTTCGCAAACTTTTTACATGAATAGGACTAAGAATGATCCGATATATTTGTACATATATTTTTTTTTTAACAGGAAACTTGTTTTACATTACGTATATCAGCGCCATCTATCGTGACATTTTGAACTACAACTTTTTTTTTATCATACACTGCTGGCCACCCAAATTGCAACACCAAGAAAAACAAGAGATATCACAACAAAATTTATTGTGTAGATAACATGTTGACCAAGTAACAAATGATTAAATTTACAGCATTCTATGAAGCGTGGTTCCTGCCAAAATCAGTACCCAGAGTAGCCGCCGTTGTTGGAGATCACAGCTGCCACACGCCTCGGCATTGATTCAAAGAGACTTTGAATGTGTTCTTGGGGTACAGCAGACCAAGCAGCTTCCACACGTTGCCAAAGTTGATCTGGTGTGACAGCTGGGGATGAACTCTGGGTCAGTCGTTGAGCAACCATGGACCACATGTTTTCTATCGGCGAAAGATCCGGAGAGCGCGCCGGCCAGGGAAGCAATTCAATCTGGTGATTGACGAAGAACCCTTGGACAATGCGTGCCACGTGTGGCCGTGCATTATCCTGCTGAAATATGGCTGTTGGCAAGCCCTGAAGGTAAGAAAGGACAACTGGCTCCAACACCTCGGAGATGTAGCGCTGGCTGGTTAAAGTACCGGCAATGCGTACTAGAGGAGTGCGAGAGAGATATCCGATACCGCCCCATACCATAATACCCGGTGCAGGACCAGTGTGACGGTGCATAATGCAGCTGTTCAGCATCCTCTCTCCACGGTGTCTCCAGACTCGAATCCGACCGTCGTGGTGTTGCATACAGAAGCGTGACTCGTCAGTAAAGAGAATTTCATTCCATTCTGTCGTCCACATCCTTCTTTCATCGCACCATTGGCGGCGGAGACGTCTGTGGTTCCGCGTCAGAGGTAGACAAAGCAACGGACGTCTTGCGGACAGACCATTCTGCTGTAAACGACGTCGAATGGTACGCGCAGACACTGGATGATGCGTTACAGACTGAATCTGCTGTGATATGGTTCGTGATGTGACTGAGCGGTCCGTCACTGCCATGCGTACAATCTGCCTGTCATCACGTGACGTGGTGCACTGAGGTCGATGCGGTCGATCACGTCTGTCCGTCGTACCCTCCTGCACCCAACGATCACATATCCGCATCACAGTTGTTTGGTTTCGTCCAATACGACGACCGATTTCCCTGAAAGATAACCCACAATCTCGGTATGCCACTATCCTTCCTCTGTCAAACTCGGATACTTGATCAAAAGATGATCGTTGTTTCCTACGAGGCATAATTTATCGTTTTTTTGAAAAAAAAGCAAGAAAAACACAATTGCTGTACTTGAAACCGTCGAAATCTCCAAGCCTTAAATAGCGCTTTGAGGTGGCGCCACAGGCGCGCTTGATGTGCGTCTGCGCTGAAATTCTAATCATTTGCATATCTCACCTCAGCTAATGCATGTTGTAAATTTCATATTATTTGCATGCTTCCTTCAGGGTGTTGCATTTACGATGGCCAGCAGTGTAAAAAAAAATCTGGTCACCTTTTAATCCTGTTCCCGAATTAAAAAAAAAAATTATTATTTGCATTTTTAAATGATTGCATAAAGTATGCAAGAACTTTTGGCGCACCAATATGCTTAACTAACTAATGCACGGGGACACGATATGCCTACATGTTCACATTCACTTTTGAAAGTTGTGTTCCGAATTAAACTGCCAAGGTTCAAATGCTCGGATCAATCATCAGATGGATGTTTACTAAAGCTATACAATTATTCAGTTGCGTAACGTCCTGATTCAGGCCGCCACCAGGGTGCGTTGATTACGGCAGTTTCTTTATTATTGTGATTATTTTTTTTCGCAGGTTTAGATCTAAAAAGAATGCACGCATTTCATCGCTCGTGGTTCCAAATAATATGGATACGCACATGCGCACTACGAACGTTTTCTCAGTTAATCACAACGAAATATGCTTATATCGGCAAAACGGGTGACGTTTTCTGAGTTACTATTTCGTAAATAGATTTTATGCTCTATAATAGTCAGTTCTCTTACTGTACAGTTACTGTTGTCCAAAGCTCTTAACTGTACTAGTTTCTTTACGTAAATAGATTGTATGCTCAGTAATAGCAACGCCCCTTAGAGAGGAAAGCCGCGGCGCTTACTTGTGACGTCACACCGAGTAGGTAAAGCAAAGCGTTTCCATTGGGCTTCTCCTTTCTCCCGGGAGAGAGGAGAATCCCAATGGAAACGCTTTGCTTTACCTACTCGGTGTGACGTCACAAGTAAGCGCCGCGGCTTTCCTCTCTAGGGGGCGTTGGTAATAGTCAGTTCTCTCTCTTACTGCGCAGTTGCTGTTGTCCACAGCTCTTAACTACTCCTTTCTTTACGTAAATAGATTGTATGCTCAGTAATAGTCAGTGCTCTTACTGCTCAGTTGCTGTTTTCCATAGTTCTTAACTGCACTACATTCTGCTGACAAAATCTTCAACTTTCATAGTAAAAATTATACTTTCTCTTACATGGAGAAAAGGCCACGTGGAGAAAATAAATTAAGGAAATCGTTTTCATTTGAATTTTAATATAAAGTGATTGATCATAAACTTAATGATACCATATGTGTAACAGCATTTTATGAGGATTGGTTGATTGTAGGAAAAGTATCATAAAACGAAGCATTTTTTTTCCTTTGAAAGGATGCAAAAGCACATTATTGAAAGTATTTTAATAAAATTTTAGTTATATTTGTCTTACATAGATTGAAAATATAGCCTTACTTTTAAATTTTGCCAAAAATACTTTTCACACACTCGCAGTTTTATACTTAACATTATAAAATTAGGTGTACCTAAGAAATTTTTTTAAAAATTCATTCTCAGAAAATGCGTGCTTTAAATTTTTTTTTGTTTGAACTTAAAGTTCTTTTTGAGCAAATCTTATTAAGAGTAATTAATAATTAATAATTACTGAAAGGAAACCAAAAAAATTTCACTGGTAAGTTTTTACCACACGTGCTCCTACACAAGAAAGATCTATTCAATTTCTTGAGTTGAATTTGGTAAATAATTGATTAGTTTAATTTATAAATACGTATTATTGAGCAATTTCCGTCAATTCAATTTCATTTTTAAAATGAACAATTCAGGAAAACGATTAGTTGTCTTTTGAATGATGTCTAGAATTTTCCTTGGTGATTTTATGCTTTAGCGGTCGACTATCTTCGACTCATTAAAATTTAAACAGGACTTTATAGACATAAAATAGAGGATTATGAGAATAACTTTTAACTTGAAAATAACGTATTGCAAAAAAATATATTCTTATAGCTTTAGCTCGATTCTAAACTTTAAAAAGAAAATAATATTCCACAGGAATACCTTTCTCCAGACATTGGATTATTTTTAGACTTAAAATAAGTATTATTTGCGGAGAGGGTTTTATAAGTTACCTCTTGGATTTTCAACGAGGATTAGGTTTAAAAGAAATCTCGTGGACCAACCTCCATAAAGTAAAAAGTAAAAAAAAAGAAGTCTTTGAATGCAGTAAGTCTAACTTTCTTCGTTCTTATAGTACTAGGTATAGCGGAAAGTAATATCTCTTTTTACATGAAATTCAAACAAATAAATTTTCAACAAGTATTGATTTACAAACAAGTAGTGCCTAAGCATAGGACTTATTTGTTGAATTTCAAAGAGTGAATTTTACAAAGGGACGATCAGAAAAAAAAAAAAAACAAGGTTACAAGCAGCAGTATTTGAAAACTGCATATTGTGGAGAAATGTCGGGCATGTTGAATGAAGGTGTCATCCTCCTGCATGACAATGCCAGGCCCCATACTGCTCAAGCAACGCAGGAATTGTTGCGACGTTCAGGTTGAGATCTGGAGTCACCCTCCATACAGTCCAGATTTGGCACCCAGTGACTGTTTCCTGTTTTCGAGGCTGAAGGAGCACTTATCCGGCACACGGTTCTCTTCAGGCAGTGCTGTGAAAACATCCGCCGTGACTTGGCTCGATGGACATGGGACCTGCTTTCTACCTAGATGGGTTAAACAAGTTAGTTCTGCGTTCTGATAAATACCTAAATACACGCTTAAACCGTACGAGCGAAATTCGATCAGTCGGAGCGATTTTTGGCCCAGTTATCAAAAGTCCACTTCTCCTTTAGGAGCGTTTTCGATCACAAGAGCGGAGCAAACTATAACAATAAGCGAGGAGGGGAATTCTCAGAGAAAAGACGAAGGGAGCAGGGGAATTCTCAGACAAAAGACTATTTACAGAGCACTTTTGCGGAAATACCTGTAGGTTTCCATGGAAACGGAAACCATTTTCGCTCTTTGGGTTTAAGCGTGTAGACTTGGTGATTATGTCGAAAAGTGATAGGCACGTATGCCTCTTAATTCCCTCTGTCTATTGCTAATAAATATTTCTTTATTCGACTTGTAACCCTTTCTTTTTTCACTCCTCGTATACATATATATTTCTTTCAAAATAAATGACCACCCTCCCCCTTTTTACAGTCTCTCCTTATTGGAGGATTCCATTCGAAATGTTTTAAAATGGATTTTTAGGTTTTCGCGAGAGCTGTATTTTTTCAGCAAGAATTTTATTCACGTCTTTTCTCTCCTTTAACCCTTTGAGGCGCAACCCTTTCCCAATTCTGAAAAATCTGGAGTGACTCCACTCGACTTTCCGAACACTTGCGATTAAGATCATTACCAAGCATTTAAATCAATTTTAATCGATGAATACTTCAAACATATATACCAAATTGAAGCTCAATCGAATCCGCTGTTTAAACGCTTGCGCACTTTCAAGAATTTCTCTCCTTAGGCTATAATGTAAAAGGAATCTTTGTCGTAGCCCTGTAGAAAAACTATAAGTCCTATACAAATCAAAATCAATACCGGTCTTGCAACGGTGGTTTATAACATATATACCCAATTTGAGCTCAATCGAATCTACCGCTTAAATGCTAGCGTACTTTCGAGAATTTCTCCCCCCCCCCCATAGGCAATAATGTAAAAGAAATCTTTGTCGTAGCCCTGTAGAAAAACTATAAGTCCTATACACACCAAAATCAATACCGGTCTTGCGACGGTGATATCCAATTTCAGCTGAATCGAATGCTCCGTTCAGGAGCTATCGTGTTCACTCACATACACACAAACACACACACAACACACATACATACATACATCTCGTAAAAATAGCATAAATGGATTCAGAAGCCCTCAAAACGTGTAAAAACACCAAGATCTTGGTGTCGAATTTTTTCATGATGACAATACTTTCCTTACATGGTACATGTTCGGAAAGTAAAAAGGGCAGCCGTTGTCATCGCTCGGCTTAACTACCAGCAAGATGGCGGACGATCGAAACGTTCATCGCGTGCCACAGATCTAGAGACCCTTTTTTGTCGACAGCTGGCTGACATTTTTTCACCATTGGGGAATCTATCCAGATGTTCTCGCATTCTTCCATTTTTCAGCAGATGTCAGTGCTTTTAAAAATAATCGTGACAATTGTTTTACGGGAAATAGCGTGCTAAAAAGTAAGGGATTCTCGTGGAGCTCTGTCACCCGCAACTATTTTTATAGAAATCAGATCTATCTACGTGATTGGTAACAGCCTAAACGTCAGAGTTTGGTGTTCCCAGAGCGGGAACACTGCGCGTTAAAGGGTTAACACCAAGCAGGATATGTCAAAAGAACGTTTAAGTCCCCTATCTCACCACAAGTTACGAGTTTTGGAACTGGCTCTCCAATCTAGCAAATGCGCTAGAAAATTCGCATATATTCCAAATTTTGTATTATAAGTTTCAACTTTTTGCTAGGCAAAACATTGACATACGAAAGAAATGACATTATTTTTCGATACACCTAATAAAATTCACGATACAACTGTAGTAACGTTTTCACTGAAATAAGCCGGTGGAAAAATAAATGCAAACCTTATTTGTAGACGGAGGACCATTGGTATGTATCAGTTACTTTAATTCTACAGAGACTAAAAGGCTTTCTGTGTTTGTCAGATTAAGTGGTCTGAAAAACAGGCTTGATACAGCTATCCATAAACCTGAAGTGGCAGCGAAAAATACACAGAGATCTAATTGAAAATCTTTGTTCCGATGAAAAAGTATCTTTTAAAGTGAAAAGTTTAAACTGCGAACATTGTAGAACTCAGTTATAGTGATTGTGATGAAGATCACATCCCTATTTTAATAATTCTTTAAATTTTATCGATCCAAAATCAAGAATTCTAAATCTTTTCTGTTTTCATTTTTCTGCCATTTCGGCTTTTAAATCTGTAGTGCCAGGTTACCGAGCCATGCTCAGAATCTAATGGCTCCTTAAGTGTAAAATAATGAATACGTAAATGCCTTGGCACGTATCAATAATCTTCATGGTTGCCAAAGATTTTCATCGCTGTCGGATCACCCATACATTATGAGGTAAGCTTTGGTCGGCATTCAATGTTACAATGGCATATACTTTGTTTTGAAGAGGGATGCTAAATATTCGATGGTCGATGCCATTGGAGTTGAGCAAAAAGTAGTTTAACGTAAGGTGCCTCCTTTCCTTCTGTAGCAGATCAGCGAGGGTATCAGCAAAGATCTTGGGCGATGCATTCACTAACAGCGTCTTCATTACTTCAGAAATATATCTCTCCATATTGAGGACGTTCAAATTCAGCATCAAGAATTTGAGTTGGTTGAACTGTCAGATGAATGGGTTTATAAAAAAAAAATTCATCAAGTCTGTTATACACTGTTCGCAACGTAGCAGTACACACCAATATCGTTAATAGTTTCACTCGTCATATACTGTGAACAAAACCATTGTAAAGTATGCTTTCAAATTTCGAATTCTTTGAAATGTGGGTGACATCGAAGAAACAACCACACCAATTCATTTGGAAATTCGGAATGTCCTACATCAATCTTAATGCCCAATCACATCAATCTTAATCCCCAAAATGGTTTCGGTTAATTTTTGTTTTTACTCTTAAGAAAAATGCAAAGCTCCAGGGTGAATGCAATCCATCTTAAAAAGTTTTAAACTATGATAATAAGTACCCACATTTGTGGCAGCTTTATAGATACTTAGACTGTTTACCCGAAGTATTTGTCGACGTCTAGCTGTTCCATGTCGTTCTCCTTCCAAATACTAATCATCTGTTTCATCTGCTTGTGTTTGAACTGCACGTTCACACATTTGGGCTAAGTGCTGCTGTCGGTGAACATATGTTTCCACAGCTCGTTTTTCAGCTACACTTTCATGCATTTACGTCTTTATAATATATTTATTATGATAATTCTTTACGATTGAAATTGTAAATTTCTCTATAGTGCTTCAATTCAAACATAAAATACTTATTTTTTTCTAATTCAAAGAAAATACATCATGCATAAACAAATTCTACAAACATAAATTCAATCTTATAGATACATAAATATAGATGCCATAAAAGTATAATCTTGCACAAATATGCTTTAAACATAATTTTATTTTATAAACTCACGCTTAAGAAAATAAAAAGTGTAACGCAATTTAAATTATTAATACAAAAGGACACTTCGAAATCATGAAATCAAAAACAGAATAGATCAAAATTATTCTTTTATAACAACCCTAACAACTACTTAAACGTTGACAATAATAGAACAAATGGATGGACTGAAGAAAATGGACTTCTAACCTCGAATAAATCAAAAATGCATCGCTCCTATATAGTTACGCTGATCCCTGACTCTGTCACAATTCCAGTTCAACCACTCAAAATAAAACTTTTACCATCCAAACAGATTAAAAATGTATTGTCTAATAACTTAAAATTTACACGGTTCGTTGGTGCGATCAGCCTGAAAATTATCATAATTATGTAAAAAAAAAGAAAAAAGAAGAAAAGAAAACAAAATAAAGAAAAAATCTGATAATCCACCCGTTCCCTGATTTTTAAGCGGTTTTTTTTTGTATTTTTAGCTCTATTTCATTTAAGAGAATAAAAAAAGCTAATCATTTGAGTGTCAGAATGATCTATTGCAAGTGACATTGACGTTACATTGAAGTCACGGTTATCAGGCTTTGGAGGAAAAATTACGATTCGAATTTGCTTAAGATAGCTTTTCTAAATTACTACTCAGTTTAACTTTTTTTCAAAAATAAAATGGTTTTCTATGCATTAAGCATGGATATAGGACAGGATGTTGATACCAAACGAAATGTTTCGAATACGAAATGCTTCTGCAGATTATACAATTCGAATTTCGATGTATAATAAAAATTGAATATGAAGTTATTTGATTTTAAGTGGTTAAATATTAAATATTCTGAGTGTAGACATTCTATCGCCCGCTGTAATTGTGTCCAGAAAGGGCTTTATCCTTTAGTTTAATGACAGTACACAACACAAAACAACACAGTCTAATACACGTCAAAATAAGAATTGAAAATTTATTAGAAAAAATCTTAGTAACCAGATTTCAGCCTCACAATTTACTGCTTCCACATATGGACAACTCCCAGCCTGCGGCCAGATGGGGCCCGCCATGGCTTTTGGACCAGCCCTCAGAACAAGTCAAAACCCTGTATAAAACCTATATAAAACATTCAAACTTCCATATAAATCCGAATTATACGGCCCGCGATTTCGCTAACATCCTGAAGTCAGGCCCAGGAGGCCACTATCGTAAAGTTCTGCCCGCAACTTTTAAAAGGTTGTCCATACGATGATAAAATAAATGAGTTGAAATCATCAACTGCAGTGAATGAAAACTAAACTGATGGGTGATCATCTGCAAAATTAATTTGAATATCGGCTCCGAGCCCAATTTAGGAATCGATCGTATCATTTTTTCATCGGAGTTTCGAACATCGTTTCATTATAAACGGTTGACCCATTAAAAAAAAAAAAAAAATCGTCAGGGTAACTACATTTAAATATTTATCGTCAACTTGGCGGAATAAGGCAGTTAAAATAGAATTCAACCTAGTGCCGTTATTTAAAAAAAAAAAAAATGGAATTTTCATGTTACGTCACAGGATCTTTTTTCTTTGTGAATGACTGAAAAACGTGTCATTTTCATTTAAATTATTCGGCTAAGCTGAAACTTTTATGCACTTTTGAAATTCGCATCATATGGATCAATAAAATACACGAAAAATATTTATTTTTTTAGTATATACGCGAAAATACATTGAGCTTGACGTTAGTTACAAAAGGATAATTGTAATAAATTCAGGCAATTTTTCACAGAAGATTTACGAATAGTTTTGTATTAATAACTATGAATTAAGAATAATTAAAATATTTACGTATATAACATCAAGGTGCTTGCGGGGATGGCAACGAAGACTCTTTTCTCTTTTTCTTTCGCTGGTTGCCAGGACGATATTTTGAAATAAAAATAACTTTTTAATTCTAAACATATTTATGTAGCTGAATGGTGTAATATATCTAGTTACTAAAATATTTATTTGTCTGTGTACTGAATATCAAGTTCCATTTATTTTGTTTCTTTGCGAAATTAATTTTTACTATTGTATATCGATGGCGTGTATTTTTTAATCTGCCCCAAACTTATTTGAGCGTCCCTTTTAGGAAGATTGCATCCAGTGTGTTTTTCAAACGCTCAATAGATGGCGCTACCGTCCAAAAATTTTAAATTTTAAATTTTGAGCATTTTAGAGTTTTTTCAATCAATTGACCTAGATCAATCGTTTCAGGGGCCCAAAAAACCCCCAGGTACGAAATTTAAAAAGAATCCTTAGAGCAGTTTTCGAGATCGTTCGGACATACCACACACATCCACACACATTCCTCGTTTAATATAAGAGCAGATATTCGATTTTCCCGTATGCATTATTCTTAATTGTTTATTTTTCCAAATCAGACGTGGTGGCGTCGTTTTGAGCTAAAAATAGATTACATTACGGCATTTATTTAATGGCCAATTCTTCTTCTTCTTTTTTTTTTTTTTGTAAAAAACTATTTTCAAAAAATGAAATGAAATGTGGGATTACGACCGATTATCCAGGCTAAGGATCTAGGCCAATGTGGGGAATTTTTTAAGGGGTCCTAACCCGTATTTATTCGAAGTTTCAGAGAAAACCACCGAAAACTCGGTCGACGGACGTGACCTGGGCGTGAACCAGGCAATTTCCGCCTCTCAGTTCGAAGCGCAAATGCGCTTGGCCACTGGTGGGGCACAAACTATTTTCGATATAATATTTAAACACGTTTTTAAAAGTGAAATATTTTAATTCATTAAGTAGGTGACAATTATCTAAGGGATTTTCAATTTTATTTTTTAACCTGTAGGGGACGGTTTTATCGCCTATAGCACCCTCCATGAGTGCGCCTATTCATTCTTTTTTTATAAAAAGGGTCTAGCCAAACAATGCGCAAATTTTAAGATATCATGTTTATTTACTAATAATAGAGGGAATTTATTTTCTGGATTTTCATACTTGCATAATTCTCCTCAGTAATACGATTCCTTACAGACAATTTAGATTGTAGAAAACTGATGGATCTCAACTTAAATATGTTTTCTAGTACAGTGAAACCCCGATCTATCGTTCCCGCATTCATCGTTTTCCCGTATTGATCGCTTTATTTCTAGGGTCCCTGCACAAGTTGTATTTAAATAACGTCAACGAAACCCGCATTCATCGTTCGTCAAAAAATCCTTTTCCCGCTTTCATCGTTGTAAAATATTTCTCCTGACCGAAGTGAAATCGAACTTCAGATGGATCCATATGGCATACAAACTTAAATATTTTCTGGTATGATTTCTTGAGTTGATGATGGTGTAGATGAAGAGTTGTTACATAAAGCAGAGCATGTGGTGTGAAATTTAGTGATTATATTTCCTTTGATATAGACGTAGCGACGTATCTTAAGAATGGAAGAAATGTGTGGTGATGCAAAAAATAAAAGTAATGGCGAAGAAGCGGAGAATAATGTTCATGCCGATGAGACTGAGCCTACACTAAGTGCCAAGTTTATCGGACGCAATTACAGTATTTAAAATTGTATGAACTTTTATGTACAAACATGAAAACACGGAAACTTTAAAGATTTACAAGAAAAATATTGTAAATCTTTAAAATTTTCGTTTAATTAAAAAAATTAAGGAAAAACCCAGTGTAAAATTACTGTTTTTTTTTAGAAATAAATAATACTTAATTTTCTACAACTCCAATTTGTTTCTTTTTCGGTTTGGTTACAAATCTAGTGTTTTTGGTAAACTGTATACATCGTGTGCGTTCATAAACATTATTTTCTTGTATTTTGACTTTAACCCGCATTCGTCGTTTTTCCGCATGCATCGTTTTTTTCTACGCACCCCTTGAAAAACGATAGATCGAGGTTCTACTGTAGTATAATAACGGTATTTAGAAAGCACTGCTTTTATAAGTTTCGGGTTTTAATGGAGTGCTTACAGTGTATGCAGTAATGTATTAAGAAATACATATGTATTGCTGCATACATTTATAATTTTTCAACACCAAGGAGAGTTATAGCTATGCTGCATGTGCAGAGGAACAGAGTACTATCAAAATTAAAAATTGGCGAAATTAGAAATTTTAGAAGAAAACTGTAGTTTTCAAAATTCACCAGCTGCCAACAAGTTGATTTTAAGGCTTAATTTCTAATGAATTTGCTTAGATGTTATTGAACATTCTAATTTTCACAAAAGTATGCTTTATAGACATACATTACTAGCTTAATATTTTCTAATTTTTTTCAATTAACATTTAAATTTTGAAAGGGCTATGAACATACTTATTTATTGACTTAAATTTAGAATTTTAACAAAACTTGTCAGCGAAAATTATCCAGTTTTTTTTTTTTTTAAGAATAAAAACAAAAATCATCGTTTCTTCTTAATTATTTATTACGATTAAATTCCGTTGTTATCTTGATTTGTTTATTCTATACTCATAGGCGTAGAGTTATATGGGCCCGTGGGGCTCGAGTCCCCCCAATAAATTGTGAATAGGGGCTGAGCCCACCCAATAATTTACCACTCAGTACAGAAAACTAATTTATACTGACATAAAAAAAAGTATTTTACGCTATTTACAAACGTTTAAAAAAACCTTTACTTGTACTTTTAAAAATTTTCTTCTTTTGGTTTCAATCATGATTTAGTATTCATTGTGACGTCATGTAACACACAATGTTACTAATAAGCTGCCCTCGCCAGGCTCTGGTTCATTAAAATCAGATTATGCAATGTAAAGTATGTAATGAAGAAAAGTTCAGATGTGTCTAAAATGCACTATCTAATCGAAAATGTTTTTTTTTTTCCTATTGGATTTTTTTCTTTGCTTCTATTTTTAACTTATAACATGGCAGAAAGATACTAATATGGATACTTACCTTACATAGGTGTAGAATTCTATGGACCCATAGAGCCACTTTATGGGCGCCTCCAATAATTGACACTTATACATAGTAAGTCATAGCTGCCAACTACTGCGGAATATAATTAACCACTTTTTGTAAACAGTATACTTTTTAATTATTTTTTTCAAAATAGTAACCAGCTCGAGCGCGCAGCACAAAAATTTTGCTCTATTTTAAGCCGAAAAATCATGTAGAAAAAGTGGTTAATTCTATTCCGTACTAGTTGGCAGTTAAGAGTAAGTTATATGTACGTGAATCAGTGGCGTAGCCAGAAATTTTTCATGGGGAAGGGGGTGGGGTACGACTTCTGCAACTCACATATATGTATACGGTACTGGTGTATGATAAGGAAGTGAGGAATATACATTTTGTATGGCAAAAAATTCCTCATGGGGGGTATAACCCCCTAACCCCCCCTGGCTACTCCACTGACGTGAATATATGTGGTTGTGGGGCCCGGCCCCCCCAATAATTTTGAAAACTTTACGCTTATGTCTATACTATTAAAAACTCTTTTACAGCTACAAATTGCCACTTTTTTAAGTCAACGCGATGTTACACTACATCGAGTCTAACGATTGTATTATAAGGCTTTTGATCTAAAACGATTTCATTTATTAATTTAAGTCGAAAACAGTTAATTTCTTTTTATTATACAGGGTCATTCGTAACTTTTGAAAAAAAAAAAAAAAAAACATGTAAGGAGTGGTATATGAATCTAAGACGATTCAGAATCACAAAGGAATGTGGGGTCGGAAAGATGGCTTACATGTGATTGTTAATAACCACTTTACTAATCAATTCTGTAATCCTAACTAATATTATAAATGCGAAAGTGAGTTTGTTTGTTTGTTTGTTTGTTTATGACACTTTCACGCTTAAACCGCTGAATCGATTAGGATGCATTTTGGTTTAGATATAGATGGGACCCTGGAGATGGTTATAGGCTACTTAGAATTTTAGATTTTTAATTACTTTTTAAATTATTAATTAAAAACTGTTTTTACGTTTCCATGCTTGGCGAGTTTCGCCCGTATCAAATGATTCATGTTTTGAGCTAACAAGAATGCTATTACTTCAACAAAGAAGCGCGTGCATCTGAAAAACATTAAATACCACGGAAATTAGCCATTCTTTATGCCAAATCTATCTATCTGTAATAATAAAAATGAATGTTCTCCAGATAAACCTACAGAAAGCAAAGCTTTTGAAAATTTGAACATGACTGAGCCCATAACTTCGGTGAAGTGCACCCGAGGGTCAGAATTTTGAAATTTTAACTACTTTTCTAACTATTAATTAAAAGCCGTTTTATCGCCCGTACAAAATGATTTATTCTTTTAAAATAAAGCAGAAATTCTATTTGCAAAATCACATGCATTTGAAAAACATGGAAATTATGTTGATTTTACGCCAAATTAAAAAGCAGAAGTAAAGAAAAGGGTACTTACGTATTATCCCGGCGGTCCGCCAAGACGAGCGATTTTTTGCCGAAATAAATGACGGACACATGAAATTATTAATAGTTTTGAATACGATTGGCAACAGTTTGGCAACTCATTTGACGAAAAAACAGTTTGGCGGGAATGATCCCCGGGATAATACGTAAGTACCAAGAAAAGTCCAGATGTGTTTCTTAAAGTTCATAAATTTCCAAATCCTACTAATAATATAAATGTGTACGTTTGTGTGTTTGAATGTTTTTGACTGAATCACACAAAAATAGTTGAACGGATTTGGAAAAAATTTGTAATGAAGATAGCTTATGTCCTGGATTAACATACAGGCATCCTTTCAAGCATATAGAATAAATAATTCTTTTACAAAGACACTCAAAATAATTCTAATGTATTGCGCTCTATGGAAATTTTGTAGCTACTAAACCGATTCTAAAACTTTTTTCACTGATTGAAAGTTACATTATTCCTGAGTATTATTGTTTGTTTGTTTTTGGATTAAGACCGATTGACTGCACTAGGGTCTTGGGCCTATATGAGGAATTCCTCTGTGGGGGACTTTCTAAGGGATCCTATCCCGTATTTACGCGAGGTTTTTTAGAAAACCACGGAAAACTGAGAGCGGCTAGGTGGACAGGCGCGACCGGCGTTTGAACCTGGCATCTCCCGCCTTGCAGTTTTGAGAGCAGAACTTCTTAGACACTGGTGGCATCCGAAGTGTTATAGGCTACCTTTAATGCATATATCACAGATAGTTCTCTTACAGGGATGCTAATAAGAATTACATTACGCTCTATGTGCATCTCTGTAAGTACTGAACCAATTCCTAAACTTTTTTACTGATAGTAAGCTACACTATTCTTGAGTATTATAGGCTAAAATTCATGCATGTAGCGTAAATAGTTCCTTTACAGGAACACTCACAATAATTCTAATACATTACGCTCTCTGGGTATCTCTGTAACTACAGAGCCGATTCTAAAACTTTTTCACTAATAGAAAGCTGCTCTATTCCTGATTAACATAGACTAAAATTCATGCATATAGCATAAATATTTCTTTTACAAAACAGTTCGCAAATACTGTCATAACTGTTTCTATTCCCCAAATGCCTGAAAAAAAATCTAAATTTAGTAACTCTGCATATTCTCTTATTTTAAATGAAGTATACTACCATGCATTATACTTCATTTGAAACAAGTAAAAAGCAAATAATATTTAAATGCAGTTCCTTTTGTCGCAACAATATTTGTTATTCACACATGCTACATTTCTCTCGGGACCTAATTCTAATGCCGACGCGGACCAAGTCGCGGGTAGCAGCTAGTCAGTATATAATCCATACTTTAATAATCAAGCCTGATAATAATCATATTTAGCCAAGTTCTTTCTATGAAAGATCCATTAGTTTTTGACGAACCATGCTCGGAAATTTCACTATTATTCCAAAGTGATTATTAACACGAAGACGACATTTCCGACCTTTCATTGATGTGTGTACTCCTACCATGTTTTTTTACAAGCGTTACGAATCACCCTGTATACTACACGACTCGTTTTAAGAGTAATATAACCAGACGTACTTCGTCAGGTTTAATTAAAAAGCGAAACGCCACTTGAATTAGCGCAGTACTCCCTGCGTGTGTTCTTGAATTTGACATTTCATCCAACTTCATTACGGGGATTATTGCAACAGAATACCTCTAGCAAGTTACCCGGAATGACGCAATCTAATTCATTCCGTGAGGTAGAGAGGATGGCTTGTAATTAAGACAGTTATGGCGCTCCAAGTGAAAAGGGTACGCTAATCATTGCTTTAAAATGGAGAGAGAGCAGTAATTGCAAATTCGGTGGAATTAAGGCGTGTAGTTAAAATTTCAAAAACTGTTTGAGCTGGAAGTTAACATTAATTTGTAAAGCATGGGGATATCTGAGCATTTTTAGTGAATAAATTACTGGAGATAATACTATTGCTTTGCATTTTTGCACGGTGCATTTTCTATACAAAAATGTGGTGCATGCCTCAGCAACAAGAAGCAGATAATAATAGAAGCAGCAGTAATAATAATAATAATAATTACATAATAATAATAATAATAATTTCTTTCAAAAGTGCGAAAACGTACATTGGTGTATAAGGTAACACACGCTTAAATCTATTGATTAAAACTAACACTCCTTTATTGATTAAATTTCTTATCGGCTGATTTAAATCCTTTTACGCTAAAAAATACTCATTAAAGACAATAATTTGCTATCTCCTCCATTCGCCTCAATGCTCTCGATTCGCTGGATTCTACTTAGCTCAATTTTCACAATATTTTTGTCTATTTGAGTATTCTCTCTCTTCTCCCCCACGACCCATATCCTATTACTATCACGTGACCAACGCTCCTCAACGGATAACGGTTCATAGTCACAAACGCGGGCATAGTTGTGTGTGTATTCGCTTGTGATAATTTGGTTTTATATCCGAATACCAAATGCATCTTTTTCATATTCAGAGTTGTGAAATAAATTCAGTCTAGATATGGAGGAGATGCTTTAGGTAAAGATTTCGCTTTATGACATAGTTTCTTACGATTGGATTATAAAAATCTGTTGTAAAACAAATGAAGTTATGATATCTCCACTCAAAGTGAGTAAAAAGTATTTTACCTTTTTAATGTCATAAATTGGGTTGCTGCTTTAATTAAATCTCACAGCTGATTTAACCATGATTGCATTTCTGTATTCTGACTGTACTGTGAATTCGTTTTATAACGAGAGACTATAGTGAAATTATATTCTATTTATTAAAAAAATACCTTTTTATAAAGATATATGTAATGTATTTGCCTTGATTTAAAATTTATTTTCTCGGGCTTATAATCATAGATTACAGCTCTGAGAATAAAAAATGAAGGAAACGAATAATTCAATATATTAATCAAATACAGCTAATTTTAATAAAAGACCCTTTTTATAGCTTAAAATAATAATCTTAATTGAGTACAGATATATTAATTAAAAAAGGGCTGATTTTGCAAAAACGCTCATTCTATAGCTTCAATAATAATCATAATTGAGTACAGTTATATTAATCAAAAACGGACAGACACTCCTCATTTTTGATTATTATTTAGCCTAAATGGAGCTGTTGTAGAATGCTCAAAAATTGAGAATTTTTCGCTCCGTTGATTTTTGTCGATTAATGGAGCAAATTTTTCTCAATCGGAAGAATGGCTGTTTGAACTCAAAAATGGAGTAAAAATATACTCCGTTTGATTATTATTTTACTCAATAGATTTAAGCGTGTAAATAAGTATTAAAGAAAACAAGGTATAAAAGCTTCAGTAAGACGATTTAATTTTTTTTTAATAATTGTTGCTCTACAATCACAGCTGAAATACGAAGTAAAGAAAATTGTATGATTTGGTTATTGTTCTTGAGAACTTGAGGAAATTTAGCCGCCCAGACGGTGTAGTGTCTACCGCGACCTACTGTCATCCTTTGGGACCCGGGTTCGACTGCCGACTTTGGGCGTGGATGTAAACTTGTCCGTCTTCCTCACGAAATTTATACTTTGTAAGATGAACTTGTACTTAGGAAATACTGAGATGAAGGCCATGAAAGAGCCATAGATATTCAAAAAACAGTGCCTGCCAATCGTCAATTGTCAAACGAAATTTACTACAGAACAACTAACTCTAAACTGAGATAACACGGCTTTGTAACTAGCAAAGTGACGGAGTGTCGCCAAGACGACACTACCGCCATCTCGTGGGTAAATTTTGAAAGTTCAGAAAATGACACTGTTGCTAGATAAAAGTTTTGCATCCTAACAAAATTTCCCTGTAGTATTGTCTCAAAAATCATAACTTTCCATCTATGATGTTTATTGCAGCAAATGAGATATACGTCACCTTGAGTTTGCTTTCAGTATTTATTAATCTATTGCCAAAACAGCTGATCCTGTTTAACTTAATCAGGCGTCGCAGTCGGTCCTATTTTTTTTAAAAACTCCTACCTCTATAAATAATAGAGTGAGATGTTCTGCTGCTATAACAGTTGTTAAATGTTCTTTTAGATGTTAAGGTTTCGCCTATAAACCATTAAAATGCTAGGCTATATAAATAAAATTTTGATGAAGGTGCACGCTTAAACCAAACCAGCGAATTTCGACCAGTCGAAGCGATTTTTGGCCCAGTTTTGAAAAGTGCACTTCTCGTTTAGGAGCGCTTTTCGATCACAAGAGCGGAGCGAAGTGTAACAATAAACGAGTAGGGGAATTCTCAGAAAAAAAGACTACTTAAAGAGCACTTTTGCGGAAATACCGGTAGGTTTCCATGGAAACGGATCGCTCCGCAATGTATAGTTTTTTTTTCACTCTTTGGGTTTAAGCGTGTAGGAATTAAAAAAAAATAGGACCGACTGCGATGGCTGACTTAATTAATTTGAAAAATACGAATGCGGTCACCAGTGGAGGATCTAGAGAATTTTCAATATTTAGGACGAAGCATATTATCAGAGATACTGCCCAGATGGTGTAGTGGCTAAAGAACCGTTCTATCACGAGTTGAGTTCGGGTTCGAATCCCGGGTTAGGCATAGGTATTAACTTGTCCGTCACTTCATAGGGGGAAACGCAGGCTGCCCGCATAGTAAAATGACCAATAATTCGGGCCTTAGTACAGTGGCAAATGCTTAATGAACAAGAGCCCGTCCTTTGAAAAAAAATATTATCAGAAAAGGGTCTTTTCTTTCTATGGGTCTTTTTTCTTTCTTTCTTTCTTTTTTTTTTTCTTGTCCATGTTTAATGTTGAACCGCTATGGATGCGTTCACTCGCTATGGACCAATGCTAACAGTAAAGCTGTACGTCTCATGCAGGGTTGTCAAAAACCCGTTTTCAATTCAGGATTTTTGGGGTTTTATCAGGGTTTTTTCAGAAGAAGGAACGGGTTTTCAGAATATTTGAAAAAAAAAATTTCTAATTACTAAGTGCAACTGAAAGAAACTAATTGATTACAAAAATCAATTATAAATAAAAAGGGTTAAATTAATAGTAATAACTAATTAAAATTATTAATCATACATGAAAAGAGGTATAAATCAATAGCAATAACAACCCCAATCATGGTTTGCTCTTAGATAAATTGACTATTAATAATAATTTTAACAGTGATATACTAGTGCTTAGCTGGAAATTTTAAACTCATGATTTTTTATGGTTAAAAAATCCTTATTCATTTTAATTCCGATAGGCATACATTTTTTTTTCTAGAAAGTTTTTATGCCTAGGTGAAGTCTTTCCGATTTTTTTTTTTTCCTAGGTAATAGTGGTGTTCCCACACCACCGTTACCCAAGGGTGGTGGGGAGCTGTTTATAAACTTTACAAGTGGTATACTGATATTAAGAGATGTATTATCTACGTAATTGAAGTTAAAATTTTGAAAAAAAAACAGTTGGGTTTTTTGAAGGGTTCTTTTTAAAAAAACCACTCGGGTTGGGCAAGGTTTATCATAACAACCCTGGTCTCATGTAACTTTCAGAAAAGAAAAATAATAAGCACAAAAATCGACTTAAAAAATGGGCCGAAGAGTTACCTGCTTAAGGGAATATTGTCTGACTGCGTTTAGCGTGGAAAACTGGCACGCTGCCAATGGAGGTGAATCCAAATGAACCGGTCGAAGAGGGGGGAAAGCGAGCGGAGTGAATGCTCGCGTTTCGTTTATTAATTGAATTCTTACTTAGTTCAATTAATTTGATAATGCCCATCTGAATTTTGTGGTTGTATTCGTAAACATAAAATTCCTAAATGGCTACAATATTCAAGAATAAATCATTTCGAAGTAATTCGGTAAGCGCGCATCTGGCTGGCACCCCCAACAACTAATAGACGTGACGGTTTCCGCTTCTAAACCGTACGTATGTTTAGGTTTTTATCTAATCGGTAGTCAAACAGTACTGCAAACATCCTTATGGCATTTTTGGCTGGTGTTTTGTAACTCTTTTAGGTTCATTGCTTATAACATTTCACAGTATAACTGTAAAGAGACATTATACATTTTTCCGCGTCTCGAGCGTTTTTTTAGCTTCTTTTTTTTTAACAATAAAGCTGTTCAAAAGTTGCATGATATCCAAAAAAGAACAGCCTTAAAAAATTCCAGCTATTCAGGAAATTCAGCGGCAGATTTCATATACAAGGCGGAAACCTTGCTCCCACCCAAACACCACACACACCCAGTCGTTTTTTATTTCTACTTTGACGCGTCGTTAAGAATCCACAGACTTGTCATCGTTCATTATTAATGCCTTGTCCGAAAAGATCGGCTTGCCGTAGTTTGCCCTCGAATTTATTTTGTTTACCGAATTTGTCTTTTTTCTTTTTTTTTTTTAACCCCTCGGAGCTTTTCTAAGTGATTAAGTTCATTTTGGATAAAATAAGACAGCGACGTCTTGCTTTTGTGCTAAAAAAAAAGGGAGATCCTTAATGTATTGTGTCATAAAAGACTTATTGCTTTAGGGGTTGTAATGTGTGGTGATGACCATGCATTCCTAGTCAGTCTTTTCTGTCCCCTTCCCTCTTTTTACTTTCCGAACATGTACCATGTAAGGAAAGTATTGTAATCAGGAAAAAATTCCACTTCGAGATTTTGGTGTTTTGACACGTTTTGAGGGCTTCTGAATCCATTGATGCTATTTTTACGAGATGTATGTATGTATGTGTGTATGTGTGTGTATGTGTGTTTGTGTGTATGTGAGTGAACACGATAGCTCCTGTACGGAGCATTCGATTGAGCTCAAATTGGATATATATCTCATAAACCACCGTCGCAAGACCGGTATTGATTTGGGTGTGTATAGGACTTATAGTTTTTCTACAGGGCTACGACAAAGATTTCTTTTACATTATGGCCTATGGGGGGAATTTCTTGAAAGTGCGCTAGCGTTTAAACGATACATTCGATTGAGCTCAAATTGGGTATGTATGTTATAAACCACCATCCTAAGACCGGTATTGATTTTGGTGTGTGTAGGACTTATAGTTCTCCTACAGGGCTACTACAAAGATTTCTTTTACATTCTGGCCTATGGGGGAAATTCTTGAAAGTGCGCTAGCGTTTAAATGGTACCTTCGATTGAGCTGAAATTGGGTATATATGTTATAAATCACCATCTTAAGACCGGTATTGATTTTGGTGTGTATAAGACTTATAGTTTTTCTACAGGGCTACGACAAAAATTTCTTTTATATTATGGCATAATGGCACATGGGGAGAAATTCTTGAAAGTGCGCAAGCGTTTAAACGGTGCATTCGATTGAGTTTCAATTTGGTATATATGTTTGAATGATTCATCGATTAAAATTTATTTAAATGCTTGGTCATGATCTTAATCGTAAGTGTTCGGAAAGTCGAGTGGAGTCACTCCAGATTTTTTTTACGTAAAATAGGTTTCATTAACCCTGAAATGCAAGATATTTTTTTAAAAATAGACTGAAGATGAAATTATAACTTCATGACTTCGACTGGGTAATTTATTTACAAGGTCATCCAAATGACTTTAACCCTTTGAGGCGCAACCCTTTCCCAATGCTGAAAAAAGAGCAGCCGTTGCCATCGCTCGACTTAACGACCAGCAAGATGGCGGACGATCGAAGCGTTCATCGCGTGCCACAGATTTAGAGACCCTTTTTTGACGCAGCTGGCTGTGCCGCACAGCTTTTTCACGTGGCTTTTAGAAGGCAAAAGAGTGGGACCGAAATGTCGGCACCGCAGCCTGTCTTTCTCGTCAGCCACGACTTGTTATTTATGAGGCTGGATCGGTCGTTCAAATAACGTTCCGTACGTGCTTGATGGAAAATAGATGGGTTTATCTCGCCATCTACAGCAAAGTGCAAAGAGTCTGTAGAGAAGTGTCTGTAATTCTGTTAAATAATTAATTATTAATAACCATTGTGAACTAAATATTAATAGTCAATCACAGTTAAATATTCACAATTGAAAAGTTTAGTAAAGATTTGGTTAAAACCCAAGACCTGTGACGCAGGTCTTGGGTTTTAGCAAGTCTTGACGCACAGCCTAGAGACCCTTAAAAAACGCACAGCTGGCTGTGCGCGCACAGCCAGCTGCGTCAAAAAAGGGGTATCTAAATCTGTGGCACGCGATGAACGTTTCGATCTTCCGCCATCTTGCTGGTAGTTATGTCGAGTGATGGCAACGGTTGCCCTTTTGTCAGCATTGGGCAATCTATCCAGCTGTTCTCGCATTCTTCAGATGTCAGTGCTGTTAAAATAATCGTGACCATTTTTTTTACGGGAAACGACGTTCTAAAAAGTAAAGGATTCTCGTGGAGCTATGTCCCCCGCAACTATTTTTATAGAAATCCAATGTATTCTTCGTGACTGGCAACAGTCAAAACGTCAGAGTTTGGTGTTCCCAGAGCGGGAACACTGCGCGTTAAAGGGTTAAATACATGAAGGTGTATGGATACATTCAATTCATCGAAAGTCTAATCAATGATTATTTTGGCTATCCCCAAAATCTCGCAGACTATCTCAAGCTTTCCGGCTTTTGGCGAAATATCGCCCAATCATGTATCAGAAGCAAATCTTTCAAACTCAACCCAGCTTGGTCTATATCGGAAATATTTGGCTAGAAATCGCTAAACCTTAGTATTATTGCAATTTTGTATCTCTTTCAAACAAAATAAGTTCAGATGAAGTGCGTCGAAAATATTTTTGATTTAATAGACGTACAAGGAAGACATGTGCTGTCCACATCACATTTTGTTCACGTAAAATAGGTTTCATTAACCCTAAAATGCAAGATTTTTTTTTTTTTTAATAGGCTGGATGTGAAATTATAACTTCATGACTTCGACTGGGTAATTTATGTACAGGGTCAGTCAAATGACTTTCAATACATGAAGGTGTATGGATACATTCAATTCATGGAAAGTCTTT
This sequence comes from Cheiracanthium punctorium, assembly GCA_038373885.1. Classification (NCBI taxonomy): domain Eukaryota; kingdom Metazoa; phylum Arthropoda; class Arachnida; order Araneae; family Cheiracanthiidae; genus Cheiracanthium; species Cheiracanthium punctorium. Next base: position 737,269 of record JAWZYV010019464.1, read on the forward strand.
GGTCAATGACTGATTAGGCTATCCACAAAATCTCGCAAACTATCTCAAGCTTTCCGGCTTTTGGCGAAATATCGCCCAATCATGTATCAGAAGCAAATCTTTCAAATTGAAGTTTGAATATAGTCCAAGTTGGTCTATATCGGAAATATTTGGCTAGAAATCGCTAAACCTTAGTATTATTGCAGTTTTGGATCTCTTTTAAAGAAAATAAGTTCAGATGAAGTGCGTTGAAAATATTTTTGATTTAATACACGTCACGACATAGACAGCACACGTTAAGACATGTGCTGTCCACATCAGATTTTTTTCACGTAAAATAAGTTTCATTAACCCTAAAATGCCTGATTTTTTAAAAATGGGCAGAAAATGAAATTATAATTTCATGTAGGCTTATTCATGCTAGGAAAAATATTAAAAAAAAATTTCAGCATATAGTTTCTCAGAAAAAACATGAAAAAACCCATAAAACAAAACAAAAAAAGTAATATAGCCTAATTCTACTTTATTCAGTCCAAATATTACTATTTTTTAATAGTTCTGTATTCATTTTCACTCAGAAATAAAAATTAGAAGCAATACAAATTCAGGCAAACGTTTCTTCAGCGAACTAAATGCACACGCTATGAATTCATGCTTGTTTTCTCAAAATGTAATGTTGCCGTTCATTTTTAAAAACTAAACAATATTTCCATAATGGTCTTATATTTATATTAAATGAATATTTGTTCAAAAACTACAAAAAAAGTTATTACGGAAAAATGCGAGTGTAGCCAACTGGCTGCAGTATGCACTGTAGGGTTAAATAATATTAAATGTACCAGAAAGTAATGTTCTTTCTTTTTACGTAAAATTTATTCCTTCAACGCGCAGGAGAGCACCAAACTCTGACGTTTTGACTGTTGCCAGTCACGAAGAATAGATTTGAATAGATTTGATTTCCATAAAAATAGTGGCGGGTGACCTAGATCCACGAGAATCCTTTACTTTTTAGCACGTCATTTCCCGTCAAAAAATGGTCACGATTCTTTTGAACAGCACTGACATCTGCTGACAAATGGAAGAATGTGAGAACAGCTGGATAGATTGCCCAATGCCGAAAAAACGGCAGCCGTTGCCATCGCTCGACTTCACTACCAGCAAGAGGGCGGACGATCGAAACGTTCATCGCGTGCCACATATCTAGAGACCGTTTTTCGAGGACAGCTGGCTGTGCGCAACAGCCAGCGGTTGCGCCTCAAGGGGTTAAGCAACTAAACTTTCAACAAATATTGAATTACAAGCAAGCTGTGCCTAAATATCAGACTCATATTTGTTAAATTTTAAAGCAAGAATCTCATAGATAATAGATATATATATATATATATATTTCATTCAAGAAATATGTCCCCCCCTCTCCCCCTTTTTCCACGTATTGCTGTTGTTGCTTATGCCCTCTTATGTTGTTGCTTATGCCCTGACAACCGCATGCGGACTGTTAACCTTACCCTCAGAAAGGGAGGCGATGGGCAAGGAGGGGGGGACCTTTCCTTTTAGTGGCCCCCAGTGGGAGGAAGTCCAACTTTAGCCCGGTGTTCCCCGAATTTAAAACCAATTCTAGAACAAGGACCAACTCTCTGATATCGGAACCCCCAGAGGTATCGTTTTACAGCTCGGAGGACATTGGAGCTAAGATGGATTTTTACTTGCACCAGCTCCCGTTAGCGTTCACGGTCCCACAGCGGTCGAGCCGAGAGGGTGTTGACCCTCCCAAGCGCTGGCCAAGCCGGATGCTGCTTCACTTGCAATGTTCGCATGGGAACGGAGTTTAGCGCACAGACCACTGTGGGACTTATTCCACGTATATAGTCAGCAGTCGACCTTGTCATTAGAAATAAAAAAATGTTCTCTTCTGGTTTCCTAATTTCTGAGACAATCGCTTCTACATATCAGACTTCACTATAGTCAGTTCGTCTTCAGTAGTAGCGCAATTATGAAAATTCGATTCATTCATTTAAAAACAGTTAAAAACACATTAAAATCCGTATGTAGCACTATCGGTGGCAGCCACCACCTTCTTCAGCATAGGTCTTGGTTCCAAATGGCCAGCTCTCTTCCTTTGCAGGGCGTTCCACCCAGGATCGATCTGCGCATGCGTCATATCATTCACAGCGCCATAACAATAGCCAAAAACTCGCCAATTACAAAAACAGTCAGTATGCCCTAAATATGGAGGCCCTACAGATTATAACCACAGATGGCGCTGTGAATGATATGACGCATGCGCAGATCGATCCTGGGTGGAACGCCCTGCTGAGGAAGAGAGCTGGCCATTTGGAACCAAGACCTATGCTGAAGAAGGTGGTGGCTGCCACCGATAGTGCTACATACGGATTTTAATGTGTTTTTACCTGTTTTTAAATGATTTTAACTATCCGTCACTTTGCTTTTAAATTCGATTCATTCGTTTCATTATTAATCGAATAAAATTCCGACTGACTGGCATGTTTCTTAATCTTACTTGGCGTTTCACGTCACTGAAACTGTGCAGCGGAATTCCCAAAAACTTATCTCGGAAGAAAAACTTGAAAAACCTTATCATGAAACAAATGCTCGCTAAATACGACACGTGCTTGCAATAACCGAATTCTATAAACGGCTTTAAGTACTTAATAATAAAATTATTTTAAGTTCCTTCATTAAACACGGTGTTCTCATTAATTCCGAGCTCGCAACAGCCGGGTTCGACTGTACTTTAATTTTATTAACATTGATATAGAAACATATTAAAACGTTCTATTTAAAAACAAAAATCGGTTTATATGAATTTTGAATAAGTCGACAATTTTTTATGCAAGCAGTTCTATGAGTAAGAATGAAAACAGTATTGGAAAGTGTTTTATAATCTGTATGCTTGGTAAGATCTATCTTTCTTGTTTTGTAAACCTCGCGAGGCCCTCATTAGAAGCGGCGTCTTATCTGAAGAACACAACTTTTAAGGAAGCGCTAAAAAAGCGACATCAGAGTCAGTTAGCGACAGATCCGCTTAAAAAAATAAATAAATGCTCTTTATTAACCTAGACTGTAATCTATAACATCTTCGAGAATTGTTATGGCTGTTAAGGTGCTAAGGGATGGATAGTAAATTTCTGAAGGCGGAAAAAACCCAAAATAATAAGCTAAGCCATTATTAGGTCGGGCAGAAAAAAAAGTTATTTTATAACTTTATTGGAAAAAAACTAGAAAAACGGAAGTGATTAAAATAATGTTATCTTTGGGAGCCTTTTAATTGAGAATGATGAAACTATTTCCCATTTTATTATGCTTAGATTCCTTAAATGAAGATCTTTAAAGGCGATTTAAAAAAAGTTGTAATTAGTTGAAAAGAAACAGAGGTTTATTAGAGTTCCTGAAAGATTTTGCAGGATTTTTTTTTTTAAACCTTTATTACGTCTTGGCGTTTTGAACTTATAGTATACGCTTTGAATGTTAAAAATAATGATTACAATTTTTTTTTTGTTGCAGATTGTTTTTAGTTTTAAAAACTAAGCTAGAAATATGAATATGGATATTTTCATAGGCATTCTTGCTTTCTTTTAACCCTTAATTGCATAGCGATGGATACTTACATCGTATGTTTAACCCTTTATAAAGCCGAGGTAAGAATACTTACCACCTATGGTCTATTAAATACAGAAATCCATTATCATTAGCGAATTTTCTGATTTTTGTTCAGTTATATTGGATGTATATTTTTTCCATTCCTTCCTCCTAGATTCTAAATTATATTTGGCTTATGAGCTTTTCTTTCATTCGTTATTTTAAAGAAAGCTCGAATAATGACTCGAAAATGGAGCCTAAGAATCATAGCTTTTAAATATATATTTTTGCGTTTCATCCCGTGTACAAGCAGCAGGTAGTTTTCCGACTTTGATTTTGTGAATAATTAATGTATTCTCCTGCGAAATTTCTATGTTTTATAATATTTATTTCTCCAATTTTCACGTGGGATATTACTGTAGAGGGAAATATATGAGTTAATCCTAAAAAAAATGGGCCAGAAAAATCCCAGGTATTTTCGACTCTCTGCACATAAACTCGCCTTATAAAGGGTTAAAACACGTTCACTGCCAGATTAGAGTACGAGCAAAATTTCTTATGGAGAACTTACATTTAAAATATAGTTTTTTTTGTAATAAATGCGCCACGTTGTGAATAATAAAAATGTCAGACATTTCTTTCAAACTGCATGTTTTTCGAAAGATTAATTAATTATCTACAAAATTGACGTAGGAAATTTAGCTTACACTCGTAAATATCGCAAGATCGGCAGCAAACGTGTGTAAAATTCTATAAGACGATCATCAATGTATTCTAAAAAAAAAACCCAAAGGAAATTTATCTGTACGATGGCACTGTGAGTTGTAATCATTAAGTTTTATGATGTTCGTATGCGTGCGTTAGTAGTAGATTGCCTCATGATTCGCCACTATGCGTTGCTAGATGGCGTTTATATAGCTAATCATTAAAAGGGATTCGAGTATTTTCCTTTGACAGGCTGATACTATTTCGCTCGTCTGTCGCTAATCGATGATCGTCCTACATGCAAGTCCGTGTTTCAAAATAAAATCAAGTACTTTATTTAAAATATAACTTTTCCCCACGACATTAGTTTTTGTGGTACTGCCCTATATTGCCACCAGTTTTTTTTAAATAATGGGTCTTTAACCCTTTCATCACCGAATTATGAAAAAAAAAAATCTGTCTAGCATTTAATGTATCTGAAATACTATTATAAATCATGCAGAAATATTTTTTTCTAATGTCGATTAATATAGATTTTTCTAATATTAATTTATGCATTTTCGAAGCACATCTTGTTATGCTAAAATTAATTTAAAAGGATGCACATATTAGGTAAATGTCGGGGAATAAGAAAAAAAAACTATAATTACCTTAAAAACAAAAAACTGTAAAAAAGAAGCGTCAATATTTTCTTAATTTTTCTCCTGAAACAATGAAACGAAAACTGTAAAAAATGATCTAAATGGACTAGTACTGCAATCTAGGCACGATTTATGCATCTAGTTAAGAGCCTCCTATACTTTCTACATGAATGAATGATATTGATATCACTGAAAGAAAAAATACTAAATTCAATTGTTTTCTCTCTAAATATTGCTATTTGAAGTGAATTTGAAGTTCAGGGTGACGAGAGCGTTAATTTCTTAAGCATTGTATTCAGTTAAGTGAGAGTATTCTGAGTGCTGTAAGGCCAGCAACACCAAGTAACAGTGAAAAACCGACTACCAGATTTTATACGATTGCATTTTGTGCGTATTTTAGGACACATATGTACGTCCTGGTATCTCAAAAGGAAGAATAAATTACTTAAAGATAACTTAATTATTTATTCTGTTTTTTTTTATGCCGCTTTCTGTTATTCAGCGCTTAACCCTTTAACGTGCAGTTTTCCCGCTCTTGGAACACTCAACTCTGACGTTCTGACTGTTGCCAGTCACGAAGAATAGATTGGATTTCTATAAAAATAGTTACGGGTGACATAGCTCCACGAGAATCCGTTACTTTTTAGCACGTCATTTCCCGTCAAAAAATGGTCACGAGTAATTTTTAACAGCACTGACATCTCCTGAAAAATGGAAGAATGCGAGAACATCTGGATCGATTGTCCAATGCTGAAAAAAAGGACAGCCGTTGCCATCGCTCGACTTAACGACCAGCAAGATGGCGGACGATCGAAACGTTCATCGCGTGCCACAGATCTAGAGATCCCCTTTTTGACGACAGCTGGCTGTGCGCGGACACAGCCAGCTGTCGTCAAAAAGGGCCGATAGCAACGCCTGTCCTTTTTTCCGCATTGGGAAAGGGTTGTGCCTTAAAGGGTTAAGGGGGTTGAAGACAAAAAAGTTTCAAGCAGATAGTATGCAAACATACCCATTGCCAACTGTTAAATGAAGTATGCAGCATTTTAAAATTATCTTACAATCAAAATGTTACTGTTCCCCAATAAGTTTAGTTTATACTGCTGCGGATTAAAATTTGATTGCAAGAACAACATTAATTTAAAAGGATACTCCAACCTGTATAGTTATTACCCGTGAAGCAATTATGGATCCGTATACTTTAATTATAGCGATGTACTTTTCTTTTCCAATGCGTGGAACTGCAAAAGTGTTAACATGTTGCTAGCATTCTACCTTTGCTTAATTACCTCTACTTTAATCTATAATATGATATATAGAGTTGTAGATTGGTGTATTTTAATTTAAATCACCTCATTATATATACAAAGGTGATTTAGTAAATATTTTTAAAATGGATTTTACTTTTTTTCATTGTATAATTGTTGATACAAAAGTTTTAATCCTTTAATTTATTTCAATATTTTATGTAATGTTATATTGAAAGTTAAAATCCACTTCATATTTATGATTCGATCTATTCATTATGCAGACTAAAACATCCGCATAAAAAATCCGCAAAGTCATCGCTCATGCGCATGCGGAGGCGGATATTTCAAATTTGCGGATGCTCCAAGGCAGCAGATGCGGATGCAGATATCCGCAACAACGCCACCTCAAGGTAATTCATCTTGTCTATGACGTATATATTGATGTTGATGTTGTTGTGTTGCCACAATGACTTTTAAAAGTTGTTCTATTTTGTAAATCTTTTCATGTTCTTATGAAGAAATTTATGACAAAGCTGGAATCACAATAACGTAGTTGAATAAAAATGCGAGAATGATTATGCATAGTAGAACAAAAGCAATGGAACATTTCCGACATCTTTAGACATTAAATTCGTGAAGATTTTGAAAATTAGTTAAAAAAAAATAATGATGACGAAATTAGGCTTTCAAGAACAAGATTATAGGAGAATTGTCTTAAAAAAATAAATAAATAAAAAAAAAACGAAAAAGGAAAAGGTAAAAATAAATATAAATAATAAAATTAAGAAAATGGTAGTTACCGATAAGTGACACTAAAATAGATAATATGAAACAAATTTTGATTCTCGAAAAATCCATTTCAATTTTCAAAGTTTTCACAAATTTTGAAAAATTGTTAAAATACAAACAAATAAATAGTGATTAAAAAAATACCTGTTTATAAAAAAAAAAAAAAATCAGAGAGGCTAAAACGAGACATCGAAGAATTTTCAAATAAATACTTGTTTCGTCTTATACATGTTAGCGCCATCTGTCGGTAAATTTTTGAATTTTTTCTGTCATTAAGAATGAATCTGATTTTTGCTTCTTTTTATCCTATTTGTGCAAACCGCAATTATTAAAATGATTATTTGCTTTTTTAATGAAATTTTAAAATTAGTACGAATTTATGTTTCACCCAATATTTTAAAGAACATTTTCACAATATTTTAACGAACATTTTCGCAATATTTTAAAGAACATGTGATAAGTCATGAATGCATTTTGGCAAAAGGAAAACTGAATGAGAAAAAATGCCTTTGAATCGCCTTGTACGATAAGAAAATGTTTCGTAATATTATAATAATTATTATTTTATGTTATTTTAGTTAGCAAAATATTCATGTAATATTAAATAATGAATCAATAAATGTAATATTTCTAATTGTCTATAATATATTAATGTAATATTTTAGTTAGCAAAATATTCATGTAATATTAAATAATGAATAAATTAATGTAATATTTCTAATTGTCTATAATATATGTGCACTATAGTTTTACATATATATACTTATGTTTTTTAAAAAGAATTTTAAACAAAAATAATTCACATTTTATTATCATACAGACTATGCCACCAAACTACAAAAGGAAAACAGATTGAGCTTTTTGTTCAGAATCAAATTCAATGCAATAATAATTAAATGATTAGTCAAAATTAAATTTATACTGCACACCCTCCAAAAAAAGTATTCGAGCAAGAGAGAAATTTCCTATGTTGGTTTCTTATATTAAAAATTATTTATCATAGAATATGAATTAGGCTATGTATAAATATGAATTTCCATATTTCTGTCAGGTTGTGCGTTTTTATTATTCGCAAATCTAAAATAGGAATTTTCTCTCTTGCTCGAATACTTTTTTTGGAGGGTGTACGTAAAGGATTTTTTTGCTCTAATAAATGTCTCAATTGTGACCGGATTCAGTAAATCCAATGCAAAATGGTTGTACGATGTTTGCAACAGAGATACTTTGTACTGAATGAAATGTTGAGAAGGCTACCAATTAAATCTGTACAGTTATTAGTTCTAGTGAAATAATTTTGAATAAAAAATCAGTTTAGAGATTTGTTTGTTTCTCCATACTTAGTGTTAATTCATACGTAATTTTTCCACTTTTCGTATTTCATTTCAACATAACTGGTGGCATCTTCCCCGCATATGGGTCATTTTCAAAATTCGGTGCCATTTGCTGTCCGCGTGTAAAATATATTTTTTTTTTTTACAGGGTAACGAGAAAATGTAAAGGATTTTTCTTTTTATCGTGGTTTTTATAATACAGTTTCCAGTACTGAAACGATAGATTGAAAGAAATATTATTTAATAAATTTGTTTTAAAAAAGAAATGAGGTGAGAAGATACTGAAACATAGCTGTCCGAATCATAGAAGATAAAACCTGTTATGCAGAATGATTGCCCCAAAACTAAAATTTATCCTCTGCCATGCTTTAACATTGTGAAACAGAGTTTAAATTACACTACGAAAAGGTTTTAAGAAAAATAGAAGACTTTTGATAATTAAATATAGCTGTCCGGACATAGTTGTCATGTCTGTTATCGTACATTATTTTCAACTTCTTAAACAACAAAATTGGAATTTAATAAAAAATCTGTTACCTTAACTACTTGTATAAAATATATTTATTTATTTGTTAATTCAATTGATTAATTTAGATCATTAGTTTTTTAGTCTAAATTAATGCTTCTTTTCATGTTCTTGTAGAATTATTTAGACTCAAAAATTTTTGTTCTTTGAAATGTTATATTTGTTACCGGTCATGTCTGTTACTACAATAAGTAGCAGACATGACAAACAAAAACTTATAAAAAAATGAAAAACATTTTAAAATAGGAAAGACTATACTATAAGGACAAAAGGACTCTATACTTTCGTTATATATCAAATTATTTTGTGCTAAACATAAGTGTACACATTTCACAGAAAATGTCCGGTAACAGACATGACAAATTTCATCAATTCTGATAATGGAAAAATCTAAAATAATTTTAAAGAAAAAATGAATGAATAATACTCAAATAATGTTCAGAAACAAGGTATGCTTTATATTATGGAGAAAAACAACTTAGTTTTTGAAATTTTATTTTTTCTTCTTAACCCATTTATGCCTAGCGTCCCTTTTTTGGGACGGCATTTTCGCTATCATTCGAAAACGTTATTTATTTTTCCTAGCCTTCATTCGCGAGTATTGAACCTCAATTCCACAAAATATTTTAATATGGCCAAGTAGGATGTTGACATTTCAATTTTTATACATAATGATTTTAAATGAAATCATCCCTTGTTCAAAAAGTTGACATCAGAAATTTATCAATTACTTCTGGTGTTAGCAAAAATTGAAGAAAGTCGCAAAAATATCCAGGCACGAATGGGTTAAATTTCCAAATGGCACCCAATTTTGAAAATGACCCATATATGAGGGAGATACCACATTTACAATGAGTTTATTTAACAGTATATTTATCCATCATATATATGTTACGGCCAAAGCCCAAAGTTCGGCCAGTTCACGATTTGGCTGGCCGATTCACGTTTTAGCCAAGATGTTTGGCCAAAGTCCGAAGTACTTGCAATTAATATTGTATATTCTACTTTGGCTGGCCATTTCGCTAAGTGGCTGGGAATTCTTGTCAAAAGCCCGAAGTGATAATGATTGATTGGTATCTATTTGCCTTTGCAAAAGTTTCATATTTTTTGAAGCGATATTTCGGGAGACAACGTGATCTGGGATCTTTAGCATTAGGTCTATGGAGCAGAAAAAGACTAAGGATACCCCTTAAAGGTAGTTGAAAAATGGGGTACTCAATTTGCCTTTGTATTCTTACAAGTTACGCAACGCATTTGCTCAAGATATAATTCGTCATTTTGAAGGGCGCAAATCTGATATTCTTCACGCTATCTCGTTGTTTCAGCGTATACACTCACTGAATAATTTCTATTATGGCTTTAATATGAGAACAGAATAACCCGAGATCTATTTTTATAAAGCTTATTTTTAACTCAGAGACATAGGCGCACCCACGGAGGGGGCTATGGGGGCTGAAGCCCCCCCTAACGGTAGAAAGTTAGAAGTGAAAAGCCTTAAAAAATGAAAATTGTCGCTAATGAATTAATTTTTTTTGTTCTTTCTTTCTTTTTTTAATTGTCCTCAAATTATTTCTAACCTAAAAAGACATTTACTTTAAAAAGTTTTTAAATAAATGCTTACAGTTAGTTTATGAAACACTGTTAAACTCGGTTACAACGTCACTGAAAAATCAGATAATTATTTATGACTCTATAATGCGTTACACTGCTTGTGTTCTATGGAACAATTAAGTGGTACCGAATATTTTGACGTTATAAGAGAGTTGTAACTAATCGAGGTCACTATAACCGAGTTCAGTAGTATTTGTATGTAGCCCAGCCCCCCCCCTAAACTAAAATCCTGAGTGCGCCACTGCTCAGAGATGTCACTTATATTTTGAACTCGTTTCTAAAACAATTGCACTTAAAAAAAAAAGAAAAGAAAAAAAAAACAGTACACAGAAGTACTCACTTTTAAATACTTCGTTTTTTAACAGTGTGTAAAACAATCTGCTCTTGAATGCTATTTTGGCCGATCGTCCCAAGCCACTTCGCGAATCGGCCGGCCAAAGCCCGAAATCAAGAAAAGATCGGACATTGGCCGGTAAGTTTACTGCTACGTTGGCCAAAACGCGAATTGGCCGGCCAAAGCCCGAAATCAAGAAAAGATCGGACATTGGCCGGTAAGTTTACTGCTACGTTGGCCAAAACGCGAATTGGCCGGCCAAAGCCCGAAATCAAGAAAAGATCGGACATTGGCCGGTAAGTTTACTGCTACGTTGGCCAAAACGCGAATTGGCCGGCCAGTTCGCGAACAGGCCGATTTCGGGCTTTGGCCGTAACATACATACTGGGAAGCAGTTATTAAGTATATATACAGGGGGGCCATAACTAAACTGCAAGTGTTCAAGGTGTGCTCGGGAGAAAACTACCGGGAATATTCCAGTGAAATTTGGTATCTACACGTTTCAGAACATGCGCAAGTCAAATATGCAAAATAAATAAATAAATAAATAAAAAATAGTCATTTTCATCCGATAGATAGCGCTGTACCATAAGGATAGTGGATGAATGAATGCTGGTGCTTCTTACTATTGGCGAAAAATATCTTGCTGTGGGCAAGGAGTAATATCCATTCGCGCCAGATCGATCGCGCTGTAGAGCGAGTCCACTGAAACTAATGAAAGATTGAAGAACGTAAGGTTATTTTTTACATCATCGTATCATTTCAATGTTGTCCCTACCAAGCAAAAAAAAAAAAAAAAAAAAAATGCTTACATGGGGTGTCTTCGTCTGAATTACCTTATACAAGGTGGTCAAAAAGTCCGTAAAAATTTTAAAAATTCATTAAAAAAGAACAAATAAGATAGAAAATTGTTTTTGTTTTTTTTTTGTTGTTGTTTTCCTAAGTAAAATTTAAATGTTGAAAGGGGGGGGGGGAAGAATAATTGTATAAATATTTTCAATGAGATACTTTAGACAGGGTGGGCCAAAAGTCCGTAAAAACATAGAAAAATATTAATAAGATCAAATAAGATAGAAAATTGTGGTTTGCACATATAGGATAAGGGGGCGATCGGATTTTTTTTTTAATGACAAGAAAGTTTGTAGTTCCAAATGCTAGCGATAGGTGGCACTAACATGCACAATGCGAAGCAAGTTTAAAAAAAAAAAAAAAAAAATACCGAAATATCCAACGTTACCCATGCAAACCAGAAATTTGTATCGTCATTTGTTCTTTTTTAATGAATTTTTAACTTTGATGCATCCATGATGCGTTACAAGCTCGCGAAAACTTTCAAAAATTCATTGAATGCATGCGTTGGGCTAACGTATGAATGCATACGTTGGGATAACGTATGAATGCATGCGTTGGGCTAACGTATGAATGCATATGATGGGCTAACGTATGATTGCATACGTTGGGGCAGCGTAAAAACGCTATGTTGTCATACTGTTATCCGACTATTAGTAATTGGTTATTTTAAACGTTTGTCCGTTGTATGCTTATAACATTTAGTTAATATAACTGTTATCTGTTAAATTTACATTAGATGCATATAATGTAGAAATGGAATGTGGGATAACGGATAGACAAAGATTGCATATTTTTCAAATTTGATTTTTTTTCAAATTTATTGAGAAATGTTTGACGAATTGATGTGCAATTCACTATATTTCTAAAAAAAAAAATATAAGTCAAATTAGAAAATTATACATTCATTATCAAACTGATACCTAATATTTCATATCTACATTGGTCTAATACACATATGAGCAACCCCTGGTCGGACGGGCCAGATGTGGCCTGCCACGTTTTTTGATACGGCCCACGGAACATATCATAACCGACCATAGGTATAGGTAGGTATAAAACAAATAAGAAACATTCAAAATCCCATATAAATCCCAATTATACGGCCCGTGACTTCGCTCAATTAAAAATTTTTAATTTTCTTGTTTATTTATTAATTTTTTTATTTAGCTATTTAATGACTAAACATGCAGAAACTATGATAATATATTAGAATTCTATACTTCTGTTTTAAATTAATATAAATAAATAAACGAGCATGTACATTAAATAAATTTCAAGTAGTACATGGATATACACCAATTTTTGGATGTACAATTCTTAAGCCAAACTTGTTGAGCAAAAAAATTTCATATAAAAATCATTAACTTTCACAAAGAGCATATTCAAATAAAAAAAGAAAATTATCTATCTGTGCACATCATTCAAAACTCTGCAAACTCATAATAGCCCCTGATAATAGAATACATAATGTATATATGAATATGTGTATACATTACTTACACGCGTATATATAATGCAACTGTGTTACAACGTCTTAAAAATATCTTTATTTTTAAGAACCTGTCCATCTTTAAAAAAGAAAAACTTCACACAAAACCTTGGAAACACCGCAAAACTATCTGCAAGACCTTTTAAAGTATCAACACACGGGTGCATCTATATTATCTGACTATGAGAAAGATATCAGTACAACAGAATGCATTAGTCAGTGCTGCTGCTTACGCGCTATAGCGCATAAAATGAAAAAAATCACTGATGGTACGCAAAAAAAAGTTACGCTGCGTCCCGCGTAGTTACAATCGCACAAAATTTTGAAAAACAAAGCAAAAAGAGAGACAGAAATTCTTTTTTCCATAACGCATCCTTTCTCTAAATGCAAGAAATAGAATGTCTGAAGAATTTTTAAACGTATTTAAGTGCCAGAGCCAATAAGCGAGCATCCGTAGGCCTCTTTGGATGACTCATCGGAGTGCGCAAGCAGGCACGGTAGAATCAAGACGGCCCCGGTTCAACGCTACCTAGCGATCTCACCGTTTGCGTCCCGCCCATACTTTCTATGGCGAAATTTGCTCGTGTACATGCGTTCTATCAACCCATAAAGTTTTGGCCACTTTTTCAGACTTACCTTGTATGTAGATACAGCGAAACGTTCCTATAGAGACCTATCCGTTCCTATAGAGACGTTCCTATCTCCGGACCACAGGAAAATCTGTTTTTCAGAGATGTTGGCCTCTGTACAGTGGTAATCGAAAAAAACAAACTTTCATGCAATATACAGGGTGTTTCAAAAGGTACTTGCCAAACTTCACATGTTGGTCTGTCATACCATGACAGACCAAGATTTACACAGTAACTTGTATCCGAAAATGCAAACGGCCACCGCTTAAGGTCGATGTTTGCAGGGAGAATAGGAAGCTGTAATTATTTCAGCCGAGGAATGCGCCGGAAAAGGATGAATCGGCTTACTAACTCAGAATTGACCGATATGCATTATGTGCATGGTGCCACGGATGGCTGTAGACAAGCGGCTGCACGGGTGTACTCTTTCACTACCGATTAGGTTAGAATGTAAACAACCAGTTTCGAGGCGGAAATGGGCACGTCCATAAGTTGTGGATGGCAGTCAGGCGTGCTCTTGCTGCTAAATGATTCAGAATCAGTTTTCAAGAAATAACGATTTGTACTATCAAATCAAATGAACCAAGAATAAGAATTTAAAACACAATAACCATGTACAATCACATAGAAATGAAGAAGACGAAACGTGCATTTATTCCACTTGCTTTCACTCCTTCTCAACCGGTTCATTTGGATTCCCTTTATTGGAAGCTTGCCAATTTTCCACGCTAAACGCAGTCAGACAGTACCTCGAGCGCTTCTCTCACAAACGTCATCCAAGTCGTGCTTTGTTCGCACAGCTGCATCGCAAATTGTGTGAGGCAGGTACTTTTCAAATAAGATAGTCATATCAGTCGAGAACGTGCTACACGCACCCAGGCACGTATCCAAAAGAACATTTTTTGGGGGGGGTCTAAACAGTAAAAAAGACAGAATTCCACGCAAAAATACTATATCATTACCATTTTAGCAACAAAAATCCAAATTTCGGGGGGGGGGGGTTAGAACCCCCTGGACCTCCCCTGTAAATACGTTTTTGCACGCACCTGTACAATATGCACGCGCAGGCGCATGAAAACTCAAGATATACACATGACCATGCAAATCATCAACGTTTTACCATAAACGCTTGGAGGGTATTATCGGTGACGTTGTTTATTGACTTTTACCTTCTACCTGAATGCTACGACGGGAATACCTATTACACATTTTTAGAAAGAGTTTTGGCTGTTCTGTGATGGCTGACACTGAAGTAGCTACAAGCCGAAATATCTGATTTCAGCACGATGGAGCGCCTGCACATTTTTCTCGAACTGCGCGAGATTATGTCGATACGACATATGCAGATCGCTGGATTGGCAGAGACCGTCCCATCGCATGGCCACCAAGATCTCCCTCACCTTATTTCCATTAGATTTCTACCTGTTGGGGATACATGAGCTCTATGGTGTGCCAGATGACCGTAAGGTCGGGCAAGGATCTAGTCGCCAGGATTGTGGAAGCGATGGCACGTGTGTCCGTGAAACACCTGCCCATCTTGAACGGATCCGTATATCCACGAGTCAATGTTGTGAAGCATTTCTAGTAGAGAATGGAACGAATTTTGATTATCTGTGATACAAAAATTATCTTTAATGAAAGATTAATAAATAATTATTATATTAATAGATATATATATTATTAATCATATGCATTATTATATATAATACATATTAATAATTTTAATAATTTTTACTTAATATAATAACAATATATTCTTAATAATTAGTATAATAATATTAATAATATAATAATAAATATAATACATATTTAATATAATAATAATACGTTACTAATAATTAATAATAATAATAATAATAATAATGATAATACTAATATAATAATAATAAAAATAGTACATTTTAAATATAATTAAATAATATAATATAGATTAATAAATAACTAAATTATTAAACAAGTTATTTAATAAAAATCACTCCTCTTTTGACATTAATATTTCATCCTACCCCTACGCCTGCAAACATTGCCCTCCAAAGGTCGCTGTTCACATTTGAGGACACAAGTTCCTATATAAATCTTCTTTGTTACGGCATGACAGACCGGCATATTAACCCTTTATAAGGCCGTGGTATGATACTTACCACCTACGGTCAATTAAACACAGAAATCCATTATCATGAGTGAATTTTCTGATTTTTGTTCAGTTATATTGGATGTATATTTTTTCCATACATCTAGATTCTAAATTATATTTGGCTTATGAACTTTTCTTTCATTCGCAATTTTAAAGAAAGCTCAAATAATGACTCGAAGAGTGAACACAAGAATCATCGCTTTTAATTCTATATTTTTGCGTTTAATTCCGTGTACAAGCAGCAGCTAGTTTCCCGACTTTGATTTTGTGAATAATTAATGTATTCTCCTGCAAAATTTCTATGCTTGTTTAATAATTTTTTCTCCAATTTTCACGTGGGCTCTTACAGTAAAGGGAAAATATAAGAATTAATCCTAAAATATGTTCTAGCAAAACCCCAAGTACTTCGACTCTCTGTACATAAACTCGCCCGATAAAGGGTTAAGTTTGGCAACTGCCTTTTGAGTTACCCTGTACGTCGTACAAAAAAAGTTAATGAATTAATTTTTTTTTATCAATCATGTCTATATAACAATGATAAAACTAAAATCGGGTATAATTTAGTTTTAAATGGAAGCTTACTGTTTGGAATGATCTTTTTAACGTTTTATAACGGTAACTTTTACGTTGTTCTCCTTCATATAATGGCCCCAATCGTGAATAATTCACTGAACATGGTAGATCCCTAGAAGCAGAACTAGTTCAAAAAACGTTCAAATTACGTTGGAAATACGTTTTTTGATGTTAAGGGGACAGCCTACTTTTAAGAATGGGAAAATGTATAAATTTTAGATCAATTTTCATAATTTAAAAAAAAATAATGAATGCATGCAGAAACATAACTTTTTTTTCAGTTAACTACTATGACATTACTCTATTGATTAAAAATATTATTTTAGTTTATTATAAAGGTGATAATTTTAAAAATATTATTTTACCACACAATATTGGAAAAAAAATTCAAGGGTACTTTCCGACTGCGCGCAAGATATCTCAATTAGAATTCCTTTGAAAATCATAATTTTTTTCTAAATTAAACAAGACATTCAAATTAACAATCTGAACTAAAATGGTTTAATTATTTTCATAATTTAAATTTAAAAAATCATTTAATCTGAAAATTTAAATTACCATAAAAATTTTGATAGTTTTACAATCATAACTTTTTTTTCTATGAAACACAACCATTTCATTTTAGTTCATTTTGTTCATTATATTAGAATAAATGCCTGAGAAAAATTTCAAGTTGATATCTTAAATAGTTTTTAAAATATCATGCGCGCAAACTTGAAAAACAGTGTTTTGAGAAAACGCCAATTAAAGTTCAAATTGTTGTTTTGGAACATAAATTTTAATTTTTAAAAGTTAAAAACATTTTCTAATGAAACATTTACTATTTAAGAATAATTTTACGGAGTACTTAATATGATTAACCCAAAATATGTTTTAATATGGCTTAAGAAACATCAGTCTAAAGAAAAGCTCGACAATTGTAAATATGAAAATATATGTACATACCTTAACAAAAGATACATTTTTAGGATATAAAGGCATTAATATTGGTAAAGTACATGTTTTGAAGTTATTTTAATAATTATATCCATATATATATATTTATTTTTACTTTGCAACATAAAAATTTGATTTTATTTCACTTTATGAAATTTCGATTTAAAATTTTCCGCTTTCATGCACAATGCCTTCGTTTTCTTTTATTGCCTCAAACTGAGAACTGATGAGCATTTTTCTGGCTCTTCGAGTTTCTAAATTAAATTCTGTACATTTCTATTCTCCCTCTTTTATGCTTTGAGTGTCAACCTTAGTTGCAGCTTCTACAGCATGCTGCCCAACTTGCGTTTACATTTTCCTTTTTATCTCAACAAATAAATGTCATACAGAAAAATGGTTGGTATCAATCTTTTTAGAATAAAGTAAGCTATTTAATGAGATAAAAATATCAAAATCGATTTCTTGGGCATTTTAAAAGTAGGCTGTCCCCTTAAAAAACGTATTTTAAACGTCTTTTGGACTAATTGTGCTACTAACGATGACGGAAATGGGAAGGTCCAACGTTCGGGCCTACAGCGCGGCCGTCGATATGACGGACTGATTTTAGGACGGTTTTCTCGAACTGTAAAGTGAATACACGTTAGAATTACTTAAAAATATCCGACGCCCAAGGCACCTGACGACAGCCAGCTGTCGTGAAAAAAGTGTCTCTCGATCTGTGGCACGCGATGAACGTTTCGATCATCCTCTATCTTGCTGGTAGTTAATCGAGCGATGGCAACGGCTGCCCTTTTTTCAGCATTGGGCAAAGGTTGCGCCTCAGAGGGTTAAAATATTATCATGGCTGCAGCATAAAAAATGTAGAAAGCACACTTAATTGTACAGGATGCTACAAATAAAAGCTAGATTTGGGTTACGTTCCTCGATAATGATATTTTTTTACAGCAATAAGCCAAGTTCTTGTCTTCACTTAATCAAAAGGCTAAATGTTTGAGGTTTACCGAAAAAATCCGAAGGTGAAACGGCTTACCACAGCTCAGTATTTTATTTAAGATGACCTAAAAAGCACTCAGCAAGTGAAGGTATCTATCGGAGAAAATCCTCTCTTCAGACATAAAAAAAAAAACGTTCTTTCGTTTTTTCTTCGTAAGAGTCAAAACTAAGAAATATTGGTTTGTTCGGAAAGTAATTCCTTTTTCTCCCAGCAGAAAACTTAATTGTATTTTTCCCACAGCCAACTTTACACTTAATCCGCCTAATCATTCTATATTTTGACAGCTTATGTAGCAAGCTTGCTTGCGAAAAACTTTCGATTGATTCTGAGTGGTAGGGTTTTAGTTGGTATACTATTAAACATGGAAACTGAAAAGCACTATTTTCGACATAAATTGCTTTTTCTCTATTGATAAGGTAAAAATACTGTTTAAGAAATAACTCGGCTGTTCGAGCCTCGTCAGGGGGAGACCCCCCTCCCCTGAACCCCCTTAATTTTTACTTTCCGAACATGTACCATGTAAGGAAAGTATTGTAATCATGAAAAAATTCGACTTCGAGATTTTGGTGTTTTGACACGTTTTGAGGGCTTCTGAATCCATTTATGCTATTTTTACGAGATGTGTGTATGTATGTGTGTATGTGTGTGTGTGTGTGTGTGTATGTGTGTATGTGTGTTTGTGTGTATGTGAGTGAACACGATAGCACTGAACGGAGCATTCGATTGAGCTCAAATTGGATATATATGTCATAAACCACCGTCGCAAGACCGGTATTGATTTGGGTGTGTATAGGACTTATAGTTTTTCTACAGGGCTACGACAAAGATTTCTTTTACATGATGGCCTATGGGGGGAATTTCTTGAAAGTGCGCTAGCGTTTAAACGATACATTCGATGGAGCTCAAATTCGGTATACATGTTATAAACCACCATCCTAAGACCGGTATTGATTTTGGTGTGTATAGGACTTACTGTTCTCCTACAGGGCTACGACAAAACTTTCTTTTATGTTATGGCATAATGGCCTATGGGGAGAAATTCTTGAAAGTGCGCAAGCGTTTAAACGGTGCATTCGATTGAGTTTCAATTGGGTATATTTGTTTGAATGATTCATCGATTAAAATTTATTTAAGTGCTTGGTCATGATCTTAATCGTAAGTGTTCGGAAAGTCGAGTGGAGTCACTCCAGATTTTTTAGTTTCATTATTGCCATATTAAAACGATATTAATGGACTATGTCATTATTTATCTCTCACCCTTTTCTTTTATTCTTCCTTTACATTTATTTCATCGACTGGAAGTAGGAGGGTTTCCTGATCTTTCCTTGCAATTGCAAACGTGGGTCGATGATAACTGAAGTAACTTATATAATTTTTAGTATCTATCTTAGCACACCAAAAATTTTGCTTTTCGTTATTGGATATTGTTGAGAGAGCTTTAGGCGAGTAGGGTTGCTGTATTTCGCCTGGTAACACTATTGTCGAGTCATCCAGAGTGGATAAGAATCCCAGGCTGTTAGGCTTATGTTTAAAATTATTCTTTTTTCCACTTTCTCATTCGCTAGCCCAGTCCCCGATGCGTTTACACCTTTTACAAGTTATTCTTGATGCATCCTTAATTTTATGAGTCCGTTTCAATTCGCCAAGTTCCAGTCGCCATTTTGAGGATGAATGATGCAGCCTTGAAACGAACGTTAAAAATCAGCAAATAAATAAATGAATCCATCTAGTGTCCATAACCTTTTAGAAATGTTAGCAGAGTTATGGCACAAACATAGTAAGCGTGGGATTTTAACATAACATTTACTTCATTAAATTAGAACGGAAGAAACAGGCACATCCCATAACAAGGTAACATCAAGAAGGAAAAAAGTATAGAAGGAGTAAAAAGAATGTGTGCGCGAGCACAGTTACAGTGAAGTAGATAAATGTTTATGGAGGGATACAGAATTCAGGAGGATAAGACATTCCACAATAAAAAAATAAACAATTCAATACTCAACAATTTTCTTAACCTGTTAAAATTTTTAGGATTGTAACCTATTTATAGAAAAATACACGGGATGCCTATTCTACAGCTTACGAAATAGTGTAACAATTGATTAAAGCTGTTGTGAACTCATAGTATTTAAATAAGTATAAAATACTCAATATATATATCTCGCATACTTTTATGTCGCTTTTTTGGAACAAATTTTTCGGACAATTTTCAGTAAAAGGGGTGAGAGATAAAATGACATAGTCATTAGTAGTTTAAGAAAAAAAAATCTGGAGTGACTCCACTCGACTTTCCGAACACTTACGATTAAGATCATTACCAAGCATTTAAATAAATTTTAATATATGAATAATTCAGAAAAAATTCTTATATTTTTTTTCAATTTGAGCTCAATCGAATGTGCCGTTTAAACGTTAGCGCACTTTCGAGAATTTCTCCCCATAGGCCATAATGTAAAAGAAATGTTTGTTGTAGCCCTGTAGAAAAACTATAAGTCCTATACACACCAAAATAAATACCGGTCTTACGATGGTGGTTTATAACATATAGACCCAATTTGAGCTCAATCGAATGCGCCGTTTAGAATCTATCGTGTCCACTCACACACACGCACACACATCTCGTAAAAATAGCATAAATGAATTTAGAAGACCTCAAAACGTGTCAATACACCGAAATCTAGAAGTCGAATTTTTTCATGATTACAATACTTTTCTTACATGGTTCATGTGTGGGAAGTAAAAAAATTATCCGATGCGTATGCAGAAGATTTATTCAGAGAACGCCAGTGCCAAAATTGGTCTTCAAAATTTTGATCCTATAATTTTGATGTTGAAGACGCTGTTACGTTCTGGAAGGCTGATGGAAGCTGATGAAGGAAGACACGATAAGGACATTCATGGTTGAAAACCAGCGAATAACAACTCGTGAGATCGCTGAACGATTAAATTGATCCCATTTGACCTTTCACGATCATTTGAAATGCCTGAAAGCTCGACATATGGGTTTCTCATGTTCTTAAAAAAAAAAGAAATGGCTTTCAGAACAACACAATAGTTTCTACTGGAAATGAAATGCGCTATCAAAACTGCAGAATTTTGAATAATCAAGGAAGTAAATCTAGGCCAAAATTGGTCTTCAAAATTTTGATCCTATAATTTTGATGTTGAAGACGCTGTACGTTATGGAAGCTGATGAAGGAAGACACGATAAGGGCATTCATGGTTGAAAACCAGCGAATAACAACTCGTGAGATCGCTGAACGATTAAATTGATCCCATTTGACCTTTCACGATCATTTGAAATGCCTGAAAGCTCGACATATGGGTTTCTCATGTTCTTAAAAAAAAAAAGAAATGGCTTTCAGAACAACACAATAGTTTCTACTGGAAATGAAATGCGCTATCAAAACTGCAGAATTTTGAATAATCAAGGAAGTAAATCTAGGCCAAAATTGGTCTTCAAAATTTTGATCCTATAATTTTGATGTTGAAGACGCTGTATGTTCTGGAAGGCTGATGGAAGCTGATGAAGGAAGACACGATAAGGGCATTCGTGGTTGAAAACCAGCGAATAACAACTCGTGAGATCGCTGAACGATTAAATTGATCCCATTTGACCTTTCACGATCATTTGAAAATGCGTCAAAGCTCGACATATGGGTTTCTCATGTACTTAAAAAAAAGAAATGGCTTTCAGAACAACGCAATAGTTTCTACTGGAAATGAAATGCGCTATCAAAACTGCAGAATTTTGAATAATCAAGGAAGTAAATCTAGGCCAAAATTGGTCTTCAAAATTTTGATCCTATAATTTTGATGTTGAAGACGCTGTACGTTCTGGAAGGCTGATGGAAGCTGATGAAGGAAGACACGATAAGGGCATTCATGGTTGAAAACCAGCGAATAACAACTCGTGAGATCGCTGAACGATTAAATTGATCCCATTTGACCTTTCACGATCATTTGAAAATGCGTCAAAGCTCGACATATGGGTTTCTCATGTTCTTAAAAAAAAAGAAATGGCTTTCAGAACAACGCAATAGTTTCTACTGGAAATGAAATGCGCTATCAAAACTGCAGAATTTTGAATAATAAAGGAAGTAAATCTAGGCCAAAATTGGTCTTCAAAATTTTGATCCTATAATTTTGATGTTGAAGACGCTGTACGTTCTGGAAGGCTGATGGAAGCTGATGAAGGAAGACACGACAAGGGCATTCATGGTTGAAAACCAGCGAATAACAACTCGTGAGATCGCTGAACGATTAAATTGATCACATTTGACCTTTCACGATCATTTGAAAATGCCTCGAAGCTCGACATATGGGGTTCTCATGTTCTTAAAAAAAGGAAATGACTTTCAGAACAACACAATAGTTTCTACTGGAAATGAAATGCGCTATCAAAACTGCAGAATTTTGAATAATAAAGGAAGTAAATCTAGGTTTTCATATTATCTGTGACTTGCATGTCTTTTAAGAACAGTGAAATTTAATTAGATTTGACTCGCGCGGATTTCACTTGATCTCAATTACAAGTGTGATGAAGATCACATATCTAATTTAATAATCATTTACTTTGGCTTTCTTTAATGTAATCTATCCAAATTCAAGAATTCTAAATCACTTTTGTTTTCATTTTTCTGCCATTTCGGCTTTAAATCTGTATATTTACTTTTCCCTGTGTGCACTATTCTTTTTGTTCTTAATTGTTTCGTCTCTTCAGACCGGTGTGCTAAAAATAGATTATATTACGTCCCTTTGCAAAATCAACGGCCTTTTTGAGTTTCCTCTTGGCATCCTGCTGGCGTAAGTTATTTAGTTGTTTCCCTGCGACGTCTTTAAAATTATTGGCTCGCGATTACGTCATTGTAATTTTATTGGATTAACCGTTAGGGTTGCTCTGGAATGGGCGCTATTAATCTCAGCCAAGTTATTGTTCTCGCCCATGTGTCATTCTGTGCTGGCGTCATTTTTAAATCATTCCATCTTAATTTCACTGTCCATATAGGATGTCATTTTATTTTCGCTGAGCCACCACCGCCCATTATAATAATGTTTCAATAGTATATTTTAAATAAATTGTTTTCAGCATTCAATGTCTTTTTCTTTACTGCAACTAAGTGCAATCGAACCTGGATTTTCATGTATTCACAACGCAAGCGTTATAATTTAAAACAGCCCTTCTAATTAACCTTCTTTACAACAAGGATTAGCTTGTAAGACATAGGAGTAGTTCTACAGTGTTCTCCAGCAACAACGCGATCTGCCTTATGCGAATGGGATATTACTCTAGTTTTTCGTGAGTAGCGTAACTCAGAGCAAAAGCGGACATTCACGTCCTCTCCAATAGATTTCTCCCCAACGGTTAACGGATGAAACATAATTGATGAGTATGAGGGGTGAGAATCGCCGTCGTGGTTGGCTATTGAAGAAGAGAGCCAATCAGCGAACAGTATTTCATCACTCGTAGCATTCACTGAAGGCGGAAGCATCCAAACCGTTCCAGTCTAAACCTGGCCTTATTTATTACTTTATGCAGGAAATGATTTTAAAAGGTTTGAGGGGTAATGATAAGTGTCTGAAGCAACCGTGCGCGTGTTTTAAAAAGTCGTATCAATACCCTATTTCACAAAGCGAAATTTTCACTTACGCAAGGCGTCTTGAAACCACACAGATATGAATACAAGGAGACGGCATTAGTTATCTGATAGTGAAGCCGAAACCGTAACCTATCCGCCACATCGCTTACACACACATTGCAATAGGACAGTGTTATTCTAGGGTGACAGCTCCAATTATAATGTCGCCAAAGTGGGCGCCAAGAATAATTACGTATTTGACATAACTGTAAAATTTTTAACTGCTGAATGCTGAGATTTTGTATTTAGAACTATTGTTACACATAACTGTGCATCTTTACTTTTTAATCCCTAAAATTGTGCATCTTTCAGTGTTATTTAAAGAGACTCTGTAACTCTGTGTGTGATTATGGCAACGCTGCACTATGCGATCTGCCAGGGGGGGGGGTGCCTTGGTCAGGAGTACTTTCTAAGGGGTTCTAACGCGTATTCACGTTACATCTGGAGAAAACCTACCAAAACTCCAGGCCATTAGATCGACAGCCGCGCGATGGGACCCGAACCCGGGACCTTCACACTTCGGCCATCTATCATTTTCAGTGGCATAACCACTGTGCCATGGTGAGGCCGTCATTTAAAGACGATCAACACAGTTACTTCATTTGGTCCAATGCTGCAAATTTCGCTTTGTGAAATAGGGTATTTATACGACTTTTTAAAACACGATCACGGTTGCTTCAGACACTTATCATTACCCCTCAAACCTTTTAAAATCATTTCCTGCATAAAGTAATAAATAAGGCCAGGTTTAGACTGGAACGGTTTGGATGCTTCCGCCTTCAGTGAATGCTACGAGAGATGAAATACTGTTTGCTGATTGGCTCTCTTCTTCACTTTCCGTGTTCTTATGCCATCTGCTTGTATTCATATCTCTACGCTTGAAACGCACACTATCTGACATTATTATAAGCTATTGTAAACAAACGAGTATATTGCTCTGTGCACTGTAAACCAATGCCTGTCCATACACGATTGGATTTCGGTAAGTCAAAATACTTCACCGAAGGAAAAGTTTTCGCGAGCCCGTTGGCAGCATGGACTGTAAACCTTGATTCTGTTCGCTTTTCCCTCTGGGTCAATCGTTATTTTCACGTCTGAGTCTTGTTTGAGCACCACGCCTTTATAATGTCAGGGTCGATTCAGAATCTTGTCAGATGTGACTTGTTTGTCGTCATGCGTTTTCTTCATGCAGAAGGCGAGCGTCCAGAGGATATTCATAGTGACATTCTTTCCGTCTATGGAAAGGCTATGGATATAATATGTACCCACTGCATCTTTATTTTTCGAAATTCCTTCTTACCTCAAACTAACGAAATAGTTCCGGGTCCCCCCATGTAAAAAAATCTGGAGTGACTTCCACTCGACTTTCCGAACACTTAAGATTAAGATCATGACCAAGCATTTAAATAAATTTTAATCGATGAATCATTCAAATATATATACCAAATTGAAGCTCAATCGAATGTACTGTTTAAACGCTAGTGCACTTTTAAGGATTTTCTCCCCATAGGCCAAAACGTAACAGAAATATTTGTCGTAGCCCTGTAGAAAAAATATAAGTCCTATACACATCAAAATCAATACCGGTCTTACGATGGTGGTTTTTAACATGTATACCCAATTTGAGCTCAATCCAATGGACCGTTTAAACGCTAGCGCACTTTCCAAAATTTTCCCTCATAGGCCATAATGTAAAAGAAATCTTTGTCGTAGCCCTGTAGAAAAACTATAAGTCCTATACACACCAAAATCAATACAGGTCTTACGACGGTGGTTTATAACATGTATACTCAATTGGAGCTCAATCGAATGCACCGTTTAAACGCTAGCGCACTTTCCAGAATTTTCCCGCATAGGTCATAATGTAAAAGAAATCTTTGTCGTAGCCCTGTAGAAAAACTATAAGTCCTATACACACCAAAATCAATACAAGTCTTGCGACGGTGGTTTATAACATATATACCCAATTTGAGCTCAATCGCATGCCCCTAGCAGGAGCTATCGTGTTCAGTCACATACACACAAACACACACGCACACACACACACGCACATACATACATACATACATCTCGTAAAAATAACATAAATGAATTCAGAAGACCTCAAAACGTGTCAATACACCGAAATCTCGAATTCGAATTTTTTCATGATTACAATACTTTTCTTACAGGGTACATGTTCGGAAAGTAAAAATAGGAGACATTTATGTTACACAAATTCTTTCCAGTTAGATGCAAGGTATAGCAATGTTGCTGTTTTTTTTTTCTTTCCTCTGGCAAGCGCTAAGCGATGGCAGATCTTACATGAAGGACGGCGGTGGGCGAAAGAAGACTGCTTCCGTTTTAATGAGCCCCAGTGAGGGGATGTCCGACCTTGCTCGGGGGTCTCCCGATTTCGAGCCGATTCCAGGTGAGAGACTTAGAGCCTGCAATCGGCACCCCAAGAGGAATCGTTCGGACATGGAGTACATCGGCTCCACGAGCAAACTTTACGCATGCGTAGCAGCTCAAATCAGCCGACACGGTTCCACAGCAGCCCAGGCGAGAGAGGGTTTTCACCCTCGCATTCACCGGCCACGCCGGTAGCTGCTTCACTTTCCGTGTTCTTATGGGAACGGAGAGATCAGCGACTAGGCTAATGCAGCCGGTAAGAGTAACACACGCGAATTTTGCTTTAATCGAAGGTCATGTTAGAGTACGGGCGGCCAGACAGAAAAAAACAGAGATCATAAACACTTTGGAACTGGGAAAATTTTCAAAATACGTCCCAAACAACGGATGGTTATTTAAAAAAAAAGGTGATTTTCTTATATTCACCATTTTCGTAGAGCAGCCAACATGCCGTTATTGTTCTCGTGCCCTTGGATAGATGATTTCACTTTCCATGCGAAATAGGTGCCATTGCCTCCGAAGGAGGTTAGGCTTCTGTTTGTTGGCCATAATCATCATCTGAAATCGGCAATAGAGATGAGTTCGGGCTCATTTTTTGAAGCCCGAGCCCGAGGACTTTTAATCCGAGCCCGCCCGAGCCCGAGCAATATTATTTAAGTCGGAGCCCGAGCCCGCCCGAGCCCGCCCGAGCCCGAAATTTCAAGTAACGATTAAAAAAAAAAAATCCAATTACTTCATTGATAGAATATAATAAATTTTGCCGTTTGTGTAAATTAAAGACAAATAGAGTTGCAAACTCCCAATGCACTATCTAATTCTTCGTATCCATCCTTTATCAAAAAATGTCGGATCTCATCACTAACTAAGAATATAAACCGCCGTTCTAGAATACCCAAAGAGCTTCACGCACCTTCTAGGCGCCTGTGCCGCTATTTTTATTTATTTATTTATTATTATTTTTTTATAAGTACTTTTATTTTTCTCATGAATCACTTTTTTAAATCTGTTTCAAGCAGTATGCTCAATAACGGAGAAATTTTTCACGAGCCCGAGCCCGCCCGCGCCCGAACACAATTGTGAATTACAGAGCCCGAGCCCGGTTCGGGCCCGGGCTCGGGCTCGGGCTGAGCCCGTCTCATCTCTAATCGGCAACTCCAGAGGTATCGGGTGAACATGGAGGACATTGCAGACACAATGGATTTTACGTGCACCAGCTCCCATGAGCGCGCACGGTCCCACAGCAGTCCAGCCGAGAGAGGAGTTCACCCTCCCAAGCACTAGCCAAGCCGGATGCTTCTTCACTTTCCGTGTTCTTACGGGAACGGCGTCTAGTGACTAGACCACTGTGGGGCAACATGCTGTTAACACGAAGACAATTTATCAATACGACTTCTAAATGACCACTTACTGTGTCATTTACGTGTATTCCGATAAAATTCTCCAGCTCCATTATTTTTACTTTCCGAACATGTACCATGTAAGGAAAGTATTGTAATCATGAAAAAATTCGAATTCGAGATTTGGGTGTATTGACACGTTTTGGGGTCTTCTGAATTCATTGATGCTATTTTTACGAGATGTATGTATGTATGTGTGTATGTGTGTGTGTGTGTGTATGTGTGTTTGTGTGTATGTGAGTGAACACGATAGCTCCTGAACGGGGCATGCGATTGAGCTCAAATTGGGTATATAGGTTATAAACCACCGTCGCAAGACCGGTATTGGTTTTGGTGTGTATAGGACTTATATTTTTCTACAGGGCTAGGACAAAGATTTCTTTTACATTATGGCCTATAGGGAGAAATTCTTGAAAATGCGCTAGCGTTTTAACGGTACTTCCGATTGAGCTCAAAAAGTGTATATATGTTATAAACCACCATTGCAAGACCGGTATTGATTTTGGTGTGTATAGGACTTATAGATTTTCTACAGGGCTACGACAAAGATTTCTTTTACATTATGGCCTATGGGGGGAAATTCTAGAAAGTGCGCTAGCGTTTAAACGGTACATTCGATTGAGCTCAAATTGGGTATACATGTTATAAACCACCATTGCAAGACCGGTATTGATTTTGGTGTGTATAGGACTTATAGATTTTCTACAGGGCTACGACAAAGATTTCTTTTACGTTATGGCCTATAGGGAGAAATTCTTGAAAGTGCGCTAGCGTTTAAACGGTACACTCCATTGAGCTTAAATTCGGTATATATATTTGAATTATTTATCGATTAACATTTATTTAAATGCTTGGTAATGATCTTAATCGTAAGTGTTCGGAAAGTCGAGTGGAGTCACTCCAGATTTTTTCCTATCAGACTTCTAATGACAAGCAGAAAGAAAATGGCGCAGACCTTCTCATTCTGCTGTCATTTGCATATAACGCGCTCATTCATAGACATTCAGGAGAAATTACTGAATCCAATCACGTGTGTCCTTGGGAGCAAATTAACGAACGAGACAATGATGGATCAATAAAGCTTCCCCTCCGGAAAGTTTTCCAACGCACCGTTCTTTGTTGTTGTTGTAGTTGTCGCTGCCTCCCCCCCCCTCCCTTCCCTCACAGAAGTGAAGTCCCGTGCATATTTTGCGCTTTGATTATCAAAGAGGCTGCCGTAAATCCTTGTTGGTGGTGGCATTGTGGTTAGCGTGCGTGTGTTTGAATAGAGGAAAGGAATTGCATATATTTCTTTTTTTTCGTTTATGGCCAGTGAACGCATTGCTTCTTTAGTGAGAAATTTACTGTAGGTTTCATGCCTTGTCTGCTGTCGAAACTGGCACACTTTTAAATTTGTGTAGATATTTAATTTGACTATTTTGCATTGGCTTATAGAGTGTAACGTTTGTTTATAAATGCGGCCTTATTGTTATTGTGATGCTGGCAAAATTTTTGTTACCAAAAAATTGTTTGTTTGTTTGAACTTGTTTAAATAAATTATTTTTATGTTTGCTATTTATAATTATTATATGTTTTCAAATTTTTTTTTCAAACAACTGCTGTTCTTTCTTTTGTTCCACAAAATATGCTTTCTTTATATGTTCGTGTTTTGTATCAATTAAAAAAAATATAATTTCTGGATCACGAGATTGCTGAATTGATATATGCTACCATTAAGTAGTTTTTACACTTGTCTAGCTTACAGTTCACAGAAATCATCTTTTAGTTATTCAAATTGCGTTTTCTTTGAATTTATTTTATTTTATTTTATTTTTCTTTGAGCAAAAATGTTAAATACTTATGTATTGTCTGTTAGACATCATCCGCATAAATTATTTGTAGCCCTGTTTCTGTTTTTAAAGATAGAACTCACATTACCACAAAACTATCAGCTGTACCTTCCTTTCATTTTTCAACTTTTACTTCCCTAGTTGGCTGCTTTGGCTTATCTACATAATGTAAATTTTTACTTTTCGCCCGCTTTGTATTTTTAATGTGCCCAAAATCCATTTACTTGTTCAAATTTAATTTACCTGAAAGTTTTATCTCGCATTAGGTAATAATCTCTAATATTTCCTTATTATGATCACGATGTGCGAACTGCTCAACTATCATTAAAGGATCTTGCATTTTGTTCTTTGACAGCCACTTTTTCGCAATCTCCAACAATTTCCCCAATTTTATCACTTTCCCGATGTAGCACACTGGAAAAGCAGATTGTTGTCCCCAGTGACTAGTGACATGATCCACTTCTAGACTTGCTAAAACCAACGGCGCTGTTAGGAAAATGGCGCAGTACAAGAATCAAAGTTTGTACTCCGTTTCTCATAAATCGGTCACAACTAAACTACATTTTACCGATCGTTCTTTAAATCTCACTAAATACCCTTGTAAAATGTGAATTTTTCGCCAGTCCGAACAGCCAATTGCACAATACGCCTCCCAAAAATCAGCGAACTTGGCGACTTTTAAGCTTGTGTTGGTTCAAGCGTCGTTTCAAGTGATTGAGTTCTCAACAATATAGCACCATGCGATGTCACAACAATATAGAATTACCTGCTGCCGCAACAATGCAGCGCTTACATACTAAATAGTATCGTATTCTTAGTGCCGAGTTGTGGCGTGTCAGGGGGGGACAAGCGCTACAAGACCGGCTCGGGTGTACAAGGATGGAGTTCTACTCTTGCCAAGCACCGACCCGATCGTGATTCAGTATAATCAGGGATCGCTGTAGACCGTGCCCCCTACCGTTCCACCGACCCTGAAACATGTACTTTCAGTTTCGAAGAGGTGGATAGCGCTGGAGTACCAAACTTGACTCGAGTGTGCATTTTTTTTCCGTTATTTCAAATTTTAATACAGGGCATAGAGATATGGAGACGCCATTAGCTATCTGATAGTGAATCCAAAACTGTAACCGAGCCGCCATATTGCTTAGACCACATTAATATTCGTTTGTGTTATTCTATCCCAGACAGCACATAAGCTTAAATCAAGCTTGACATTTCTTTGAATTTGACGTATTAATACAAGCTTGACAGTTCAATTCATTTTAAGCTTGCAGCAAGCTTGGGGAAGTCATTTGAACTGTCAAGCTTGAATACAACTTGATGACTGCTTGATTTGGAAAGCCACATCCACATAACAAATAATTTATCATCAGTCATAAATGTACTTGACCATAGAATTAAAAAAAAATTCTATATTTTCAAATATGGAAATTATTCAAAATAAAATATCATTATACTACGAAATTGATTTCAAAATCAGTCGTTTATCTCGATTTTGGCCAGTATTGCCCAACATGAGTGTCGCGATATTGAAAGTTTTAAAACGTGTGCGGCTTTTAAGTTTATATTATGCTTATTTCCCTATTAGTAGAGTCTATGAATCACACATAACATTATTTTAATTTTGATTCATCCCATGGAAAAATAAATGAAAGAAATCGACATCGGGCACTGATCGATCTCGCTAGAAAACGGCGTGACAACCATGACAGTCACTTCAAACTTTAGACGTGCTAGCGCGAGGCAGATTGGCGGAACGGTTAGGACGCTGGCCTCCCAACACTTAGGTCCCGAGTTCTATCCCAGCCGCGACACTTGATGGAAACAGATTAAATTAATTTGAAATTTCAGCGTAGACGGGAAAATGTCTGGAAAAATAAAATATGTGGGGCGAGTTCGCCGACGGGCGCCCTGTGTATTCAAGAATTTTTTTTTTAGAAAAAGTTTTTAAGCTTGAAAGTAAGCTTGCTATGTCAAGCTTAATGCAAGCTGGGCAAGTGTAAACTTGAACACTTGATTCAAGCTTGCATTAAGCTTACACACTTGAAATTTTCAAGCTTAATTCAAGTTTATTGACTTGATAAATTAAGCTTGCTGCAAGTTTGATGCAAGTTTGCTGTGCTGTCTGGGATGGTGACAATTTTAAAGAAGTAATGTCGCCAAAGTTCGCACTAAGAATACTTGACATAACTGTAAAACTTTTAAATGTTGAATTCTGTGATTTTGTATTTAGAACTATTGTAACGTATAATTGTGCATCTTTCTTTTATTATCCGTAAAATCGTGGATGTTTCAACAGTTATTTAAAAAGAAACCAACAAAATGATCCGCCATACTTAGACCAAGATATTTACCTCATTTCGTCCAATATCTCTATGATGCAGGGTGCCCAGTAATTAACCGCAAATTTGAAACAGCAATAACTGTTTATTGGAACGTCATACGGACGTAACATTTATTAACGCAACACTGTGCCGTTCACAATTTACGATACGAGTTTGAATTAATACGAGTTTTCATTTTGCACTTTTAAAAATTTGATGCAACATTTCTCCAAAACATGGTACTAGAAAAGTTGGCACCATAAGATGGTGAAATCAAGTTCCAACATTTGTTACTTTACCAAAGTATGGTTGAACCATGTTTTGATGAAATGTTGCATGTCGAAATCTGCAGCCCTTACAGATCGAACTCACATTACGACAAAACTATCTTGTATGTCTTCCTTTCATTTTTCAACTTTTACATCCCTAGTTGGCTGCTTTGGCTTATCATTATCATGTAAATTTTCATTTTTCGCCCACTTTGTATTTTAAACGGGCTCATTTTCTATTTTCTTTCTTAAATTCGATTTCCCTGAAAGTTTTATCATGTATTAGGTAATATAATCTCTAATTTTCCCTTATTGTGATCACGATGTGCGAACTGCTCAACTATGATTAAAGCTTCTTGCTTTTTGCTCTTTGACAGCCACATTTTGGCAATCTCCAAGAACTTTTCCAATTTTATCACTTTCCCGATGTAGCACACTGTAAAAACAGATTGTTGTCCCCAGTGACTAGTGGCATGATCCACTTCTAGACTCGCTAAAATCAACGACGCTGTTAGGAAAATGGCGCAGTACAAGAATCAAAATTTGTACTCCGTTTCTCATAAATCGGTCACAACTAAACTACATTTTACCGATCGTTCTATAAATCTCACTAAATACCCTTGTAAAATGTGAATTTTTCGCCAATCCGAACAGCCAATTGCACGATACGCCTCCAAAAATCAGCGAACTTGGCGACTTTTAAGCTTGTGTTGGTTCAAGCGTCGTTTCAAGTGATTGTGTTCTCAACAATATAGCGCCATGTGATGTCACAAAAATATAGAATTACCTGCTGCCGCAACAAGCAGCGCTTACATACTAAATAGTATCGTATTCTTAGTGCCGAGTTGTGGCGTGTCAGGGGGGGACAAGCGCTACAAGGCCGGCTCGGGTGTACAAGGATGGAGTTCTACTCTTGCCAAGCACCGACCCGATCGTGATTCAGTATAATCAGGGATCGCTGTAGACCGTGTCCCCTATCGTTCTACCGACCCTGAATCATGTACTTTCAGTTTCGAAGAGGTGGACAGCGCTGGAGTACCAAACTGTACTCGATTGTGTATCTTTTTCGTTATTTCAAATTTTAATACAGGGCATAGAGATATGGAGACGGCATTAGCTATCTGATAGTAAAGCCGAAACTGTAACCAATCCGCGATATTGCTTAGACCACATGGATATACGTTTGTGCTATTCTATGGCGACAATTTTAAAGAAGTAATGTCGCCGAAGTTCGCACCAAGAATAATTACGTATTTGACATAACTGTAAAACTTTTAGCTGTTGAATGCTGAGATTTTTTATTTAGAACTATTGTAGCGTATAATTGTGGATCTTTCCTTTATAATCCTTAAAATCGTGCATGTTTCACTATTATTTAAAAACAAACATAAAAATTGATCTGCCATATTTAGACCAACACATTTACGTCATTTCGTCCAATATCAGTATGATGCAGGGTGCCCAGTAATTAACCACAAATTAGAAACACCAATAACTATTAATTGGAACGTCACACCGATGTAACATTTGTTAACGCAACACTGTGCGGTTTACAATTTACGATACGAGTTTAAATAATATGAGTTTTCATTTTGCACTTTTAAAAATTTGATGCAAAATTTCTCCGAAACATGGTACTAGAAAAGTTGGCTCCATTAGATGGTGAAATCAAGTTCCAATATTTGGTACTTTACCAAAGTATGGTTGAACCTGCGAACCAAATGTTGGAACAAGGTTTCACCATCTTATGGAACCAACTTTTTAGTACCATGTTTTGATGAAATGTTGCATGTCGAAATCTGCCGCATAAATTATTTGCAGCCCTTAAAGATAGAACTCACATTACCACAAAACTATCTTGTATGGCTTAATTCATTTTTCAACTTTTAAATCCCTAGTTGGCTGCTTTGGCTTATCATTATCATGTAAAATTTCATTTTTCGCCCATTTTGTATTTTAAACGGGCTCATTTTCCATTTTCTTGCTTAAATTCGATTTCCCATGATGTCTTATCATGTATTAGGTAATATAATCTCTAATTTTCCCTTATTGTGATCACGATGTGCGAACTGCTCAACTATGATTAAAGCTTCTTGCTTTTTGCTCTTTGCCAGCCACATTTTGGCAATATGCAAGAACTTTTCCAATTTTATCACTTTCTCGATGTAGCACACTGGAAAAACAGATTGTTGTCCCCAGTGACTAGTGGCATGATCCACTTCTAGACTCGCTAAAATCAACG
Source organism: Cheiracanthium punctorium (assembly GCA_038373885.1). Taxonomy (NCBI): domain Eukaryota; kingdom Metazoa; phylum Arthropoda; class Arachnida; order Araneae; family Cheiracanthiidae; genus Cheiracanthium; species Cheiracanthium punctorium. Next base: position 771,727 of record JAWZYV010019464.1, read on the forward strand.
GCGCTGTTAGGAAAATGGCGCAGTGCAAGAATCAAAATTTGTACTTCGTTTCTCATAAATCGGTCAAAACTAAACTACATTTTACCAACCGTTCTATAAATCTCATTAAATACCCTTGTACAATGTGAATTTTTCGCCAATCCAAACAGCCAATTGCACGATACGCCTCCAAAAATCAGCGAACTTGGCGACCTTTAAGCTTGTGTTGGTTCAAACGCCGTTTCAAGTGATTGAGTTCTCAACAATACAGCGCCATGCGATGTCACAACAATACAGAATCCCCTGCTGCCACAACAATGCAGCGCTTACATACTAAATAGAACGTATTGTTAGTACCGAGTTGTGGCGTGTCGGGGGGGGACAAGCGCTGCAAGGCCGGCTCGGGTGTACAAGGATGGAGTTCTGCTCTTGCCAAGCACCGACCCGATCGTGATTCAGTATAATCAGGGATCGCTGTAGACCGTGCCCCCTACCGTTCTACCGACCCTGAATCATGTACTTTCAGTTTCGAAGAGGTGGACAGCGCTGGAGTACCAAACTTGACTCGAGTGTGCATCTTTTTCTTTTATTTGAAATTTTAATACAGGGTTCCCAGTAATTAACCGAAAATTTGAAACAGCAATAACTGTTTATTGGGACGTCATAGTGACGTAATATTTGGTGAAGCAACAGTACGCGGTTTGCAATTTACAAAACGAGTTTGAATTAATACGATTTTTTAATTTTGCACTCTTAAAAATTTGATCCAATATTTCGCCAAAACATGGTACTAGAAGAGTTGGCTCCATAAGATGGTGAAATCAATTTCCAATATTATGCACTTTACCAAAGTACGGCTGAACCTGCGAACCAGATGTTGGAACAAGGTTTCACCATCTTATGGAACAACTTTTTAGTACCATGTTTTGGTGAAATGTTGCACCAAATTTTTAAGAGTGTATGCTGTAACGCAGCACTAGGTAGACACGAAGTTGCAAGCCGTTTCCAGTAAAAGTTCGCGTCTTTGCAAGCAGTTTGCAGTAATAAAAATGCTTAATTTTTACCATCGAACATAGGATTTTCATTTAACTACCTGACTTAACTACCAGCTAGATGTCGGACGATCCAAACGTTCATCGCGTGCCACAGATCTGGAGACCCTTTTTTGATGCAGCTGGCTGTGCGGGACAGCCAGGTCTCTAGATGTGTGGCAAGCGATGAATGTTTCGATCGTCCGCCATCTTGCTAGTAGTTAAGTTGAGCGATGGCAACGGCTGCCCTTTTTTTCAGCATAGGGAAAGGGTTGCGCCTCAAAGGTTAAACTGATCACCCCGTATCTAATAAATTTGTAAAACGAATCTTTAAAAGATCTTGCGAATGTTTTACGAACGTTGAAGATCTATTCCGCTTGAGGCTCAAAGTTTGGCAAAAGACTTGCAGCAATTCTCACAAGCTCAATAAAATACTGATCAGATAAAATAAATTGATGTCCTATGATTAATTTCAATAAATTTAATCAGCGAAAAAACAAAAAAATGGAAATTACTCTCCTTAGCTTTCAGTATAATTTTATAATATTTTATTCCGGAACTTATGTTAAATAAACTTGGTAAATCAGTTATTTTTGCTTCAGAAGTTTAAAACTTCTTAAAGTGTTGAACATGGAGTTATATTTGGAACGATAAAAGCATATTCAGTTTGATATAAATAAATAAAAAAATATCCGATCAAAAATTTTCAAGTGTAGAATTTTAAAACGTTAGGCACCAAACTTTGTTTTTAATTTTAGTAACTTATGAACATGGATTTACATTTAAGGATGCGTATCCCCATATTTACTCGTAGTAATCAAATGTGTTGGTTTTATTCAACATCGGAGGGCGTAGTGTCTGTGTGGAATATAGTTTGATCTGCGCATTTTCTGTGCAAGTTCTTTATGAATTTTAGATTAAATGAAAATTTAAATGATTTCTAGAGTTCTTTGACTAAATATTCCGTGTGAATTTGAAATTTACCAATCCAAAAAATAAATAGATAGGAATAAAAAGAAGAAGTAAAAAATATATAAAACAGAGACAACTTTAACTATCTAACACTTTAAAATCACTCGGATATTTAACCCATTTATGCCTAGCGTCCCTTTTTTGGGACGGCATTTTCACTATTAGTCGAAAACGTTATTTATTTTTCCTAGCCTTTATTCATGAGTATTGAGCCTCAACTCTACAAAATATTTTAACATGACCCATAGGGATGGACGCGAGACGACTTTTTGCGAGACGAGACAGAGATTTACAGCTTTTTTGCGAGACGAGACAAACATTTTTAACGTTATGATATAGAGATTTTTGCGAGACGAGACAAACTTTTCGGCTGTTTTGCGAGACGCGAGACGCCAATTTTTCGTCTCGCGTCCATCTCTAATGACCCAGTAGGATGCTGATATTTCGATTTTTATGCATAATGTTTTTAAAGGTAACCATCCCTTGTTCAAGAAGTTGGCGTCAGAAATAATCAGTAAAAATCGAAGAAAGTCGCAAAAATATCCAGGCACAAATGGGTTAATGACATTGGAGTTATTTGCGTTTTATTTCCTTCGTGTTTATGGCAACATATCTTTGAAATTATCTCCCCTCCCCATATGATTGCAGCGACGTCTCACGTTATCGGAAAAACTAATGAAGTTTAGCGAACAGCAGCTTAGCTATTGATTTATACCTTTAGTTTTTATTTTTATGATTTTGTTTCAATTTCGTACCATTATTTTGATTATGCATATTTTCAACACAACTTGCGCTTCTAAGAATTTGCATTGACGTATACAGGGTGAATCTAAACTCTTGGACAAAACTTTAAGAGGTGATAGGGCACATAATAAGGAATCAGAATCCCATAGCAATGTGGGGTCGGCAACATCGTCTTCATGTAGCTCTTAATAATCACTTTGGAAAAAGTGCTGAAACAACAGTGCACTTTCCGACCCTTGTTTGTCAGAAACTAATGTATTTTTCTCCGAAAGCAGAAAACTAAAATTCATAGTTTAAAAATTCTATTTTATTTCACGGATGAAAATTTTGGAGACGAGTCTATTGTTTATGAAACTTGGTTAAGAAATGAGACGTACACTTCAATACTTTTCACAAAGTGATTATTGCCGGGTAAGTGAAAACTGCGTTTTTGACCCCACATTGCTATGTAATTCTGATTCCTTATTATGTGTCCTATCACCCCTTAAAGTTTTGCCCAACAGTTTAGATTCACTCTGTAGGTATTTATTCATTAAAATGTATCAGGATAAAGACCATTTTTTGCTTTTATCCACAGAATTCAGTATTTCGTCGTGAAAAAAAATTCTTTGAGTACGGTAATACTAAATCGCTTAACCGATTATGAAAATACGGCCGCTCCTTCTAAAATTAATTAATACCACTTCAAAATTATAATATTGTTTTCCCGCATTAACATGCATTCCTGAAAAGAGAGTTGTACAGACATTCCCGCAAGTTAAATGAGTACATGACCCCTGGACCTTGGCGACCGTTTTGGCAGATTGGCGACAAATTTGGCAAGTTCGCTGATTAAAAGAGTTTTCCAAACAGTAGAATTTTAAATGTATCTTAATTAGGAAAAAAAGTTATGAGAAAAATCGAGAAATAGGACGTCACGATCTGCTTGAAATCTATAAATAGAGTCTGTCTCCATTGGAATCAGTTGACAGACTGTGGATGTAGAGAGCAGTGCGATGCAGTTGACACTGCGATTCGAATAGCGTTATTGCTGCGATGGTAAAGTATTTGCTGTTGCATGCATTATTAACCCTTTAACGCGCAGTGTTCCCGCTCTAGGAACACCCAACTCTGACGTTTTGACTGTTGCCAGTCACGAAGAGTAGATTTGTTTTCTATAAAAATAGTTAGCACGTCATTTCCCGTAACAAAATTGTCACGATTCTTTTTAACAGCACTGACATCTGCTGAAAAATGGTAGAATGGGAGAACAGCTGGATACATATTGCTCAAAGCTGAAAAAAGCGCAGCCGTTGCCATCGCTCGACTTAACTACCAGCAAGTGGGCGGACGATCGAAACGTTCATCGCGTGCCACAGATCGAGAGACCCTTTTTTTGACGACAGCTGGCTGTGCCGCACAGCCAGCTGCGTCAAAAAAGGGTCTCTCGGCACAGCCAGCTGTCCGCCATCTTGCTGGTAGTTAAGTCGAGCGATGGCGGCTGCCCTTTTTCAGCATTGGGAAAGGGTTGCGCCTCAAAGGGTTAACGTACACGCACTATCTGATTTTAGTAAGAATACTAACTTATAGAGACTACAAATCAAAGTATCAAACTACTTAATTCACATCTTCATTTTAGTAAAAGAAAACTTTATGAATTAAATGAAAAAATCTCAACGGTTGCTTGGATACTCAACTAAAACTCTTGAAGTACCTCGAAAGGTGTTTTGTGTCACGTTTCGGCTTGTAACAATTCTCCCTCTCTCTGATGAGGCTGATAAAGCACGCTTCAAAATTATTTTTCACGCAATTAAAACAGAAATTCTGATTTTTCCAGCTTCTAATTTTGAAGTTCCGTTATTTTCGATATGACTTGGCAGTCAAATGTCTTTCTGAAGTTTGGTGAATTTTGATTTTGGTATAAACTTAAAATAGAAATTAAAACTATTATTTTTTCTAAATGCCAAAATTTTGCGTGTTTGAACACCTCCGTTTGATGTACTTTGGAACACAAATTTGTTGACAATTTTTATCAATAAATGAACCTGTACAATCTAAAGTAATTTTGACAACATTTTTGAAAGCTTTTAATTTTGACAAAAACCCAATGAATACATTTGCTTTTGCTGTCAACAGCAAAACTAAACAACTGTGTTGTTATTGTGTTTTTAAGGCAAAACTGCACGAATTATATCTGCCTAAGAGGGATACCTTGAGCGAAGCACTTTTAAGGGCTTCTAACGCGCATTAACACTTAAGCCATCTACCATGTTCAGTACTTAACCATTCGCCTATAGCGGGGAAACAATTGCGAGAGTGATTAATTTCTTAAGTATTACCTTTTAGTTTGGAAATACTGATGAATATTTTGAGGTTATATAGCTATACATCAAGTTGAACTTAAATTGCCAATAAACTTATATACAGGTTGATTTAAAATTAGAGGGACTAACTTTTAGGAGTGGTAGGACACATCGAGACGGTTTAGACTGACATAGCAATGTGGGCCATAGCATAATGAGCTTAATGGAATATTGGTAAAAGGAGTATTCCTCTTATTGTAATAAATTTTTATCGGTGCCAGACCTGAATAATTAGTCAATGTGATCCCAGATAAAGGAATATTCTGCTTATTGGAATACATTTTCACAGCAAAATGGCTATTCCATTAAGTAGAATAGAAAGAATACAGGATTACACGAATAAATACATGAATGATTACAGCAGGATACATGAATAAAATGAAACTAATCGGTATTCCATTAGGCGGGTTTGACTCTACATGTACAGAATGAAACTAATCGTTATTCTATTAAGCAGGCTCGACAGTACATTAATAAAATGAAACTAATCGGTATTCCATTAAGCGGGTTTTACTCTACACGAACAGAATGAAACTAATCGTTATTCTATTAAGCAGGCTCATTAATAAAATGAAACTAATCGGTATTAAATTAAGCGGGTTTGACTCTACATGAATAGAATGAAACTAATCGTTATTCTATTAAGCAGGCTCGACTGCATATTAATAGAATGAAACTAATCGTTATTCCATTAGGCAAGTTCGACTGTACACGAATAGAATGAAACTAATCGTAAAATACAACTATCTTTTACCATTTACTCCCTTCTTTCTTTTCTGTCGATATGTTTTGTTCATCCGTGAAAACCATCTAGCATGCCCAAAAATTTGACATATTCAAATTTGGTGTACAATGGGATTCGATATTTGTTTGCCATCTTATGTCTTTTTATGTTTCCACACCGAGCAAAATAAGCAAATCGCACAACGCTAGCACATTTTCGGTGTATTTAAATTCAATCTGAAAACATTTCATTTCTGTCAAAATCCCTACAGGAATTGCATAAATGTCTGGCTTTCTATTCCTTTTTTTTATCATCCTGGAAACTTTCAGAAGCTTGAAATAATCCATTTTCTTTTAAAACTAACTTAAAAGAACCCAAAGATCGATAAAACGAATATTCTCCTGAAAGTCATATGCAAATCTTTTGGCGTGAAATAGAGTTCTTGCTTTTCTTTTGTTTGAGCCAACACTAAAAATTTAGCCGTAAATTAATCTTGCCTGAAAGCGACAGGGATTTTATTCGATTATTCCAGGCTGCTAAGTAAATGTTTAAAAGCTTTTATAAGTTATTCTGCTACATATTGAAAAATAGAATGTGTCTATACATATGTGTGTGCGTATTTGTAGGCAGCTTCGCTGACAGCTAGTACGGAGTGTGTATAGTTAACAACACCTCGATCTCAAAGTTAAGAATCACAAAAACGAAAATCAATAGAAAGGCGCTGTAAACAGTATGTTTATTATGTAAGCTGCAAAAGTTTTATACAAAAATTTCAAAGTTATTTGTAAATGCCAGTTACACTGGCCGTTAGGCCATTAACCCTTTATAAGGTGAATTTGGGCGCTCGTTAACATGGACGAAAATGCGGGGTGAATGCCGGAACTTTCGCTGCTTTTTATCCCGCTTCCCCTACGTAGGGAAAAAATGCGGGGTAGAAAGACCAGTGAAGGGTGAATGCAGGGATGACCTCGCTTTCCCATGATGCGTTGCGTGTTTTTTCCTATATTCTGCTTTTACCCGGGATTTTGCATTTTCCCATGTAAACGGGCCTTTTATGTGCTGAGAGTCAAAAGTACTTGGGATTTTTCTGCCCCATTTTTTAGGATTAGTTCATATATTTTCCCTCCACTGCAATATCCCACGTGAAAATTGGATAAATGGATAAATAGATATTATACAAACATAGAAATTTTGCAGGAGAACACATTCATTATTCACAAAATCAAAGTCGGAAAACTATGTGCTGCTTGTACACAGAATTAAACGCAAAAATATATAATTAAAAGCGATGATTCTTATGCCCCATTTTCGAGTCATTATTCGAGCTTCTTTAAAATGACGAATGAAAGAAAAGTTCATAAGCCAAATATAATTTAGAATCTAGATGTATGAAAAAAATATACATCCAATATAACTGAACAAAAATCAGAAAATTCACTAATGACAATTGATTTCTGTATTTCATAGACCGTAGGTGGTAAGTATTCTTACCACGGCCTTATAAAGGGTTAAACTCCTAGCCTGCCAATAGCGCTGAAATCTACAAGAAAAATGCGTCAGTGCTTCACACTCGTCCAAATGTTCTGCCGTCATTGGCCGTCCACTATCACATAAAACACACAACGGCGAATCAGCTGGTCCAGTGCGAAATAAATGATTCTTGTATACAGTCATGCCCCATAAAAAGTCTACAAGATGCAACCGTAACTGTTCGCGGGTGGTCAGGAACAAAACCTGGGTTTGTTGAGAGAACACCCCAAGGCTTGCCACCACAAGCCGGAGTGGCAAAATCTCTAAGTGATGTCAGATGCTTAATAGAATGGAGGCTTGCACTCGTTTTTGGCTTTTGGAGAACCGCAGCCCCTTTTTGGCCATACCTGCCATTTCGTTCCCATAGATACTGCAGTGAGAAGGTACGCATTGAAAAGATCTTGTGGGAAAGTTCTTTTAAGACTTCCTGAAACTGTTGAACACATATGTTCTTACACTCTTGGTAAGAGGAGATGGCCTGTATTGCTGAAGTCGAATCAGATAGGACAACAGCCTTCCTGAACGAGCTCTGTCTCAATGCTAGTTGTTGGAGAGCCACATGAATGGCTTTCAGTTTTCCATCAAAATGTGTGGAGTAAGCCTCTAAGGGTATGTAGACACTGAAAAGCTGGCTAAAAACTCCAGCTCCATCCCCCTGGACCCTATCGGTCAGAGAGCCATCCGTGTCTACATGAATTTCGAAATAGTAGTTGCAAAAACTGCTAACAGATGCCTCTGTAGTCTCAGTCCTCCATAATGGATTGGCCTTCATATTCTCCCGATCTGGATCCTTGTTACTATTTATTGATATGTGTGCATATTTGTATAGGTAGCTTCGCTGACAGCTAGTACAGGGTGTCCAGCAAGTAACACCCGATTTTCAAAGTTAAAAACCACAAAAACAAAAAATCAATAGAAAGGTGCGGTAAACAGTATGTGTATTATGTAAGCTGTAAAATGAGCAGAAATTTTTTAGCATTCGAACGACTTCGTTTTGTGTGAACATTAAGCGGGTTTTGAGTAAATCTGACAAATATGCAACTATTCTAACACTGATATATAATTCTTTGAAGATTGCTTAAGTGTGGGAGACAATTTCCAACATTGCTAGACTGTTACAACTTTATTGGAGCGGTAAAAAATAAATGGAGATGCACAATGTTACTTAATACTGCGATAATTTTATTTCATAAAAACAAAATTTAATAGAGAAAACCGCAATTTTGAATTATTCTTTTTAGCGATGGTTCAAATAACTCTTTTAAAGTTATGGTCATGGTAACTGCAGCGTAGATTACAACGATTTCCAAGCTACTTTTTTTATAGAATGATTTTAAATTTTATACTGCAGTTGGAAAGGAATACTGAACACAGAGAGAATTCATTCCACTTCTAAAAAAGAAATCGAAATTAAATTCTTTTTCGTTTACGTTATTTCCCCCCATTTCTTCCTTCAGTGCTTTACTGTTACGCATTATTAAACAGATACTTCCAATACAAAGCGATATCTTATAGATGTAATAATCATATTACGGGCTCTTGCTCCTTCCCAATAAACGGGAGGTATTTTATATGCCGCAATCTCTAAAACATTTATTAAATGTACCATCAGATACTATTTCTTTCCTTTGTGGCAGCATCTATCATTACATAAGGGAATATTCCGGGAGAGAGAATTGCTTAAGCTTTGATCTGTATCGATTGTGAGAGAGCAGGAGGAAGACTATCATATCTTTAGAATCGATATTCCGCGGCTGTAAATCCTCAGGAGGAATAATGCCTTGAAAGTATATGATAGGTAGACGCTCCTTTTGTAACAAGCGCTTCCCTAAAATGGTCAAGAGCTTATGTAAAATGAATATCAAGTCGTGATGTTCGAAACGGTTTTAAATGATGAACTATTGATTTTCTTTCTAAAAGTTTGATTTTATTAATAACCACTTAACTCACGAAATCGCAGTTTTTCAAATATCGATAAAACACACAGAGTGATCAGTCCTACTATATAGTTAACCCTTTAACGCTCAGTGTTCCCGCTCTGGGAACACCCAAACTCTGACGTTTTGACTGTTGCCAGTCACGAAGAATAGATTGGATTTCTATAAACATAGTTGCGGGCGACAGAGCTCCACGGGAATCCTTTAGTTTTTAGCACGTCATTTCCCGTCAAAAAAGGGTCACGATTCTTTTGAACAGCACTGACATCTGCTGAAAAAGGGAAGAATGAGAGAACGGCTGGATAGATTGCCCAATGCTGATACAAGGGCAGCCGTTGCCATCGCTCGACTGAACGACCCGCAAGAGGGCGGACGATCGAAACGTTCATCGCGTGCCACAGATCGAGAGACCCTCTTGCTGGTAGTGAAGTCGAGCGATGGCAACGGCTGCCCATTTTCAGCATTGGGAAAGGGTTGCGCCTCAAAAGCTTAAGCTGATCCCACTTACTCTGTAACCATTCCGGGAGACCACTTCAATATAAATGTTTTACCGCCATTACTTAAAAAAGATTAAAAAGCAGAAAAAGCGTAATGACGTCTAAATCCTTTATACGATCAGCTTGAAATTTTTCATAATTATATATGAAAATATAAAAAACAGTCTGCGCTACTTTAAAAGTCTGAAAATCCACCTGTTCCCTCATTTTAAAGCGATTTTTTGCTATTGTCAGCTTCCTTTTAGTTCTGAGAGTCAAAAAAGTGAATCGTGTGCTTAACAAAATTATGAGCTATCACAATCGATAGGACGTACTATTGATCACGGCCATCAGGCTTTGAAAGGAAAGTGCGATTCCAATTCCTTTAAAAGACTTTTTTCAGATTACATAGTCTAATTTTTTTTTTTCCACAAATAAATCGTCTGCTTGATTAGAAGAATGCTGTGTACACAAAACGAGATCTTTCAAACACCAAAAGTTTCCGCGGGTTTCGAGAAAAGCATAAAATTCAATTTGGGTTTATAATAAAAATTGGATATGAACTTATTTATTTTAGGTGGTGGAAGATGAGCTATATTGAGTGCAGACTAGAGATGAGACGGGCTCAGCCCGAGCCCGAAAGCCCGAGCCCGAGCCCGGGCCCGACTCGGGCTCGGGCTCTGTAATTCACGATTGCGTTCGGGCTCGGGCGGGCTCGGGCGGGCTCGGGCTCGTGAAAAATTTCTCCTTTGTTGAACATACTCCTTGAAACAGATTTTAAAAAGTGATTCATGGGATAAATAGATGTACTTATTTAAAAAAATGGCGGCACGGGGGACTAGAAGGTGTGTGAAGCTCCAAAATTTATTGTATCCTATTAATGAAGTAGTTAATTTTATTTGTCTTTAGCTGAAATTTCGGGCTCGGGCTCCAACTTCAATAATATTGCTCGGGCTCGGGCGGGCTCGGATTAAAAGTCTTCGGGCTCGGGCTTCAAAAAATGAGCCCGAACTCATCTCTAGTGCAGACATGTTTTCTTCAAATGTTTTTTCTAGCGCCTGTTGTAATTGCATCCACAATGGGCTTTGACTTCTAGTTTTAAGAGTACCCGATGTTATTCTTATAATTCTTAAATCTGACTTATGTGGCAACTATTCTTACACTCAAACATAACTATTTGAGCTTGTGGGAGACAATTTCCAACACTGTTAGACTATACAACTTTATTAGTGAGGTAAAACAGGTGACGCACAGTGTTACTTAATCCTGGGACAGTTTCATTTTTGAAAAACATCGTTAAATTCAATTTCTTTTTACATTATCATTCCTTACAGAACATTTTGAAAATGTCCGCCGCCATTTTGAATACAAACATGAACACTTCGAACCAAGTTTTCTGACACTCTTCGGAACATTCCTGGTATTACTGACGAGATTTCTACAGTTGTGGCTAGTTTTAGCTTGGCTATTTTTGCAGGAATTCTCTGGAAAACCCTTTTGCTTTCATGTTACCGACAACCTTGAGATAATTTGCGAGATTATGGGCATCTAGACGAAATAATAATTAACTACAGACGTCAATGAATTGAATGTATCCATAGAAACGCTTTTAGTCGTCCCCGTTAGTGTTCAGAATAGAGAGAGTCCACTGTGGTAATTATGTGAGGATTCGTTAAAAAAAAAAAATGTGTGTCAAGGACAATGCTGCAAACACTTCCAAGATTCAAAAGTGGGTTGGCTCTCAATTATATAAGGTTCAATAAAACTACTCATATTAATTAAATGTTATATGTGCAGGAAACTATTTATACAAGAAAGAAGCGCAACAAAAGTCCTTAGTGGTCTAGTCGCTAAACTGTGTTCCCGTAAGAACACGGAAAGTGAAGCAGCATCCGGCGTGGCCAGTGCTTGGGAGGGCGAACTCCTCTCTCGGCTCGACTGCTGTGAAACCGTGTACGCTCATGGGAGCTGGTGCACGTAAAATCCGTCGTGGCTCCAGTGCCCTCTAATTGCGAACGATACCTTTGGGGGTTGGTCCCTCATCTGGATTTGGCACAAAATTAGGGACCCTCGGGGGCAATGGCACCTATTTACATTTGATAGTGCAATCGCCTTTCTATGGAGAAAGAGCAAAAACTACAAAAAATAACATTATATGCAGTTTAAGGCCGAACACACCATCTTCGTCTTAATGTTTCTTTTTTTTAACACATTCCAACAAGGTTGAAAAGTGTTTATGATTTCGGTTTGTCTGTCTGTCCGTCCGTCCGTACTGACGCAAATATGCATCAATTTCGTCGAAATTTAAATATGTTATTCTTGTCTACTGTACCACGTACCCCATTGAAAATGGTCTATGCAGCATTTATAGTTTTTATACAGGAGCGCTCAAAATATTCCCATTACATTACGCTCTTTAATGGAAAGGTTTACTTTAAAGCGTATCATCCTTACTATATAGTTAAACTGATCTCTGATTCAAAGATAAATATTTTTCCCGCCATGACTGCAAAAAAAAAAATTGCAAAATTAAGAAGAAAAATCCTAATAACATCTACACCGTTTGTACGATCCGCTTGAAAATTTTCATACATATATGTATAAAAATATAGAAAACAATGTACGCTTTTTTAAAAATCTGAATATCCACCCGTTTCCTCATTTTTAAGCAATTTTTCACTATTTTCAGCAACATTTCATTTCCGAAAGTAAAAAAAAACAGTTAAGCATCTGCGGGACGAACAAAATTAGCTATTGCAAGTGAGAATGACTTTTTCCAGATGTATAAATTTAAAAATTTAATTTTTTCTTTCTTCACCGCTAAGTAAAAGAATGACTTTCTGGAGAAATTGAGTTGTTTTCAGATTATGAATTGAATATACGAAAAAGATTTTATGCTCTTACGAATAATACAACTCACAGTAATTGCTTACATGATGTTAATTTCGTTATGATAAAAATCTTTATGCAATTAATGATTAACTGTGAAAATTTACTACTGAAAACATTTGCAATATTAACATTAAGTTTGAAAGTGTTTTATAATCTATGCGAACCTCATGATTTGCCTTTCTTGGTTTTTTTTTTTCTTTTCTTTAAACAATTCTCAACTGGGATGGGAAAATAAATGATGGAGAAGTATGCGCGAATACAGTCTCGGAACACGAAGTAGATCAGTTACGGAAATATTTTAATAATTATGGAGTTGTCTTTGATATGTATATGCAGTATACCGTGAAATCTATGGCATTAGAATTAATCTACAGAAGAACTTGCCTAATGTGACACCACTCTCTTGAAGAACAAAACTGGTCACCTTATAAAGATGGTCGAATTAGAGAATTTTTAATGTGTTTTGGTTTCAAAGTGAAACTATACAAAAAGTGATCACTACCCTACGCATACAGCACACATAGGTTCTCTGAACGTCTTTAAACGTCCAGAAAACGTTTTCTGAACGTTAATAGATGTTCAGAAAACCTATGCGTGTTGTCCCATCCCAGCAAACACACACAGGTTCTCTGAACATCTATTAACGTTCAGAAGACGTTCAGAAAACGTCTTATGAACGTTAATAGACGTTAAGAGAACCTTTGTGTGTTTGCTGGGATACAACACACACACAGGTTATCTGAACGTCTTTAAACGTTCAGAAAACGTTCTCTGAACGCTAATAGACGTTCAAAGAACCTATGCGTGTTGTATGGGGAATGGGTACTAGCATAACTAGTTCAAAAAACGTTAAAAGCACGTTCAAACACACGTTTTTGGACTTTCAAAAACGTGCTTTGAACGTCTTTTGAACTAGTTGTGCTACTAGGGTATAGACAGGTGGTCTCTTTAGCAAGGTGGTCACTTTAGCAGATTTCACTGTATGCATACCTGCATTTAAAATTCTTATTGCTTCTTATTTATTGCGGTAAAATAGTCGGTAGGTAACACTTGAGTATTTTGCTGCAATGCACGTAAATGTAATTAGTGTACTGTATTGCCTTAAATATCAGGCTTATAAAAGCAAGCATTGGATTTAATTTTTTACGGAATTTTCTTGTTTTCAGGCTCTCTGATGACGAGGAAGGATCCCAAGAGGCAAGACTTCTTCGTTTAATAGGTTTGTACAATATTTATGCACTGCATAAAAAAAGTTTCAAACAATTTAAAAGTGTCTTTATTCTTTTGAACAATTCCTGCATGTGCACCTTCAGTGGTTAAGAAGAAGCTTTTGAAAATACATGACATATCGAATCAAAAATTTGAGGGAAAAGAAACACCACGAATAAATTGCATTAATATCGTGGTATATATAATTTTTACGTATTTACAGAACGGCAAGTGTTTCAAAAAATACATTTGTTTAAAAAAATAAACTCGACTGTTTGAGCCTCGTCAGGGGGAGACCCCCCCTGAACCTCCCTAATTTTTTAATTGCATTATTGCCATATTAAAACGATATTAATTGTCTATGTCATTTTATCTCTCATCTTTCGTTTATTTCGCTTGGTAACCCTATGTTGAAATATTTAGGAAAGTAACCTATTGATAGAAAAATACATGGGATGCATATTCTTCAGATTACGAAATAGTGTAACAATAGATTAAAGCTGTTGTGAACTAATAGTATTTAAATATATATAAAATTATGTCGCATACATTTATATCGTATTTTTGGGACACAATTTTCAATAAAGGGGGTGAGAGATAAAATGACATAGTCATTATTAGAATTCAATTTTTCTTTTCTAAAGTATTTTAAGACATTTAACGTCACAGAAGCAGATCTCACTTGCGATTTGAAAACGTGCCCTATTTAAAAACGCTATCGAAAACAGTGCTGGATAATTCATTGTTGAAAAAACAGTATAACCTTTTTTTGTGGCGACATAATATAAAAACTTTATCATGACTGACTTCTAAAATGACATCCAATTATTCACCACGTAACAGCTACTGATTTTAAAATCCTTCTTTACTTAAAAACTCGTAAAAAATATCTTCTATTTTATATTTATTCCCCGTTTTTCTTTTAAAAGATTGCGAAATGATTGTTTTACGATTGGTCAATATATCAAAAATTTATGACGGATAGAATTAAATCTGCAACAGTTTTAAAATTATTTAACGAAAATTTTCATCAAAAGTGATATTAAGTTAAAAATTCTTAACTTGCAAATTATGTTACAAATTCAGAACAAACTATTTTTGAAAGAAAAATTTCTCCTCTATCTGATGATGCAAATTTCGTTTTACTGCAAGCGTAATTACTCCCTTTATTAAGCATTAGATGAGAAAAAATGCAAAAAATCATATAAAATATTTTTAAAAAATCGGTTTCGAATTTTGAAAAAATCGCTTCCAGCTGTATAACTTTATGTTTAGAACTTCATGTGTACCAAATTTGGTAATTCTACGTGTAGCTGTTAGTACTTAACGTCGCAGACAAGCAGCCATCTTCTTTTATAAAATGTATATATATATATATATATATATATATACATTTTATATATATATATATATATTAACAAAATTCACTAAATAATATAAGGAATGCATGCAGCTACAATTGACTAACCGTACTCACCTGGTAAATAATTCTAATTTATCACTCCGAACACCATGTGCAATGTCACTGTAACAATGTTTAAGATAGAGAAGAAATACAAATGAAAAAAAAACGGAAAAGCAAATAAATAGTGTGCAAGCTTTCTTAACTGAGCTTTACGTACACACTTTATATAAAAGTGAAAACATTTATGCTGAATGAATCGAATTTTTTGCTAAAAATATTCATAAATGGGGACCAAAGTTTTCTGTTAATCTAATATTATGAGCAAAGAAATTATCCAACTGGAATTTTACATTTTTTTACAAGTAAAATTTGTGCCTCCCTGTAATTATTATGTACAGATGTACAGTCTCAAAGTTACGGAAAAAACACTCAAAATACTGGTGTTAAACAATAAAGTAAATAAAAAAACTTTGTAAAAAACACACATAAGATGTTATAGGTACCTATAACATCTTATGTGTGTTTTTTACAAAGTTTTTTTATTTACTTTAGTCTCAAAGTCACTTGCTCCCAAATATTACATATCAGTGAATCACCAAGTTTAATCAAAATTTAAAAGGCAGCTGAAGCAGTATAGCTTTTTTTTTGCCACACGATAAAAAAAGTAATTTAAAAATAAATATAACAAAATAAAATCGTTTGGAGGAATAATGCACTTTTTACTTTTCACCGCATTACAATTCCTTGTGCAGGAAAACGAGCTTTACAGGCAAAGTAATTTCAAGGAAGAGATTCAAACTTTAAAGCATGTAATCATTTCACTGTATTGTAACTCTTATGCAGGAAAAGAATTTTGACATGCAAGGAAAGTTCAAAGAGCAGCTTCAATAATAATTTCAAGTATCAAGATTGATTGAAACGGTATATTTTTGTCGCATGAGATTTAAAAATATTAAATAAGAAATAAATGCAACAAAGTAAAATCATTTGAAGGAATAATATAGTAAAGTTTTTCCATGCTAAGTTTCTTACTAGTCTTCGAATTTTATTAGAACATAATACAAAATGTAAATATCTTGAAAATGACAACATAAAGTTGAACTTACATAACACACATATAGATTTAGACTCAAGAGCAATTTGCAAGGTTACCTATACCAGCCATTTCCTTTTATATAAAAATCTTTAGAATAGCCGCACGGCCTTATTTTAATTTTTCATGTAAAAAATATCACTCTTCTGTTTATTCCAGCACATGTTCTTTCAACAGCTCGTTCATCTATTAAAACATTGTTAAAGCTGGTGCGTTTATAAACTTATCCAATCTTTACTAATACACTTTTTACTTTTCACCGCATTATAACACTTTGTAACCTTATCCAATCTTTACTAATAAGCCTTATCAAATTCAATTTACTATAACCTTATCCAATCTTTGCAACTTATCCAATCTTTACTAATACACTTTTTACTTTTCACTGCATTAACACTTTGAGCAGGAAAAAAAAATTACAGGCAAAGTATGTTCAAGAAACAAGTTCAAAATATATTTATTATGCGTGTAAACAATAACTTTTTGTGCAGTAAAAAGAGTTTAGGCAAGGAAAGTTCAAAAAGTGACTTGTATAACCATTTCAAGTACCGAGATTGATCGAAACGATATTACTGTTAATTGAGATTATGCATGATTATACTAATTATAGTGATTAGACTAATTATAGTGATTAGACTAATTATAGTGATTAGACTGCAAAGAGAGAATATGTAATACTTTTAATTTATCATTGGTGTAAAATAACTAAAAAACTGTAGTGAAAATCATATCTTAATTTGATAATGATGACACTGTAATATTCACGGGTACAGATATTTGCTAAGTAATTCGTTAAAAAAGTTTCTACTTATGCATGGAAATTTTATTGCTTACACTAAACATACATCACATGTTTCTATAAGAAGGTAAATGAATATTTTGATAGTAAAAAGGGTAAGGAATATTCGCTGAAAGGTATAACGAATGGAGTGTAAATAAAGGCCATACTACAGATTAGCTCTGCAAATATTAATTTTGTCCAAAGACAAGTTTTCGCACAGGGCACGAATAAGTAATCTCTGGTGTTTGATTAATCCTCTCGCATCTATTATGTCGGAAACCACAAGACATAAACTGAATTTTCCAGACATTATTTCTAATTGCAAGATATTAATTTACAGATTTATTTAAAGTGCTAAAAATTTCTTTCCCTAAGCAATTAAAAAAAATTAATGATGTCATTAGAATGATTTTCTAAGATTGGATGATAATTATCAATTAGTTCTGTGAAACAAGTTAAAAGATCTATTTTAAATAGTTAAATAAAAAAAAAACATTTTAAAACACATGGAAAGGTAGAATGAAGTCCTTCTGGGAGATACTAAAACTCTCTCTTCTTGAAGCTCATAGTATCGATCAGTTCACAGTAAAGTAGGCTGAGTAGGTACCAAAAATATAAGCATTTAGATTATTTAATCTTGTGCAAACTTAGAGCTAAAATTTCGCTATGCATAATTAAGACAATAATTATAATAATGATCAACTAAGAAATAATTTTTATTACTTAAATCGAATAAACTGGGAGTTTGCAGCACCATTATAACATATTTGCAGTTAATTTTACGGCACCATCTAATAATTTTTTGGTTCCAACATTTACATAATTAAAATAAAATACATTTTTATGTAGTGGACTTGCTTCGTAGAGAAAAAAAAATAATACATTTTGAATTGCAAGGTAGGTTTACTGTATAAACCAAAATTCAAGTTAATTAATTTAGAACTGCTGCATGGAGAAAATGTTTTGCTCAATTAAACAAAATTTTGTTGATTGGACAAAAATTTGGTTTGTGCTATATCAACCAAATAATTTTGTACGTTTTAACAAAATTTTTGTTAAAGTTAACAAATATTTCTTTGAATTAACAAAATTTTGTATATTGAGTTCAATATTTTCTTTAAAATAGAGCCTAACAAAATTTTGTTGAATAAGCAAAACAATTTTTTTTTTTTCTGTGTGGATGGAAGATAACAAAAATAAAGTTTTCAGAATGAGTGTAGATTGTGATGAAATGCATAAAGAAATTGCTATCGCCATTTAACTGTAAAATAGATAACTTTTTTTGACTCAATATTTTTAGAAGATTTTTTATCTTATTTTTTATAATCCCGCTTAATGAACAAAACACAAGCTTCTATAGATTTTCAGAAAAAAACCCAGCTTAGAAACCACGTTTTCAAATATTGTTTTAGTAAATTTAAGGAAATTTAATAATACACGAAAGAAAAAGAGTGTATTAGATTGAAAATTAATTCTTTTGAATTTAAGTAAAATGGTATAATAATGAATTAAGATGTAATTTTTTTTTTTCAGAGAAATTACATGAAGATAATTTCGCCCAGCTTCAACTTAGAGTGAATGATTTTGTAAGTATTTTTGTTTTTATATGTTGTTATAAAATAAATGCTAAACAATTTGGTATCTAACCAGCCTTCCAAACAAATTAAAAAAAGATCAAAATGAAATGTTTTCTTGTTCAAACTTTGAAGATTTTGTTTTCATATGATAATTTTCATATACAAGTGTAAAATGAATCAAAATAGTCACCAGAAATCTATTATTAGGCATAATGGCTTAGCTACGTAATTGAGATAAGATTTTTCCATAAAATAAACTGTTTGATATACAAGCGTTTCCTCTATTTGTGAAATGAAATTTTACTTCGCGTTTTCTTACTGAGTAAACGAAATGTATTATTCAGTCTTGTCATACGAGGCAACTGCTTTCAGTTATAAGCTAATTTTAGAAGCTGCATATTGAATAAACTAAATTACTAATTTTCTATACTTTCAGATATTATTTAAAAGCTTCGAAAAGCTGTTTACTACTTATTCTTTTGCTTTACGTCATCTTTAGCACCAGAAAAAACGTTTTTCGAAATGTAATGTGTTATTTAATTATAGAAAACATTCATCATTTAAATGAATTGAATAGTGTATTTTATAAGAAATCTTAAACAAATTGGGCACAAGTTTTAAGCAATGAAATTGATATGTCTCATAAAAAGCATAAAACGAAAATGAAAAGAAAAAAGATCCTAAAGTAAGCGACGTTACATTTCTGATTTTCAAAATTCTCTATTATCGTTTCTTAAATTTAATATGAAAGTAACATGTATACGTATTTTTGTCTGAACTCTTGACATTTTCAACAAACCAGCTTTACTTGTTATTTATTACATTCGTTGAGTTTATTTTACCTTAAGCAAAGCGTTTCTCTGTTGAAAGAGCTAGCGTCTCAGGGTCGTATATATGTTATGAAATGCATTTGGAAAGTTTAATATGACAATAATGCAGAAAACCAAGATACTTTTTTTCAGGAAATTGTCGGCACCGCACTTTCTAATAGGAGCGACTCTATTTTTACTTTCCGAAAATGTACCATGTAAGGAAAGTATTGTAATCATGAAAAAATTCGACTTCGAGATTCGGGTGTATGGACACGTTTTGAGGTCTTCTGAATTCATTTATGCTATTTTTACGAGATGTATGTATGTATGTGAGTGAACATGATAGCTCCTAAACGTCGCATTCGATTGAGCTCAAATTGGGTATATATGTCATAAACCACCGTCGCAAGGCCGGTATTAATTTTGGTGAGTATAGGACTTATGGTTTTTCTACAGGGCTACTACAAAGATTTCTTTTACATTATCGCCTATGGGGGATCGCCTAATAAGAAGGAAAGCTGGAAATTCTTGAAAGTGCGCTAGCGTTTAAACGGTACTTTCGATTGAGCTCAAATTGGGTATGCATGTTATAAACCACCATCGCAATACCGATATTGATTTTGATGTGTATAGGACGTACAGTTTTCCTACAGGGCTACGACAAAGATATGTTTTACATTATGGCATATGGAGAGAAATTCTTGAAAGTGCGCTAGCGTTTAACAGCGAATTTGATGAGCTTCAATTTGGTATATATGTTTGAATTATTCATCGAATAAAATCTATTTAAATGCTTGGTCATGATCTGAATCGTAAGTGTTCGGAAAGTCGAGTGGAGTCACTCTAGATTTTTTATTTAAAATTTCACATTTTAATAAAATGCGAAATTGTAAACAAACAGCGTGTAAAATTTATGTAGAGTGCTTTTTAATAAGTGCAAAAGTAAAAAAAAAGAAGAAAAAATATACAATTGGACCTCGATATAAGGTCACCATTCGGGACATAGCGAAAGTGCCTCACAAACGGGGTGACCCTATAACCGATTCATATGAATTGCTCATTAAAATAAAGAACTAAGTATTATATGAATACAGTGTAATTCTGTGTAAAATTTAATACGTAGAAAAATATTAGCTAATTACTCTTGTCACCTTATAAAGGGATCTATTTTATAAGAGTGGTGACTAGTTGCGGTGGTCAGTCATATACCGAAATTTCACAAAAGTGGTCACTGTGTGATCAGACATGTAGTCTCTTCATTAACCCTTTAACGCGCAGTGTTCCCGCTCTGGGAACACCCAACTCTGACGTTTTGACTGTTGCCAGTCACGAAGAATCGATTGGATTTCTATAAATAGAGTTGCGGGTGATATAGCTCCACGAGAATCCGTTACTTTTTAGCACGTCATTTCCCGTCAAAAAAGGGTCACGATTCTTTTTAACAGCACTGACATCTGCTGAAAAATGGAAGAATGCGCGAACAGCCGGATAGATGGCCCCATGCTGAAAAGAAGGGCAGCCGTTGCCATCGCTCGACTTAACGACCAGCAAGAAGGCGGACGATCGAAACGTTCATCGCGTCCCACAGATCTAGAGACCCTTTTTTTGACGACAGCTGGCTGTGCCGGCACAGCCAGCTGAATACAGTGGACGGAAGGTGGTTAACTGAAGATGCATGTAACAAGACCCCATAAAACACTCTACTGCAACTTGTAACTAACTCTTTTTGTGCAAACTCCCCTGCAATATGCCAGCTTTGTCGAGAGACATCGTTCAGAAAATGCTCCTCAAGAAAAACACGATAGTCATCCCTTTGTGCACGTCCGCCCTGTGACAGAATCGACAGCGGCGTGCTTGTCTTACATATCCCCGCGAGGAAACGGTAAATTGGGAGGGAGGTTCAATATTTATTCGCGGCGAAAGATCGAAGCGACGCCTAATGGCACCGCCGCGCGACTCTATAGAACGGTTTTTAGCATCTGCGTGGTCTGTCTGGTACTGCGGTTAGTCCACGCAATTGTTGTTGCGCCAGTTGAGACTTTGACATCGTGACTCTCTTAATTGGAAGTTGTCACGTCATGCTTAATGCTGTCTTTCATTGTATTTACGCGTCGTAGCATTGAAGGTTTTCGGAAGGGGGCGCAGTGGAATTGTTCTTTTAATTTTTTGAGATTTGACTTTGTGGAGATCTATGGCTATGTTCCACCGGTAGAGCGACCGATCTTGAACAGTTTTAACCCTTTGAGGCGCAGTGATCCCGCTCTGGGAACACCCAACTCTGACGTTTTGACTGTTGCCAGTCACGAAGAATGGATTGGATTTCTATAAAAATGGTGGCGGCTGACCTAACTCCGCGAGAATGCTTTACTTTTTAGCACGTCATTTCCCGTCAAAAAAGGGTCACGATTCTTTTGAACAGCACTGACATCTGCTGAAAAATGGAAGAACGCGCGAACAGCTGGATAGATGGCCCAATGCTGGAAAAAGGGCAGCCGTTGCCATCGCTCGACTTAACGACCCGCAAGAGGGCGGACGATCGAAACGTTCAACGCGTGCCCCAAATCTAGAGACCCTTTCTTGACGCAGCTGGCTGTTCCGCACAGCCATCTGCGTCAAAGGGTTAAAAAGAAACCAACTAAATGTTCCACCATACTCAGACCAACACAGTTCCTTCATTTCGTCCATTGCTGAAGATAGCTAATACAATCTCCTTGTATTCACACCTCTATGCTTTTGTACGTCTTTCCTTCACACAGAAAAAATAGACTGTTATGCTGAGCCACAAGAAATTAAATGGTAGCAGACGAATTTACATAGTAGGGGAGCCCGTGATGCTGATTGGGTAGTTACTCGAGCGTCGTCAGGACCTATTAGATTTTGTAGTTTAGATAATAAGAAGAATTAAAAGTTTCATAATGTTTCCTTTCAGTGGTGGGGGAAGCGTATGCAGACCTTCAAAGATGTAAAAAAAAAACAGTTACATGGAGATACACGAGCGCGTCAGATATTGATAGTTTAGGTGCCCCAGCGTGCCTTTGATACCAAAGGTATGTTCATCTGCCGACTTGCGTGGTGGGGGTGGCCATCCGGAAGGGCAGAAAATAGAAGAAAAATGTATTTTGTCGAGCGCGTCAGATATTCAGAGGGGATGTTAAGTGAACCCTAAAAATGCTCCCATTCAAAAGACTGACGTTTCGGAAGTGACGCAGGCTCGTAAGAAGGCTCGTAAGAGACGCAGGAATTTTTGAAAATGCAAAAAAAAAAAAAAAAAAAAAAAAAAAAAAAAAAAAAAAAAAATCGCCATATTGAAATACTCGAGCGTGTCAGATTTTGATACAGAAGGTTTAGCTTGATGTTCCAGTCATGGTAGCCTAAAATCTCACGATTATTTTCAGGGGTATCCTTAATCTGACGGCTAGAAAATAATTATGAATTTTTTTTCAATGTCCATAAAATGCGACGAATAAAAGCACGTAAAATTATTTAAATATTTACACTTTAATTTATTTAGAAAATAATATAAAAATAAAATACATCTGTTGAAAAAAATATTTTCAATCTTCCTCGTCATCGGAAGAATTATCATACTCCAAATCTAATAATTCAATTGGACCTCCAATATTCTCTGCAGTTTTCGTATCTGTAAAAGGAAATCGTTATAACCGTTAACACAATTTTATTGATTTCATGAATAACATGTTATCAAAGTATTAAAAAGAAATAAACCTAAATCTGAAGTTTCGTCAATAACTGGTGTTATGACATCTTCGTATGCATCAGGTAACTGATTGCCAACAAACCAAGTCATTTGAAATTTTCCATCAACATTTGTCCACCCGTAATCTGTTGGTGAGATGTCAATCATAGTTTTATTGTGTGCATTTCTCCACAAGCACTCAATACACTTCGTTCGCAATAAGTGCTGCTGTAGCTCAGATTGGCAAGGAGGCAAGCAACAAGCATCGTATTTAAGGACGTTCAGTGAGAAAGGCTGTGACGTATCTGACACTTTGTAGGTCTTATTAAAGATTTCTATTCTTGCAAGGTTGACATCAGCTAATTTTTTCAAACCATACAAGTGGCAGATAAAAGATTGTAAAATGTCAAAAGAATCTTCTATATTATGATCCTCTGACCCTACATCGGCAAATGTCTTCTGAAAAACATTTGAACCCATAAAAATTTGCAGAGGTTTTTTTTTTTTGCCTCGTCTGTAAAGTGCCGGATTGTAATCGCATCCTGTTAGCGCGTGAAGAGCTGGTAGCGCTAGCGAAATTATTGGGCCGAGCTTAGTATAAAGAGCAGATACGTCAATATAACGGCGTGCTTTGTGAACTCCAGGATCCATCCATATTTTATCCGATGCTTGGAGATGTCCCATATTGACCAACAGGATGACAACAATATCTGTGTCTGAAGTTCTGATTGTAACTGTAGAATCTTCTTTTATTTGACTTGCCAAAAATACAATTTTTGTATCTGCTTCTTCATGATCAGGTCATGAGAGTTCATGGTCGATTGTTCAGGTAACTTTATTATCGGTAACTGAATATACATAACACTTATCATGATTAAGATGAATTGTTTCATTACTAATAATAGTAGCCATCTCCTGATCAGCTCAATAATGAATTAAAAACCTGACAAAAGCTTCTTTGAATTTGATATTTCTTAATTCTTTCTGAAAATTTGCTGTTATTGTTTATTGAGGACCAAAGATGTAGAACTCCTTGTCATCTACACTAACTCGAAGAGCGTGCTCGTTATCTTTGATCGAGCTATTGCTGCACACTCTAATCTTCATTGACGATCTTTATTGCTTTGGTTCGTATTTTTATTGCTTTGGATCATATTTTTATTACTTCGGCTCGTGGAAATCGGCAGATTATATTTTTTTCGTGATTCTTGCATCCTTTCCTTCGAAATAACAAAAATTCAACCGCGCTTGAGAATGTCACGACAACGTTTTTTTTTTTGGAATTTTGTAACCCTCCCACTCAATTACGTTACATTCAAATCGTCAGATTTTCTGAAAGTACACTTTTTAGCTAGTAATTAACCTACCTTATCTTAATCTGACGCGCTTCAGTATTTCTGACGATCCATTTTTTTTTTACTAATCTGATGAGCTGCCCTAGACGCACGTCCCTACATACAGGACTTACATATTGTGGAGGTACTCAACATGATGCAAGGTACCCCCCCCCCTATGTTCATCTGACGCGCTCGAGTAAATCCCCAAAAACACCATGGGCTCCCCTACTAACAGAAATAAGCATCGAAAAATCCCAGAAAGGAAAAATCTCACAGGTTGTGTGGTGGTTAGCGCACCACTTTCTACTACCATGAGGGCCCAACCATCAACGAGCGGGAAGATCACTGAATATATTAAATGGCTGAAGTGTGAAATTCCAGGGTTCTGCCCTACCGAGCGGCTATCGATCTAACATTCTGGAATTTTGGGCGGTTTACTACCTACGTAACGTCAGTGTGCATTAAAACCCTTTAAAAAATTCCTTCACCTAAGGATTCCTCCTTTAGACAAATAGTCCTCGCGCAGGTTTGCCTTAATACAATACAAATATGCTTCCATGAGTCTGGGTTCGACACTTTGTGCTTGGTTGTTAACCCTTTGAGACGCAACCCTTTCCCAATGCTGAAAAAAGGACAGCCGTTGCCATCGCTCGACTTAACGACCAGCAAGATGGCGGACGATCGAAAGTCAGTACTAGAGACCCTTTTTTGACGACAGCTGGCTGTGCGGCACAGCCAGCTGCGTCAAAAAAAGGTCTCTAGATCTGTGGCACGCGACGAACGAACGAACGAGTCGAGCGATGGGAACGGCTGCCCTTTTTCCAGCATTGGGCAATCTATTCAGCTGTTCTCGCATTCTTCCATTCTTCAGCAGATGTCAGTGCTGTTAAAAAGAATCGTGACATTTTTTTTGACGGGAAAGGACGTGCTAAAAAGTAAAGGATTCTCGTGGAGCTATGTTACCCGCAACCCTTTTTATAGAAATCCAATCTATTCTTCGTGACGGGCAATAGTCAAAACGTCAGAGTTGGGTGTTCCCAGAGCGGGAACACTGCGCGTTAAAGGGTTAATACAATACAAATCTGCTAACATGAGTCTGGGATCGACTCTTTCAGCTTGTTTGTTAATTGTCCGCCAACTCATAGGGGCGAACCGGGGGGCACTCTCACGGCACTACCGGGGGGCACTATAAGTCAACTCATAGGGGTGCACACCTATAAAGGGGCCCTTTAATAAAAGGGCCGACACATCCTGAGAATGGGAGAATGTGGT
This sequence comes from Cheiracanthium punctorium, assembly GCA_038373885.1. Taxonomy (NCBI): domain Eukaryota; kingdom Metazoa; phylum Arthropoda; class Arachnida; order Araneae; family Cheiracanthiidae; genus Cheiracanthium; species Cheiracanthium punctorium. The sequence goes on from JAWZYV010019464.1 coordinate 797,537, forward strand.
GAAAGTGCACTTCGGTAGAGAAAAAGGAATTAGACGGACTGCCCAATGTCGAAAAAGCGCAGCCCGATGTCGAAAAGCGCAGCATCGCTCGATTTAACTACTAGCAACATGGCGGTCGATCGAATCGCCCATCATGTGCCACAGAGCTAAAGAACATTTTTGACACAGCCGGCTGTGCTGCCCCCGTAGAGCAACTCAGCTACCGTAACTAAATTTTCTAACCTACAAAACGTCTTTTTCCGATTATAAATAAAATGAAGATTCTGGATATTTAATCTCATAAAGAGTTATTTCTCATGTTTTATATAATCTAAGTGGAAATGCTTTAAAACTTTTTCAACTTGAATATGACGTCTATATTTTAATAAGGGCGCACTGAATATATCAGACATTTATTGCACCATCGGGAGACAGTGAAATGAGCCTGTGGTTGAACGTAATGAGGTTTTTTATCCAAGAGAAGTTCTTAAAACTCCTATTTTAGTTTTACGACATTCATAAAATATTTTGTGACTAACATATTTTATGAATTTTCTCCCATATTATAATAATGACGTCTCCTAGCAACTGAAGTCTTTAAGGATGCTATATTTTTAGTTTTCTGCAATTATTAGGCTTTTGAAGTTTTTAGTTGCGTAGGCTGTAAAATATTTTTTTTTTTTTTTTTTTTTGTGAATGAAGAGGGAGAACTAAGTATAGTTTTGTTTAGTGAGAAATGAGAAGTTCTGATAAAACACTGCAATACATCGAAAAAACAAAAATTTATTTTTAGTTTTACAGGATAGAGACAAATTCCTTTCCTTTGCTTGAAATATAGTTGTTTCATGAAGGGCTGTCTGAAAAATTCATGAAAGTGCGAAATTATAAAAAAAAATCTGGAGTGACTCCACTCGACTTTCCGAACACTTACGATTAAGATCATGACCAAGTATTTAAATAAATTTTAATCGATGAATCATTCAAATATATATACCAAATTGAAGCTCAATCGAATGTACCGTTTAAACGCTAGCGCACTTTCCAGAATTTTCCCCCATAGGCCATAATGTAAAAGAAATCTTTGTCGTAGCCCTGTAGAAAAACTATAAGACCTATACACACCAAAATCAATACCGGTCTTGCGATGGTGGTTTATAACATATATACCCGATTTGAGCTCAATCGCATGCCCCGTTCAGGAGCTATCGTGTTCACTCACATACACACAAACACACACACACACACACATACATACATACATCTCGTAAAAATAGCATAAATGAATTCAGAAGACCTCAAAACGTGTCAATACACCAAAATCTCGAATCCGAATTTTTTCATGATTACAATACTTTCCTTACAGGGTACATGTTCGGAAAGTAAAAAGGTTGTCAAAAACTGCATTTATTTTAGAAAAAGTAAATAAGGGAATAAATTCTGGCGCAGTATGTCCTTTCTGGACCTTGTGCCATTGAACACCAACTAACCAACCAACTAACTAACCAATATGAATAAATTAATGGCTCTATGTGACTGAAGTTATTAAAATTCAAACATTGAACGACTTAGATATTGATCAAAATTGATATCAAGGTTAATTATTGTTTAATATGTACAGTTACCTTTGTAACTTTTTTACAATATTCTATTGAAATTCAAAACTTATATCTGATACCTCTGAGAACGAAATGCGTTATTTCTTATATTTATATAGCAACCTAACATTAAATTCTGTTCTATCTTGCCATTATAACTTAATTGATCAACACAGTAAAAATATGTTCCTTTCGTATAAAATGAACTAAAGTGACATCCTTGATGCAGAATGTTTAAAAGTTTAGACTTAATATCACGGAAAGTTATAAGTACCAACAATTAAGAATATTCCATCGTAAAATTCCTCGGGACTAAATCGCAACAAAGAAAGTGAAAGAAAAATAAGTCTACTAATTTATACAGGGTGATTCTTAATTCATCATCAATATTTAGTAGGGAGGTAGGGAATAGGAAAAGAAGACAATTTCACGTAGGAAAGCATTGGCGCAAACGAACGCATCATGATGCAGGGGGCGCTTTATGTCAACAACTCCCATTCACTCGCTGTACGATAGCTCTGTTAAAATAAACTTCACTAGCAACAACGGGTTCCGTACGTCATGTGTTTCATCAACTGTGATGGCGATCACATATTTAATTTTAATAATCATTTAATTTGGCTTTCTTTAATGTAATCTATCCAAAATCAAGAATTCTAAAGCATTTCTGTTCTCATTTTTCGGTCACTTCGGCTTTTAAATCTGTATATTTGCTTTTCCCGTATGAATTATTCTTAATTGTTTATTCATCTCTTGAGACATGGTAGCACCGTTGTGCTAAAAATCGATTACATTGCATCCGTTTGCAAAATCAATGTACTTTTTGATTCTCCTCTTGGCATTCTGCTGGCGTAAGTTGTATTTTTGTTGCCCTGCCTCATCTTTAAAATTATTTGCTCGCGATGACATCATTTTAATTTTATTGGATTAACTTTTAGGGTTGCTCTGGAATGGGCGTTATTGATCTCAGCCAAGTTATTGTTCTCGCCAGTGTGCAATTCTCTGCTGGCGCAATTTTTAATTCATTCCATCTTTTTATCACTGTCCTTATAGGACGTTCTTTATATTTCGCTAGCCCCAAATCGGTCCACTGCGACCTATCCATTGTGCTCTAAATTTTCCTGCCAGGTAACCACTCCCATCATTTTTCTGAAATGTTGAAGAAGTCGATTAGACTTCTTTGTATGGGGTTGAAGAAAAGTATGACGTACGGAACCCGTTGTTGCTAGTGAAGTTTATTTTAAGAGCTATCGTACAGCGCGTGAATGGGAGTAGTTGACATAAAGCGCCGCCTACATCACAGTGCGTTCGTTTGCGCCCATGCTTTCCTATGTGAAATTGTCTTCTTTTCCTACTCCCTACCTCCCTACTAAATTTTGATGATGAATTAAGAATCACCCTATAATCGTATACCAATACATAAAAAGCCACTCTAGCAGTATGTAAAATTCCACTGTCAATCACCAATTGTTTTTTTGTATTACTCCTTAAAGACAAAACCTGTCGTTCAGTAGTGCTTCATCTACTTCGTTAATTTCCCAACATCGCATCACATAAGGGAAAAGCCATCAACTAGTTTCTACATAAAGTAACATCAACATTATTTAGTATTTTAAGACCCCATATATGATCTAATTCAATCCCGGAAAAGTAAATGGTACCGCTGGTTCGTATAGAGTATGTTAGGAATAATTTATATAACCAGCTTTTGTACTGATTGTGATGTTGGCTTACGCGTTCCATGTTTTAGAATCTACTACACGAGGGAAAAGAAACAACTTATTAAATAAATATTTATGAGATTCCTATGCAATTTTTATCTGATAATATTTCTAAAAGAGCGAATATGTAATATTTTTCATTTATTACTCGAGAAACGGATACATTTAGGTTTAAAAATCATTGCATATTTTTGGTATTTCCTGGTTAAATAATTTATCTTTGAATTATTTTTTAATTCAAATTTTGATGATTTATCTTAAAGTTTAAGATAAATATAAATAAAATAATGTTTTCTTTGTTCTAGAATCTGTTTAAGCTTCTATCAGTGAATTTTGTAATTGAACGAGTATGCTTAACAATTTGGAATTATTAAAATAACTCATTAAAATTAAAATATGTTGTATTTCATATAAATTTAAGAAACAAAGACAGATCACTTCATTTAATTTTTGTTTTAGCCTCGAGAAATTTTTACTAATGTGAAATTCAATCATAAACAGAATTTTCAGTTTTCATTAATACTTAAATTACGTTTGATATTTATTTACGAGTTTATTATTTTGTTAGTTTTTAATTGAAGATTCGTTAAAAATTTTAGTTACTTGAAAATTGTGCAACGATTTGTCGCTTTATAATTTGTTAAGTACGTTTCAAATTTCCCCGTAATTGTGGTTTAGAAAAAAACAAATGGAATGAAAATATAAGATGCTGTTGAACACCATTAAAATATTTCAGCTGAAATATTTTCAGTATCCACTCGCAAGAAAATAATTTTTGAAATGTTAAACCATTGCAGTGAAAGTTTCTCTGTTTTTGGATGAATAATTTTATTCAATTAGTATCTACGAAACCTTTATACAACATACATGGTTGGTAATGATCGGCGTTTAGAGAATTTTAAAACTAACTTGAAAAATTTTTGAATACACTTTATTTTATTTATTTATTTATTTACTGTTAATATGGTGAATAAATTGAAAAAATGTTTCGTTAGCAAAGAGAATTCATTTAAAACAGAATTTCGTTAGAAAGCAGAATTCATCAAACGTATAGCTTATGCTTATTAACCCATTTGTGCCTAGATATTTTTGCGACTTTCTTCGATTTTTACTGATAACAGAAATAATAGATACATTTCTGATGTCAATTTCTTGAACAAGGGAAGATTTCTTTTAAAATCATTATGCATAAAAATCGAAATATCAACATCCTACTGGGTCATGTTAAAATATTTTGTAGAGTTGAGGCTCAATACTCATGAATAAAGGCTAGGAAAAGTAAATAACGTTTACGACTAATAGCGAAAATGCCGTCCCAAAAAAGGGACACTAGGCATAAATGGGTTAATTTTTTCGTGATTTTCTTTTTTATTACATTAATCATTATGCATCATTCATTTCCTAACTATAACATGATTTTCTTCACAAATTTTGCATTAAAAAATCAGCCCACTGAATGTTAACGAGGATTACGCGAATCCACACACGCATTAGCACATTACATTGAATGTAAAATATGCGCGCTGTAGCTACACCACACATCAATAACCTAGAAGGCTTGTAAGGAGTTGTGTTAAATATGCGTCATTATAAATGCGTCACACAGATTCTGACAGTGTCTTGCACGATCAATGAACTTGAGTAATTAACTGAGGGATACATCGACCGAATTGTGGCGCATGCGTACTAACATGACTATACATTAACATAAACAGATATTAACCCTTTGAGGCGCAACCCTTTCCCAATACTGAAAAAAGGGCAGCCATTGCCATCGTTCAACTTAACTACCAGCAAGATGGCGGACGATCGGAACGTTCCTTGCGTGCCACAGATCTAGAGACCCTTTTTTGACGACGTTTCGATCGTTTTGACGACGTTTCGACATTTTGAACGTTTCGATCGTCCGCCATCTTGCTGGTAGTTAAGTCGAGCGATGGAAACGGCTGTCCTTTTTTTCAGCATGGGACCATCTATCCAGATGTTCTCGCATTCTTCCATTTTTCAGGAGATGTCAGTGCTGCTAAAAATTATTCGTGACCATTTTTTGACGGGAAATGACGTGCTAAAATGTAAAGGATTCTCGTAGAGCTATGTCACCCGCAACTATTTCTATAGAAATCAAATCTATTCTTCGTGACTGGCAACAGTCAAAGCGTCAGAGTTTGGGGTTCCCAGAGCGGGAACACTGCGCGTTAAAGGTTTAACATACCGAGTGGTTATAGTTAAACTTTAATTATAAACAGCTTTTTCAAGATGCAACGGGGGAGCCGATTACTACCAAATTTAGCATATAGACTGCACACGTGATGCACTAAAGGCAGTTTTATTTAATATCCAAAAAAGCTCCACTAGGTTGCGCTTTGCATGGTGAATCAGCTCAAATAAATGACCCAAATTAGGTAATAAAGGCTGAAAAACTATTGAATAAGTGTTTCAGTTGTTTGTACAGTTCGAATTAGACATTTCTACTGCTGAATTTTCTGCTTACCATGCGATGTGCCAATTTCTGGTTATTCTAAAGAATTTACGAAAGATAGCAGACAAACCATCCGTATGGGCTTACCAATAAATGTATTGATTCAGGAGACACTTAGTTCTCTGTCATATTGGTCACATATCGACAAGGCACACTGATGTTTTGTATTTTTTTTTTTTTCAGATGCGGACAGAAAGGAGCTGTGAAGCGGCTTTCATATTGCTCGTTTCAGATGATCAGCATGAAATTAGTTGTACGGTAAGAGCTTTAATCTCTCGTTCAAATCAACCTCCTTTGGGCGTATAAAAAAAAACGAAAGCATATCCTTAAAAAATGACCAATAATTTCACACTGAGAAAAAAATATGCCACTGACATTTAGAAACTCCTGGAACTAGAATGTATTAGTCTGTGTACTCCCTATAAACACTAGATTACAGAACGAGACACAATTTTTAGATCTCTCCTCTATAGGATGGAGCATGTACCCAAATGAGAGCATCTGTGAATCGCTAGCGGGTAGACTCATAAACGGTCATTCTAGTGCTCCAAAAATTGAATGATAATTTCTCGTTACACAAACTAGTCATTCTGCTGTGATTAGCTAGAATACGGCGGACTAGAAATTTTTGATCATTAAGTCAATACCAGTTGTGTGTATCACATACACGCATAATGCTACGAGCTATTCTTCTAGTCTTGGTGCACAGAAAACAACCATCTATGCTTTTTAGTTGAGAGCGGTTTTTTTTCTTCCGTGCATGCATTTCAAATGTTGTGAGAAGTAACAAGAAATTCTTTTTTAATATGAGTAGTTGTTGGTGTACTGTAGCCATCTATCTATATACGTTTCGAAGTTGACGATTATCTGGAGGAAGAGGGTATTCACCTTATCGTGAGGACAGTTGTGGTTTTCAGACCTCAATCCCATAGAGCACTTGTGGAATGCTCTTGGAAGAGACTTTGCTTGTCGACGGACCCCTCCAAGGACCCACCAGGAGTTAAAGGCAGCGGTTTTGAGAAGAATGGGAACGGCTGCTACAATCGCTAATCCATGACCACACCAGCAGTACAAGAGCTCGATGTCAAGCTTGTATAGTTGCACGAGGTGGTCACATCTCTTATTAGACGAAGCAATAAAGATATCGAGATACATCCTATTTTGAACACTGCTGCTCTCATTTGTTATATGCAGACGGTTGTAGGCAGATAAGTTCAAGTTGTCGATTCCCAAACGCTGATTGCAAAATGGCGCAATTATTGCTGTGCAATACTTTTGGTGCACCGTGCACAAAAAATTGTATCATTGGTGAAAAATTACACCTTGTGGTGCAAATTTTTTGCATAATTATGAACTGCTAAAATTAAGAGCTTGGCATTATTTGCCTTACAAGAAAGCAAAATTGTGTCTTCGTTAAAATTGACGCGTTTTTTAGCGAGACAGAAAAATAAGATTAAAATAAATCGAAATATATCGATATCATGAATGAAGATTTGTGCATTTCTTGTCAAACAGAGAATGAACTTAGCAAATCAAATTTTTTTTTATGTTGTATAATTCTTTGCTTATTATCCAGTATATATGTATTTTTTAATTTATTATTATTATTTCTTTTAGGTTATGGGAGGAAAAGTGCTGGACGAAAGACTAGTTTTGCCTGTAAGTGAGCTTGCATATTTCGATTTTTCTACAAAGATACATTTTTCTCTCATTCCTGTGGTAATATTGGAATTAACTCTGTCCTTGAGACTGATTCAAGATTTTTATTTATTTATCATTTTTTGAATTGCAATGTAAATGAAACAATTGATTGTACGGAAACAAATATATATCAATCACAGATCCTTGTGAAATGTTACATATTATTCAATGTTAAGAAAGTACCACGAAATATCTAAAAATTTCATGAAAAAGCAGTCAACGAGCTAAAAGTATTTCATCTCCTCAACATGTGTTTGAGTTCGTGATGTCCCAAATAATAACGAAAAAAATATTTTTGCTTCACAACTTATATAGATTTTTAGCGGAAGTACTTATACACTGCAAAAAAAAGTCTGTCGAATTTACAGGGATTAACTGTCAGCCAGGGAGCCAGTTTATTTACGTTTTTTTTTTTTTACAGAAGTCTATAAATTTTACGGATTCTCAGTTCCTCTTACAGAAATCTTCCACATACGGAAGAAAATACGGAAGACTTCTGTGAAATATACGGAAATAAACTGGCGTCCTGACTGACAGTTTTTTTCTGTGAATTCGACAGACTTTTTTTTGCAGAGTACGTACACTAAATGGTTGTGTAAAGTTATAAGAACTTAGCAAAAAAATTAGATTACTCATTCTTAATTCTTATACGGTATTCATAGTAGCGTAAGTACTCATAAGTGTCCAAACTGGTTCTGCAAATTCTAGTGAAAAGTTTTGCCAAAAAATTAGACCATTTTTAATTCTCAGAAGGTGTTCACAACAAAGTTTGAGAACCAAATTAAAAGCTTGAGGCAAGTCTGGTCTGCGTTGCCATAATCCCTCAAACTCCTGTTCTGCAGATGTTACCACGCCGAAATTTCGCTGTTCTTACCTTGCCCTGAACCCGAACCCAAATGATGAGCTTCTCAGTGCAGTAATGTGCACCATCCATGTCTCAAGCCGCAAGTTTTTCTTGCCATATATCTGGAGGATATTGACTAACTCTAATGTTAACCAATTGGTATTTTTAATCTTTGCGATCACATTAACTAATACCCGTGGATCAAAATGAAAGCGTCCAACCTACAATGCCAACAAAAACTGGATATTTAAAAAGATCCTTTTAATGTAACAGTGCTAGGTAGAATTCGCTCACTATATGCTTTATAAATAACCCATGAAAATTAGTAGTAGAGAACAGAATAGATTTTTGTTATTTATCATAAATTGAGAGTTAGCATTGTTACTACACTGCCGTAAAAAATTTGATATTTTAATTTGTGAGTGATAATGTTGACAGTTGAATTGTGCACCAATAAACCTACTGCATGCTCTTGTAGAAATGTGGGTGTGGATAATGATCATGCTATTAATTCGGGATACTCGGAGTTTTTTTTTTTTTTTTTTGGTGCCACCGGTTAAGAAAAACTTAAAAAGCCTGGAATAGTTAGAAAATTTTACTTTAACAGAAAAAGTCCGGGAAAATTGCAAATTTCTGGCTAAAAACCTAGAAAAATTTTAGAAGTCTGCATTTTTACATTTACCGTTTGTCTCAAAACAAACAAACAAACAAAAAAAAAAAACGGATATTGTTTGACGTAAGTGCACAGCAGTGGCGGAGACGACAATTTTTTGATGGGACGGCTTACGTTAAAAAAATAAAAGACAAAAGATTATTGAACCTAAACAAACTGTGCAACAAAGCAAAATGTTACTTTAAAGGTATGCTCTTTTATCTTTTTAGCTAATCCCTCCCAACCCAAAATTCTGTATTCTACACTACTGCGCACCTACATTAAATCACATTTAGAAATTCCAAACATATAGTGCAAATAGAAAGTTATTTCTAAATGCAGACTTCGGATAATTTCCAAGTCATGTATTTTCCGGATTTTCAGCCAAAATTTTGCAATTTTTTTCTGACATTTTCCGTTAAAGTAAAATTTCCTCTCTATTTTAAGACTTTTATTTAACCGGCGAGAACCCCGTATACGCCCCCCCCCCCCCAAAAAAAAAAAGAATAAAAGAAACCTCGCAGCATTCCGAAATAATCGCATGTTCATTATAAACGCCAGATTTCCATGAAAATATGCAATATGTTTATTGGCGCGCAATTTAACTGTCAACATTATTACTACTAAATTAAAATGTCAACTCTTTTCTTCAGCCACTCGTATATTGGTTAGTATATATTTACGAATAAATATTTTAATTTAGTGTTATTTATGAACGCATTTAACTTAACAATTAACAATAATGAAATTTTTATGTTTTAGTTTCAAAGCAATAGCTTTACAACCGCAATTTGTGATAAGAGATCTTTGTATATAGATGACATAAAAACGGTAAGTACGTTTCTTCTTAAAAGTGTTGATTCCTCAAATATACAACTGTTATTTAAAAAAAGTACTGGAAGACTGCCATTAAAAAACTTGTATACAAAATACACCTTAAAAAATTAAATTTATTCAAAACAAAATGTATGTTTTTCTTTTTTATAGAAAATCGAAATAAAATACGAACCAACTTGTTGCACGAAGAAAGCAAATAATTAAACTTTGAATTTCACTTAATTTCGCTGTCAATAAAAACTAAAATAGAACGATTTGGGTATGCATTTCATACTTTGCTAGTTTGTTGTTTGGCATTATATGAAATGCTTAATAGTTTCACTTATTGACGACCAGATTTCGGCACTTTATAGAATGCCTAAGTATTCTATAGAGTAGGTATGGGCAAACTTTGAAAAGTTGCGGGCCAAACTTTAGGAAGTTAAAGAAGTCGCGGGCCGTATAATTGGCATTTATAAGGGTTTTGATATCTTCCGCGGGCCGGATCAGAAGCCGTGGCGGGCCACGTTGCCCATATGTGCCATAGAATAACAAATTTCATGTAGACACCGTTAACAGTATCCTCAACTAACAGACTATCTTTTACAGTGAAAATGACATTTCATCTACATAGTTTATAAAGACGATTTCAAACTAATGTTTAGGAAAATTCGAGAATTAAAGAATAAATGAGAAAACCATACCAGCTGAGGGAATCGAGGCATGGACTGTAAAACACTTTACAACACTAGCTTACTTTTACTTACACTATTGTTTGACAAAAGGTTATCCCATTAAGTTGCAAATTTCCCTTTCGGCTTGCGGCTTCCCTTCTGCGCCCACCGTTGCTTCCTTGCAACCCAGGGGCAGAATCACTGGATTGCAACAAGGCATCCGAAGATCCAAGCAGTAAAATGAAGCAAGAAAATGTAATCACTGTTAGAGATGAGTTCGGGCTCATTTTTTGAAGCCCGAGCCCGCCCGAGCTCGAGGACTTTTCATCCGAGCCCGCCCGAGCCCGAGCAATATTATTTAAGTCGGAGCCCGAACCCGCCCGAGCCCGAAATTTCAGTTAAGATTTTTAAAAAATTAAGATTTAAAAACAATTCAACTACTTCATTGATAGAATACAATAAATTTTGCCGTTTGTGCAAATTAAAGACAAATAGAGTTGCAAACTCCGAATGCACTTTCTAATTTTTTGTATCCGTCCTTTATCAAAAAATGTCGGATCTCATGACTAATTAAGGAATATAAACCGCCGTTCTAAAATACCCAAAGAGCTTCACGCACCTTCTAGGCGCCCGTGCCGCTATTTTTATTTGTTTATTTATTTATTTTTCTTTTATAAGTACTTTTATTTTCCTCATGAATCACTTTTCAAAATCTATTTCAAGCAGTATGTTCAATAAAGGAGAAATTTTTCATGAGCCCGAGCCCGCCCGAGACCGAACACAATTGTGAATTACTGAGCCCGAGCCCGGTTCGGGCCCGGGCTCGGGCTCGGGCTTTCGGGCTCGGGCTGAGCCCGTCTCATCTCTAATCACTGTGGCGACAGTAATGCTTTAGAAGAATGCACTGTTTTTAGCCAAGATTCGGAGAGTGTGGCGTGCTTTTTGTACTGTTTTACTTTAACAAAAACAAGTTTTTGTTAACATTTGAACTGTTCATTGATTATGCTCATGTGAGCTCCGCATGGTCTTTATGGTAACTCTGTCGGGAAATGTTAATAACGAGTGAACTGAAATTAATACACAAATACTATTGTTTTAAAAGTTTACCTTTTGGATGGAACGTGTATGAACTGCTTATGGAGAAGAAGAGGGTATTATGGAATACCATATAGATTTCTTACTACAAATTTGCAGGTTTTTGAAAATCCTCAAAATCATTATCAGTACATACTATAACTAATTGTAATGTATGAAATGTCACCTGTAAAGAAAAACACTACTGATTTTGTTGCTATGGAAAAAATTATTTAAAAAAAGGCTACAAATGGAGTATAATATGGAATAGTCTCGGTAATATGGAATAGGTAATTTAAACCGTTGAAAAGCTAACTGTACTTCATAAAAGTTATTTTTAACTATGAATCACATTTTTAAGACTATGTTCAAGTCATTTCTTCTTCGAGTCTATTTAAATAAGTCTCAGATATAATCTTACTCTGCTCCGGTACGATCAAGATAAGCCCACAGAGTGAAGCATTGAATCCAAATTTCGTCACATTGATCTTTGAAGAATGTTCCGTTACACTAGATACATTCTGTGTATTCGTTTTCCTGTTCTTTAGTGGATGGCATGAAATCCATTACACTATTACCTAGTATTCCATAATACCCGACGCGCCATCTAGGAAAATGAAGACTTTAAACGGATAGGCAAACTACTGCCAGCTAAAAAACAAAAAAACAGTGCAGTAAACTACAATTCTTTTAGTGTACATTACACCGGTCAACAACAACAACAAAAAAATTGTGTGTGTGTGTGGGGGGGTGTTCTGTTCTCATACTTAAATTCTGATTCTAGACATTGAAAAACACCTCAAATTTCATTTTCAGTTCTTAAAGTTCTCTTTAGTCTGATTGACGTCGATAAGTATATTTCAATTTATTGCATAAACGAAAGATGGCAGCCCTTCGATTAACCCGAAAGTAAACTGTATTATTATTTGGAACTCTGTAGTATTATTTGTAATATTATTATTTGTTTGTATTACTATTTGCTCATCTCTACTTATTATAAAAGAAGATGTCTGTGTGTCTGTGTGTCGGCGGCGTTACGGACAAACGGCTACACTTAGAAGCACCAAATTTGGTACTCTGGAAGATCTAAACATAAAGTTGTGCACCTCGAAGAGACTTTTTCAAAATTCGACCTAGAATTTTTTTTATTTTATGTTTTATGCGATTTTTGGCATTATTTCTCTCCTAATTCTAATAACGGCGTAAATTGCGCTCGCAGCAAAATGGCATTTGTATCAAAGGATAGAGGAGAAAATTTTCTTTTAAAAACAGTTGTTCTGAATACGTAGCATGATTTATCGACTTTTAGGAATTTTTTTACTAAGTATCAGATTTGACGAATTTTTCGTAAAATAATTTTAAAACTGCCGCATCTTGAATTCTATCCGTCATAACTTTTTGATATTTTGACAGAACGTGAAACATTCTTTTCTCCCTTCTTTAAAATAAAAACGAAAAAATTATGTAAATTAGGTGATTTTTTAGGAATTTTAATGTAGCCTAATGTTTAGAATTTAATAGCATCAAAGCGGAGAGTTTTCGCCATTACATTAATTGATCTTGGCACGAGATAATTTTGTTGCATTGCCACGGAAATGATTAGAAAAAAAAAAGGTTTTTTTTTCAACCTATGGAGTTTTTAAATGGGGTATCGGAATTTCAATTCGCAAGTGAGGATTTATGACGTCAAATGCTTTAAGATACGTAAAAATTTCGCCACAATTTTAACGCATTTATCCCTGCTCTTTTTTTTTTTAACACATGGAAGCGATATTTTGATTAAAACTTACTTTAGAAATAAACTGAGAATTTCATTATTATTATTATCAGTGGTATTTTAATCTGTTGCTTATTTAAAAATTGAAATATTTTAACGCAGCTGAAAATGTTATTCATTTCAAAAGCTACAAAGTTTGTTTTAAAGTGGGATATATTAAAAATTTTCTAGTTACTTTTTTTATTTTTCGCATTTAATTATGTCGCAAGCATATATGTTTCTTAACATATGCATGTTGCGAGTATAGTTTTATTTTAACGTTGGATTACGTTCCTCTATAGTGTCCTATTCTTATATAAAGCAAAAAAGTTTTCAACGTCGTTGTAAATTTTAATATGATACCGTTTGAAAGCTACTGAGCGAAATATCAAATTAACTCCCTCAACCAACCGAGGTATCTTTTACGACAGTTAAACAGTGACGTCATAAATTTAAAAAAATGCGTGAAATTTGCAAACTCTGCAACTGCGTTTTGTCACAACACGAAGGTAAATGTATAGGAGGGGACACTTCTCTTGGAAAGTTGGATAACGCTGTTGTTGCAAACAGATGACGCTACGCACACTGGGTAACTGCGCATCTCCTGCTTCTGCGCATCCAGGTTGTTTATATTTCCATCGAGGCGAAGTAAATGGAGATATGTTGAATGAGCGGAACTTCAAAAAAATATGAAATACATAGTCTTATGAACTTGATATATAATATATACTGTCTTCAGGTGTTTTAATTACCTAATTGTCTTAGAATACTATTTCGTAATTAATATAGGCAATCATTTCGAAGCGAAGTAATATTATGTATGTAATGTAGTGTTATTATTTTGCCCAAAAGCTATATTTTAAGAAATAGTAGTAAATTTAGAAGAATGTTGTATGTGTGAAGGCAATATTTAAAAAGTGTTAATTTATAATGACGATCACATTTAAAAAAGCAGTATTTACATTTATTTCATGCTGCGACACAAATTTTAACACAGCTATAAATTGCCGATAAAAAACTCATGTTAAAATGTTAAATTCGTGTTACATTAAGAACTCGCACCATTTTCTAATGTAAATATATACCGCGGCAGACGAAAACTTCTTTTCTGTGAGCCACGATATACACACTCGTTCACAAATATAAACTCAATATTTTAATAATCTTAAGATAGAACATTTTTTTATCTTTTTTTATTCATTTGTTACTAAGGCAACCATGTAAGCAAAAGCGAAAGAAATATTTTAAATTTAGAGCTCGAGTTAATAATCTCGTTCACATGCTAGGTCGGAAAATTAAAAACAAGTAAAATTAGTTATTAATCAGCACGGGAAATACTTTATTCTTCTGCCGCTAGGATCGCTGCACGTCACTAGATTTCCAATGTTTACATAATTGAAACTTATTTGGGGTACCAAAAGTTTAACATTACAGCTATGGAGAGTGTCCACTCCTATAGTATATCCCCGTGGTCACAATTAAAGCGATTCTAAATAGCTCCTCGAGATTACACAGTTTGATGTTTTTCAGGAGACAGAACCATGGAGGATTTATAAGATATCGCTTAATTGGATATATGGATGGCACCGCTTGGATATTTTCCACCACGTTGAGATGAAATGTTTTGCGGTGCTAAATACGCAAATCTTACAAAACTATGCACAAATTAAACATATAGAGAGAGCTTCCTTAATGCCAACCTTTATATGAAATGATAATTGTTTATGCGAATGCTTAAATTGCAAAGAATCGCCATAGAATAAAAAGATCCCATTGGTGCCAAATGATCTAAGCTGTTTCTTTTAATCGAGCCTTGAAGAAGGAGAAGCGAAGCTAGATAGTATTGATATATGTAATAGGTAGCACTAGTAGATTTGTAAGGATGATATGAATAAATCACAATATACCCCGTTAATAAATATTTTATGAAATTAAAAGTGTTCCGTTTATCCTTTTTCAAGGGTTGTTTCACAACCAATTGAACGATAAGTAATTCTAATTTGTGTTGATATATCCCGCAGTAATTTTAACAAAGGAGATTACTTGAACTTTTTTAAAAATAAATTCTGTTTTCCACATGCTGATATGATTTTAGTAAAATATTCGCTTCTTCCCGTATGAAGAGCGGTTGCGCAGCTATTTTAAAATAAACGGTTGTCCACTTCATGTAGTGTCTGAGGTATTTAATGCTACAACTTGAACCTAAAAAACAGTTTAATGGTGAAATAACACATTTTGAAAGTCAGGAGTTCTCTTCAAACCGCTGAGCTTTTTCCCTTTTCTGATCGCGAATGACACTGACAGTTTTTTGAGTCATTATATTGCAATGATGCCAGGTTAGTACTCATGACGCAAACTTTACATCAAGAGTCAAATAATTTTGTTTTTATTTTAGATTTCACATCACTCGAATTAATTGGGATTACACATGTTAGGAAAATTTTCATTTACTACCGTGCGAAGAACGGGCACTCAGCTAGTAACTAGAATATAATGATTCTTTGTTTGTTTTGTTCTCAAAATTACGTTTTCAGTTAGGGTAAAACAGACGAAAAAATTAATTTGAAATAGGATTTTTCGAGAAAAGAAAGGGTATTAAGTGCTTAAAAAACTGGTACCGCACAAAACATTGTTGACGCATCTAACAAAAAGTGAGCAAAAGAAACACTAATCTTACAAAAAAGACTTTTTATATTTTCTTAAGAAAACGAAAGAAAAATAAGCTTAATTTTAAATTAAGTGAAAATGGGCAATGCTTTTTTTTCCTTTTAAAATAATTTTTCCGAATTTTCCTGGTACCACACATAAGACAAAGACATTATAAAACACTATTTCAGCGTTTCAGTGTAGAAATCCTGTGTTTAATTTCAAATTGATTGCTTCTTATGTAAGTGAATTTATTTTAATTAATGTGAAAAACTGAAGGATTATTTTATTACAGTGAATAAAAAAGTTTGTAATTTAAAGAATAAAAATGATTTTAGAAAAATATATTTATTTTCATTTTGAAGGTTTTTTTTTCTGGTAAGAATGTGCAATTAAAATAACTTTACAAAGTATTTACTTTGCTTAAAAGAGTTTATTTTTCTTGAGCATCTCTCAGTAACTGTTCTGTGAATTTATTGAAAAATTCCTCATTCCTCAGTTCCTAAATTCAACGAAATTTTTTGATAAAGAAGTTGACTAATAGAAGGATCTTATAATACTTCATCCAATTTCACACTAAACAGAAGCGAGTGCATTGATATCGCATTCCGAGATATTAGATCTAATGTTTAAGACTCAAAATTTTGACCCCAGGTTTTAAGCAAAAATGATAGACATGACAAAATATAAGTTAAAAATCTTTATTTAAAGCTATTTGAACACTATTTAATACATTTCAAGTCACACTATTGCAAAAATCTAACTGCTATGGTTCAACAGGCTATATATGGGTGAGAGTGATTCAGTACAATCGACATGGCTTGGCTCCAGACATCGCCAGTGAAGAAAGCTTAGTACAGTTATAGAGTCAAAAGTAACGTTTGATGGAAGAAAAGTCAAATCAGAGGTAAAAAAAATAGTGATAACAAATCAGTTGGAAAATGTCACATTTCGGCAAGAGAGTCATAGCCGGTAGAAAATAAAGTCACATTCGGGGGGAAAAGTCGTGTCCGGTGAAAATTCATATGGATTGTTCTTACAAATCCGGCGGCACATTACACTTATCAAAATATTCAGTTGTAATTTCCATGGCCATGTTATTCCAAATGCTTACAGCAGCGGCAAAAGGCAAATCCAAAAATTGTGTGACGTAAGGCGCTAGTACTTGCGCATCCGTGAACTGCTGCTGATTGGCTCCATAGAGATCCGGCCACCACAGGTGTTGAAAAGTTTGAATTCGAAGACGGAACCAGTACTTGGCAAATTTTGTTTCGTAGAAGGGGATTCCGTCTCTAACTTTCATTTCATCCAAAATGATCTTCGCATATTCCATGCAGAGATGCATACGACTGAAAAAAAAAAGAAAGTAAAAGTCGGTAAGATTAAAAAAATTTATCGAAAATCAGAATTGTCAGAATGAGGTTTAACCCTTTGAGGCGCAACCCTTTCCCAATGCTGAAAAAAGGGCAGCCGTTGCCATCGCTCGACTTGAGGACCAGCAAGAGGGCGGACCATCGAAACGTTCATCGCGTGCCACAGATCTAGAGACCCTTCTTTGACGGCAGCTGTCTGTGCCGCACAGCCAGCTGTCGTCAAAGAAGGGTCTCTAGATCTGTGGCACGCGATGAACGTTTCGATCGTCCGCCGTCTTGCTGGTAGTTAAGTCGAGCGATGGCAACGGCTGCCCTTTTTTCAGCATTGGGCAATGTTGGGCTCTATCCAGCCGTTCTCGCATTCTTCCATTTTTCAGCAGATGTCAATGCTGTTAAAAATAATCGTCACAATTTTTTTACGGGAAAGGACGTGCTAAAAAGTAAAGGATTCTCGTGGAGCTAGGTCACCCGCAACTATTTTTATAGAAATCAAATCTATTCTTCGTGACTGGAAACAGTCAAAACGTCAGAGTTGGGTGTTCCCAGAGCGGGAACACTGCGAGTTAAAGGGGTAAGCATGATATGCATGATCTTTTCAGACTTTTAAAGAAAGAAAATTTTAGTGTGAATGCTGTTATCTTTTGGCAAAGATGCAAATCGCTGTAATTTTTTCCTCGAAAAACTCCGCTTTGTGTGCAGATGAATTGAGTTTGGTAAGTCCAGTATAGTATTGGCCGACCCTATCCGAGTGGACAAGACACTGATTCTTGCAGACGGTCGGAAGAGTGAAGATCCAATATTCTGGTCTACCTAACTGATGGTATGTACTTTTGGGCAGTTTTATCCATTTGTAATTTGAATTTGCGTTACATCCCCTTAAAAAGTCAAACAAGTTATCTCCTCTTTTAGGTAGATAAACCTCGCATAGCTTTGTCCCAACCACAAAATGAAAAGCAACCAGTGTCTTAGTCGTAGCGTATTGTAGTGTTGTGACACATAACCAGAGTTCGAACCCCCCTGGAAAAGGTTTCCTCAGCCTTTTCTTCCTCTAGTCGGTTGATAAAGTTATGACATCTTTTGCTTCAAATTCTAAACACTAGAAGTCTGGCGTAATGTTAATTATCAGACCGAAGCATTTGCTTCGGTTTAACTTAACCCTTTGAGGCGCAACCCTTTCCCAATCGCGCCCTTTGACGCCCCAACCCTTTGACGCAGCTGGCTGTGCTCGCGCACAGCCAGCTGCGTCAAAAAAGGGTCTCTAGATCTGTGGCACGCGATGAACGTTTCGATCGTCCGCCATCTTGCTGGTCGTTAAGTCGAGCGATGGCAACGGCTGCCCTTTTTCCAGCATTGGGCAATCTATCCAGCTGTTCTCGCGTTCTTCCATTTTTCGGCAGATGTCAGTGCTGTTAAAAATAATCGTGACCATTTTTTACGGGAAATGACGTGCTAAAAAGTAAAGAATTCTCGTGGAGCTATGCCACCCGCAACTATTTTTATAGAAATACAATCTATTCTTCGTGACTGGCAACAGTCAAAACGTTAGAGTTGGGTGTTCCCAGACCGGGATCACTGCGCCTTAAAGGGTTAAACCAGACGGAGGTTATAGACGTCAGTAAAAGAAAAACGAAACATTAACACGAATATACAAGACTTAAGTGATTACCTAAAGAATAATGTTTATGAAATCCTGGCGTTCTTACCTTTCTATATGATCTCTTTCTGCATCAGAATATACACTTATTAAATCCTTTTCATCATCCTTTTCGCCATTTTTCCAGCAGCACCTGAAAGACAAACAGATTTATTAAAGTTTTCCTACATTTTCAAAAAATAATGTTGGATAAAAAGAATAATAACCAATACTGCAGCAGCTTCTCTTACCTTCAATTTTGATAAGGCAAACTATTCTGCAGTATGCAAGATAATATGAAGTTTATTGTAAAAATCACTTAAAGAAAATACCTTATCCATTTTAAGGACAAAAATTTTGAAAAGCAAAATGTAATATAAATCATGTTTTAATGTAAATTCCGCTTCAGAAATAGTTTTTTTTTTAGCAATTCCAGTTACAAAATTGATTTAAACATTCATATATTAAGTGTTAGTATTCCCAGGATGCATAGCTATCTTCAGAGAACATTGCTGAACGTTCTGTAAGTAAAAGGTCTTAGAGCATGTTGTATTGTACCAGGTATATCAATTGCGCACGAATAAAAGCATGCTTACATGAATACATGCGTCCAAAGACGATTAAATGAATCAAATTGAATAAAATTTATGGAATGATTCAACTATTAAAGAAAACACGCTTTACATTAGAATTTCTGAATGAGATTTCTACAGACATACTTACAGGAAAACTCTTTTTAGAGCTTTTAGAAACTTCATTGTTTCTGCAGATTGAAATTGAAACGCATATAAATTCACACAAAATCAAAATACGAGTGAAAATACAAAATAAATCGTGAAAGTAACTCAGTAACGATACTTAAGTCGCAGTTTCGTTAAGAATTAAAACATAGTATTGTTATAATAGTTACTTCCATAACAATAAAAATGTATAATAAACTTATCAAAATTCTGCAATATTTATTTTATCATTGTTGTAAGTAGAGATCTTTTGTTATTTCGTCTATAACAATGATTTAATTTCATGTAATTGATTGATTTGAACCAAGTATGATATATATTGTTTAAGGTACTTTTCTCTTTTTCCAAAACGTATTCAGGTCATCTAAATTCACAATGCATTTCTAAAAACTAGTGTCATTATAAAGGTGCCAAGTCCCCTTTCAGTAGTCTATCAGTAGAGTAAAGCGATATTTTTAAATAAAAACTTGGGACCCTAAAAATCTGGGGACCTCGGGCAAAAGTCCTAATCGCCCATCTGGTAATAAGGTCCTGAACGTTGGCTCTGTTTAAATATAACTTATTATTTCAGTCAGTGGCGGATGAAGAATTTTAATTTTTTGGGGGTGAGCGGGGATATTTAATTTTAAAAAAGCCTTATTTGAAACAAAATATACAATAAATAAGGGTTGTTTAAAAAAACTGTTTTTTTTTTCAGAAAAATCCCAACCCACTGGGTTTTTTCAGGGGTTTTAGAGGTTTTTTTCAGAGGAAGGGATGGGGTTTCAGAATATTTGAAAAAAAAAATCATATTACTAAATACAACTTAAAGCACCTAATTGATTACAAAAATCAATAATAAATAAAAACAGTTAAATTAATAGTAATAACTAATTACAATTATTAATCATACATGAAAAACCGTATAAATCCATAACAATTACAACCCCAATCATGGTTTGCTCTCACATAAATTGACTACTAGTAATAATTTTAACAGTGATATTCTGGTGCTTAATTAGAACTTTTAAACTAATGATTTCTTATGGTTAAAAAAATCCTTATTTCTTTTAATTCAGATAGGCATAAAAAAATTTCTCTAGAAAGTTTTTATTCCTATGTGACGTCTTTTTGATATTTTTTCCTCAGGTAGTGGTGGTGTGGGAGGAGCGAGCTGTTCACAAACTTTACAAGTGGTATACTGACATTAAGAGATGCATTATCTATGTAATTAAATTTGAAATTTTGAAAAAAAAACCATTTATTCTTTTTAAAGTGAGCTTTTTTGAAAAAAAACCCTCCCGGGTTTTTTCGGGTTGGGCAAAATCATAACAACCCTGCAATAAAGCGAACTGTTACTCTCAACCACAGAGCCCGACTAAGGCATTTGGAGGCCCTAGGCCTAGTACTTTTGTGGGGCCCCTGTGGGTTCATTTCTTGTTGGTCATACCAGGCCTGATTTCCGTCTATGCATTCGGGTCAAGCGCCCGGGCCCCAAACAATAAGGGGGCCCCCAAATTATCCTTCAAGTTTAAAATTTTGATTTTAATTTAAAATAAGAGACAGAGAAACTAATTTTATGAAAAATAATTGTATTAATGGTTACTATTTCATAGCCCTCTGGCATTATATCCATACTTTTTTTGCTAAACGGTATAGCTTCAGGCAATCATTGAGCTCAAACTTATCATTTAAGTGTGGCCAGTAGCGGATTCAGGGGAGGGGCTAGGGGGCTTTAGCCCCCCCCCCCAAAAGAGATTGCTAAAGGGTAACATTCTGCTTCATTATGCATTTTGAATATGTAAAGTGATCTTTTTTAATCACTTAGCCCCTCCCAAAAGTCTTTACATTGGTTCAGACTAAAATTTTGCTTTACTGTATATTTTGTTTGGGTGAAATAAGCTTTTTCAAAATTTAGCCCCTCCGAAAAGAGAATTTCTGGATCCGCCACTGAGTGTGGCCTATGGAGTGATACATGCTGATCGCGAGGAAACCCTAGAGCTGATTTTCAATCGGAACTGATAAAAGAAAATAATTTCCTAAATGGAGTAGTGAAGATCTATTCCACTATAAATAAATGTTCTGATATGGACATTAGGACAATAAATACAAAAATAGTGTGGGTCACTAGTGGTAGTCTCTGGGTCATACCACTTATAATCATAAGATACCAGTATTTCTTGGAATTTTCATATATAAAGGAGGGTGGTACATCAGCTTCAAACTCTCTCCTGTATGAAAAGTTTTAACAAAGTTCTTAAAGTTCTCAAATTTTTAGCTTTTAATGTAGAAGTTATCGTTCAGAATCAAATGACGTCATGTCATTGAATACTTCATGGTGGAATTCTAGGGGGGTCTTAACATGAAGTTTGTTTTATCCCTGAATATAATGTAAACAAACCCTTTTGCTCAGCGGCATGTCAAAGTGCATCTCTTTATCTATTTTCATTACTGTTACAATTTTGCGCACAAGTCATTTCATTTAGGAATAGAACTTAAACTATTTTACTAATTTTGGGGCCTCCTAAAGCTTGGGGGCCCTAGGCCGTGGCCTAGTACGAACATAAAAGAAATACGAAAAAGATTCACTTTTAGACATTCACTTTTAGTAGGGATGGACGCGAGACGAAAAATTGGCGTCTCGCGTCTCGCAAAACAGCCGAAAAGCTTGTCTCGTCTCGCAAAAATCCCTATATCATAATGTTAAAAATGTTTGTCTCGTCTCGCAAAAAATCTGTAAATCTCTGTCTCGTCTCGCGTCCATCCCTAACTTTTAGACATTCATTTCTTATTATTTTACATTTATATGTTATTGTTTATCACAAATCTTGAATAAAAAAGACTTTTATATCCAGCAAAAACTTTTCTGATCCTAATTTAGAGTGGAATTATAAAAAAAAAATATATATATATAAATGAGTGATTTTTGCTAAAAAATTGAAAAATTGCATTAATTTCTACAAAAGCAAACTTTCATTTAAAAAAAAAAGTTATTTTCCCTAGTTTTGGCGTAGGAGAAACTAAAATTTAACATGTAGAAGTCAGACCCCCAAAATCGTGTTGACCAGTGTTATACATAACATCAATGTTCAAGTCACGTGGATACTAGTAGGTTAAAATGCTTGAAAACGTATGAGCAAAAACTCTTGAAAATCACAAAACACACTTTTTTTCAGTGAGATTGGCAACAACAAGAGGTCAACTCTCACTGCATTGCGACACGGGAATCTTTCTTGAGTAGTTCATGTTATTCCCATGTGACAACAGCACCTAACAGAGCCGAAACCTCGGTATTCCATATTTCCCGACTATTCCTTTAACCCTTTAACGCGCAGTGTTCCCGCTCTGGGAACACCTAACTCTGACGTTTTGACTGTTGCCAGTCACGAAGAATAGATCTGATTTCTATAAAAAATAGTTGCGGGTGACAGAGCTCCACGAGAATCCTTTACTTTTGGGCACGTCCTTTCCCGTCAAAAAAGGGTCACGATTCTTTTTAACAGCACTGACATCTGCTGTAAAATGGAAGAATGCGAGAACAGCTGGATAGATGGCCCAATGCTGAAAAAAGGGCAGCCGTTGCTATCCCTCGACTTAACTACCAGCAAGAGGGCGGACGATAGAAACGTTCATCGCGTGCCACAGACCGAGAGACCCTTTCTTTGACGACAGCTGGCTGTGCCGCACAGCATTATATATTGGTATAATAGTATTTCAGATGCATTCATTGCTAGACAGATTATTTTTCTCTGATTTTTCATAATTCGGTGACGAGAGGGTTAACCCTTTGAGTCGCAGCCCTTTCCCAATGCTGAAAAAAGGGCAGCCGTTGCCGTCGCTCGACTATCGTCCGCCCAGCAAGAGGGCGGACGATAGGTACGTTCATCGCGTGCACACAAATCGAGAGACCCTTTCTTTGACGACAGCTGGCTGTGCCGCACAGCCAGCTGTCGTCAAAAAAAAGGTCTCTCGATCTGTAGCACGCGATGAACGTTTCGATCGTCCGCCATCTTGCTGGTAGTTGAGTTGAGCGATGGCAACGGCTGCCCTTTTTCAGCATTGGGAAAGGGTATCGCCCTCAAAGGCTTAATACCCTCCTCTCCTCTAGATATTCTTTCAGGAGAATTTACGATCTCTCAGACGAGAATTTAAACCGTTATTTTAAAGCTATTTAAAGCTTTATTCCGTGGAAAAGGAAGCTTGGCGGAAGAGAGAAGTCGTATACAAGAGCTGGCTAAATTGAGGAAGTTTGAACGTTATTCTTACTTTGCTTAACCTTCACTGCTTTCCTAAACTCCGGCATATTCCGCTGAAAAAAATTTCTTTTTTACAAAATACTCCTTGGGAAAATGCGTGCTTCTGTTTTCAAAATGTACTTTAAAAATTGACATTTTCAGAAATTTCGTAAAATGGATTTGCTCGTATAAAAACAGTTGATGTGGATTACGATAAAATACACACAAAATCCAAAATATCCATAGAATGTGTCAGAAATTGTACTTTATGCAAGAAAATAGAAAATCAAAATTTGCGATGAAGTTTTTGATTTTTATGCTTCAGAAAAATGTGTTTCACGTTTTTTTTTTCTTAAAAATTATACTTTTCTGCAGTAGTTATATAACTTTTTTATATCTGATGTTATTGTTGTCACTTTCCATTTGTATTGACTTTAGTAGTCTGGATTTTTTTAAATAAAACCGCGTATAAGTAATTGAAACTACTGTGATGTACTGATACAATTTATAATTAATAAACGAAACATCTTTAGTATGAGCAGGGATTGACCAAAATTGTAAAATCTTAAGTGCAAGCAAATAGTTGTTGGAGCCGCATATAAAAGGCGGCAAAAAAGTTCATAAAAACTTTAAAAATTCATTAAAAGAATAAAAAATGACACAAAATTGCGGTTGCACAAATAGGTTAAGAGGATGATGGGATATTTTTGAATGACAAGAAAGTTTGTAGTTCAAAATGTTACCGATAGGCGGTGTTGACGTGCACAATGGGAACCAAGTTATCAATAGGAAAAAATCCGAAATCTCTCTTATCTTATCCATGCAAACCGCAAATTTGTATCGTTATTTGTTCTTTTTTAATGAATTTTTAAACTTTGATGCCCCTAGGATGCATCAAATGCTCCTGAAAACTTCAAAAATTCATTAAAAAAGGAACAAAGCATGATGAAAAAGGAACAAATCATGATGAAAAAAGAACAAATCATGATCGTTGTTTGTCTCAATAATAAAATTGTAGCTTAAATAGAAAAGATTACAGAGATTTCTTATCTTTTTTCTTTTTTCTTTAAAATGGAAACTTGGTTTCCATTGTACATGCCCGCGCCCCCTATTGGTAAAATTTGCAACTACAAACTTTCTTGTCACTAAAAAAAATCCCATCATCATCTGAACTTATTTTTGTTCTTTTTAAATGGTTTTTATAAAAGTCTTTACGCACTTTTTGGTCACCCTTTATATTGAATTATATTGATGAAAAAACATACCAGTGGCTTAGGAATACTTTTTAATTGCCTGAGCGACTGGGTGCCCAGGTTTCGCCCAACCCTGAGTACGAGCGTCGCGACTTGTGGGATCTCAGACACACGCTTCATTCATATTTTTGTCCCACTAATCTAATTTTTAACCCATTTATGCCTAGCGTCCCTTTTTTGGGACGGCATTTTCGCTATTAGTCGAAAACGTTATTTATTTTTCCTAGCCTTTATTCATGAGTATTGAGCCTCAACTCTACAAAATATTTTAACATGACCCAGTAGGATGTTGATATTTCGATTTTTATGCATAATGATTTTAAAAGAAATCATCCCTTGTTCAATAAGTTGACATCAGAAATTTATCTATTATTTCTGATATCAGTAAAAATCGAAGAAAGTCCCAAAAATATCCAGGCACAAATGGGTTAATAAACATAGGAAAAAGGGACCTTTAGAATATCTAATTTTTTGAAGAATGTTATCTTGGATTATTTGTGTCCTGATTATTACGCAGCTTTTCCATTGTATTAATTTCAATGATAACTAATATTTTATTTTTGAAAAACTTAATAATACTAATGCTTGACTACCGATTAGATAAAAACGTAAACATCCTGTTTAGAGGCTGAAACGGGCCCGTCCATTTGTTGTTGGGGGTGCCAGTCAGATGTGCACTGGCCGAATTACTCGAAATGATTTATTCTTAGATAGTCCAGGGATTTTATTCTCTAGGAATACTATGTTTACAAATACAACCACAAATTTCAGAAGGATATTATCAAATCAATTGAACTAAAAATAAGAATTCAATTATAAACGAAACACGAGCATTCACTCCACACACTTTCTCCCCTCCTGGGGCGATTCATTTGGATTCATTTTTATTGGCAGCTTGCTAATTTTCCATGCTAAACGTAGTCAAGCTGTAAATGTTTATTACACCTTTCTGCAGCACGATTTGTTTTCCTGATTTTTTGAACGTAGTTTTTCAAGCTGTAGGCTATGGTAGGGTAAAATGGTAGGTATCAAAAATATAAATAAATTGTTTTTAAATGATATTTATTTTTTAACCTGTATTTCCAGAAATTAGTTGGCGAGATTTACACCCATTAAAATGTTTATTAATTGCATTCGGAAAGATAATATTAGCTTTTATCTGCTTATTGAATTGATGCTCTTTTCATGTGTCCCCGAAAACCTTTCAAAAAACTTATAACATTCGTAAAAATTTAAGCCAGGGTTTCGGACCCGCCCACAAACCCAAAAAAACCCGGGTGGGTTTTAAAAAAAAACCCACTTAAAAAAAACTAATAAAACCCAGTCAGAAATGGTTTTTTTTGGGTTTTATTAAAAATTATCAAAATTTTTCCTTTCTTTCATTTAAATCATTTATTATTTTACATTAAATACATATAATATTACCTACGTAACTTAGTGCATTGTATTAGATAAATATAAATATGCCAGCTTAATTTTTTATAATTATTTTTTCCAACTTCAACATAAAGAATAATAACCTTTTTAAAAATAATACCCTGAGCCAATTCTATCTTCAATCTTTGTTTTAAAATGAACAGGTGTAGAATGCAGGCAGGGATAACTTAGTAATTTATCTCTTTAATAAATAAGTTGTTAAATATGAATAAAATATGTAATTATCAGTATAGTGACAAGGGAAAAAAAATCCCAGATAAGAGAATAACAGGACATGTCTCTCTCTTACAGCTTACAAGCATGCATCTCAAGAATGAATTCAGGTTCAGGAAACCATCCTGTATTGTATTAGTTGCTGCATTACTTTAGTACTGAAAAATATAAAACTAATTCATTATACATTGTTTATGTGGGATTTAATGTCCGACATATTAGTTCTAGATTTTTTTAAAGTAAAAAGGAATATACATTCAAAGCAAAAATGAATAACTATAAAGTAATTATTAAATAAATAGTAGTTCTGCAGTAAGTTGGCCTGCAAAGGGTTTACTGACTTCTATTCTAACTAGAAAGTATAACTATGACTTAAAAAACATAAAGGTAAAAAAATTAAGTTCATAAATTTCAAAAGTAATAGAAAACAGCCAATCAAAAACAACATATTTTTGTAAGTAAACAATAATATACTTTTATCTATGGTCATAAAACAAATTAGGAGCCCTTTATAAACGGCAGCAGAAAAAGATAGTCTGCATTAAAGTTGAAGTTATTTTTATATTTTAATTAATTAAACAATTATTATTTTGTAATGAAAGTTTTCTTTTACACTAAAAATATTCTTTTGAAATAAAACCATAAAATTTACATGCTAAAAGTGTTATACTATAAAAAAATCTTAATAAAACCCAATAAAAACCCAAAAATATACAATAAAACCCAATAAAACCCATCCGGTTTGGGTTTTTTAAAAAAGAAACCCGGCTTTTTTAAAACCCTGATTTAAGCAGTTCTGTTATTAATTTCAACTTAGAAAAAGATCTAAACAGCTTATTAACAAAAAGAGTAAGAATTAAAAAAATATTTTTCTTTCTATTTATGCTTTAGTGTGGTGAGTTAAAATGGATATACAAGTTGTCTGAAATTAAACGACCCTATTTTAAAGTTGTCTACAGACGAAACTATTGTTGATAAAATTATGAAATTTTGTGTAGGACATAATGACGGTATGGGAGTTTGTTTGAATGCATAAAAAATTAGCTCAAATATTCGCCTCGAGGGGGCGTTCCATCATAATTTGACGAAACAATAGTTTCGTCTGTAGACAGCTTTAAAATAAGGTCGTTTAAATTCGGATAACCTGTACACCTAGGCTTAAGGGGTCAGGTACCTTTGGGCGTTGAAAATCTCCACGAAAATTGACCATAACTGCATTTGCAATAGCTCTACAAGTAACAATACAGTAAACTTGCATTTTTTACCAGTTATTTAGAAAGCTTTTATGAACCTTTTAAAGCTCTTGGAATAGTTCTACATATTAAATTAAATTTTGTATAATTAAAAGTATTCGAGCTCATTTTTTCATCACAAAAACTTAAAAATTTCAATACATGAAGAAAAATATCCTTAAATTAAAATGACGAAAAAGAATTTTGTTGGGATGCATGTAACGTTATAATTTTTGCATTTATTTGCATAATTATGCAAATGATAGTTATAAAAATTGCAATTATGCTTTTTTTAGAGGAAAGAAGAATCCCAGCAAAATTATTTTTAGTCATTTTAATAATAAACTATTTTTCTATGTCTACAACTTTTTTTAAGTTACTGAGACACATATATTTTATGAAATGCTGCGCGCAAGACTGTAAATAAGAGAAAAATAAGCTCGAATATTTTTGGTTATACAAAATTTAATGTAATATGTAGAACTATTCCAAGAGCTTTAAAAGATTCATAAAAGCTTTCTAAATAACTGGTAAAAATTGGAAGTTTACAGAATTGTTACTTGTAGTGCTATGGCAAGTGCAGTTATGGTCAATTTTCGTGGAGATTTTCAATACTCAAAGGTACCTGACCCCTTAATGTTTTGTTTC
The DNA here is from genome assembly GCA_038373885.1 of Cheiracanthium punctorium. Classification (NCBI taxonomy): domain Eukaryota; kingdom Metazoa; phylum Arthropoda; class Arachnida; order Araneae; family Cheiracanthiidae; genus Cheiracanthium; species Cheiracanthium punctorium. The sequence continues at coordinate 826,217 of JAWZYV010019464.1, forward strand.
CAAATCTGTATGAGCCTCATATATATTGAATTATATTGATGAAAAAATAGTACTAGTCGCTTAGGGATACTTTTTTGTCGCCTGGTCGACCGGGTTCCCCGGTTTTGTCGAACCCTGAGTATCAGCGTCGCAACCTATAATTCATAGGTTGCGATATTTGTCTTGCTAATCTAATTAAGTGAACAAACAACATGATAGGTTTTTGATTTAATTAAATTAGTAAGACAAATATATTGCGAGTTCCGTCATATATTTGTCTTACTAATTTAATTAAATGAACTTTTTGACGAATGTAAATGTTGTCCACAAACATCTAAAAATGTAGGGTAATTATTAAAATATCATTTAAAGACAAGCTATTTATATTTTTGATCAAAGAGAAATACCTTTTTATTTTACTAACCTTAACCTGCAGCAATGACATGTCGGAATAAAATGTTTATCTAGAACCTAAAACTAGCAGTTGAAGACATAATATTTTTAAATTTGAATAATTTGCAATATCATGATAGGAAATAAGTAAAAACTGATTATTATTATTATTATTTATTTCTTTTAAAATCTATTACACTTTTTTCACCATTTTTATTAAAAAACAGCTTTTTATAATAAGTTTAATATTTTTGCATTTAAAATTAATAAAGCTATATAAAATCTTTTCAGATGTGAAGGGATGAATGCGTTGCATGAAGTAACAAAAAAAAAAAAATGTTGCAAGTTAAACACTATTAAAAGCAGAAAACAGCCAATGAATAGAAATGCATTCTTTCATCCCTATTTTAACCCACCTTACCCTATTCATTTTTTTTTGTTTTTTGTTGTTGTTTCAGGAGCAAATATCCTTATTTGAAAACTGCCTGGAGTGTGATGTTAGGTCTTTGCTCTGCGTTCCCGTCCCTAAGCCAAACGATGAGAAAGTGTCCATAATCGTCTGCCTCGTCAACAAAGAAAAGTAAGAAGAAAGATAATGTTATATTTAGGACATTAAGGAGACATTGAAGTACTAGTTATGGAATATTTATTTCTTGTTTGTACACAATATTTTTGTTTACATGGATGCTAGCCTCAAACACAGACAAATACAGGGCGTCCGAAAGGTCCTTGGCACATTTCAAAAATTAACAGAAAAGCAACAAATTGTTGTTTGAATGTGCGGTTCGCACAGTAATGCTTCACAGAATCAAGAATTTATTTTTTCCAAATTACTTCCAAAATGAGTTCATAGATGGCGCTGCATCTCCAGTTCTCAGCAATGAGAGCCAATAGGGATTTTTCGTGAGTTTCAAACAGCTTTGACGCTGAGGAAATATTCATTCTTGCTATGGTGACTGAGAAATCGCATTGCGTAGGTTGGTATTTCGAATCAAAATCCATAACTGCAGTTCAGGGAAAGTTTCGTAACATGTTTAAGAAAAACACTCCGAGTCGAAACAGCATTTTGTCCTGGCATGAAATGATTTTAGAGAATGGAAGCGTTTTCGATAGGGACAGAAGTGGTCGGTCACGAAGATCGGATGAGAATGTATAAGACATGGGCATGGATGACTTGAGTATAGGGGATGAACTTGAGTACCATTTAGATGCGGTTTGAGCAACGAAAGGGGCACACATAGAACTCTGGTAACGAGCGGTATTGCTTTCTGCTTAATAAAATGATTATACACCTCACATTACGTTTGTTTTTCTTACTGTGACGGTACAACGCCACCTATGAACACAATTTGGAAGTAACTTTTTTTACAATGCCAAAAAATATTGGCTAACCTGAGAAGTATTATTGTGCAAACCGCATATTCATATGCCAATTTTTGCTTTTCTATGAATTTTTTAAATGTTTCAAGGACTTACTGCCTTGAATACTTACTGCCTTTGTGCGGTGCTGCATCTACACTTACGTGTACTTGTTAAAAACATCACAGACAATTCATGCAAAATGCATCTCTTTCAGAACAATTTCAATGGACAGAAATGGCTTAAAATGTGAAACACATGGTAAATGAGTAAAAAACTTCGTAAGATAACCCGCATAAAAAAGATATTTAGCAAAATCGATCGTTTCGGGTGGCGCAAAAGCTCCACCTTTCTTCTGTTGCTAAGAAACGTCAACCATATACAGGCACAAAGTTAGGACTGAAAGTAGAAAACATCAGCAAAGTTGCCATTACGAAGAAGGAAAAGGTCAGGAACCAGAAAGTAAAAGATGAAAGGGACGAAGGAGGAAATGGCAAAAAAGAGGAATAATAAGTTACAAATAAATTAAATAAATAAAATAAAATAGTAAAGTGGACAAAAATATAGGAAAAATAAAATGCAACTAATAATAAATAAGTAAAAAACATGAATAGAACAATAAAAGAAGAACAAGGACATACATAATACTTCAATTGTTACTGTAAATGTTCTACACATACGACACACTGTCTTAAATCACATGCAAAATTTTCACCGGGTACAGTGGGACGATATATATTTTCCCTAATTCAAATGCTCGAGAAATAGAAAAGTATGCCATACTTTAGTTAATCTGTATTGCAACACTATGGAAATTAATAACTGTCACAGGTTATTTTACAGAGGTGTCCGAATACAGTCCCTTACAGGGGTCCGAAAGGTCCACATTTTATTTTACAGGGTGTCCGAAAGGTCCTTGGCACATTTCAAAAATTAACAGAAAAGCAAGAAATTGTTGTATGGATGTGCGGTTTCCACAGCAATGCTTCACAGAATCAAGAATTTATTTTTCCATCTTAAAACAAATGACTTCCAAAATGTGTTCATAGATGGCGCTGCATCTCCAGTTCTCAGCAATGAGAGCCAATAGGGATTTTTCGTGAGTTTCAAACAGCTTTGACGCTGAGGAAATATTCATTCTTGCTATGGTGACTGAGAACCCCTTTATTTTGTACGGAAGGTGGAGACATTTTTGCTCCTACTATCACTGTTGGAAAAATCAAGCAGCTTTTACTTTTATTGGATTTGAGCAGTAAACTATTGTCGAATGATAAATATTATTGCATTAATTTAAAGCTTAAACTTTTTAATTGCATACATCTAATGTTCTTTATTCTATTGATAAATTTTGTACAGCATTGAGTTCGAATTTAAAATTACACCCGCCAAAAAAAGTATTCGAGCAAGAGATAAATTTCCTACGTTGGTTTCGTATATTAAAAATTATTTATCATAGAATATGAATTAGGCTATGTATATGTATGACTTTCCATATTTCTGTCAGGTTGTGCGTTTTGCAAAAACTCAATTATTATTCGCAAATCTAAAATAGGAAATTTCTCTCTTGCTCGAATACTTTTTTTGGAGGGTGTACTTCTTGGAGGGTACAGTGGAGCACGCTGATTAGATGCAGTGGGACAGTGCCTACTGTATCTAAACCTATGGCTTTTGGAGGGACAGGAATATAAATGGCACATTATCATTTCCAGTCAATTTCAGATCATCTTACATAATGAATGAATTTTTGAAAACATCTTATTATCCTTTACTGTTTAATTTTTACTTCATTATTTTTAATTCACGAAGGGTTATCTTGCAATTCCTAAATGTGTTTCAATTATAATTACTATTTTTAAGTCTTTTCATTTTAAAAACTATTTCCATATATTCTGTGTTAACTACATCTCAACTTGCATTTAGTTATAATAATAATAATGCGTTGTTGTAATGTAGCTGGATTTGTATGTGCCTTGCTCATTGTCCCACTCTACCCCAAATCTACCCCACTCTACCCCATTGTGCCCGTTTGCAAAAAAAAAAAAAAAAAGGGACAGTTTGAAAAACTTTCGAAAATTGATTTTTAAAATGTATTTAAAATCAAAAATACGCCCCCCCCACGCCTAAAAAAAAGAATTATAATGAAAGTTAAAAGTTTTCAAAATATTGTTATGTCTTTATTAGTTTTAATAATGGTATTATATGGTTTTAATTTTAATTTAAAGGGAAGAAACTGTTATACAACGAGTGAAAACTGTCACAGTGTGCCCCCCCCCCTCTCCCTTACTACGTGCAATCTTATGCAATACACTCAACAAAAATAGATCATCTAAAGAAACCGAAATAGGAGTCATAATAAAAGTTAAAAATAGAATTTGCGTCACAATCTACTTTCACATTTATGTACCAGACAACAGAAATCAGGTGCGTGTTACTGGTATCCTTAAAAAAAAACAAAAAAACAAAAACCCATAAAACTTTGACTTTTATTTCCACCTGCCGTCAAACAGGATAATTTTTTTTCACGTCACTCCACACCTATCGCATTATTTCAAGACACACGTGAGCTGGGGAGAAGCTGTTGAAAGGAACTTTCACGAACAGATGACGTCAAGATCTCGTGACGTCAAACCATTTCTTTTTTTAAGTACAAGGGTCCGAGTAAAGTAGCAGAGTAGCTTCACATGTATCGAATAAAAGGTTCGTTTATTAAACTAGTAATAACGTTGTAGGCCGTAAAGGCTACAGAAAAAGAAAGAACATGTGTTTGCTGTAATAGCTCTGTGTCATATTTTACTTAGCCCATTCGTGCCTGGATATTTTTGCGACTTTCTTCGATTTTCGCTAACACCAGAAGTAATTGATAAATTTCTGATGTCAACTTTTTGAACAAGGGATGATTTCATTTAAAATCGTTATGTATAAAAATTGAAATGTCAACATCCTACTTGCCATATTAAAATATTTTGTGGAATTGAGGTTCCATACTCGCGAATAAAGGCTAGGAAAAATAAATAACGTTTTCGAATGATAGCGATATTGCCGTCCCAAAAAAGGGACGCTAGGCATAAATGGGTTAAATTAAATCTTGCAGTTACTTATTATTTCTTGCTTTCACCTACAGCAACATACGGAGCTGTTAAAAAGTAAAAAAATAGCTTAACTAGAATAGTAAAAAAAAAAATGAAACGAAACTTTAACCCTTTAACGCGCAGTGTTACCGCTCTGGGAACACCCAACTCCGACGTTTTGACTGTTGCCAGTCACGAAGAATAGATTGGATTTCTATAAAAATAGTTGCAGGTGACACAGCTCCACGAGAATCCTTTGCTTTTTAGCACGTCATTTCCCGTAAAAAAATTGTCACGATTCTTTTTAATAGCACTGACATCTGCTGAAAAATGGAAGAATGCGAAAACAGCTGGATAGATTGCCCAATGCTGAAAAAAAAGGCAGCCGTTGCCATCACTCGACTTAACGACCAGCAAGGTGGCGGACGATCGAAACGTTCATCGCGTGCCACAGATCTAGAGACTGTTTTTTGACGACAGCTGGCTGTGTGCCCTTTTTTTCAGCATTGGGATAGGGTTGCGCCTCAAAGGGTTAAAACAGTTCTATTATAAAGCCATTTGAGATGCGCAATTAAAATATCTGTAAAGTATTATGTTTAATGAACATACGGTATAAAAACATGTATCCAGGTTTCTATCCATAAACCACATGTCATGATTTTTCAGTACACAGTGAAATGCAACTTTTTTAATGTACCGGGTGATCCAAAAGTCAGGACAAGCTTTAAAATTCATTAAAAAAAGAGAAAATAATGATAGAAAATTGTGGTTTGCACAAACAGGTTTAGGGTATGATGGGCTTTTTTTAAATGACAAGAATGTTTATAATTCCAAATGTTACCGGTAGGTGGCTGTGACATGCACAATGGGAACCAAATTTCCAATTAAAAAAAAATCGAAATCTCTGTAATGCTTTCTATGCAAACTGCAATTTTTTTTTATCATTATTTGTTCTTTTTTAATGAATTTTTAAACTTTGGTGCACCCAAGATGCAATTTGTTCTTTTTTAATGAATTTTTGAACTTTTCACTAGCTTTTGATGCATCTTGGGCGCACCAAAGTTTAAAAATTCATTAAAAAAGAACAAATCATGATACAAAATTGCAGTTTGCGTAGAAAGCATTACAGAGATTTGAGATTTTTTTAAAATTGGAAATTAGGTTCCCATTGTGCATGCCAGCGCCACCTACCGGTAACATTTGGAACTACAAACTTTCTTGTCATTAAAAAAAATCCCATCATACCCTAAACCTATTTATGCAAATCGCAATTTTCTATCACTATTTGCTCTTTTTTAATGAATTTTTAAAGTTTGTCCTGACTTTTTGGATCACCTGGTATATAACATACATAAACACCGAATGTACCAAAAGACAGTTCAAATTTTAAAAATTCATTACAGAAGAACAAATAAAAATGTGTAGCTTACACGAAACTGATTAGAGGAAGACCTTTATTTATTTTTGTGACCAAAATTTTGGACGAATAAAGACCAAGTACGTCTTTTTTCGAGCAGCAGTACATTATTACTACCAGTTATGTAAAGCACTAGTTATTTGGCGATTTTCATCTAGGTCCCTCTAAATCTTTTTTAAAAAGTTCTGTGCTTCAATCAGAACCTGAACGGAAGAGTTGAGTCGAAACATCTCTTTAAAATTAATTAAAAAAAAAATTGATGGCAACAAGTATGGTGAAGTTGAAACTGAATTTTAAAATTTGTAGAAACGATTGAGATCGTATAACATTGTGTTGACAATAACCTTGGTTCAAAGTACTCCAGAAAATGAATAAGAAAAATAAAAAAATATTCAGCCTTCAGCTGAAATTAGTTTCCCCTCCGCTAAAGAGGTTTTTTGACAGAACCTTTTAATTTGTATTGGCAGCCATGTACAGGATGTATTTGCATGTAAATCAAACGGGGAGAAACCAACCGTTCTTCCAGTGGTGTCAAGTATTTTAAACAATCCGGTATTTCGGGGAATTCGAAGCCATTGCTTATAGCTAATTCTGGTATTGTCAATTTAATCAAACAATCGTAACATGTTTTGCAAAATTTGCCAATATCATCGATATCTTTGTAAAAGACTAGTTTTATAAAGTCCGTTGTCGCTCCTTTGGACAGTAAAGTTGTTTTGGAATGGGTTCTTATTGACTTTTTGAACCACAGTCGATCACAACAATAGCATTGGTGGATTGGACCATCAGCAACAGCTTCGAAAAATTTCTCAGCTAATTTACGAAATTCTAGTTCTTCACACCTTACATTTAGATCAGTATCTGTTCTTGGTCTTTTCGATGGTATATCTAGACAGAGTCGTAAACGTTTTCTGTCTTGTCTTCTGGATTTGGATTCCGCTTCTTGAGCACGAAAATCTGGATCTTCCCTTTTTCTTTGCATAAATAGACGGTTAGTTTCACGATGACTTTCTTCCGGATCAGACAACTGGCGAGGACGGCCAGCGCGGCCTTGAACAACAGTCCCGGGTATATTCTTCTGATATTTAACGATGTAATACTGAACAGTAGAGCGTGAAATACCAAGCCTACGAGCTATTTCACACTGATCCCGCAAAAATGAAAATTTTAGAAATGCCACGACAGAACACCACCACTTGCTCCGAGGAGGGACAAAAGTTTGAACGCGACTCTGGAAACAAATCCAAGTTCTGAAAAATGAAATCGGAACCTCGGGAACTTGACAGCCAGTCGCAGACGCTCTGACAAAATCTTACAGTTTCCCCTTTTGTTTCATCTGACATTACTTTGAAATTTTTCAAGTATCCATTATTCCAATCATGTGTCGGATCTTTGTGTGTTTCAAATTTCCTTGAGATCTGTAAGATTTTATTTACTATCAATTATCATCCACGACTTTTTTTGTCTGCCCAAAACTATTACCCTCTTTAGCGGAGGGTAACAAGACAAACTTTACGTAGTTTATTGAAAATAATACGAACAAATACAACAATGGTTTGTAGCGTATAAAAAACCTACATGCCTTATACAGTGGAAGTAAACGTGTTAAGCGACGCAGAAAGGTGCGGCACACAGTAAGCCAACTTGGCGAGGGGCAAAAAAAAAAGAACGGTTGTCAATTAAATCACCAAATTCTAAAAATTCCACATTGACAGTTAGAGATAACACAGTAGTAATAAAATTTTAACGTTGACTTGCCAACAGGGGATGGCTATGAGAGCTTGCAATTCTTGAAATTTTATTAAAGCCCTGCGGGTTAAATACTGAGTAGAATGTAGAAACCCGCCATATGGTCACCAAGCAAAGAAAATACAAATTTTAAGGGTGAAATCCAAAGTAATTTAGAAAATGTAATTAAAACAATGTAGTGGCCAGAAATATGAAAAATTAAAAATGGAAAAGAGTTCTTAATTTAGAATAGAAAAATTGAAATCAGATCTAATAATTTAGAATAAGGAAATTAAAATCAGAAGCAATTAAAAATATTTTATGAACAGCATCATAGCAAGGAAGGAATAAAAGGCCACGGTTTAAGAGCTTTTCTCGGTTGATACTGATAAAAACACCGTTAGAAATATCCTGAATTTTTAGATTATTTTTAACTGTCTAAGGCTCTTTCACAGTAAATCGAGAAGTTTATACGAATCCGAAATTGAGATAAAAACAAAACAAAAAGCGTAAAACAATTAAAAAGATAATTTTCGTAGGTGACAGAGCAAACAAAACGACAATTTGTTAAAAGGACATGCACTTAAATTAAATCTTTTATTTTCCTACACGATTATTCAACCAATCTTCTACTTAAATAGCAGCTGTACAAGCAGCAAGAAGAATAAATGACACAACTGAGACTGTCAGCAACATTTGATAGTGCTTTGTTTTATTAATTTTTACTTTCACCTAATTAAGCGAAACAGCAAATTAGATGGCTAGTCGAGCCTTTCTGCAATAAATGTAAGAAGTTTTAAGAGACATTTGTTTTCGTTGTAAAGTGAAATGAAATGTAAACAAAATTAATTTAATTCAAGTGCAGAGTTTTTACTGCTTTATTTTATAAACGTAACTTGTGATTCTCCTTCCTTACTGATTTTTATTAATTCTTTATACGTAATATCGCTGTTTGTTTATTCCAATTCTCCTGCTAAGATTTATTTTATGTTAATTTGTTTAATTTTAATTTCTCTTGCGACAGGAAAAAAATTATTATTGCTTTCCATGTCTCCAAAATATAGAGACAAAAGGTATTATTGTGACTGGGATGAGCTCTACCTAAAGAAAAAAAAATGAAGTTTTAAAAGTATCTAATGAAAGCGCGGATTCTCTTTCACGTTTCTTTCTTTTTTTAAAACTGAAAACATAGCTTTCTGAATTTGGCAACGGAACGTGAATATGACATGCGAACAGAAAAATCTTATTTCTTTAAATTGCAGTAAAACTTTCAAAGTTTTTAGATTTGATGTGCAAAAATGTTTTTTTTCTATTGCTGTTGAATAGAGCGGAGAAGGGGTTTTCCCCTCATTTCGTATGAAAAATTAATTAATTAATTTTTTTTTTCGTATTACGAAAATATTACACACAAGAATGCAGCAGTTCACAGTAGGAAAAACGGATTCTCTTAAGAATATTTTAAAAAATAATAATAATAAAAGAAGTGAAAGTTTTTCCTGAAAGATATTTCTCTTACTTCCCTGTTTTTCAGTTTGTAAAATAAATAAATAAACCTAATTTTCTAACAGCAATAAGAATACTTTCGATAAAGAAGCAACAAAATTAAAAATTCTCTCACATACGAAAAAAAAAAAAAGAAATTAAGAGTACCAAACTCGTCATCTTCAGAAGTATTATAACAAACAGGAAATAGACTCAAATCAGTGATTAACAATCCAAGCATGAATCAGAATGCAGAAAATACATCAATTGAGAAATATAAATTTCATTTATGAAATGATTTACATGAACTTGAATGGACTGTGAGTTTTAACGTGTTTTTACAAGACAAAAAGAAACTTCAACTGTAAAAAAAGTACGAAAATTAAAATATGAGGTCAAAAAATCCTTATTAAAAATGGCATAAGCCTTGACATCAAGAAATAAAAATTTGACAAGAAAATTGCTAAAGCTAAAACTGGGGGTACTCGTTAAAAAAGTAAATCATGAACTCAAAAGAGAAAAATCCTGAAGCTAGAATTGAGGCATTAAAAAAACATAAACCATGCGACATTGTAGAAAACAGTGAGAACTATGATAAAAAGAGACAGACATAAACTATGTGTAGACAAAGAGACAGGAACTATGTGTAGACAATAAGATTTAATGCGTTTTTATAGTACACATCAACGTCTTCATCTGTAAATGAGAAAAAAAGAAAAACACTAAGGCTGAAAATGAGGCCCCTATTGAAAAAATAAATTATGAACTCAAGAGAAAAAATAAGATAACAAGAAATTCACCACTATTAAAAATAAAATCCTTAATAATGGTAGTAATAATTGCCATAATATCCTAAGATAATAATATAAACAAAGACTATTAACTCATAAAGAGATAAATAAATCTTATCTACTTATAAATTATAGTACAACGAGTCCTATGAAACATATGAGAAGTTACGTCAACAATATGTCTCCTTCTCGCATTAGAAAAAAATAAACAGAATAGTTAAAACATTACATATAGTTAAAGTGTTAGGGTGCTCCTTTTCAGACGTCTTAACTATTTATGTAAAATGCATAACTTATATTTTTATATTAAAATTCTAATAGCACCTTTTTAAATGAATAAATTCTTTTACAAGTTAATAAGAGATCTAATGTATCACTAAGAATTTCAATTTTAGCAAGGGATTAACGGAAATTTTAAGTTTTCTGAAATTTTGCATCAGTTTAATGTTTCAAAACATGAAGAAGTGAAAAGAACTTTGAATAAATTTGGAGTGTCGAAGAGAGATAGCTTTTAAATATTAACTGAATTTTTTGCTATTTCTGAAATTTTGTATAGTTAATGATTCAAGAAAGGAAGAAGTTAAAATAAATTTGAATAAATTTGGTGAGTCCAAGAGAGCTTCCTTTAAATTATTAATCGTCGTGAATCGCTTAATGATTTTCAGTCAAAATTCTCATGCATTGAATTTTTTTTTATTGCAGTAAAATATGGGATTAGTACAGTCGAGCCTGCTTAATTAAATATATTGGTTCAAGGAATATAGGAATATCCAGCTTACTTTTAAAAATTTTCAGTGTATCAGACCGTACTAATTAGTTACTGTACGGCCATTATTGACCGTAAAAATCAGTCAATGTCATCCCTGATAATGGAATATCCCAATTATTAACCCTTTAACGCGCAGTGTTCTCGCTCTGGGAACACCTAACTCCGACGTTTTGACTGTTGCCAGTCACGAAGAATAGATTGGATTTCTGTAAAAATAGTTGAGGGTGACGTAGCTCCACGAGAACGCTTTAATTCTCAGCACGTCATTTCCCGTAAAAAAATTGTCGTCACGATTATTTTGAACAGCACTGACATCTGCTGAAAAATGGAAGAATGCGAGAACAGCTGGATAGATTGCCCAACGCTGAAAAAGGGCAGCCGTTGCCATCGCTCGACTTAACGACCAGCAAGCTGTGCGGCACAGCCAGCTGTCGTCAAAAAAGGGTCTCTAGATCTGTGGCACGCGATGAACGTTTCGATCGTTTGCCATCTTGCTGGTAGTTATGTCGAGCGATGGCAACGGCTGCCCTTTTTTCAGCAGTGGGAAAGGGTTGCGCCTCAAAGGGTTAAAAGAAACTTTCGTGGAAAATTCGCTATTACATTAAGTGGGTTCGACTGAGCTATTTTTATCAATTATCTCATTAGAAAGAAATAATCATTTTTTGTAATTTGTAAACGTAAATTTTCTGAAATAATTTCGTGTTCAGTAGTTTCGGCGAAGATGACGAAATATTTGTTGCATCATCGTTCCGTAGCCTCGCTCCCATCTTACTTAGGGTTAAAGCCTTTGAAGAAGAAAGGAGGCTTCGAGAAGAGTGCCAAGTAAGTTTTATATATAAAAAAAATTCCTAATCTGTGACTGTAATATTTTAAAATCACGTTTCATATTTATGAATAGCTTTTTATGTAAAGATTGATTCATGAAAAGCAGTTTTTATGCCAAGTGTTCTAGCATCCATTAATTTGAAGCTAAAAAAAATTGTTGAATCAAAAATAATTTCGTTGATTGAACAAAATGAGCTGTTGTTACAAAAAAAAATGCATTGTATTCAACACACTATTTTATTAGTTTAGCTAAACTGTTTAGCTGATTTATCAAAAACGAGCTATGCGTTGAATCATCCAATGTTTGTTAAATTCAACAAAACCTCTTTTTCTGTGCCCCCATACCAAAAGCACATGATCGAACTAAAACAATTTACGCATTTTAAAAGCGATTTTACCATGGATGCTAGATGAATAGCAGTCAAACCTTTTGTAAATTTAGCCAAAATTAGTTAACTTCAGCTAGAATTAAATCTTGAGTAATTTTGTGTGAAAAATACCTCTTAAATGCCGTGCATCATTACAGTAAAATATAATTTATAAAACTGTAGTTATATATTTAACATATAACTATTTAAAATCGTATTGTTGCAATTTCATAAAATCTTTCATTCTAGCATCTTTTGCTTACTCTTCCACAACTCTGGTACTATAACTACCAGGTTTAATAATCCTGATCATGCAAGCACATTTTGTACCGTAGAGCTTTAAACTGCCTAACGCACTTTAGAACACTGACGATTTCACCTACAATACATGATAAAGTTTACCAAATATTGCATGGAACGCAACAACCACACTAAATCTTACTTAAAATTCTTTAATTGGGTTACTGAAAATTAAGTTTATTCTTCAATAATAGAATTAAAACAGCAGAATTTGTCATGAGCTTGCAGAGAAAGTGATCACCAGTTCAACAACAACATTCAAGAACACGATCGACAACATACATCTGCGTTTGGCGGAAGGCTTTTGAACATAAAGCTTGGACAAATTATATATACAGGGTGATTCAAATTAATGAAGACAAACTTCAGATAGGAGTAGGTTACTCAAGGATGAATCAGAATCGCATAGGAATGTTGGGTCTCAAACCTCGTGTACATGCACCAGCTAATAATATCTTTGGAAAAAAGTGTAGTAGGAGTTGTAAATTTCCCGACCGTGGTTCCTGAAGAGCTATTTGACTTTTCTCAGAAGGCATTTGATTTAAATTCATGGCTTAGAACTTTGTTTTAATTTTATGGATAAAATTGTCGAAGACAAACTCATTGTATATATTAAATACAATTTAGAATTTAGATAAAGCTTTCCACAGTGATTTTTAGCAGGGGTGCATGAAGACGGCGCTTTCTATCCCACGTTACTATGCGACTCTGATTAGTCTTTGAGTAAACTACCTCTTTCTGAAGTTTGCCAACAACAATTTGAATAATCCTGTATAAATATGTTCATACTGCCTCTATATGGAGGTTAAAAGGTATTAGCCCAAATTCGTCAGAAAATGAGTAGCTAAAACAATATTTTTTTAAAGCCAAAATTGTCTGAAAACAGCGAGAATTAAATTTCCCACATTTGACAACCCTGGATTTTACTTTCATCATTGATTACCCAGGATTACCTAGGATTGATCAGGATTTTTTACTTCAATAAAAACTTTATCTAAATTCTAAATTCTGAATTGATTTTACTTTCTTATTATCATACGTACGTTGCCATATCGTTCCTTTAAACTGTCAACATACTCTAGTAATCACGATTCTGTTAACAGAACATTAAATTTAACGATTAATAAACGAGCAGGTGAAACGCAGAGTAATATAAGTCAAACTTTTAGAAGACGAAAGTAAGGTCATTTCTGAAATTTGTACCGTCTATTTATGGCATAAATGCTGCATGTCACAAAAAATTATCAAAAGTTTTGCTGAGAAAGTTATCGACAAGTTTTTGTTGATTACTTACTTGATGAAACCTACATCACCATACAATTTCCTAATCCTTTTCAAAATCTAAGGGGCGTAAGACAAGCGAATTGTCTTACACCGTTTAGCTGTTTAATGGTTCGTATTTGAGCACTGCATAAAAGCATTTAGTTATATAATGCTAATAAAGTTTTACAAATAAGTTTTAAAACATGAATAAACAAAACCTGAAAGTTTGAAATCAAATTTATTTCTTAATATCAAAAACTGAAATTTTTTTTAAAAAAATGATTACAGATTGAAAAAAAACTCAAAATTAATTTGTTAATTAGTTAAAAAAATTAATTTGAATTTGAAAAAAATCTAGTGAATTATAAAATCATTTACTTAAACAGTGCTATAGTTTATTAAATATTTAGTTTTATACTTAAAAAAACACTCCTACTTTTAAATAATAAGAATTAGTAAACAAAACTCTCTAAAGGTTAGAAAAAAAATGTGCATTATAATATTAAAAAATTCAAAGTGCTTTTCATTACTAAGAATTCCGTGAAAACGCAATCGTGAATTGAAGTGTTTATTCTTCACAGTGAAGAGTTAATTTAACGCAGAATTCCTTCCGCAGATTTCATGTTCATTAGGTAGGTTTAAAAATTAAATTAAGAGCATAGATTCTATATATTACTTTTAAAAACCATTAAACTTCAATTTACTAAAAGAGAATCAAGCCTTAACCGTGTATCATCATCTTCATACGTCAGTTGAACTGGACAGAAAAAAATATCAGAAATGTGCATTTGAATGTAACAGATAACCTTATCTTTAACTCAGAGTTCTAAGAATTGCGTTGTAATATTTCATATTAATTTGAAGGAAATTGTCCGAAACTAAATGCAAAAGAAACAGAATAATAGAAAGAATTGCTCTTGTAAGAAAGAATTGCTCTTCTAAAAAAAATATTCTGCGAACTATTTTTGTATTGTCTATTATGCTTGTTTTGCTTCTTTATTACTCATTCATTGTTCAATGTAAATTAGATACTTTTGTAATGGCACGCAATTTTTATTTGTTTTAAATTTAAAAGTTTCTTCTTCGAACTTTTGAGAGAACGGTATAAAGTCAAACCCCGTTAGTACATCACTCTCTGGGAAAATTAAAAAGAACTTAATAGGCGGAGTGAATTCTTAAGCGGAGTTTGCATTAAATGCAAAACGAAATTACAAATGTTTATGCAATAAGTATGCCTATAATTGACTTAGATTATAATTTATATCAATTAGTAGAATAAGAATTTAAATTAATAAAATGAATGATGAATTAACGAAATTAGATGGTACATAGTTCTTTGGTACATAGTTCATAATTTAACATAGTTAATTTAATTGTACATAGTTCATAATTTAACTGTGCAATCTCTCATATTCAATATGCCATCGTAAGTCAAAACGAAGCATAGCTTGTTGGATGAATTCCTAAAATTTGCTGATAACCCTTTAAGGCGCAGTGTTCCCGCTCTGGGAACACCCAACTCTAACGTTTTGACTGTTGCCAGTCACGAAGAATAGGTTTGATTTCTATAAAAATAGTTACGGGTGACATAGCTCCACGAGAATCCTTTACTTTTTAGCAAGTCCTTTTCCCGTAAAAAAATGGTAACGATTCTTTTTAACAGCACTGACATCTGCTGAAAAATGGAAGCATGCGAGAACAGCCGGATGGATTGCCCAATGCTGAAGAAAAGGGCAGCTGTTGCCATCGCTCGACTTAACTACCCGCAAGATGACGGACGATCGAAACGTTCATCGCGTGCCACAGATCGAGAGACCCTTTTTTGACGCAGCTGGCTGTGCCGCAGAGCCAGCTGCGTCAAAAAAGGATCTCTCGTCCCCTCGTCTCCGGGCCGCACAGAAAGGGTCTCTCGTCTCTCGATCTCAGTGGCACGCGATGAACGTTTCGATCGTCCGCCATCTTGTTAAGTCGAGCGATGGCAACGGCTGCCCTTTTTTCAGCATTGGGAAAGGGTTGCGCCTCAAAGGGATAAGGCAACAATCTTTGTCAGGAAAAATCCTGCAAGTCGTGCTGAACAAGAAATAATTTCTTTTGGTAAGAGATAACCTTGTCAAAGAAATGGCCCCGAGTTTGTATATTGCTCTCTGAAAAGTGATGTCTTAAGCGGAGAAGTTGAAGAAATAGCGACGCAATAAGCGTAGTACAATTTGTGAAAATACATTAAAAAGGTCGGGACTTCTGAAAGATGATGTAATACGCTGAGTAACGTCTTATCCAGACGATTTACTAACGAGGTTTGACTGTATTTATTTAACTGTTATGGTTAAAATTTTGTCATTCCTTAGACAGTTTCTTTCATTTCATGCAGTCCCTTCTAACAGTGGCCAAAAATTTATTCACACATCTAGGTAAGTAATGTGAAAGAAAAATGTTTTTGCTTGTAGTTCTGCTTTCATGATAAGTAGAATATATTACTTGGGATAATGCTAATTTTTTACTTTCATTTTTATAAAGTTTCCAGTTAAGTATTCCGAAGTTATATGACATTACAGTACACGAATATGTTTAATGTGTTACATCTTTCGTTAAATATTTACATTTAATTAAATTTTCTCTCCGTGTTAGTACATTATCTGTACGGAGCGGTGATAATATGTATAAGAAGAAGCAAACCGCAATCAAACGCACACTTGCTTTTGAAAAACATGTCTGGTCGGTGAAAAATGCAAAAAAAATATTTATCCATGCAGATAGTGAAGTCAAGAAAGAATGACGAAAATGAAAGTCCAGGTTGTCTTTCCTGATGAAACTACCGCAGGATATATTAACGTAAGCGTACTTATCTATCAGTAAGTTGTAAGACGTCCGTTGTAAAATAATGAGTATAACAAACATTTTTGAATTTCACGAAATATTTATTAACACCGTATATTGTGCTTTAATACATAGTAGCGTAATAAATCTTCTAATACTACCTATACTCATACAGTGGACTTTCTCTGTTTGAACACTCTTTAAAGTGAACATATCATAATTATGAATCCATTGCGACAGTCCTGGAGAAACTACTTAGACTTAACATAAGATGGATTCTCTGTATTCTGAACACCCCAGTATTATGAACAGTATTTTTTGCTGACCTTTACCTCTCTTCAATATGAGCTTGTGTTCGCAAATCGGAATTCGGGGAATTACCCCGGCATTCACTGTTAAAACAAGTAGTTAACATTTCAGCATAAAATTTAGCTGAATTAGCTGCATCCTTTCTGTGGTGAAACGTTGAACCATAATTTGGTGCTTAAACTGATCAATGAAACCAAAATCATGGTGAAACGTTACTCCACAGAAAGGATGCATATAATTTAGCTCGATTGTATGGTGAAACGTTGAACTTCTTCTAGAAATTCGAAGAAATATATACTGCATGATCATACCCAATGCAAAAACAGACTAAAATTACTCCCCTTTTCATATTTTGTACCGACTGGGTTTTCAAGTATGTAATTATGTAATTTACTCCCTTCTTTATGCAACGTACTGACTATGCGCTTCATCTTGCTTCTTGTCTTGCTCTGCATCCTACCCCTGTAGGCAGATGGCCATCTTTTTAGCTTACCATAACGCAAAAGCACTCATTAAAACACTTATAGACCGTACGATCTCAAGAAAACATCATGCCATAATCAAATATCAAACATCTATTATTTCAGAGATATTGATCAAATAATGTAGTTGTGATTGCTTTGCTTTTGCTTATATGAAAGGTAACGAACGATTTAGAATTTCGAATACTGTAATACCTCGATTTACGCGAACTCGGAGTTACTCGATTTTGGTATCTTGATGATTCGTCTGCTGTGTACATCCAAAATAACTTTGGTTTACGATTTTAATAATATAATTTGTTACAGATATGCTTTATCTAGGATTTTATTAATCAATTTTTCTAAATGAATGCTTTCTTTAGTCGCCCGCCTCAATTAAAAATAATTTGTACGTACATAGTTGCATGGAAAATTATACACCGATTTACGTGAATTCGACGTGTGTGGTTATCGCTGGGTCCCACCTATCGCTAAAGTTCATGGTATTACTGTACTCACAATAAAGATTTTTTAAAAATGAAATAACTAATTTGAATTTTCCTGTGCTAATTTTCGAAAAAAAATATAATGATTGGAAAATTCTTTATGCAAATTGTGCTTATGTTTATTAAAATCTCACTTTCATACTTAAAAGATAAAAAAAAAAAAAAGCCTTATCTTTAGTTTTGTTCCCAGAGTGTATTCAGATAACTTAATTTATATCGGAGCGCAGCGCTATTCTAATTACATTGCGTCAATAGGAGTCAGCCATTATGCTTTCACTAATGAGTTCCCTTATTTTCTCTCCGCTGTGAATTTCGAGCTAAATTAAAGGTAAAAATAAGTTTCTTGAATGCATAAAATTGAAAAGGGGAATGAGATTCTCCCTTCCCCCCCTTTCTTCTTATAGAAGCTCTTACGTAAACAGCGCTAAATATTTATAATCAAAAAAGGTGTGTTTAGTATCTAAAATGATTAACTTATTTTAATGAAGACCGTGATACGCTAATAAAGCAGTGTCGAGTTAAATTTTTTTGCGACAACGTTCGTGTTTTACAACGAAATAGTAAATGGAAAATTGCGAATCTCCTCGACTACTGGCAGGTAGGTGAAATAGCGCCAGGCTCTCAGAGGAAAATACTCTACGCCCTTTTAATGATCAGCTACATAAGCGCGCTCGAGCGACACATAACGAGGGATTATGATACAATCAACTAACGCAAGCATGCGCACAACATAAACTCAATGATAACGACTCACAGCGCCATTTTATGGGTAAATTTCGTTTAGCTCTTTTAGAATACGTCATGATCGTGCTACATACAAGTCTTTGTGCAATGCTAAACATTGGATCATGATTACAGAAACGAAAGTAAATCATTGAGATTGAAGTCTAAACACTGTATCGTTTGAGATGCTGCAGAATATGAAGTAAATGGTTTATGGAAATATAGAAATTAAAAACGCAATCAACATATTCGAATGCCGTCGACAGATTCAGATCTTTTGTTCCATTAATTTATAGTCAATGAATATTAACACCTGACGTTTGCTACCCCACACTGCCATACATTTTCAAAGGAACTAACATCGGCACATCAAGTTAAAAATCTATGGGTTTTCACTAATCAACGCCAAAATCTAGCAACAGCAAATAATACCATCGATGTAGAATAACAAATGGATTGACTGATCAACACTGGAAAAGTGCTGCCCTTGCCATCGCATACTTTAACTACCATCAACATGGCGGTTTCACGAATCGTCAATAGCTTACAGCAGAGCCAAAGAACTTCTCTGGCACCCGATTTACCGCCATGTTGCTGGTAGTTAAATCTCGCGATGGCAATGCGATGCACTTCTGCATTGTTGAGGCCACTTGAGAAATCAATCCAGTTGTTCGCCTTAATCGATAATTGTAGCTTAGTGAACGGAAAAGTAAGCCTCAGTTTGTCAGAAGCTCTATATCGATGGTTGCCGCACATCGCACAGTGTTTCAAGAGGATCTTTCCAAAAAATCTGTAAAATCAGTTGAAAAACTGCAAAACTGTCTCCAAAAGTCGATACAGCTTTTCACTTTATAAAGATGCATTGCATTATCTCCAAATGCGATATAAGTCGCTTCATTTAGCAAGAATTATCGTAAACTGTCAATACAGCACACTTATATACTACAAAGATTGAATTTTTACTTAATGGATGAATTGATGATTTAGCAGCCTTATTGCTATTTTAAAGAAGTATTTTGTACTGTATCGAGTAAATGTTTTATAATAATATTTCAGGAATAATTTTAATGTGTAAGTATTATTAGAACTAGATTGTTTTTAATTTTAAGCTAAATACATCCTAAATTATCAACATATATATATATATATGTTACAGTTAAAACCCAAAATCAGTCAAAACCCGAATTAACTAGGGAAAACGCGTTCTAACTGAGTGCGTTAGGGAAAACCCGAATTAACTAGGCAAAACGCGTTCTGACTGACTGCGCTAGGCAAAACCTGAATTAACTAGGGAAAAGCCGATTTATTCGAGTAGCGATAGCACGTTTTCGAGGGACCCCTACAGCGGAGGCATATTTTCCAGGGCGCCCCCTAAAGTGATGGCTAGACCCACTGATTTTTTTCGGGTCTCGCAAAGAGCCAGCGTTAGTATTTTTTCGAGGGGTGCCCCCAAACGGTGGTGGCAGGACCCCTATGTTTTCCCATGTGAATTCAGGAATGTTAATGCTTTATCCACTAAAAATTGGATTTTTCTCCCCCTTCGAAAATATACTATTGCTGGCCCTTTGCGAGACCCCCAAAAAAACATTCCTGTGTCCGGCCACCGCTGTAAGGGGCCCCCTTCGAAAATATGCTAACGCTGGCCCTCTGCGAGACCCCCAAAAACATCAGTGGGTCCGGCCATCACTTCAGGGGGCCCCGTCGAAAATATGCTAACGCTGGCCCTTTGGGAGACCCAAAAAAACATCAGTGGGTCCGGCCACCACTGTGGGAGCCCCCTGGAAAATATGCTAACTCTGGACCTCTGCGAGACCCAAAGAAACATCAATGGATCCAGCCTTCGCTTTAGGGAGCCCCCTCGAAAATATACTAACGCTGGCCTTTGCGAGACCCAAAAAATATCACTGTGTCCGGCCATCACTTCATGGGGCCCCCTCGAAAATATGCTAACGCTGGCCCCTTGCGAGACCCAAAAAAACATCGATGGGTCCGGCCATCGTTTTAGGCGACCACGTCGAAAATATGCTAACGCTGTCCCTTTGCGAGACCCAAAAAAACATCAGTGGGTCCGGCACCGCTGTAGGGGCCCCCCCTGGAAAATATACTAATACTGGTCCTTTGCAAGACCCAAACTGTGTCCGGCCACCGCTGTAGGGGGCCCCTCTGGAAAATATGCTAACGCTGCCCTCTGCGAGACCCAAAAAAACATCCGTGTGTCCGGCCATCACTTCAGGGGGCCCTCTCAAAAATATGCTAACGTTGGCCCTTTGCGAGACCCAAAAAAACATCAGTGGGTCTGGCCACCACTGTAGAGCCCCCTGGAAAATATGCTAACTCTGGACCCCTGCGAGACCCAAAGAAACATCAATGGTTCCAGCCATCGCTTAAGGGGTCCCCCTCGAAAATATGCTAACGCTGGCCCTCTGCAAAACCCCCAAAAACATCAGTGGGTCCGGCCATCACTTCAGGGGGCCCCCTGGAAAATATGCATCCGCTGTAGGGGCCCCTCGAAACCGTGCTACCGCTACTCGAATAAAACGGGTTTTCCCTAGTTAATTCCGGTTTTGTCTAGCGCTGTCAGTCAGAACGCGTTTTGACTAGTTAATTCGGGTTTTCCCTAACGCATTCAGTTAGAACCCGTTTTCCCTAGTTAATTCGGGTTTTGACTGATTTCGGGTTTTAACTGTAACATATACAGCCCGCACTATTATATACAAAATATATTGAATTTTCATTTTAACGGATGCTGATGATTTGACAGTCTTTAAGGCTATCTAAAGACATATTTAGTGCTGAATTGTGTAAATGTTTGTCATCAGTATTTGAGAAATAGTTTTATTGTGCTAGTGTTATTAGTAATAGAGTAGGGAAAGGGTGTGCAAAATGGGATACTTAAGGCTTTTATGGCGAAAAACTCTGCGACAAATAGAAAAAAATTTAAAGAAGTAATATTCATTTCAGTTTTACAATCTTAGTTGTTATTCAACAAACAGTATACTGAAACTTGAAATACACTGCGTATTTTGAGATCTGTATCTCAATCATTCGAAAGTTGCAAACTATCCCGTTTCACCCTAATGGAATAGGGCAAAATGGTATACAAACACTGTTCACATAGTACACAGTTCACATGTAAACTTATCATCATCATCCTCGTCAACACCAGTGCTCAAGTCATGAGCCCATTTCCCTACTAGCAATTTTGCTCGGGCCGTCATCGGCTGGCTGCTTGGCCGTTGATAGCCCGAGCAAAATTGCTAGGAGGGTTGTTGCATTGCACTGCCGTTGATCCTTCCCCTTGTGGTGTTCTTGCATATATATCTCTATAATACAAGCACGTAATATCTACATCATCTGGATCACCATCTGATGATGTGTCGTCTGTTGGTAAAATTGCAATGCGAAGTCTTTCAGCGTGTGAACTGTTCGATATTCGACGCTTTTGCCATTTTTACTTCCCGAACATGTACCATGTAAGGAAAGTATTGTAATCATGAAAAAATTCGAATTCGAGATTTTGGTGTTTTTACACGTTTTGAGGGCTTCTGAATCCATTTATGCTATTTTTACGAGATGCATATATGTATGTGTGTGTGTGTGTGTGTGTGTGTGTGTGTTTCATTATGGCCTATCGGGGGAAATTCTTGAAAGTGCGCTAGCGTTTAAACGGTACCTTCGATTGAGCTGAAATTGGGTATATATGTTATAAATCACCATCTTAAGACCGGTATTGATTTTGGTGTGTATAAGACTTATAGTTTTTATACAGGGCTACGACAAAAATTTCTTTTATATTATGGCATAATGGCATATGGGGAGAAATTCTTCAAAGTGCGCTAGCGTTTAAACGGTAGCTTCGACTGATCTGAAATTGGGTATATATGTTATAAATTACCATCTTAAGACTGGTATTGATTTTGGTGTGTATAAGACTTATAGTTTTTTTCTACAGGGCTACGACAAAAATTTCTTTTATATTATGGCATAATGGCATATGGGGAGAAATTCTTCAAAGTGCGCTAGCGTTTAAACGGTAGCTTCGACTGATCTGAAATTGGGTATATATGTTATAAATTACCATCTTAAGACCGGTATTGATTTTGGTGTGTATAAGACTTATAGTTTTTTTCTACAGGGCTACGACAAAAATTTCTTTTATATTGTGGCATAATGGCATATGGGGAGAAATTCTTGAAAGTGCGCAAGCGTTTAAACGGTGCATTCGATTGAGTTTCAATTTGGTATATATGTTTGAATGATTCATCAATTAAAATTTATTTAAATGCTTGGTCATGATCTTAATCGTAAGTGTTCGGAAAGTCGAGTGGAGTCACTCCAGATTTTTTCCTTTCGTAACAGGCACAGACGAGGTTTCACCTCGAGATTTCCTGTTTTGCCTTAAAAGCAAATCATTAAAAACTACTAGGCCTAACTAACAAATCGCACTGGAAGTAGTTCTAGTTTTTCATGTAAATTAGCCGAAAAAAACATCGCTTTTAGCAAGTGTAAACTGTCACGTTAGTATCTGCATTCAAACCCAGCAAAAAAAAAAAAAAAATTCTAACATTACACTGTATCCCACGTGGGAATGAAAAATACCCACGTTATGTACAACCTATGGCAATGACGTAAAGATAGCAACACTTGATAATCGAAGAAATTTTATAAAACCTTTTGCTCCCCCCCCACCTTCTCCTATTGATAATTTCAAACCTCAAAAATGTTTCGAAAATTTTGCAAGAACATATTTCTCAATTTTCAAAATACATTCATGCTTCACAGTTGCCATGTTTGTTTGTTTTTCGCCAGCATTATGATTTATACAACGGGCAAAAATGCAACATATCAGAGAAAAATGGAAGAAACAGAAGAATTAAATTTCTTCATTTTGTTTAACCCTCACAGCGTTTTGGAAATGGGCAAAAAGCGCAAAGTTGTTTTCACGTTAAAATTTTCCTGCACCTTCGAAATTGTTAAAAAATAGAGATTTGCAATTGCTAATAAAATAAGCTCCTAAATTATTTACAAGGTTTAACAGCAAAATACATTTGATGATACCTCAGCGTTAAAACTAATTTAAATTATAAATGCAGTGCAGTGAAAACTGGAATGAAATTGCCGGGAGTTTACGTCACAGTCACTTGGAGGGTTAGTAAAAGTACTTTTTTAATGTAATGAGAGAGCGGGAACTATTTGCTTTAAATGAATGAACACGAATTATGATATTCTTTGCAGCATAATGACACAGGAAAAACATATAGAGACAATGCATGGAATATGATACACTTTCAATATTTAGCACTGCAGTCCAAATTAAAAAAAAAAATATTCGATAGTATTTCAGATTTCTATTTAAAAAAATTCTTTTAAAACAATTTTTATCCAATAAAATACTTGATTGTTTGATGTCTTTAGTTTCTAAAGCTGCCCGTTAGTGTACTTGGATATTTATTTATAACTTTAAACTAACTGTTCTTTTTAATGTCGCACTAATATATATTACTCCGCAGATGACGTCACATTGTTACTACGTGAAATAATGGCGCAAGCCAGGCATCTGACGAAAGCTGAAAGGTAAAAGTTACCCTATATTCCAACATAAAATTGTTTCTTTTTTCGAAATTGTGTAACTAATTTTCTGTCGCAATATTTGGTATATATGTTTATAGATGATAGAAAAACATGTATGATCTATTTTTTAAAAACAAAAGTGACTTCAAATTATCACAGTAACGAAATATTATTCCCACTGTAAAAGAGTAGGGTTCGGTAATTTCTCGCCAAATATAAAGGACATTGTCAAGCTGGATACGGCTTAGGAATTTATTTTTTAGTGCCAAGCATGGCAATAAATCGCCATAAGGGACTAAAATTGGCAACTTTAGGCGGCTTCTGTCAACCCTGTACATGTTAGGGTTTACTGCTTATTTTAATAATATACAGTGAAACCTCCTGTAAGGGACACCTCCGATTAAGGAACAGTTTTGTTGGTCCCAGTCTCTTTGAATAGTTAACTTAACGTATTTACCTCTGAATAAAGGACATGGTAAAAAAGTTTAAAAAATAAAATATAAATTTCAAAGGTAAGTTTCTGATAAGTAAAACACAGTTTTGCGGCAGTAGAACAATGAAATGAAAAGTAAAGGATAAACCCCAATTAAAATTTTCATACTTTCAGTAGAGTAACAGAAATGCAGAACATTTTGTATTAAATAAATAGGCCAAGCAAAAGTGAAATTCACATTTGCTCTTCTCTCTAAAGGGGTCACTATGTGCCGTGTGAATATATGTGCGACCATAAAAAGCCATTTAGTACATTAAAAATTGACCTCAGGCCCAGCTTTTGTAAAAGTTCTCAGGTATGAGAAATTACTGGAAAATTTGAATGGTAAAACTTCTTTTCAACTTCTGCTGGAGGGATTAACCCTTTAATCTATTTCTTTTGAAAACTGTTTATCAGTACAGCAGATAAAAGGGGATGAATACACTTTAAAAATAAAACAAAACAGAAAGGCAGTTAAGCAGAAGTTGAAAAGCTTAGCTTGCCAGATTAAAGTAAGAAATTTAGTACGCAAAAACCAAGTCATGCACTGAAGCAACTTCAAATTTAATGTCAAACCTAGCTTCACTAAGATTACTGTGGCTATGCTACTTATTTGTGCATTTATTTAAAGTACAACCTAGATTTCCAATTAAGTGACATTTTTATAATATGTACCGTCTGAATAAAAGACACCCCCCTATTTAAAGGACGGAACGTCTGGTCCCGTGGGTGTCCCTTATTGAGAGGTACTAACTGTATTTTCCCCTCCATTCTAGATGCTCCCTGTTTCTCCTGGACAAAGACAGAAACGAACTGGTGGCTAAGGTCTTCGACGGGCATGTTGCAGACGATGGAACAGAGGTATAAAAACTATTTTCGAAAAACTTGTTTTTAACGTAATGAGTTTTGTAGTTAAAACATGAAAAAAAAGCATAAACAAATTCTTATAAATATGGAGTGTTTTGCGAATGCTTAACCGGGATTTTCCACATCGTTTGTTAATGTTTTTTTTTATTTAACTTTTCAACCACCAGGGAAGGAAAATCATCCGATGGCTGTGTGGATAAGACACCGAACACAATAGATGATTAAAGGATGAGTATCCAGAGTTTCTGCCTACCACGCGGCTAGCGGGCTAACGATCTCGAGTTTTGGGTTCTTTTCTCTAGATATAACGTGAATACACGTTGGTACTACTTGAAATAGTTCTCCGCCCGAGGCATCCTTACACTGCAAAAAAAGTTGTCAAATTTACAGAAAAAAACTGTCAGCCAGGACGCCAGTTTATTTCCGTTTTTTTTTTTTTTTACAGAAGTCTTCCATCTATTTTACAGATTCTCAGTTTATTTTACAGAAATCTTTCGTATAAGGAAGAAAAATACGGAAGATTTCTGTAAAACATAACGAAATAAACTGGCGTCCTGGCTGGCAGTTTTTCTCTGTCAGTTTAACAGACTTTTTTTGCAGTACCTAGGCAAAACCCCTTAGTTTGTCTTCGTACAAAACACACGCACAAAAATTCCAACAATGTACGCAAACCATATTAAATTATACAGGGTGTTTCATAACTCTTTGTAAAATATGTAACGGATCACTGCAAAATATAAAGTTTGTTAAACTGACAGAAAAAAAAAAACTGTCAGCCAGGACGCCAGTTTATTTCCGTATATTTTACAGAAGTCTTCCATATTTTTTTCCGTATACGGAAAATTTCTGTAAAATAAATCGAGAATCTGTAAAATTTATGGGAGACTTCTGTAGAAAAAACGGAAATAAACTGGTGTCCTGGCTGACAGTTTTTTTCCTGTCAATTTGACAGGGTTTTTTTTTTTGCAGTGATTATAGGACACATCTAAAGAACAAATTTAGTCGTCCAAAGCATCGTTGCAACGCAAACTGTGAATCGAGAGTGAACTTCAGTTTGCTTTCTTATTTTGTTGTAAATAAACTGAAATTTATTAAATAGTCAGGAAACAAAATAGTTAATACTGATTAAGCTTATCTAATCCAGCCCCACAGTGGTTCACCACTTGAGTTACGACAGTGCTTTGTACGACAAAAATTGTCCTTTAGATGTGTTCTGTCAGCCCTTAACTTTTTTTTAATCAAGAGTTATCAAATACACTATAAGTGAGATTAAAATGTTGTAAAAAAATGCCGTCTGTTATGAAAGAAGACTTCAGGATAGTACCAAAAGCAGTTTTATTATTTACCTTTCAGCCTTAGTTATGCCGTTGGCTTTAGTATTATTTTTATTGCTTTATTATTATTATTATTCACGTCTTAACTTCTATCCCCGACAAAAAATTTTCTCGAAGTAAAAGCTCTACTCCGAAAAATTAACGGAAAAACATACAGCAAAATTTCCATATTTCCTCGGAAAGTTCGCTAATGCAATGCTAATTTATGTAAATAAAAGAAGAATAAAGACGAAAAGAAATTGAGATGTTTAGTCTCGCAGACGTAGGCTTGAGAGGAAGTAGCACCCATTTTATTAAAAATTTGATGTTTAATACACGCACAAAAAAAAAAAAATCGATAAAATTTACATTTTTGTAAGGCTTAAAGACCCATTTTGTTTTCGTTATAAGCAATAAAAATATTTTTCAATATGAAACGGGAAAGATTATTCTTGCAATTTTGGATTCTGCGAGGAAAAATGCTTTTAGCATATCTGAAGGATACATAGAAGTGTACTTTATCTGTTGTCAAAATAAGAAGTGTTTTTATTATTCAGCTTATTATACAGGGTGCAAGAGAATTGCTGGGGACACTTTGTAAAATTAAATGAAAAATTCTAAGCACAGTGTGACGTAGCGCCACAGTGGTAGCGTGATTCTCTGAGGCTTACTTAAAATAATAAGTTTTATTTACAAAAATATTTAAAGTTTTTATGTACAGGCACATGATGAAACATTACGGGAGTACCAAGCCCGGAGCAGTTCATACGGAGAACTTGCCTCCTCTCTCCCTAAAGTCATCTCTCTCCCCCCTTCCAAAACGTCTCACTCCCCATCCATCGGGGGTCAGCTCTCTTGACCCCAGGGGGAGAAGGAGCTTTCTCTCGGACGATGTGGGTCGATGACCGCACTACGCTACAACAGCATTAAAATGTAATTGCTAACTAATTGCATATATAATAAAATTGATAGCTTCTAATATGAGATCCTTTAGTGGCTCGTACAACATGTAAACCAGATTTCCCAATATTTTTAACCCTTAGACCCCTTGTAAGATTTTTTTTAATACCTAAAAGAACCACCATACATGAAGTTGAAGGATAGTTTAATAATAATTTAAAAAAAAAAAAAAAAAAAACGCTACTTCCGTATTATTCCTGCGGTCATTTCCGCCAAACTATTTTTTCGTCAATTGTGCTGGAAACTGTTGCCAATCGTATTCGAAACCATTAATAATTTCATGCGGTCGGCATGTATCTTGGCGAAAAATCGCTCGTCTTGGCGGACCGCCGGGATAATACGTATAAGTACCACAAAAACTACATTTTATTTCTTTTACAGACTTAAATGTAATTGTAACATTTACAGTGTGTCCGCTAAAGTCCGTTGTCATCCCAATCATTTCTGAATGGTAAGAGCTAACAGTCATAAAAGTGCGGTCTAAGTAAAAAAGTAACTCTGACATGGAAAACTAGGGGGGTTAACGCTTACAGTACCACCTGGTTGGCTAAATGTGGAGTTAGCATCTTTATCTTAAAAACGGTTCGAGATACGGGAATAAAAATGAATTACAAAGTTGTTCAGCATCACTGCAAAGTATCTTTTTGTCAAAGCAAAGTGTCAAAGCAAGTGTCAAAGCAAATTTCTACAACGTGTCACTAGTCATATTGTACAACTTACAGCAAAAATTATCGACCAACCTTGGCTTTAGATACGTGAATGACACAGCAAATGCAAATCTGTGTTTAATTTTTAAATAGTAAAACGGATATTGTTTATTTATCAATTCCTTAAAAATTAAATATAAAATTTTAAAACAGAAAAATTTATCATCGACCCCCAAATAGACTAGTTCTGTAGTATCACTAGTCATATTGTACAACTTCCAGCAAAAATTGCAGACCAGCCTCGGCTTTAGATACGTGAATTACACAGCAAATGCAAATCTGTGTTCTATTTGTAAATAGTTAGTTTCAAACTAAGTAAACTGAGCACGGATCAAGTTTATCTAGTTTGTTGAGAAGATTAACTTGATGCATTTTGTTGTCGTTATGAAATGACGTCCGTTGTTATGAAAAGCATTTTACGTTTGCTCAAGCAGCAAATATTATTTTATCGAGGAGGAAATTCATGCACATGCTAGAAACTGAGACGAAGGTACAGAATTTTTCAACGGTAATCCTTTTCTTGTATTTTTCGTTTTAGTAAATTCAAACATTCATATTTTTAGTAACAGTTATTAGTGAAATTTGAACTCACTCGCTAAATACTTTTTAAAAATGCAAGTGTAGGTTGAAATTTCTAAATTTTTATCTGTGCACTTCAATTATGGCCATTCTTTCTTTTAAAATCCTGTGGATTTTATATTGAGTATGTACTAAAAACTGTCATCGACCAAAATAACAACTGACGCGAATTGTAAGAAAACACATCTCCTAGGTGACGAAACTAAATAAACTGAAGTTGTTCTTAAAGGCAAAAGAAACTGATAGCACTAAACAAATCGCATTCCAGTTTTCTTACGAAAACTCGTGCAACGAGTTTGTCGTTTACGAATGCAGCCAATGGTATCTACTGTTTTACTTTATTGTGGGACGTAAAGGAAGCATTGTAATTACGAAAAATTTCGATGTTCGGAGTTCGATCATTCCTGAATTCACTTGACCTCGACAAAGTTTCTGTGTGAAGTCTATGCGTACTTGTGTATGTTATATACACCTGCAAAAGGAAACCCAAAAATCTTTCAGTACATCAATGTCTCCCAGTTAAAAGTGTTTATCAAAGAAAAGAAAAATTAAGGCATGTAGGTATGTGTGATAAGTTTGCATGGAAGTATTTAGCAAAGATTTTCAGCTGCAGAAAATGATGATTTTGTCGCACTATAGAATAGTTGTAGCAGTCGGATGCTGGTTATTTGATTATGGGGGTGCCTACCCTACTAGCAATTTTGCTCGGACAGTCATCGGCTGGCTACGTGGCCGTTGGTAGCCCGAGCAAAATTGCTAGTAGGGTAGTAAGCCGGCAAACGTTACTCACTATGAGCGATCTACTAATTTTGAACCGATTTCAAATGAGACTTAAATCGGTTGGTTTAATCGGTAAAATTTATTTATCGAGAATTTAATTAAAGAGACCTAACACCTGCATTGACACAGATGCTCAGACATATCATTTGAAGATGTAGGCCATTAGAGACACAGCAGATTTTACATGCACCAGCTCCTTTTAGCGTACACGGTCCACAGCAGACTCAGTCGAGTGAGGCGTTCACCCTCCGAAGTACTGACCAAGCCGATGCTACTTCCCTTTCGGTGTACAAATCGACCATTCTGTTGCCGAACACCAAAACCAGTATAATATAATTATTAACTTACTGCAACTTTAAACGTCCTTAAAAAACACTATAAGGAATTTTTATATGATCTATCATTGTCCTTTTATTATATTTTATGTAAAAATTCTCATTCAATTAAATATTCTTGGTAAAATAAATAAAGAATATTTCAAACGTATTGTGAAAAAAAAAATGATTATCTTCTTTTGGTTCTACGTTTAAAAAACACACTATCTTAGAATTAATGATTTTTTTTTCTTTTAAATTAGCTAGTAATCAATTTTCAAGAGAATTTAATGATGAACCTTAAAATAAATTTTACTTTCATGTGCGTATCAACGCGAAAAATCTGTTTGGAACTAGGCAATGAAATTTTAAACGAGTTTAACGAATAATTATTAAGGGTAGCTAAAAAAAGAACATGATTGTATTCTAAAGTTACTAATTGATTTTCGGAACTATAAGATAAAAGAGTTATTAAAGTTATTTTTTTTATAAACCCAGGAACAATGCCTTTTAAACTGATAAACCAAATTTGATGTATGCGTACACTTGTCATATCTTCCCTTAAGTGTTAAAAGTCTATTAAGATAAATGTATTTTAATAATCCTTTAATATCTGATCGAAAGCAAATTTACATATTTTTTAACGAGTAAATGATGCATAATTTCTTTTTTTTTAAATAAAAATTAAATAATTTTTAAGCTTGAGAGCATTGAAAAATTACTTTCCTATGGGGTTAGTTTCCATGTCCTCCTGATCGGAATGATACATCTGGGGGTATATATACAGGCCCAGGTCTCTCATTGCTCTCAAATATGGAATCTTATTGAAACTTTGAGATCCCGATTCTCGGGAGAGGAGGGGGGAATGTTCTCCACCCACTATTTAATACCTACTACTACATAAACGGCTAACACTTCCTGTCTCTTGTACAGAATTAATGGCGTCATAACCATTGTTCTGGTCATTTATAATATATACCTATGAGGTTGGATAGTTCACTTGACTTCCTGTTTTCCAATTTCCTGTTCCTCCAAATGAGTAACATTCTACGGACAATAATAACTATTTCAGAAATGCAAAGGTCAGTCTAAAAATTAGTTACAATGATTGAGAAAACAAAGCAGAACAATTGTTTACAATTACTTGCGAAATCTTTTGCAAGTAATTATTTACAATTACTTGCAAAATCTACCGTCCAACGTAATTATCTCCGTTATTGAAATATATATCAACTAGCTGCCCACCGCCTTACTGTTCTTTATATTCAGTGCAGTACTGTCTAAATTTCTGGACATTTCAACGAAAATCATGAATCTTCTTTTTAACAGTATTTGCCATTAAATTTATTTAATTGAGGTTTGTTACACATTTTGGGTGTCATCCTAAAAGACGATGTTGAAACAGAAAATAGCTAAAATGTGCTTTAACCCAATGCATAGAGATATTTTTTTAGATGGGCGATTAATACGTCAAGTATTATAGATTCGATTTTTCAAAGCTGTGAAAGAGTCCAAAAGATCTTCAGCATAATTCTTAAGTTGAGGCTTTTTCACTTCGACATCCATTTGGTATGTCTTCAACTGAAATATCATCTTTGCTAAGTCTGAAACTTGGAAGTCACTAGGTGGAAATTCTGGACTCTAAGGAGTTGAATTCCAGGCATGCGGTCTCGATACGATTTGTATTTTCACCGTACATTTTATGTAACTGCCGTTAACTTTCAGTGCAGCTACATCTTTTCGTACATATGAGAAGGGAAATAGAATGCGTGCAGTCATCACGTATTCTAATTAATTTAGAATACGTGCTGACTGCACGTGTTTCCAGTTTGGAAATCCACTTGCAGCTGCCGGGTCATGCATAGGACTGATTATCAGACAAACTGTAAAATTTCTGGGTTAAAGACGTTACGTCATTAGATGCAGACAAGTGTGCAAGTGTTGCGCCGAAATTTTATCAAAACAGCTTTATTTCAATTAAAAATTTTCATGAAGCAGTGAAAGTAACTTTTTAACTGACCTGCATATTACTTTTTTCTTTAGAAGAAAATTTATAAGAGCTTGTTGTAAACAGGAGATAGCTCCATCGTACGGAAATTTGGAATTACATGTACAATCTTGGAGTAGAAGAAAATCTTTTTTGCTTGGTACCAGAAAGATGTGGCACCAATCGTTAGTTCTGGTCCTACTCAAGAGTTGACGGTGCTCTCGTTAGTTTGCGCTGAATCCTCAAATGTTTTTTACAGTTTTCCGGAAACTTGCGTAGTTGGAGCTACCTCCTTTTTTGCAGCAAATTCCTCACATATAAAATGATTTTGCAGAGTTTTTCAAGGGGTAAAATTAGATATTTAGACATATGAAGTCAAAAACAATGTTGTGCTGGAAGATTTATTTTTGCACTTTCTTTTTTCCAGCAAACATCCCTTGAAGTTAGAATACCAGCAAACCAAGGGATAGCTGGCCATGTCGCAACATCAGGTAAGAGCTTCCTCCTCTAAAACTCCAAAACGTTTTAACGCTTTGAAGCTCAACCATTTTCACATCCATATAGATGAACGACTGGATATACTGCCCAACGTTGAAAAATTGTAGCCGTTGCCATCGCTCGATTTAACTACCAGCAAAATGGAAATTCGATCGATCGCCAAGCTAAAAATGAAGCAGGTAGTAGACAAGAACTGGGCCCCTCTTGAAATCTTAATTTTTCTCAATTGAATGTCATTTCTTAATGATAAATTCTTCCGCTTCAAACTTGATCCTGAAATATTAATTATTGTTAATTGAATGTGAACAATCAAATCATTTTTGTGATAGATTCTACCATTTAAACCGTTTATGGGTCCTTTCTGAGCTTTTTTCCTACTTGCTTGCTTTCACCACTGTTATTTGTTTTAAAATTACGATTCATTTAAAAGAGTAATGGCTCGGCCGTCCTGCATTTGAAATTTATTGCTATCATTAAGTAAATACAGTGGAACCATCTTAATGGAATATTGGTTAAAGGAATATCCCGCTTATTCTAACAAATTTTTAATGTACCAAACCGTAATAATTTGTCAATGTTATTCCGGATAATGAAATATCCCGCTTATTGGAATAACTTTTGGTTGCAGATTGGCTGTTACATTAAGCGGGCTTTACTGTATTATGTAAATACAAGCGTCTGGTATTGGATCAATATTACGAGCTGATATTGCTTTACTACTAGACATAAATGCCAGAAATGTGAGAATGACTAAACAAAAAAAAAAAAAAAAAAAAAAAAACAGCAAATTTTGCACACATCTCGAAATTTATAAACAAGTACGTTCCATGATTTTGATACCATTCTCACTGATTTCAGGAGAGCTCTTGAATATTCATGATGCCTATTCGGAGCCTTTATTTTACAGAAAAATGGACGAAACGACTGGCTTTAAAACAAGGTAAAAGCTTTTGGATAGCCATTATGCTTCTAAATGAAATAATGCTGTACAAACGCATATATTTCTTTTTAAAAATAAGATTATCATTATGATCACTGCACATTTGTAATTTTTTTTTTTGTTTCCAGAAATATTCTTTGCTTTCCCATCAAAGATGATAAAGGTGAGATTAAGTTTCATATCATATTCGTTTTTTTAATTACAAGATGTCTCATTAACCGTACACTGTACTAGGGAATGCAATCCCACACTGTTTTTCGTTTCGCGGGATTGCGTCTATTGTTGCGTCTACTGCTATTTCCAACCCCTCCCCCCCTCCCCCCAATAAAATATTTTCCATGCATAGAACTAGATGCAGTAGATGTATGTTTTCCAATACCTAAGGAATGCAATCCCGCACTGTTTTTCGTTTCGCGGGATTGTGTCTATTGTTGCGTCCACTACCATTCCCCAAATAACATATTTTCCATGAATATAATTAGATGCAGTAGATGCATGTCTTCCAATATTTAGTGAATGCAATCCCGCACTGTTTTTCGTTTCGCGGGATTGTGTCTATTGTTGCGTCCACTACCATTCCCCAAATAACATATTTTCCATGAATATAATTAGATGCAGTAGATGCATGTCTTCCAATATTTAGTGAATGCAATCCCGCACTGTTTTTCGTTTCGCGGGATTGTGTCTATTGTTGCGTCCACTACTATCCCCCCCCCACATACACACATAAAGTATTTTCTATGTACAGAATTAGATGCAGTAGATGTATGTCTTCCAATACCTAGAAAATAATATCCCACACTGTTTTTCGTTTAGCGGGATTGCGTCTATTGTTGGGTCAACTACTATTTACCCCCCCAATTGAAATATTTTACATATACGGAATTAGACACAGTAGATGTATGTCTTCCAGTATCTAGGGAATGCAATACCGCACTGTTTTTCGTTTTGCAGGATTTCGAGATTGAGATTCGTTGATCCCACGGGATTGACATTTCATTCAAATAAATATTAATTTTAATAGAGGAAAGTAAAGAAAAGAAAGATTGTAAGCACTATCAAGTTTAATACTTTATCTTATTTGATGATTAATACAATACCTTACATAAATATGAAAATTATAGTCAGGATGCAGTCTAGCATTCCCTGCATTTTACACTTCATGGAATTGAACCCCTGACCTTATTATATCCAATCCAAGATTATTATTAGGTGTACCTGAAACTAATGTCTTAAAAAAATAATAAAGTTTCAAAAAGCATGGAATTACAGTTAAGCTGTGCCTAAGCATAGGACTTACAATTGTTAAATTTTAAAGCAATAATTTTTTAGATATTTTTTTTTCTTTCAAGAAAAATGACCACCATCCTCCTACTTTCTAGTCTCAACTCTTTGGAGAATTATACTCAAAATGTTCTGAAATTGATTTTCGGGTATTCTTGAGTATTGTATCAGGTTGTAACGAAAGTTTTCCGCCGGATTTGCTTTGAGTTAGCTCACGCGGTACCCAGCTATTGACCTTATATGTCAAGTTTGTGCGATACTTAGCGCGACTAATGGACATGGCACTAAAGTCTAACTCTTTTAACTAGCTCTCGTGGATGAATATTTTATCTTCTTCCACAAATTCTCGTAGGCGGGTCTCATCAGCATCAGTAGGCCGGCCAGAGCGCTCTGCTTCTTTAATATCCTAGTCCTCGTTTTTGAACTTTCGGTACCAAATCTTCACAGTGTCATAGGATACAACAGTAGTACCTTAAGCTGTACACATGATTCAGTGGCATTCTGTAGCTGACTTTTTGCGACAGAAATGAGAGTCAATGATGGATCCATCTGGTAGCGTGGTAGTTCCATTTTAGACACCTTATACTTAATCATAACTATATTGTTTTACAGATTTCACAACACAGTGCTCTGAAACAAGTCTTTTTCTTTCAAATAACAAAAATCGTTTTACAAAATATTGGCAAAGACACCAACGCGAACTGCTTGTGCAGGCAATACTTGGAGTGGCGGAAAACTTTCGTTACAACCTAATATTTTACAGCAAGAATTTTATGGATAGCTCTTTTCCTTCTTGAGATCATGCAGAATATGAGAAAACAACGTAGCTCCCCCCCCCCTATCCTCCGAATTCTACGAATTTCGGAAAATACTCTCCAATTTAGTACTTAAAAAATTCACGTCAGTGATAAATTTCGTGTTATTAGCTTCAATAGTTTTGACTAAGCAAAATACTTTGTCATAAAAAAAAATGACGTTAGTTTCCGCTAAACCTAATATTATAAGCATTAAATAAATCGGAGGATATTTTTTCTAAGGGCCCGTGGTAATTTTAACTTCTCCTACAGTACGTATGAATGGGCTGTTAGAGTACGAGGTTGATAAGATTGTAAAATTAAATATAAAAGTTATGCAGCCTCAGCATATTTATTTTGCATCTGTTTTCTTATTAGTTTTCGCTTTTTAGTCACATTTCCAGCATATACTGCAGAAAATATCCATTCAAACAAAATCCTGGGAAGCATAAACATTTAATATTAATGGAAATGCCAAGAATTCTAGCATCTTTGAAATATATACTTCTATTTGTTTCATAAAGTGACATATAGTTTGCGAATGTTTGTGAATATATGAAATAATGTTCGAAATAATGTTTACGAAATTCTCATGTTCAGTGAGCGTGTAATGTTTGCCATTGCTTCACGAAAAAAAAATTTAGCACCACATAGAGAACCAATAAAAAAGGATAGATGTTCTAAATTTCAGAGCCGAATTAATAACGTACAGTTCGATGAAAGATTAAAAAATTTATGAATAATTATCGAAAACAAATTTTTTTAAGAGACAGGAGCAAAAATCTCACACATTTTCATCGGTTTAGAATAGATAATTTAGATACTAAATATCTGTAACACACGGTCCTCATAGCAGTAATTTGGTGCAATGTTTCCATTGCAAATTGATATACTTGACAGGAAAGAAAAGCTAATATAGACAAAAGTGCCATTTAGAGCTACAAATACGTCCTTCCTTAACCCATTAACGCCCAGCGATCTGTTTTTAGACCGACGTGAAGTTTGTAAGCCACTCAAATATTCAAGCATTAGGTTATTTTCCTAGTTTACTTTCTTGAATAAAAAATCTGATTTCCATAAAATACTCAGCGATAACAAGTTTAAATGAGAATATTTCCCTGTCTTATTCACATTTTTAGAAAAAGATTTACGTTCTTCATACTACACAAATGTCGGAAATTTATTTATCACTTCTGTCATCAACATAAATTTCAGAATGTGCTAAGAAAGTTGGGCGCTAATGGGTTAAGTTTTCCGACACAATTTAGACCCTAATCAGAAAGGGAGTACCTCTGAATATTGGCACCAAACTTATACGGAAATCTGTAATCGCTTACAGGAAATGATATGGAATACGATTACTATTATTAACAATATTCAAAAAGATTATTGCAAGTGAATGCTAATTTAGTAAAATGGAAGTAATCTCGATGTTAAAGAAATAAAAAATGTAAAGATTCTATAATAATGCAATATTATTGTAGTATTTTTGTAAAATGTTATTTTAGTAAACGATTAAAGTTGATTGTAATTGGCACAAAATCTGATTGACACTCCTTGGAAAATGATAGAGACGCCAAGAGCCCTTTTGTAATCACGGGTTTATCGTGTACGTACACGGTGGTCTTTCGTGGTGAACAATAGGTGTAAATAAGACTCCGTGAACATAACAATAGTACAGTTACCATGCAATCCATGCGATGTTTAAGTTTAAATAAAAATTATTTGCCCCAAATAAGCCTTTCCGAGCATTTTAATATGCAAATTTTAATTCAATACTGCAGTGGTAGACATCTGCTGATGAGGCATTGACTTTTCTCTCTTACTGTATTTCTTTTCATGTTATTCTTGTTTCTTGTTATTTTGTAAGAGTCATTTTCTCATGCCATTGTGGGAAAAAAGCAAATTTTCCATCTTAAGAGCCTATTTATAGTTATTACGACGTAAGAAATAAAATTGGGTCAATTATATGTGAGAAGTTATGCTTCAATTTTGAAAACTATGTTTAGGATGTTATTTTGTTACTTATTGTTTTTTCTTCCAGGTGTGATTGGTGTAGCTGAACTTTGCAATAAAATAAACGAACGGTGTTTCTCTTATTTCGACGAGGAAATCGCAAAAGCTTTCTCTATATATTGCGGTATCAGTATTATGCACGTAAGAATACTTTATCAATTTTTAAAAACTGAGTTATCATAGAAAATAACACAAATGCACGATTGCAGACGTTTTCCAGGTTAAAGTAATATCAGTGGTCCTGTATGAATCGGTTATTAAAACAGTTATCTTCCCATCCTTGATTTAGTAGAGTTTGAATTTCAATCATTTAAAATTGCTGATTCTAAAGAAGTATTGGTATTTATGAAAGAACAATAGGAACAGCGTTGAAAAAAATCATGTGTATTTTTAATTTTGTTTAATCTTGGTAGGGAAGACGCGCCAAAGATGAAGTACACCTTGTCAAGAAAAGATTCTAGCATAAGCGAATTTTCTTCTTCCAGCTTTTTGAATACTTAATTAGTTTTTGAAAAACGCACAACTCAGACAAAAACATGAGACATCGTAGTACAGTAGAGTCTCGCTTATCCAACTTTCGTTTATCCGATATTCCGTATTATCTGACGTCGAATAAAAGGCGTCGAGCGATTAAAAAGAACTACCGCTGGAAGCTGCTGTCTACAGTGATAGATCGAATTTGTGAAGAGCGAGACATGATTGACAAATTGAGTTAAAGGCTCTAAACACTACAATTCAATACATCGAGTAACAAGAAGCTACAGGAATTTAAATAATGACGCTGCAAAGATAGCGAGATTTGGCAGCGAAGAAACGGCTTTCATGTTCATCAGGACAGTGGCGTAACCATAAATTTTTCGTGGAGGGTTTACGACGACTGCAACTCACATATATGTATACGTGTTGTTGTTGTTGTTGTTGCTAATGCCCCCTGGCAACCGCGTTGCAGTGACAGGTCCCCCTGTATAGGTAGGCGATGGGCCGAAGGAGCGGCTTCCATTTCAATGAGCCCCAGTGGGAGGAAGTCCGTCTTAGCTCGGGGTCCCGTAATTTTGAACCCATTCCAGAGGCGGGACCAACCCCCTGAAATCGGCACCCCCCGAGGTATCGTTTAACAACTTGTATACGTGTGTGAGATAAGGGAGGGAAGAATATACATTTTTGTACGGCAAAAAATTCCTCATGGGGGGCTATGACCCCCCGCCCATCCCCCTTTGGCTACGCCATTGCATCAG
The DNA here is from genome assembly GCA_038373885.1 of Cheiracanthium punctorium. Lineage (NCBI taxonomy): Eukaryota > Metazoa > Arthropoda > Arachnida > Araneae > Cheiracanthiidae > Cheiracanthium > Cheiracanthium punctorium. The sequence goes on from JAWZYV010019464.1 coordinate 865,089, forward strand.
GAAAACAGACTACCATAAGAAATTTCTTTAAATCCTCCCAGGACTCAACTTTAAGTGTAGCATATGGCACTCGTAAATTCAGACAATAGATTATTCTTTAACTGTAGGTTCGTTTTCACAATTCATTTTTTCTATTGTTTTCTTATATTTGTAGAGCATGATTATGTTACAAGATAGTTATGTATTAATGTATTATGATCCAACGTACAATGTAGCTTAACGTTTAAGAAGCTTTTTCTTGACTCCTCCCTAATATCCGACATTTTCACTTTTCCGACCTTATGCCGGCCTCTTTATGTCAGATAAGCGAGACTCTACTGTATACATAAACATTTTTATTTTATTTTTTTTCCATTGGAAAGTGGACAGGAAAACTGACATTTAAATACAAAAAAAGCATAAGTAAAATAGAAATCAGTAGCCCATCAACTTTTTCTGGCTATCCAGTAACGTTCCCAGAGAGAAACTGAGGCTAGAGCTTGGCAAAAACCAAGGTGATGCATGTCCATTTCAGCTTTGGTGTCACATAGTTGGCAAAGAGGGTCAGGGGCCAACTTGATCTTGTGTAGATGTTTTCTAAGACAGTCATGGGCAGAGTATAGCCACAAGAGAGCCACTGACTTATCTCTAGGCCACTCAGGAATAGTATGCAAAAGGTCAAAACATGTCGATTTCTGTCGTTAAGATCATGGGAAAAGGAGGTAGTTAGCTTTCTTTTAACTATTTCCTTTATGGTTTGGTAAGGAAGATCTTGCTTATTCAGCTGTAAAATAGGAGCTCCTTTTTTAGGCAGATAGTCAGCAGACTCATTCTCTTCGATGCCACAGTGGGATTGTCTCCACTGCGAAACAACTGTTTTACGTTGACCAGACAAACAAACAAGTAAATTGATGCAGTCATCGATGGTCTTGGGTCGAAAGCAGCTGGGAGAATCTAAGGCCTGTAGAGCTGCACTAGAATCTGAGAGGATCACCACTTTGGAGAAATGCTCCAGTCGGCACAATAATTGAGAAAGTGCCAAACGGATGGCAAATATTTCACCATCAAACGCTGACGTATGAGCACCGACAGGAGAAAAAAATGAAAATATCTCACAGTCCCTCCGGCACTGAAAATATCTTCGCTGCTAACATGTGCTTTGATTTTACGTATATTTTGTGTCAGAATTTGTCAGTCTCATTCAATTTCTGAAGTCAAGTTTTTGAATGCCTTAAAAAAATTCAAGTTAGTTTAGTCAGTTTATCAAGGTTAGTTTATCCAGGTAGATTACAAACGGATTCATATTGAAACTTATGACTGTGTTAGAAATATTATTTTTCTTTACGTAGGATCGTAATGGAGAAAAGTAAACCCACGGTGAAGGGACAAGTGAAATGTTGTAATAAAAAAAATATGATTTCCAATATCCATAAATTTAGTGATTTCTAAATACTTTTATTTATTGAAATTGTGTGTACTGAACAGCTATTTCATATCGCAGTTGTTTCCGTGTATATTGAGCATTTATCTGATATTGAAGAGGTTAAGTTTATGTGTATTGAACAGTTATCTTACATTGGAGCCATTAAGCTTATGTGTATTGAACAGTTATCTTATGTTGGAGCCATTAAGTTTACGCTTATTGAACAGTTATCTTGTACTGGAGCCATTATGTTTATGTGTATTGAACATAATCTTGAATTATTTTATATTGCAGTCACTAATGTGGAAAAAAGTCCGTGACGCCCAGCACAGAAGCCGACTGTCAAATGAGCTCATGATGTATCATATGCAGGTAAAATAAATCTAAGTGAGAATGGGATGTACTTTTTGCAAAACTTATCTACAGGGAATTTGTTTGCACTTGCAAAAATTTTGTAATGTGTGCAGATTTGTGATTTATTTTTACACTGCACAACCACTTCAAGCAGTTAGATGCGTTAACAGTCATATACGAAACATATGTAATGCTAATCAAATGCGAAATTTATTTTTATGATTTTAATGCTAACTCGTCTTATTTAAATATCAGTTCAGCTGTGGAACATGCTCTCTTACGATTTCAGATGGTAGTTGACAATGATGGTAGTCATGTTTAACATGTTTTGTTGTAATAATACTCTTTAACTATCTTCATGTTAAATGTGTAATTCGTTAAAAAAACGCCCCTTGGTGGTGAACATTTGAAGTACTTTTTTTGATTCGCTCAAACAAATTCCCATAACTTCATTATGTCCTACACGAAATTTCATAACTTTCTCAAAAAAAGTTTCGTCTGCAGACAATTTTAAAGTAGGATCGTTTAACTTCCTGCATTTTATCAAATTTATAACAGTGTAGGATACATGAGACACTGTTCATATTTAAATATGCACACCATTTATATTTATATATATATACATATAAAGGTAATTTAGCCTCCATAAATTACCTAGCTATATAGCTAAACCACAGTTTGCAGCTAAGAGAATTATATTTTAAGTTACAATCTAAATGTTATATTTTAAAACTAAAGAGAGTTGAAAATACTTCTTTGTTACGAATGTTTTCATATATATGTACTAGAAATTCTTTCAACCAGCTTTATCAGTTATATAAAAAATAAACATAAAAAATTTATACGCTTATTTTTTGCGAGTAAAAAGTGAAAAGAATCTGTAGATAAGCAGTTTTTTCGAAAAGCCTCTCGTGAAATTTTTGAGACATATATCACTAAAATAATTTTTTGAGCGTATGCTGAAATTTTTATTGTAATATTGTAGCTCTTCTTCTGACATAATTTAATTTAACATACGTTGAATTTTTATTGTCATGTTGGACGTTTTTTTTTTCTTTCCTGAGAAGTTCTATTGAGTTACTCAAATATATAGGGTGTTAACGCTTCCCTATTAAAAAGCAGTGAACACTGTTAGACGGAATGCCCCTAAAGTTTTGTGGGGGCCTTAATGAAGCCATTGGAGCGATGTAACCGAGGTAAAAAATGGTTGAAACTCACCACCAGATATAACAGTGTAGGATACATGTGACGCTATTCATATTTATATTAATGACTATGTCATTTTATCTCTCACCCCCTTTATTGAAAATTGTCCGAAAAATGTGTCCCAAAAAGCGACATAAAAATGCGAGATAATTTTACATATATTTACATACTATTAGTTCACAGCAGCTTTAATCTATTGTTACACTATTTCGTAAGCTGTAGAATATGCATCCTATGTATTTTTCTATCAATAGGTTACAATTATAAAAAAATCAACATAGGGTGACCAGGCGAAATACACGAAAGATGAGAGGTTAAATGGCATAGTCAAATAATATCGTGTTAATATGGCAATAATGAAACTAAAAAATTAAGGGGTTTCAGGGGGGGGTCTCCCCCTGACGAGGCTCCCCTGATCCCCCCTAATTTTTAAGTTTCATTATTTCCATATTAAAACGATATTCATTGACTATGTCATTTTATCTCTCATCTTTTGTTTATTTCGTTCGCCTGGTCACCCTATGTTGAAATTTTTATAATTGTAACCTATTGATAGAAAAATACACGGGATGTGTATTCTACGGCTTACGAAATAGTGTAACAATAGATTAAAGCTGTCGCGAACAAATAGTATTTAAATATATGTAAAAAATACATGGGGTGCACATTCTACGGCTTACGAAATAGTGTAACAATAGATTAAAGCTGTCGTGAACTAATAGTATTTAAATATACGCAAAATTATGTCGCTTTTTTAATGTCGCATTTTTGGGACATTTTTCAATAAAGGGGGTTAGACATAAAATGACGTAGTTATTAATATAAATGTAATTTAGGCTTCATATATCACCTAGCTACATATCTAAACCAGAGTTTGCAGCTAAGAGAATTATATTTTAAGTTAAAAATAAAGAGAGTTGACAAATACTTCTTTGTTACTAATGTTTTCATTTATATGTACTAGAAATTCTTACACCCAGCTTATCTGATTAACGCTAGATGGCGTTTAACAATGCTACAGTTGCCGATATGCAAATTCTTCTGCCAGAAACAGAGAAACACGAAACACCTGCTTCACAACCTCTTCATTATTATTCCCGTTTCAGAATGGTTGTGACATTGAAAGATACTACGTTATTCGTGAAGCTCTTTTAACGTAAATTCAATTAATTCGAAACGGTCCAAAGACATTTGAAGGAATAAGAAAAATGACGAAAGCAATTTCCAAACAACAGGATCCTTGAGTGTATCATCCGAAAAGAGATGAAAGAGTGATATTCAGCAACCGCTTTATAGCACTGTTATCAGCAGTGGAGAATGCCATTCTACACTGTTAGTAGAAATAGTTTAAGATTTCACCATATAATTGGGCAAAAATTGGCTGTATCCTTTTTATGGAAAAACGTTGATTTGATTTGATTGCCATTGATCAGCTTAATCACCAAATCATGGTTTAACTTTCCTCCACAGAAATGTTGCAGCTAATTCAGCATTATTTTATGATGAAATGCGAACAATGTTTATTAACAGTGTAAGGTTTTAGATGGAGACTGAAAAGAAAGGCAACCACATTGAACATGTTTTCGTTCTAATGAAGTTACGAAGGCATATGCAATTAATAACATTTTCTGCATTCGTCTGTTTTGTTCGCAGTAAAATGTTGTTAAATGCCATCTGGTGGTGATTTCTTGAATTACTTTTTTCCCACAGAAAATCACTCTCCCGCGATCTATCTGTAAGCATGGTTTGTTTTCTGACCAATATTAAAATGCTTTGAACAGAGGAAGTTTAATTATGAAAACCCAGTATTTTTATGCTTGAAATTTGATCATTAATGCACATTAAAACCATCAACTTATATTTTGCATTTTTTTCTTATTTAGGTTCTACCCGAAGACGTTACGAAACTGGCCGAGACAGAAATCCCACTTCCCGAGCAAGTCCACGAAGACTTTACCAAGTTATCTTTCATTCCGAGATCTCTGAAGGAGCAAGACACGACGTCGGTAAGCAATTTCATAAATTATGTAGTCCTGCGATGGCCTAGTCACCTAACTCCGTTCCCGTAAGAACACGGAAAGTGAAGCGGCATCCGGCTTGGACAGTGCTTGGGAGGGTGAACTCTTCTTTCGACTCGACTGCTGTGGGACCGTGTAAGCTAATGAGAGCTGGTGAACGTAAAATCCGTCGTGGCTCCAATGTCCTCCATGTTCATACAATACCTCTGGGGGTACCGACTTTAGGTGGTTGGTTCCTCATCTTGGATTGGTTCAATATTAGGGGTCACCGCTCCGTTGCTGCTAGCGTGCATTAGAAACAACCGCAACACAATATAAATTCATGTTCAGAAAAATTCGCTACTTTTTAAGTACAAGACAATTTATATTTCTTGAATAAAACTTTCATTTGTACTTCATTCCCAGCATAAAAATTCTGATTTTGCAATTACACAAATTTAGTCCTCAGACAGCTACAAAATTTTGTATTTTCTTTTAACGATATTTTATAATTTATTATAAATGTTTGTGATCAATAGTGAAGGAATAAAACCCGATGTTAGTGTGTCTAGGGCGTTCTGTGTACATAATCTACAAGAATGGATTTTGTAGATAAAAAAAGTGGATTTGTTGGAAATTAAGTTTAAAAATATCTATGCAAATAGAGCTTCTAATATTAGGCACCTATTCTCCAGCAGATGGCCATTCCGCTGGTGTAGCAAAACAGGGTAATTTTAACAAAGCAATTTCGTATCGAGCTGTTGAAAGAGATGCCCGTTTAGTATTTCGATGGGACCTTATTGGGTAGTTGAAACTACTCCGCTTAGCGTTATTAACCCTTTCAGGCGCGGTGGCCTCGCCGTGAGGACACCAAACTCTGACGTTTTGACTGTTGCCAGTCACGAAGAATAGATTGGATGTCTATAAAAATAGTTGCGGATAACATAGCTCCACGAAAATCCTTTACTTTTTAGCACGTCATTTCCCGTAAAATATATTATTTTTAACAGCACTGACATCTGCTAAAAAATGGAAGAACGCGAGAACAGCTGGACAGATTGCTCAATGCTGAAAAAAGGGCAGCCGTTGCCATCGCTCGACTTAACTACCAGCAAGATGGCGGACGATCGGCGGACTGTGCGCGAAGACAGCGAGCACAGAGACTGTGTGCGACAGCTGGCTGTGCGCGAGCACATCCAGCTGTTGTCCGCCGAAGCTGCGTCAGAAAAGTGCCTCTAGATCTGTGGCACGCGATGAAGGTTTCGATCGTCTGCCATCTTGCTGGTAGTTAAGTCGAGCGACGGCAACGTCTGCCCTTTTTTCAGCATTGGGAAAGGGTTGCGCCTGAAAGGGTTAACGGTGATTAGTGATTGCGATAGCGGCGATTTTACAACACCGGTTACCAGCTCGAAAGTAGGCAATGAGTATAAGAAGCTTCATTGATAGGATTTATATATTTTAAAACTTCAGAACAATTATTTAATAATTTGCTGTGTACTTAAAGATTGTGTACATTTTTTAGTCCATCCTGTGCATGTGTAAAACTAATACAATCAATATTACTTTAACTTACTTTTAATGTAACAGGAGGCAACTGAAGGGTGCTCATAAAATATTAACAGCCGTCCAGGAGGTGTAGTCGCCGACTGAGTGCCTCCCATAATAAAATGGCCAACTATTTGGGCCAATATCGGGTAGTGGCGAATGACTGATGGTTAAGTGTCTGCCCTTAATATATATATATATTAAGGGCAGGTATGACATATATATATATGTCATACCTGCATTGTTAAGGGCATTGTTAAGGGCAGGTATGACATTGTTATGTATTGTTAAGGGCAGGTATGACACACACACATATATATATATATATATGTCATACAAGCGATAATTGGTCCCTTGGCCCCATTATAATTGGCTTCTTGTGATTTGGTTAAAAACATCTTTCACTTTGGGGGCATCTGGATTATAAGTTGTAATTTCAAAACATGGTGCAATACTTGTTGCCTAGGAGGGTCTAACCTGTCAATCTTAAAAGTGTCTCGCCAGCAGGCGCCTCCCATGTCTGTTAATTTAACAAATGAGGATTTTGTTATGGTTTTGTGGACCCACTAGATGCTGGAAAGACAGAGCTGCCGCCTAGCGGACACTCTGTGAATTTAACTAACAGAACCAAGAGACATCTACCGCAGAGCAGTACTTCATCACTTCGAGATACTTCCAAACTGCTCTGTACCTAGTGTACATAAACTTGTAAATAGTCTACTTATGCCTTAATAAAATATTCCAAATGGACGTTGCCGTTTGTGCTGTTCCTAAACCACTTCACGCACGACATATATATATATGTTACGGTGAAAACCCGAATTAACTAGGGAAAACGCGTTCTAACTGAGAGCGTTAGGCAAAACCCGAATTAACTAGGCAAAACGCGTTCTAACTGACGGCGGCTGCGTCGGGAAAACCCGTTTTCCCAAGTGAATTCCGGAATGTTAATGCTTTATGCAGTAAAAATTGGGAAAATAGATTTCTTGAAAAATTACAGTTGTTAGATAAGATACAAAATAACTTTAATGTTACAGCAAGTGATGAATACGGACGAGAGTCAGTTGCATCCGCGCCAATAGCTATCAATTAAAACGATTGCAGAGTTTATTCGTTTATTTGCCAGAAGAGGACAGCTCACATCACTGAATGTGTCATTTAGAGCTACATACGTCCTTCCCGGAATTTTCTCGCCACAATTTTGACCCTCATTAGAAGGTGGGGGACTTCTAAATATTGGCATCCCTCGGAAACTGCTTGATGGGCGAATTGAACCGGAATCCTTATCTTGCTCCCCGCTCAAAAGTATGCTAACGCTGGCCCTTTGCGAGACCCAAAAAAACAACAATGGGTCCGGCCACCGCTGTAAGGGGGACCCTCAAAAATATGCTACCGCTGGTCCTTTGTGAGACCCCCCAAAAACATCACTGGGTCCGGCCTCCACTGTGCGGGGGCCTCAAAAATATGCTACCGCTGGCCCTTTGCGAGACCCCCCTCCAAAAAAAAAAACAAGTTGTCATATAACATATCGTTGAAATAATGCGATAATTTTTGATAGATGTAAAAATTATTGTCTAACAAATCAGTCAAAACCCGAGTAAATCGGGTTTTCCCTAGTTAATTCGGGTTTTGCCTAGCGCTGTCTGTTAGAACGCGTTTTCCCTAGTTAATTCGGTTTTTGACTGATATCGGATTTTTACTGTAACATATATATATATATATATATACAGGGTGGCCGTAATTAAACTGTAAGTGTTTAAGGGGTGCTGGAGAGAAAACTACCGAGAATATTCCAGTGAAATTTGGTATCTACACGTTTCAGAACATGTGCAAGTCAAATATGCAAAAAAATCGTCATTTTTACCCGATAGATGGCACTGTACCGTATTTCAAAGCTCACCGGTGGCAAATAGAACTTCCAAAACCGATAGACAGAGCATAGTGACATTCTAAGAGGCATATAAACAATATAAAACATCATTTACAGTTTATCGAAATTCCATACAATTCGCTTCAGTAATTAAATTTTTACAGTAACATGCAATCAAAAATTAACGTAAATTAAGATCAAAAATTAAATAATTCATAAAGACGCTTTGGAAAACAATTAAAACATTATTTATTCTCACTGACACTCATTGGACCCACCTCTTAATCGTTTCATACGCCGGTATTCTTTCAGAGTAGCTGAATAATTGCTACCATTCTGATAGTCTTCACTAATAATGCAGGTTCCTTCTTATTCAGATTCATGATTGACCATTACTCAATGTGGTCTTGTTTTTACACTGTTTGATGGGCTTAAAATTTGCATATAGGACGTCCATAAGCATTAAAACATGATATAGCGCCATCTATCGAGTGAAAATGGCGATTTTTTTATTGCATATTTGACTTGCTCATGTTCTGAAACGTGTAGATACCAAGTTTCACTGGAACATTCCTGGTAGTTTTCCTCCAGCACCCCTTGAACACTTGCAGTTTAATTATGACCACTCTGTATATATATATATATATATATATATATATATACACATATTTGTTCATGTTATAAAGATTTGTTTGTTATAAGCAATTAAGAAATATAAAAAAAAATCTAAAATTCCAAAGAAATAATTAAATATTGTTACGAATTTTCGGGGCAACCCGCTGCTCTGGGGCTTAAAATGGTTTAAAATTCGTATCCTACGCTTCAAATAGATAAATTTTGCTTTTTGTTGCATCAAAATCGGCCAATTAGAACCGGAGATACGGAGGTTTCGCTTTCCCATATGTTTTTCTATGGGCTTCTAGAAATCTCGAGAAATATTAGTCCTAGAGCTTAGATCTCTTCACTTTTGAGGACTTATTTTTGGCGCCAAATTTGGCGATATTTCGCCAAAAGTCGCCAAGCTTGGCGACTTTTTGGTCATTTGGCGCGATTTTCCCAATGGGGCCTGGAAGTTGTTTTTCCTGCATTAAAAACGCATAATAACCTAACATTTCTCTTCTATGACGTAATCAAAATTCACGCTTTATGTAGAACCCTCGAGAAATTGACTTTTCTGGAAACCTCTTGTACCTCCTGCGTCGGCTATTTATAGAAGCGGGCATCGCCCCGATGTCAGTCAGTGCGAGCTGAACGCTCGATGTGTGAATAGCTCTCGGTACGTTTGTGTGAGTTGATAGTGCTATAGAAGCTGTGTTTTAGCTTGTTTTGTGAAGCTGTTTTCAAAGTGCTGTGTGTAAATTCTTCATTGCTGTGTCTTAAGGGATTGTGTACTATATCCCTTGAATATTTCCACGGAATTTTTGCCTGTGAAAGTGACTTATTTTGGTGTGAGAAATACAGCATTTGTGAGAGCTTCTGATCCAAGCGGATTGTTAAAAGCACGTTATTGCTAGATTGTGCTTGTGAATTGTGTACAGCTGATTGTACTACGAAGATCTAGAAGCAATAAAGTTTGTGTTCCATCCTGACAAGTGACTTTTTACTTGAACTTTTTACACCAACAGGACTTTAGAACGACGAACCCAAGGAGTAGCAGAGTAATTCCGCAACAATATATTCATACTCGTTTATATGCACAACAATATTTTACATAAAGATACCAAGTCTGTTTCGATTTTCCTCTAGAACTTTTGTCCAGAAATTTCTCTGAACCCTTTTCGGAGATTTTATTTCCCATAACACCGTCAGAATGGTATCGATGCACGATACCATTTTGCTTTCAAACAAATTGATCTGTTGCCATCAGGGGCGTACCCAGACATTTTTCATGAAGGGGGGGGGTTACGACTACCACAACTCATATATATGTATACGTGTGTGTGATGATGTAGTGAAGAATATACATTTTGTATGGCAAAAAATTCTCATGGGAGGGGGTTATGACCCCCCTAACCCCCTCCTTGGCTACGCCCCTGGTTGCCATTCTCAAAGAATGAAAGCAAATAATATTTCTTGAACTAAAGATTATATTCGATGCACGACGCCATTTTGTTTGTGAACAAACCATTTTACCTGTTTCCATTCGGCGGAAAAAAGAGCACAAATAAAATTTTTGGACTTGAGATTACATAAATAAAATTCAGGACAACTTGTCTTTAAACAAACAAGTTTACGTGTTTTGCTTACGTTCGACAGGAAACGGTAACAAATAATATTTCTTGAACTAACGACTATAATATCAATGTAAATGATGCCATTTTGTCCGTTAACAAACAAGTTTACCTGCTAAAGTAATTAAAAAACTTTGTAAAATACACACATAAGAAGTTATAGGTAAGAGGATACGCACGTGCGTATCCTCTTACCTATTACTTCTTATGTGTGTTTTTTACAAAGTTTTTTAATTACTTTATCGTTTAACACCAGTATTTTGAGTGATTTTTCAGAAGTTTACCTGCTATTTAGAAAACAATAAATAAATAAATAAAACGAATAAATGAGATTCTAAAGATTATATTGATATAAAAGACGCCATTTTGCCTTTGAACAAACCATTTTGCGTATTGCCATTCTAAAAAATAGACGAGAACAATCCAATTACTTGAACAAAAGATTATATCGATATAAATCATATTTTTACACATGGTTAATGTCTTTTTAGGTTAATTTATTTCTCTTCTGAATAGTTTATGTAAACTATTAGTAATACCGAGCATGCAGATAAAATGAAAATAACATGTGCTTTCAAGGACGGGCAAAAAAATAGAAAATTACAGCTACAGAATAAAAAGAATGGGATTTCCATTTCATAATAAGTCTCGCTCCTCGAAATAGAAGCCAGCTTTTCACTTTCTTTCGATCATTATTCGGTTACTTGAAGAAGAAAACGAAAAAAGGTTCTCTTTCTTATTCCACACGAGCTTAGAATACATTTCTGTAGATACTTTTTGAAGTAATTGAGCTTAGATAGATGTTGACTTTCTCTCGTCTGGTCTTAGATGAAAGGAAAGCTTTTTTTTTTTTTCATTCTGAGTAAAAATTACTCTCGAAAGATTTGAGAGATTTTTAGAGGAGACTAAAATGGCTTTTTGTCGGAAATATTTCACATAATATGTACAGTTAATAGGCATAAGTTTTCAAATAATATCTAGCTAATTAGTAGAAAAAAATGACTATTTTTTATTTACTTAATATTATAAAGCGTGATCAATTAAAATTTTTTTATATTTCGGAGAAGTGGAATCCCTGATGGACATGTGCCGGCATTGGGAAAAAATTAATTAATTATTGTATAAATATATACAAGGTCATAGGCTTTATAAAGCATGGATGAAGCTTGACAATGTGTTATTTTAAAAACTGGTAACTTGTTAAACGTTCTGAAAATTTGACTTCTTTTTCAACGGGCGGGCATTTGCTGATTAGGCACTGTAGACTACAACCGGCGGAAGGTATTGTGGGAGTTTTAATATGGGGGCACCCAATGGGCGGGCAGCGTTACCCCTTATGAAGGGACGGGCAAAATAGCAACCATGCCCAACACGGGATTCGAACCCAAGGCGTGAAAGAAGGGTTCTTAGGTTTACTACACCTCCTTTGCGGACCTAAAAATTAGACTACACTGGAACAAAAAGCTGCTCTTTCCGCCACCAAATCAATAAAAAATAATAAAAAATAAAAAATAAATAAAAAATTTGAAATTCTTCCAAATTTATTTAAGCACTCGGCTGGAAGAATTTCAGTTCTTTTTTTTTTAATCTATTCAATCAATTCTGCCATGTAGAGGAAAATGATAACTGTAAGTGCTCATATAGACTCCTGTTACCATAATTTTGTTGCTGAAAATTGCATCATTTGTGGCTTGGCCCTAGTGGTGAAACCCAGCAAACACTCACAGGTTCTCTGAACATCTATTAATGTTCAGTCGACGTTCAGAAAACGTCTTCTGAACGTTAATAGACGTTCAGAGAACCTGTGTGAGTTTGCTGGGAATGTTTTGGATGAGTGCGTATTGGAAAATCTAAAGTATCCATTTCAGTTATGAAATCGGATCCTGGATCGGAATTAAATTCTATGTTAAAATCTCCTACTCAATCAATCTTACAATCATCCTCCTTCGGCAACGTTTCGAATAGAGCGTCTGATTTATCTTCATAAGAAGTTCGAGGACTAGCGTATGTCACTGCAAATCACTTTATCTTGAATATGCGCAATCACTATTTGAACACCATTGATCTGGCTCGTGTAGGCACCCCAGCAAACACACACAGGTTCTCTGAACGTCTATTAACGTTCAGAAAACGTCTTCTGAACGTTAATAGACGTTCAGAGAACCTGTGTGTGTTTGCTGGGACGGGTAAAGTGTTTCATATTCTTTTTTATAAAGTGACTTTTTATAAAGTTTTCCTCTATAAAATCATAACTACAGATGGCTTTCTGTTTTGGAAACCACCGTCTATCCGTTCGACCCAAGTGAATCCTGGTATTTGGAAATCATCTGAAGGGATAGTCCATGTTTCCGTTAGCAATATCCAATCACTCGCAGAAAACATGAATCCAACGGAAAAGTGACCACGGCGCGCCGCATAGACAAAAATATCGTGCTTGAAAGAAATAGCACCTGAGTGCTAATAATAATAAAATAATAAAAATAAAAATAAATAAAAGGTCAGCTTTTTAAAATTTTGTAAGAGTAAAAAGTTTTTTATTTATTTATTTTTTTGGTAATGAACGGAATTTCCGAATTTCAAAAATGCACATTTTATCCAAAATTTCAAAGTAAGATAATACGTAAAACGTGAAAAATCGAAATTTCACATTCCGAATAAGCAACTTTAAGCCGAATAAGCCGAAATGTTTGGCTCATTTAAGCCTAGGCTGATGAGGAGCTTCTTACAACAACAGTCTTGCAGATAATTCTTTATATGCACAGAGACATATTTTTTTTCCTTGTAATGAAAATGCGTTATAATGATCGAGTTTCAGATGTGTAAATACTTTGAACATAATCACAAAGCGTAAAATTAAAGATTTTACAACAGCTGCAGGCCAACATTAACGTATACACAGAAAATGCACAAAATATGCAAAATCCACAAATTATACCTATATATATCCTAAAATACATAAACTATTCATATGCATAAAAAATATAAACTTTTCATAAGCATTTCAAAATGCATAATTATAATTCATTTGAAGAAGAATACATCAGTTATGGGTATACATTAAAATGAATTTGTTTTTACAACTTAGACTGTTGATTTTCTAAGAAATAATGTTTAATATCTTTTTATGCGCAAATTAAATAAACGCAGTCAACTGGAAAATTGACTAAAGCATCCAGTGATTCAGGAGCTTTTTATGGTAACTAGATTTAGTAAATTATTATTAGTGCATATCTTCAGTAAATTATTAACATTTCTTAAATTAATTAATCATATGTAATTCTTACAGGCAGTTATTTCTATGTTTCAAGACATGGGTATGATACGCAGATGGAGGATTCCTATGGAAACTTTAGCTAAGTGAGTGTTTTATTAGAAAGTTGATTAATCTAATATTGTGTTCAGTAAGTTAATTAGTATAATGTAAAAAGTTCGTACAAGCTTCAATTTATGCAGAGTTTTACTTAAAAGAAAAACAAACAAAATCATAAACAATTGCAGTTTGCATGAGAAGAAATATTTAAAATTCCGAATTTTTTTAAATAAAAAAGTTACTTCAGGAAATTACTAATAGATGGCGCTGACATACATAAAGAAAGGGAGTTTAAAAAAAAATGTTACCTTTCTTTAATTCTGTTCATGCAAGCCACAATTTTTTATGATCATTTTTCTCTTTTAAATGATGTTTCTGATGCTTCCACAGATTTTTTACGCACCCGATATATGCTTCTTTCAATCTACTTAAACAAATAATTTATTAAGACTTTTTTTTTTTTTACAAATTTCTTTTATATATACAAGTTTATGAAAATTTCAACAAGTAAATCGTGTAATATTTCTTTTCAAAATCTACTGAAAACAAGCACCATAAATCACTTGGTTTTGAAAGGTGATGCCTAGTATATAGGGTAATTCCGGGAGGGGCACCGCATCCTGGACAAATGCCGCACCCCCTGTATTTCTTGTAATTATCGATACATAGAAGTCAAACGCACAGTATAGGTGGGTAATGAGATTTCCTTAACCGGTGTATAGCTTGAATCTTTTTTAATGTTTTACCTGCAACTGTACAATCCTTATTTTGAGATAAGCGCATGATTTCACTATCCAAACTTTTAAACATGTTACACTTAAGTGCATTTTTTTTTTACATTAATTACTGAGTACATGCATGATTTCGAAGTTAAAACTAAGTGTAGAGCCTGTATAGAGTACTATGTATATGGCTACGCCATTTTCTGGTTGGAAGACAAGCGACTGCGATGTGTTATGTCTGTACAGTACAAATGGGATAGATGCCGCACCGCCATTCCGGTGTACATGCTGTAGTTTATTTTTAACGGGACGCCTCAATTATAAAAAATTTAATATCTCTACTTGTATTATCCTTTATTGAATTTATGTTGTTGGAGTATATTTGCCGGATTTGATTAAGTGCTAATAACTTGTTTTTTAAGTCTACCCAAACTGACCAAGTTGGACATGCTATTAGTCGTTAATTGTAAATTTAATAATTCTACATTTTAATATTCTGAATAAACGGAATGTTGTTCTTAAAAATCGGATGAATTGTTAATTTGTTTACAAATTTTTTAGAAATGACCACATTAAAAAATAACACGAAGTTAAAACAATGTAAACACTATTTTACTCTTTTCCCCTCTCAAATACACTGATGCTACGTTGTTGATGAAACAACAATTCAAATTCAATTTAAAAAATATAAAAATTAATTTCAGTAATGAACTAATTAGGAAGACTAATATTGATTTATATATAAGTAGAGACCAGTACGTCTCTTTACAGTAATTATGTACCTTTTTGTAATTAAATAGATAATTATAGTCCAGATATTAATATTTTTTCGAGTATTTTTTAAATTATTATTTAATTCTGTTCTTATAACAGAGGCGGTCTACGGAACAATAAAGAAGACAGCCTCCTGGCTAAGCGTCTCAATCAAACAGCCTCCCAAATCAAACAGGCGCGGCATAACTCCCGCATAACAGCAGCGTCTCACCCACAATGCAGTTTTAGAAAAAAAAATTGTTAAAAAAATATTAATTATCGTTTTTAGAATTTTTTTTATCACGCTACACATGTTCCATATTCTACTATAAATAACGCAGCATGATTTATTTTACTGATGTGCAGCCTGGGATACTTTACACAATTTCAAAAACGTGTGCTGCAAAAGTCCCAGAATTGTCCTATCTACTCTCTTGTTTCTAACCCGGCTTACGAAGTACAAAAACTTTCTTTTACTTTGCCTGTAAAACCAGTTACACTGCCAGGATATGCTTGTTGCTGAGAAAGCTTTAGCGACGCTTAGTGACGAAATTTGCAAAAAAGCTGGCCAAAGCTATTTACGATACGCGTAATAAAGGAAATTATTTCGGAGGTTCCAAAGGTACTTTTTAAAAAGAGGCTTGATTACCACCATGGTTTTGAAAATCATTAAAATATCTGGAAACCCCAGTCTCCCCGTTCTAGCCTTTTGGTTATGTTCCTATTCCTTACAATTTGAAATGATATGTATGTGCTCTAACATTTTGATTCTAAATAAATGGATCCAGAGCAATAAAAATAAAAATATAAATCATCCATTAAAGATTCTAGCTATTAATGTCATATTAATAATGATAATCGTTACACCGGTCAACACGAGTTTTGGGTCTGACTTCTACATGTTAAATTTTAGTTTCTCCTACGCCCAAACAAAGGAAAATAACTTTTTTTTTAATGAAAATTTGCTTTTGTAGAAATTAAAGCAATTTTTCAATTTTTTTGGCAGAAATCACTGATTTTTATATTTTTCTTTATAATTCCACTCTAAATTTTGATCAGAACAGTTTTTGCTGGATATAAAAGTCTTTTTTATTCAAGATTTGTGATAAACAATAACATATGAATATAAAATAACAAGAAATTAATGTCTAAGAGTGAATATTTTTCGTATTTCTTTTATGTTCGTATGAGCATATCATAATACAAACAATCAATAATATTACAAGTAATAATACAGTTTACTTTCAGGTTAATAAAGTGCTGCCATCTTTCGTTTCTGAAATAAATTAAAATATACTTATCTACGTCAATCAGACAAAAGTAAACTTTAAGAACTAAAAATAAAATTTTTCAATGTGTGTGTTTTTCAATGTCTAGAATCAGAATTTAAGCATGAGAACAGAACACCCCTCCCCCCCCAAAAAAAATGACCGGTGTTAATTGTCAACAGTCATTAATTAAAGATTGCATATTCATTCCGATAAATTAACTTTTTACAATATATTCATGCAACATCATTTGTTTCAAATATCTGAGAAAAAGAAAATATGACTTTCAACCTATTTTGTTTCTCACTCAAGTTTTCAACAAAGCTCGTAATCAGCTCATGAATTTACATAGACTGGATAACTAAGAATTGAAACATTGACTGGCACCCCCAGCAACTAATGGACGTGTCCGTTTCAGCCTCTAAACCGAATGTTTACGTTTTTATGTAATCGGTAGTCAAACAGTGATTTACAGAAGTTTTTGCTCCTTTTGCAGGTTCGTCTTGATGGTGAAGAAGGGGTACCGGGATCCCCCGTACCACAACTGGATGCACGCTTTCTCAGTGGGGCACTTTTGTTACCTCATGCACAAGACGGTTGGACTCATGGGAAAGTACCTCTCGTAAGTAGAGCGTAGTGCCCGTAGCTACCCGTAATTTATTGAAGTATCGAGGAAGACAGGCTGCGGTGCTGACATTTGGTCACAAGCCTTTCGCCCTCGAAGAGTCATGCGACCTAAGAGGTGTGGCCATCCATCTTACTGTGTTTGTCTCGGATCAGGATGGCCACACCTGCTAAGTCACATGACTCTTCGTGGTCAAATAGGTGCGACCAAATGTCAGCATCGCAGCCTATCTTTCTTGTCAGCATTAAGTATTTATTACACTAGACTTCCCTATAGCATGGTAGACACGTTAGTGTTAGATGATGAATCAGTGTTGTAGAAGCCACTTGGATTATTCGAACACAGCATCATCAGCAGTGCTACCAGGCAATACAAAAACATCCGCTTATTCATTGACCTTGTTGCACGAGCCGTTTTAGCGGCGTGTTCTAGGAAAGAGATTGTAAAGTTTGCTCCGCGTTATACGAGTCCGTCTTATATGAACCCGTGTTATATAGGAGTCTAGTGTAATTATTAAAGTGCGATTAGGTTGTACAGCTGAAGCTAGCAGCAATGTCATTACTTGTTTAAAAGTAAAGATTATCCATTTTATGAATCTTTCATTGATACCGTTATCATTATCATTGTATACTTGTTATTATTATTATTATTATTATTACTATGATAATCAAGGCCCTATAAAACACGAAGGCCTAAATAAATCTGTTGGCGACTATGGAATAATGTGCCTCCTAAGAATTTTTCCTGCCGCCCAAAATTTTATGTCTTTTGTCAGTCTTCGTTTGCTATTTATTATTACTGTTGTTTTCGTTGTCGTTATTTTTAATGTTGTTGTTGCTAGTATTTTAAAGCATGCATTGAAAATTTAAATTTTTAAACATCTTTCTTGAAATTGTTTAGTTCTTAAGTTACATAAGGCTTTCTTTAAGGAAGCTTTATGTAGTTCAATTTCTGAAGAGACATTTGGAATTTCCTTTTTTTTAGTTCTTGATGGTGTTCTGTTTATTTCAATTTCAGTCCATTTTAATATGTTTGAAAATTTTAAGCAAAATCAAACTATCGTATAATTTACATTCCGTAATAAAATTAAGAAGTGCTTGAAATTTTTTCTACTAATTTCGAAACTTATAGTTGGTTATAGTTAGAAATACATTGTTGTATTCTAAATAAATTCTATTAATAATATTTAAAATTACTCGCTTATAAATTAATAACAATATTAGAAAATTTGTATTTTCACATAACTATTTTCATAACAATACTTTCGTGGATTCTGTTTTCGAAGATTCTACGAAATGCATTATTAAAACTGGGTTGTATCCGAAATTATTTAATTGACTGAAAGGGAATGGTAGTGCTCATCCAGACGAACAAAAATAGTAGTGGAACGTGGGGTTGCAAATGCCCTTTAATGTATGAAAATCGTGGAAGTGAGTTGTGTTTATTGGTCTGGTTCTGAGGCTGTGGCAAACTTCCGTACCTTGCGTACTTATTACTCGCTCTCTTCTGCGGTTTTTGTCATTTCGTTTTGGTCTGTGTATTATGCACAACATGGAAGGAAAACGAGCTTGGTGCAACTAGCCACTTCCCGAAAAAAAAAAAATAAATGAAACTAACATGCAAGGTTGCAAAGCTTTTACGCTTTAACGATTTCCCCCTACTGATTACCATTTGCGACCACAGGTTCTAATGCCTTGTTTATCCTGATGACTAATGTCACCCCTTTAATTTTGTTGAAAAATTTTCGGATATACCCTATATACAGAATGTCTAGATTTTTACCACCGGGACACTCAAAAGAATTCCAATACCCTATGGGCAGTCACTGTTTAAAGTGAATCTTGAAAGCGTTCATCTATTTAAAAATCATAATAACAACATACATATTATTGAAGTTTATCAGAAATTCGTATATGCAGCTTTTCGCTCATAGATGAGTCTCTAAGGGAAAATAATTAAAAGTAAACACTCTAGCATTATATTTGAGTTAATTTGTTTAAAGAACTCGACGTCAGAGGTTCCCTTTCTGTGGACAGCGTTTCATCCCAGAATTGTTCTTTGAATGCCGAGCACAGGAGAGCTAACAGGTTAACTATGCGTTAATAGAAGCACACGGGCAAATAACATTGTCGCAAAGCATTTTATAACCGAATTTATTAAATTTACCATAATGTTTACCTTAGAGTATGGACATTTTAAATAAGTAGAACTGTTGAGCGATGCAAATAACATGTACTATGTCAAGTTTTATGTAAATTTATGCAATATGTGTGACCCTGTGCCCCATAAGAGGTGCAAAGTTACAACATTTTCCGATATGTCATAATTTATTTTATCCTACTCAGAAATAATATTATAATCATTACATTAGGTACATATAATATTCAATTGAAAATTACTCCAATAAAATTGAAACATGACTGTATGTAGCCACAGGTGTACCCCCCCCCCCCCACCCTCTCGCATATTAACGCTGTTGAAAAAAAAGTTATACTTTTAATCAATAATTTAATTTTTTTTTTCAATATTGAGATTCTAATATCGTGATACAAAAGTACAATTTTCAAATTATTCGTCTGCATTAATTTATAAAATGTTTTTTTTTAAAAGTTATGTGACACATATGTCGCGGTCCTTAAAGGGTTAAATTAACGTAATTTTTCTTTCTAGTTACTTATAAATGTAGATATTTAATATAAATTTTACAATTTAAAATTGCGATATGCACGATATTTCTGAATAATCTTGTACTTGTCATCTTCTCTGTTTCATGCGAATTCAGAACAGTCCAACTGGGTTATGACGAGGATGAAAGAACCGGGACAATTTTTGTACGTTAAATCGGGGATCGCAATAACCGAGTTCAATTGCAATATCTCTCATATTAGTTATTTATATTTTGACACTCATACATGATCTCATTTTTCAGGGAACTGGAGAGCCTGGCACTCTTCATTGCTTGTTTATGCCATGACTTGGATCACAGAGGCACAAATAATAACTTTCAAGTCGCTTCGGTAAACATCTGTTTCACAGACATTCAATTTTGTAGCCATGACCACCAATAAATAGAGGCACTACATACAAAAAGGGCGAACTTAAAAAGAATGGATCGTCATACTCAAAAAGCACCTCCTCTATCTTTTTCTGTCTTCTAACCTGCATTTATATATGAATGTATGATAGACTGTATAAAAATAAGCTTTGGAGGAGGGGGGGGGGGGCTATAGTTTTCAGAGATGTGTTTGCAGGAAAATATGTAGTTATGTGACTCGAAACTAGTCTTACAAACTTTTAGGAAGGGTAGGGTACACCAAGACGGTCTAGAATCACGCAGCAATGCGGGGTCGCAATCGTTGTCTTCATGTATCTGTTAATAATCATTTCAGAAGAAGTGTTTAAGCAATAGTAAACTTTCCGACGCTGGTTTTTCAAAAACACATCCATCTCTAACCGATTGCACTTGATGAAAATTTTTAACCCATTTATGCCTAGTGTCCCTTTTTTGGGACGGCATTTTCGCTATTAGTCGAAAACGTTATTTATTTTTCCTAGCCTTCATTCATGAGTATTGAGCCTCAACTCTACAAAATATTTTAACATGACCAAGTAGGATGTTGATATTTCGATTTTTATGCATAATGATTTGAAAAGAAATCATCCCTTGTTCAAGAAGTCGACATCAGAAATTTATCTATTATTTCTGTTATCAGTAAAAATCGAAGAAAGTCGCAAAAATATCCAGGCACAAATGGGTTAATTCAGAATTTTTTCTTGTATTACATTGATGAAACTGTCGGAGGAAAGCTCATTGCGTATGAAACTTGGGTTAGGAAATTAGACGCACACTTCAGCACTTCTTCCAAAATGATTGTTAATAGGTACATGAAGGAGACGTTTCCGAACCCCTCATTGCTATGCGATTCTCAACCGTCTTGGTGTATCCTACCCATTCTGCAAATTTATAACACTTATTTCGAATCACCCTGTATATTTAAAAAATATCTAATGTTAAGTTCGCTCTTTCAACACTGGAAGTTTACGATGCTTGTACACCCTCCAAAAAAGTATTCGAGTAAGAGATAAATTTCCTATTTTATTCTCGAGAATAATAGTTGAGTTTTTGAAGAACGCAAAATGCGACAGAAATATGCAAAGTCATATTTATACATAGCCTAATTCATATTCTATGATAAATAATTTTTAATGTATCAAACCAACAAAGGAAATTTATCTCTTACTCGAATACTTTTTTGGAGGGTTTAAATTGTTGTTCAACCCTGTTCTTTTTTCATTTATTGAGAATTCACTGTAGAATTGCAATTACAGTCCAGTTCAGTGACGTAAAATACCCGGGTATTTATTTTCAAGGGTAAATACTCAGGGTAAATACTCGGGTATATACCCAAAATGGGTATTTACCTGGGTATTTATTTTTGAATTAACACTATTGTTTTAAAAAAGCTTGTATTGGTGGGTAAGGTTATTCACACACACACACACACACACACATATATATATATTAAGGATAAAATTAAAAAAAAAAGAAAAAAGAAAAGAAAAGAAAAAGAAAAACGAAAAACTTAGAAACCCTTTACAACTTTTTAATTTAATAAAACTTCAAAAAATATAATTATGAAAAGAAGCTATAGGATACATGTTGAATAAAATACTTGATTAAATATAGCCTATAAATGTAACTGTTGGAATAAAATTGTACAGAGGAATAATAACAAGGAGCAGTGTATTTGACAATTTGAAAAAAAAGGAGAGAAATTCAACTATACTAAATATATACAAACAGTAAAATCTGAATACGAATCTGAATCTCAGGAGACCGAAAATCAAATTTGTAATTCTGAAAAATTCGTTAAACGGAAATTTTATTATAAAAAAATTGGTATTAATGATTTTTTTAATAGAAATATTTTTTTTTCATCAATCTGAAATATTCACAAAAGTCTAAATTTACCGTAAAAAATATGTTTTTAAGCCTATTACTTATAACTACTAGTTTTGTAACTATTTGCATGTAATTTTTATTTTAGGGATCATTAAATCAATCATAAGATGCATAGAATCCCCTCTCCCCTTCAATAACAAACCATAATAAACTATCACAGTTTAAAAAATAATAAACATAAAATAAGCTATGGGATATAATAATAAACTTAAAATAAGCTAGGTATATTAATCAATGTAACACATTAAAAATATTGCCCAAGCTGTCACTTGCACAAAACAATTTAAGGACTACCACAAAACATCCTTCATTATTAAAGTTAGTGAAAAAAATGCAGTATGACTCATGAAGTAGTTTATCCCAAATAATCAAACGCTTAATTATAATTTTAAAAAACACTACAAAAATACTCATAATGAAGTCAAATTAAAATTTAAAACTTTGTATTAAAAAAAAGGAGCAATAATAGAAATCTAATTGGTATTAATCATAAACGTTGTTAAGAACAGTTATTTCATTCTAAGTTGACAATACCCAGTTTTGGGGTATTTACCCAGGCTTTGGGTAAATATCCAAAATATCCAATATTTACCTACCCAGTGGGTATTTACCCACCCCACATCACTGGTCCAGTCGTCTTAATGGAATAGCCAATTTGCCACGAAAAATTATTCTAACAAGTGGATATCACGGATATTCCATTACACGGTATCACATCGACTATTTACAAAGGTTTGGTACATTGGAAATGTATTACATTAAGGGGGATATTCTTTTAATAGATAGTTCATTAACTCTTTCGTGGGCCTTGGGAATATTACCACCCACCTCCATTATCTTATGAAATATACCTACGGGAAGCAGAAAACCCACTAAAATGTTTTGGTCTCGCTATTACAAAGTAGAGAAAACTAATTTTCATATCCGTTTAGTACTGTCATGTCTGTTCAAGCTTTTAAACAGAATTAACTCGTTTGTTTTGAAAATTTGAAAGCGTTTATTCGGCATGATGTTGTGAGGGCTGAGTTGCAGCTTTGATGTTATGTTTGTACTGCTCAAAAATTTTACATCATCGTAACATCAGAAGAATTGAAATGATGGAGAGGTATGCGTAGACTTATGGATATACATGAACATCCTGAACTAAAAAACTACTGGACATATTTCCCGGACCCAGTATTAAAATGTAAACATAAAATTTGGCAAAATAAAATATATTTTATTAAACGGTATTGTTATAATAACCACCCCTCCAAAGAAAGTTAATTGATAATAACCCCCCCTCCAAAGAAAAGGGTGAGAAATTGAAAAGATAAATAAATGGCCCACGAAAGGATTAAGCAGGCTCGAGTGCATAATCTTGTGTCATGTGAGAGGATTCAAGTGTTTATATATAATATACACTGAGTTCCTAAAACACTGAATGAGGCTATTATTCCTTAAATATTAATCAGAGACATGAACAAGTTACGCAAAAAAATGCAGAGAATTTTATGGAATCGATTAAATTTTTCAAGAGGTTAAGTCTAAATAAATAAAAAAAAGTTAAATTCCCCCCCCCCAAAAAAAAAGAATTCCCAATTAGTAAAATGAAACCTATTTGCAATTCATGATGTACGAAATTCCAGCCTTTATCATAAAAAAGTTCAGAGACATGAAAAAGGAAGTATATGCTGACCTAAACTACTTTCAACGGATCTCAAGGAGAATCAGATTGAAAGATCCCGTTTCAGCGTCTGCTAATTAAAAAAGAAAACTATGATTGCGTAGATGCATGACTCTTTTACTATTATTGATATTGTATAGCACCTTACCAGTTTCGACTGAATATATCCCCAGAGCTTTTTTTTTTTATGATGAAAGGTTGGACAGCACCTAATTAGTATGTGGGCCATATTTTACTGACTGGAGATTTTTTTTGTCCGAAAGCCATATGAAAATTTAAAAATTGTATTTATTTAGATTTAATCTCTTGAGTTTGTTTGTGCTCCGTGTAATACAATTCTGTGGTTTTTTTTACGTAATTTTGTAGTTTATTGTAGTTGTATATAAACAATATTTAACGATTAATACCCCAGGCCAGTGTTTTTGGTTATGCTGTATATGTCAGGGTCTATAAAAACTATAATTAAAGAAATGCATTAAATAACTTTTGAAATCTACTAAAACTATTTATTTACTTACTAGTCTTTACTTAAGTAAAATTAATCAGGAATTCTTAAACTTTGCTGCATTATTTGGCATGTCTCAGAACAAGACATTTTTAAAAAGAGTTAAATATGATTGATACAATTTAAGTTTTTGTATTTATAACTATATGTTAGCGTCTATAAAATTTATATATTAATACTATAATTAAAGAAATGCGTTAAATAACTTTTGAAATCTTCCAAAACTGTTTATTTACTTACTACTATTTACTTAAGTAAAATTAATCATGGTGAATGCTTCAACTTTGTTGCATTATTTGGCATGTCTCAGAACAAGACATTTTTAAAAAGAGCTACAAATGTTTGATATGCAATTTAAATTTTTGAATTTATAAC
The DNA here is from genome assembly GCA_038373885.1 of Cheiracanthium punctorium. Classification (NCBI taxonomy): domain Eukaryota; kingdom Metazoa; phylum Arthropoda; class Arachnida; order Araneae; family Cheiracanthiidae; genus Cheiracanthium; species Cheiracanthium punctorium. The sequence goes on from JAWZYV010019464.1 coordinate 889,881, forward strand.
TGATATGTTAGGGAACAATATGCTAGGGTCTATACGAGTAAAATTTATGTATTAATACTGTAATTAAAGAAATGCTTTAAATAACTTTTTAAATCTACCAATTTTTAAAAATTTTTTTTTTATAACTTACCTAAGCAAACGTTTTTGCATTATTTGGTATGTAGCTGGAATTTATAACTTTAAAATAAGGAAAATACCTTTATTTTGCAATTTAAAAGGTGTATTATATTTCTATAATTGAAATTATTACAATTTTTTTAGAAATCCGACCTTGCTGCTTTGTACTGTTCTGAAGGTTCAGTCATGGAAGTAAGTTACTTCATCCAGGATTTCGCACCCTAACTGCCTATTATAGATTTTAATTTATAAATGCACATTTTGCAATGTAGATAGAAAAATTAAGAGTATCAGTATTTTATTTAAAAAATGAATGGCACTTTTCTACAATGTGTATCAGGTAATTTTGAAATAATTTTTACCTTATACGTTTACCGGCGAATTATTGCTAATAATTTAATGGAATACTAATAAATTTTAAACGTTTATGATTGTATTCATTTGAAACCAGCACTAAAATAGTTTATCATCGTAAAAAATAATTTTTTTTTTTATATAAGTCATACCTAATGATAAAGGATATCAATGGGTATTATTTTAAATGGATCTTCTATAATTTAAAAATAAAAAATCTGTAAAAAAGTATTAACATATAGGGTGTGCCATAATGATTGAGACAAACTTTAAGGGGAGGTAGAGTATACAATACACAAGGATTCAGAACACATACAATAAGGATAATACACAATAAGGATTCAGAATCACATATTAATGTGGGGTCAGAAACGTAGACTTCATGTAGCTGTTAATAATCCCATAGGAGCAAGTTCTCAAAGGGTAGTGAACTTTCCGACTATGGTTCGTCAAAAACTAATGTATCTTTCGCAGAACACGCATGACTAAAATTGATAGTTAAAAATACTATTACATTCCTATGGTGAAATCTTCAGAAAAAAGCTCATTGCTTATGAAACTTGGTTAAGAAATTAGACGAACACTTCACCACCTCTCCTAAAGTGATTATTAACAGGTAAATGAAAACAGCGTTTTCGACCCCACACTCCTATGTGATTCTGACTGCTTGTTATGTACCTTACCTCCCCTTAAAGTCCGTACCAGTCATTATGGGACACCTTGTATAACGATGGCTAATGAACGGACAATTAACCCATTTATGCCTAGCGTCCCTTTTTTGGGACGGCATTTTCGGTATCATTCGAAAACGTTATTTATTTTTCCGAGCCTTTATTCGCGAGTATTGAACCTCAATTCCACAAAACATTTTAATATGGCCAAGTAGGATGTCGACATTTCAATTTTTATACATAATGATTTTAAATGAAATCAAGCCTTGTTCAAAAAGTTGACATCAGAAATTTATCAATTACTGCTGGTGTTAGCAAAAATCGAAGAAAGTCGCAGAAATATCCAGGCACGAATGAGTTAATCAACAAACATTTTTAATTCGTTTTCCTAAATGAGGACAAAGTGGTCTTTTTTTAGACCTAACAGTCAGAAAATAAAAGATAAAAATTTAAAATATTGAAACTATGAACATTTTTATTGAATCGTTTTCAATGGGAGGAAAATAGAGTAAAAAATTATGATTTCTTTCAAGTAATTCCAATTCGGGTCTTATGTTCCCATCCACTGAATTCTGATATACGAGGTGCCTCATAATGATTGGGACAAACTGTAAGGGAAGGTAGCAATATGGGGTCAAAAACGTCATTTTTCCTTACCCGTTAATAATCATTTTGAGGAAAATGTAATGCATATTTGTTATGTTCATTTACAGCTTTTTTTTATATTAACAATGTTATATGCGGTATATAGTACTTTTTTGAAGTGTGTGTAATACGCCGAGATGTACGGTATAGGAAAATTTATTATCTTTTATCATCTTGTTTGTACAAAAGAAAATTACGTGCATCTAATGATAAGTTTTCTCTTACTCCTGCAGCGGCACCACTTTGCTCAAGCTATGGCCATTTTAAACACAGATGGCTGCAATATCCTCGAAAGTCTCTCACGGAAAGTAAGTTAACTATAGTGCATTTTTGACAAAATGTTAGCTAATGATAAGAATAAATGCAGTGAGCACATTATCTATAAACAGCCTCCCCCCAAGCAATCCTTCAAAATTTTATAAAAGTTCTATATTCATATAAAGTAAAATCTATTCAAATAAAAACCGTTAAATATCTCCATATAACATATAACGGAGTTTACAGTTTTTTTTTCAAAGAAAATAACTTATTTTACGATTATTTGTATTTACAAAGTTTATGAGTAAAGACATAATGATGTATTTATTTATGTTTTCGTTTTCATTATTAACATCTCCAGATATTCATTCTGATTTATCGGTATTGAATTACTTTCTATCATTTTCTTCTATTTTTTGTTTTTTTTGAAGTTGTAAAACTTGATTGGATTCAAATATAACATAAACATTTGTACACTATATTACAATTGTATTATTTTTTTGTTTTATTTTACTCATTGGCAAAATAACGATTTTCTAACTTAGCAACCAATTTTCGTACTATTATCTTATTTTGTAGTGTGTTTCATGTACAGTTTTCGTAGTGTAGATTTTGTGTGTGTTTATACACAATTTTTATAATATTTCTCCCAAAATATGTAAATCGTACACTAGTTGTATCTGTTGATGTTTAATATAATGAGTTTCAAATGTTAGTTTATATTTTCCACAATGTTAAACATTTAAAATAATATTTTACAAAGACAAATATTTTTTTTAAATGTAAAGCTTTTGTTTGCATATTTTTACCGTAATGTTTAAGAAAAAATATTTAATAAGAAATTGCATTTTTTGGTTATGGCATATTTAATAGAGATAATTTTCATTCAAGTAAAAATCTTATACTTCCTGGCTGTTTTACGTATTTAAGTCAAAAAACTTATTATTACTATTGTTATTATTATTATTATTTGATGAGCGTAAATACATTTCACTTAGCCACACGAAACACATGAAATTTTCTGCTTGCAATGAAAATTTCTTTATGTACGCGTTTCCGAAATATAACTAACTATAAATTTTTAAGCAAATTGAAGTAACGTCTACGAATCTTTCTTGATAGATCTGTTGTTTACGCAAATAACTGAAATTCTAGTATTGTTGAGTGTTTGTTACTTTAAATATTTAGGGCTAGAGAATTTGGTCGAGGCTTTAAAAACCGCGTAAACAGTAAGTTTTATGAATACGTAGTTATATTTATTAAAAAATTGAACTCGTTCGCTGCTAACATTCTATTGTTCTAAGCAATTTTATTCACAGAAATTGCAAGTTTTAGTATTTAATATTATGATTTAACATCAGTAATTTCTCGCTAAAGTATTGAAGAAAAATGTCTTAAATATTAATAGCGATAGCCTTTCAAGTGTAACTGAAGATGTTTAAATAATTGAGGCAAATTCTTACTATGAATCAAAAAAAGAAATTATTCATAGTCAAAACTAATAAAAAATTAAAAATCATAATCTAGAGCTTTTCTTCTCTTAAAGTGTTATGATGATATGTTTCCAAAGTTGAAATATGAAAGGTAGGAATTAAAAAAATTACCAATCATATTCATTTCAAAGCTTTAGAAACTATGTACTACAGCTTATGTACTATAGTTTTTGCGTGACTTAGTCTGTCAATAAAGATTTAAAATATCCAGCAGGTTTTGACTGACAGTTAAAATAAATTTCAACCAATTCACTTACACATAATAACGAGAAACTCCTTTAAATAATCTTTTCAGGTAAAAATCTATCCCCCTAAAACCTTAACCTCCCCTAAAGCCCTAAAATAGAAGCTTTTATTCCATTTATAAATCAGTATTACTAAAATATATTATTTATAGTTTTATTAAGTAATTCTGTATGAAAGAATTACTTTATTTTATTAAGTAATTAAAATAAAGTAATTCTTTCATGCAGAACACTTATTAGTCTAAATGGATGCCTGAAAAAATGTTTGCGTGCATAACTTTCAATTCGAGACTCTATTTGCCTGACACGTTACGAAATAATTAATGTTTGTTCACATAATTTCATATTATAAGTTATTAGAAATTTTCATTTGTCGAGCTTCACAAGGCATAAGGCGTATGGTATTTTGTTGTGTTTTACTGCAGAAATAGATGATACGGAAAACTTTCTCGAATTTAATCACTTTAAAAATTAGACTATAAAGCTAAAATATTTATTAAAAAAATATTCCATTTTTATTTCTTTTTAATTTAGAAATACTCTTAAGATTTTTGAACACTATATAAATATTGCACGAGAAAGTTAAATTTACTTTCTGTGCAGTTATTTTACTTCTTAGGGTTTCAAATTTCGTTTAAAATTTATCGGTTCAGAAGTCAAATTTGACCATACAAATTTAACATATATTTGACTGTTGACGTTTACTAAAATTGCAGGAATACACGCAGTGCTTAGATTGTATGCGAGATGTGATACTAGCTACAGATCTTGCGCACCATCTAAGGATAATTGAAGATATCGAAACAATGGCCAAAGGTGAGTGAACTGCAGAATTTTATACAAATGCGTTTTAGTTCTTAAATATTGACATATCGGTTGCAAAGCAAGGTCAACTTTTAAAGTAAAAAATAAAAAGAAAGACTAGCATTAATAGTAAAGAAATAAAACAAGCAATAAAAAATTCATTTATTTTTCTGATAATTTTATTGAAAATGCTGTGAATGAAGTGTTTATGAAATAGTATAGAAATTTTATTATTTCCTGACGTACTTCTTGAGGAAACTTCCTATAAACATTCTTATCCATTATGTACTATCTTCCCATAGACAATGTTATCGTATTTTTCATGCCTTAAAATTAATCATTTAGAGGGCGGTCATTTTTGAAATAAAATCGATTATTGAATTGGGTGTTGAGAAGTCATTCGTCCAAGGTTAAGCGATGGACTATGTTGTTAATGTCTTTTGTGCATTTGTGGAATTCATTCCATTGTGTCTAATATACCTTTTAATCCATTTCTTTTGGCAGAAGGTTACGATTTCGAAAACCAGACTCATCATCAACTGCTCTTATGCCTCCTCATTACATGCTGTGATTTATCAGATCAAACCAAGAGCTGGAAAAGCTCCAAAAAAATTGCAGTAAGTTTCACATTTAAAAATTTCTTTGATAACTCAAACATTTTTTTTTTCGAACCAATTATTAATTTTCTTTTCATGCATGCGCAAATAAGAGTTTTGATGGTTAATCAAGACCGGTAGTTAGATTATAATTTAACCCTTTCACATCCTGCGCCACAATTCAGAACACAAAAATTACCTGTACTTAAAAATAGATACCAACTTTAAAAAATGTAAAGAAAATCGCAACTTATGACAATCGAACCTGTGCGTTCTTTCACTAATCATTAGAAATATTAAAGACAGATGGCGCCATCAACGAAATGAAGCACGCATCCTTCGATAACATGAGCGCCCTCATCGACATCAAAAGAAGTAAAGTGAAGGAAGAGAGTTTCGTCGACTGATGACAGCCATGACTCTTGGCCGAAATATATGTCGTTTTTACAGATTTTAGTGGTAAAGATGCTATGTGTTTTTAACTAATCACCTAGACTATCGTATAGGATCGATCTCCCAATTTTCGCACATAAGGAAAAACCAATTTTTCTCAAAAAATTAACCGGCAATATTTAAAAATTCATTTTTTTAGCCCAAATTTAATGTCTGTTATTAAAAGAAAAATTATTTAATCCGGTCTGAAGCGGTTAAACATCAACACAAGTAGCGCAACAAAATGGATCAGAATTTGTCTTTGAAAGTATTTTCTTGTTTAATTGGAGCACGGCTCAATTAGATACGTTTTGCCTCCTTCCCTTAACATTGGTAGGAAAAAGAATGTATTAGCTGGTCAGTGATTTGGATGAACACTTTGATTATCTATAGATGTAGACAGATACACACAGGAAAAAAAAACGCCTTTTTAAAAATAGCAACAAGCTAAAACAGCTTTAATAGATCTTTCAGTATTTGTAAAAGAAATTTGAATCAAAATTTTTGCCATAGCCGTGTGAATAAAGACACTGAATATTGAAGATTGCTGAAGTTTGAAGGTCATTGGTTCGAGCCTACCGTTCGGCTGTCGATTTAATGGTCTGGAGTTTTGAGTGGTGTTCTCCAGATGTAACGTGAATACTCGTTAGAACAGCTTAAAAAGTTCTCCAACCAAGGCATACCCCCTTAGGCATATAGAGCTACGAGCAGCTTTGCCTCAATACATAATTTTGACGCCTCCCTCTCGCATACAATTATAATGTAAATAGTAATATATTTTGTTTCCTTTATGGTAAATTTACACTACGACCTAAATTACAAACCTTACAAATAACCAAGTAAATTTGTTTATATTGATCTACATCGATCCGTTGCACTGACAAAACCAGAATCGATGCCTCTCTATTGAACTTGTTTATTAACCAACTACAAAAGAAAAGAAGGTTCCATATTCGACGTTTAATTTTTTTCTTTTAAATAAATAATTCAGTAACGGCTTAACCGATTTGGATAATTTAACCCTTTAATTTACACCATTTTTCAGGTTATCGATGAATGAAATCATGTTTTAGGGTTGTGAAATTGCCATCGATGCATGTTTTTCACGGATTTTCTGTTATATTTGGTAATGCAATTCTATTTTCTATGTTTTTATGTCCTTTCTTGAGGTCTCTTTAATTTTTAAATAATTTTTTATTACTATATTAGGAAGATAAATTCGTAATAGTGCAATTTTAATCAGTGCTATGATATTCATAGTACAGCACTGATTAAATTCTATTGATAAGTGTACTAAATCAGTGTAAAAAGTATCTTTTTTTAATTGCAGAATGCATTTCGTGTTTAGCTTTCTTCTCAATAAATTCATCAGTTTTTTATAATATAATTTTCTTTTTCGTGTTTTTATGTCCTTTCTTCAGATTGTCTGAATTTTTAAAAACTGTTTATTACTAATTTATGTTTACAAATTAATGTTAGTGCTATTTAAATCAGTGTTACCAGTAGTGCAGTATTGGTTAAATTCTATTTATGAGAACAGTTTACAATGCTGTTCAACCATCACGAGTTGGCGGCTATGACGTATGAGTCACGTGGTGTTTTGCGAGCTTGTTTTCGTACTTAAGGAGGTAGAAGTTTATAAGTAATTTCAGATTAGTCATCAATATAATCCAAATTCAATTCTTAATTTCTACCTGTCTTTAGCTAAAACACAGAAATAAATCCTCAAAGCATCACGTGACTCATGCGTCACGGCCGCCAAATCGTGAAGGTAGAACAATAGCAGTGTAAATGTGCATTTTATTCTTTATTGTGACAAAATGTATTTTTTTAGATTTCTTCTCAGTAAATTTATCAATTTTTTACAGCAATATATTTTTACGGTGTTTTACGGCTACTTTATGTTGACAATGACTGAGAGTTAAAATAAATTTAATTGTTTATAAAGTAAAGACTATTATAGAATGTTTCATCAATTCAATATAAAGCAGGGTCTAAATTATTTTTCTGATTCACGTGAATCTATAATAGCACAACCTTAAAAAATAGCTCTTTTAAGTGCTTAACTGAATATAGGAAGACGGTATATCTTGATACAGTGTTTATTCTAATACTGTCAAAGTATGTTGGTTACAACTGCTATTTGGTCTCCAGGTCGAATAACAGGAAAGATATCGGGTCGTGTGATTAACTTGCTTGTATAGTATTTGTGAACATTATAAGAGTTAAATCTCAAAAGCTAGGTACTGTCATAAAATTTTAAAGTTGCTTGAGCATTTTCAATTGCAAACATGCAGAGATACAATCAGTAGAATACGCGGTTTTCTTCAAGGAGAGAGGGGTTGTAGACTTTATGTTAAAAGTCCTAATCCTTTTGTTAAAAAAAGAAAATATATGGACTTTGGATTATTACAAAAATAAACTGGTTAGACCTATCTTTATAAGTAGTATTTTCAGCCTTTTTTAGAAGCCTTATAGTATTTCTTGTTATATCGCGCGTTTTTCCATGTCTCCCATTTTTCTTTCTGTACACTTTTGCTTTGCTATTATACTTGAGAAGCATACAATACATTTGAGAAATACATATACAATCACATAAGTGAGGTAAAAATAATTAATTTTCTCTCCTTGATCTTTGCAGAAAAGCTATTTATAAGAACATAAAAAATCATATGAGATGACTTTGGATAATTTTTTCAGCAGGAAATGAAATGCGTACTTGTAGATAAATTTAAAAATGTAAATTAAACTTCAGTTTTTATAGTTTAAGCGACTATCTTTGATTACAGCACTTATACTATTAATTTAATTATATTTTAAGTGCATGTGTTCGTAAAAGTAAAGTTTTATCATATAACCCCCCCAACCCCTCCGCCTGTTATATCGCGCATTTTTCTTGTATCCCAACAAGCGCGATATAACGAGGGTATGTATACACACGCACACACACACACATACATATATACATATTCACTTCTTGATTTTTGCAACATTCTTACAATAAAATTTGCTGTGTCATGCCATGTGATCTACATTATTCCTGTTGGGTATGTCTGTTTTTTGATTATTTTTCTTTCAAATCAATTTTATTTTCTTGTTTTTCTGTAGTAGGATAGAGCCTAAATGTGTGGAGAGAATATCTCTTTTGATACGCCACACAACCGAAATCCTACTATTTTGCTGTCTTTAATTATAATCTTTTAGAGGTGGCCCCCTGACGAATGTTCTAGAGGTTATAATTTCGATTCCATTCATTCTTGATATAATTTGGTTCATTGTATTTCGAATTTCATATTTTTTGGCCCTCTGATTATGATGATGTACTTTTTTTCCTACTGGGTATGTGAATTGAAAATAATTGTTTTATTGGGTCTCTTAAAGCTGTAAATATGTTGATATTTCGAAAGCTGTTCGTCCGAATAGCATTAGTTTTGAAATATAGTCCGAATAGTTTTGAAATATATTCATTCTGTTGAAAGTGTAACTTATGTATGCTGCTCTCTATGATTTTTCGAAATATGACTTAGTAATTTATAGCCATTTTTTTCACAGTTCTTTTTATAATATGCTAATCGATGTCAACACTACATGCATTAATATTATAAAATTCGAAACATTATTTTGGTTTTTTATTTGTTTTCTAGACTTCTTCGACAAACAATGCCTCTGCAATGCCAAGTAAATATCAACTATTCCCTTTCCCCCCGATAGAATGTACATGGAAGTTTTAATGCATGTCATGTAAAGCAAATTGCTTTTGCAATTTAGTTACGCAACACAAAATTAGGATCACCTCGTTTTAGAGCATCAACTGACTGACTGCCGTCACGCAATTTCGGCACGCAGTGTGTTTACTTCACATTGTGCTCTTAGAAAGATCATGTATCGATCATCAGATATCGATTATCGTTCGCCGGAGGAGAGCAAATATTGATCCTTTTTTCCCCCTCCTTTCTTGTAGGAGCTCATCTACAGTGAGTTCTTCTCCCAGGGTGACCTGGAGAAAGCCATGGGGGTCCGTCCCAGCGAAATGATGGATCGGGAGAAGGCCTGCATACCTGAGTTGCAGATAGGCTTCATAGAGAATATCGTCCAGCCTGCGTACAGGTACCAGAGTTCCCAAGTTTTGAATGTGGTGTATATGTCGGCGTATAACACGCACTTTCAACTTTAAAAAAAAATTTTTTTTTTTGCGTGCGTGTTACACACCGAACATAAAATGCAGAATATAAAATATAATATAAATTAGCTGGCACTTCTAAATTTACTGATGAGGGTCATACGCCAGAGCGTGATATATTGCGGGATATATTGTATTTTTTAACCGACCTATAAAAGGAGGAATTTATTAATTCGCCGGAAACCTTTTTTGTATTCATGTTCAGCTATAAATTTTTACCACGTGTGTCGATTTCGATAATTCTTTTTTTATTCTAAAGGGGTATTACTGCATGTGTGGTTGCATATTAGTTTGGTCCAATTCTCATGATATTATTGTTCAGAAAATTGGGTAAAAACATGTTTTTGAACTATTGCCTGAAAGGCTGCCCGTAGAGAGGTATAGTTGTAACTCAAAAGTCGCCAAGAGCGGCTACTTTTAGCGATTTATCTCCAATTTTGGAGGGAAAATATGTTCTTAAAACTGAATTCATTTTGGCAATATCTTCTATATTTTACAAGAAATTGCCAAACCTTACCATTTTACTATGTGAATGATATCATTAGAAAATCGGTGAAAAAAGCATGGTTTTAAACCATTGAGAGTGGCGGCGTTCGTAGTAATATTTCAAAAGTCACACTTGATTGGCCACTTTTGATGATTGATCATGATGTTGGGAGCCAAAAAAATTTTACTTTTTAAATCCTACTCGGCAATATTTTCTATATTGAGCGTAGAAGAAGTATCAAAGTTTCAGATTACAAATTCTTAAATGCAGCAAACATACATAATATTTAGTATTTCGATAAAATATATTCGGCGAAGAGCTGCCATCTAGTAGACGAATTTCGTACTTTATGGAAATATTAATTATTATCAATTTTGGATACACTTAAGATTGTGCTACCTGAATATCTGATACTTTATCTACGTATACGCAAAAACAGAATAAAAATCATATTTATAAGTAATTAAAAATCTGGAGTGACTCCACTCGACTTTCCGAAGACTTACGATTAAGATCATTATCAAGCATTTAAATAAATTTTAATCGATGAATAATTGAAACATATATACCAAATTGAAACTCAATCGAATGCACCATTTAAACGCTAGCGCACTTTCAAGACTTTCTCCCCATTTGCTATAATGTAAAAGAAATCTTTGTCGTAGCCCTGTAGAAAAACTATTAGTCCTATATACATCAAAATCAATACAGGTCTAACCTTGGTGGTTTATAACATGTATGCCCAATTTAAGATCAATCGAATGTACCGTTTAAACGCTAGCGCACTTTCAAGAATTTCCTCCCATAGGGCATAATGTAAAAGAAATCTTTGTCGTAGCCCTGTAGAAAAACTATAAGTCCTATACACACCAAAATCAATACCGGTCTTGCGACGGTGGTTTATAAAATATATACCCAATTTGAGCTCAATCGAATGTCGCGTTTAGGAGATATCGTGTTCACTCACATACACACAAACACACACACACACATACACACACATACACACATACATACATACATCTCGTAAAAATAGCATAAATGAATTCAGAAGACCTCAAAACCTATAAATACACCAAAATCTCGAAGTCGAATTTTTTCATGATTACAATACTTTCCTTACATGGTACATGTTCGGAAAGTAAAAAGGCTCTTAGGTTTTAAATAGCGATTAAAAAAATTAAAGCGTCTTATTAGCTTTAAACTCTTCGTTCCCACTTAGACAAAGACACGACGGTAGGGATTCCTCTTCTGTCCCCATCATTACCTCCTTGCTCCAAGCTAAAAATGGAAGCAAATACAATTTTTCTTTTTTTTAAAATACCTAGATAAATAATAAATAGTAATGAATATACAAGTTAAAGATAGTTATGAAACTTTTTACATCAACACATTCATTAGTTTTATGTATACAGGGTGGTCCTCAACTACCCAGACAGCACAGCAAGTTTGCATCAAACTTGCAGTAAGCTTGATTTATCAAGTCAATAAACTTGAAAATTTCAAGTGTGTAATCTTAATGCAAGCTTGAATCAAGTGTTCAAGTTCACACTTGCCCAACTTGCATTAAGCTTGGCATAGCAAGCTTGAATCAAGCTTGACATGGCCTGCTTAATTCAAACTTAAAAAGTTTTCCTAAATACATGGGGTGCCGGTCGGCAAACTCGCCCCATATATTTTATTTTTCCACGCATTTCCCCTCTACGCTGAAACCTCAAGTTATTTTAATCTGTTTCCATCTAGCGTCCGCGACCGATCTCGGGACCTAAGGTGTGGAAAGCCAGCGTCCTAACCACCATGCCAATCTGACTCGAGGTGACATGACAAAAGTTTGAAGTGACTGTTATGGTTGTCACGCCGCTTTTTGGCGAGTTTGATCAGTATTGGCCGACGCATTTTTTTTTTTTTACAGAAATCTCTCTGCTAAAACTGATAGTTTACAAATTCTATTTCATTTCATAGATGAAAGTCTCGGAGAAAAGCTCATTGTTTATGAAACTTGATTCAGAATTTAGAACAACAGTTCTTCCAAACTGATTATTAACAGTATACATGAGGACGACGTTTCCAACCTCATATCGCTGTGTAATTCTGAACCGTCTTGGTCCCCTCTACCACCCTTTGCATTTTTTACATTCAGTTTAGGACCACCCTACCACGTTTTTCTACGGTAGGGTATTTACGTCGATTCTTAGCCTGATTTTCCTATTCGGGTATGTCATTTTTGCAGTGCTTTCCTCGTAATTTGCTTTATAAATCTAATTCTACTTTTGCTATTTCTTGCTTTTATTCCCATGCTTTTCTATAATAAGATAGGACCCAAATTATTTATTAGAATATTTCTTAGAATTTTAATTAATTTATTAGAATATTTATTTATTAGAATATTTCTTTTTATATGCCGCATAACTGAAATCCTGTTATTATTATTATTTTTTTTTTAAATTATAATCTTCTGGGTGTGGCCCCTGATGAGTGTCTCAGACATTATAATTTTTTTCCGTTTATTTCATAGTTCATTGTATTTTGATTTTCACCTGTTTGGCCATCTGTATATGCTGTTATGATCTGTTTTACAGTTTTTCTGTATGTTCTGTATGTATGAGAGTTCTGTACAGTTTTTCTGTATTTATGTCATTTTGCAGTAATTTTCCTTGTGTTTTGCATATCAACTATATATATATATATATATATATATTTTTTTTTTTTTAGAATCCTAACCACCCTCTTTCCGGAAGCCGGTGAAACGTATATAGCCGTCGAAAGTAACCGAGTGTTCTGGGAGAGGATGCGCGACGTCTACAAACGTCGTTACAGTCACAGCACATCATCCTTGGACATGTTCGAGGACGAAAGTCTGGAGCAAGAAGTCCTGGCCCTGAGCTGCGAATCAGAATAGAGGATTCCGAAGAAAAAAAAATCGGTTGTCGAACAATCATTTTTAAAATGTAAAAAAAAAAAAAAGCGAACAATAATTGTGTAAAGTAAAATAGAACTTAGGGTAACAGATTTTTTTTTTAAGTGTGAATCAAGTAGATTTATCATTAACCATAAGACAGTGTCATGGTCGCTCGCGTTAAAAATAACACCGTTTTCATTCAGAACACACGCGGGAAAATTGATTATTTTACATTTTTTAAGGTTTTTTTCATTGATCTTAAAAGGATGGATTATTATTAAGGAAATAAATCATTTTCTGTAGCTGAGAACGTCTCGGCAACATTTTTTGCGCATGCCCACTATGAGAGGCCTGTGATAGAGTGGGAGTGCGTATGTGAGAGCCACTGAGCTATAACCCACCTGGACAGAGGATTTGGTAGTTGAAACAATTTGGAGTGTTTCGCACCCTCGGAGAAAGAAAAATTGCACAGGAGTCTGACTGGAGTTTTACAAAATACAGCGTATAAACTCGTCAATAAAAATTATTTAAAAACCCTTTTTTTTGTCTCTACTACGCGCTATGGTCTGGAAATTAATGGTTTTTTTTTGCATTAAGTTCAGATAAATAAACTTTCAGCAAATTTTTAATTACAATCAAGCTGGTACCAAAGCATAGGACTCACATTTGTTGCATTTTAAGGCAAGAATTTTATAGATGATAATTTTACTTTGAAGAAAGATGCCTGCGCTGTTAACCCTTTAAAGACAAAGCGGCTTTGGATACGTTACAATCAGCAAGTGAGATTGTTTTGCCTAATTCGCTCTTCATGTATTTCTCCGCGTATGCCTGATTGATCCCGTTGAAATCACACGGGAACTTTTACTCCAGGTAGATTATTACAGCTTGTCAAAATGAGATCAGTGACTCCTGGTTCCAACTAGTAAACCTATTGGGTTGGTAACAAAGTAATTGCGTTTTCTTGTATAAAATTCAAGCAAATAAGTTTTCAACAAGTTTTTAATTACAGGTAAGCTGTGCCTGAACATACGATTCATATTTGTTACATTTTAAAGTAAGAATTTCACTGGCAGTATTTTTTTTCGTCCATAAAAGATGGCCACCCTCCCCCCTTTTTCGCCTCTATCCTCCTTAGAGGAGAATATTAAAACTGTCCTGAAATTAATTTTTAGGTATTCGTGACTGCTGTATTTTACAGAAAGAATTTCACGGATATCTCTATTTTTATTTGAGATCACGCGGGATATGTGAAAAGAACTTTTTGGCCCCTTACCCCCACTAAGATTACGAATTTTGGAAAATGCTCTCTGATCTAGCACCTATGTTGAAGAACTCACGTACGTGCCAAATTTCGCATAATTAACTTTAGTAGTTTTGGCCAGGCGAAATATTGACATACGGAAAAACGCAATTACTTTGTTGCCAACCCAATATTTCCACTAAGCAGAACTGTGCCACAATGAGATACCAACGGTTGTATGCAGCGCCGTTTGATGCTGTCCGAAAGCCGACCAGCTATGATGGGATATTGTTGTTGTGTTCGCGTTTATGGATAGACGATTGCACAATCCATGGAAAATAGGTGCCATTACCACTGAGGGGGTTGGAATTTTTCCTGTTGGTCCCTAATTTTGAACCAGTTCCAGATGAGGGTCCAACCACCACCTGAAATCGGCACCCACATAGGTATCGTTTGAAGGTACTTGTGTATTATACCGTCGACATTTTCGCCAAAATTTTTTTTTTCACCTAGTTGGCGTCGCTAAGGTCGGGTTACCTTAAAAATACTTCTGGTCAAATATTTACATGCCACCCGAATTGCCATAAAAACAAAAATCAATAGATACTGCCTTTTTTATTTGCGAATGTACATAGATTTAAAGCAAATCAAATTAAATAAAGTCATTCATATTTAACTTAAACGCCAAGGTATTATTCTGAAATAGCACCTACATAAAGTACTGATATCACGCCTCTAGTTAAATGAAATACGCAGTTTATAAAACACAAAAATTTTGGTTTATTATAAACATAAACCTATTTAATAAATACTTAAATTCCGTCAAGACAGTCAAAACATTTTTTAGAAATGCATACACAAACATTTTAAAATAAGTACAACAAAAGCGCAGTTCATCAAATGGCGCCTTGGCGGCCTACACATAATAGTTCCGCTTAATGCAAACTCCGCAGTTAATAACTCAAAGTTTTCATATTATTCCCATTACACACAATGCTTTGTCAAACTCTTAAATTTCGTTAAGTCATAAGTAAATTTTAAAAATCGACCGCACACATAAAAATTTATAAATTTTAAAAGAAACAGGATTCATTTTATCCATAGCGGAACATACGGTTCCATATAAGTATTTTGATGCGCAGTATCGCGTGAGCAATAGCAATTGAACTGCAGAGTACCAAACCCTGGCGAGTAATCTCTTCGCTTGGCATGTCAACGGTATAATACACAAGTACCCGTTTGAACAAGGAGGACATTGGAGCCCCGATAGTTTTACGTGCACCAGCTCCCATTAGCGTAAACGGTCCCATAGTAGTCCAGATAAGCGAGGGGTTCACCCTCCCAAGCACTGGCCAAGCCAGATGCTGCTTCACTTTCCGTGTTCTTACGGAAACGGAATTTAGTGACTAGAATACTGCGGGACGCTATGATAGGATTTATATCCTTAATAGTCATCCATGCTTAATATACGTGATAAATATTAATACATGTACATAAATGTAACATAAAGCATACAAAGTTCCTGCTGTAACTATTTATTTTGTGTTTTTATGCTTCAATTTTCCCCATGGGATTTATAGGATGCAATCAAGAATTAGTTTATTCAGCTCACATTAACTTTTTTTAATATCCTCTCTTCTGAAAGACTAGAACATGTAATGCCACTGGATCTGTGTGCATTGAATAATATTTCTGCTCTTCTTTTAGGAAGGCACAAACAGCGCGAGTCTTTTTAAATATTTATTACAATAGCCTAAAGGTTTTTAATAAATTAGTGAAATTTTCAAGTACTGGTAGGTTTCAATTCTGCGACACTGTTATAGGGTTAATCTATTTACATAGAAAAAGGCATAATGAACGCGTATTGTGCTTGTTTAAACTCTTGGTGGAATTTTGCATATAAGTAACGTGTTTTTATAGAAAAATATGCAGAACTATATTTGTTAATTTTGTTTAAGATAATACTATAGTACTTGTGATGTATAAGTGTTTCTTACAGATCCACTATCGATTAAGATTTTAAATTGTAAAAAAAACTTTCTTATAATTTCTTCAAAATTTATAACTATAATATAACCTGTGTCTTTTTTCTCTATTTCAGCAGCTAAATTAAAAAGAATATTTTTATATAAATTAGAATTGTTTTTAGGTGCTGTGAAATATTGAAAATTCTTAAGAAAAGACTAAAGTGTTAATGTTCCGTAATCTATTAAAATACTTTGTTCTGACACTGACGTTTACATAGTTATTTGAAAAACGTCAAAAAATAAAGTCATATTGGCCATAATAAACGTCCTAAAACAAAAATATTTACATCGACACAATTTTACCATTTTCATTACAACAACAAATTCTGCGAAGTTCTTGCAGGAATAAAAACGCTTTTTTTTACATTTTGTATTATATTATTGCTACATATATTTATAAAAACAAACAAGCAATGTTTTTAAAGTAAAATTGAACAAATTAATATATTTTATCTATCTCACTATTATTAGCATTTCATATGACACTACAGAATATCGCTACAAAAAATGTAGATATAAACGTGCAAATTCATACATCATTTTAAAAGATGACAAAGTTTCACATATATCACTAAAAAAGTTTTAAAATCTAGATAAAGTTAATAATCATTTAAAAAGATAAATTCAATCTTGAATGAGAATGCTTTACACTTATTTTTTTTTAATTCACGATAACTGCGATTACGTATTATGGATGTTTTGCCAGTGATATTGTATTTCGAAGTCTAGTTACTTCGAACATTGTATAGTATTAAAAAGCACTGTTAATATATTAGCATAGTTTTCTTTTTTAAATGTTAACTTAGCTTTTTAAATATTACTTCAGTTGTTAAATTTGAAATCAAATTTCTAAGAGAAAAACCTGTGATATAATGATGATTATATTCAGTATTATTATGCCTTCACAATTTTTGAATTTCTTGTAATGTATGTTTTAAAATTTGATAGATTTCTAACATTTCACCAAAATTGAAATAAACATTTTTGTGTTTACAATGTTTCTTACATTTATATCATCTGTAATGGAACTTGTAGCGCTGTAAAAATATGGACTGAACAAAAATTTGCCTTTGCAAATATTTAAAAAATATTCTTAAACACGCTGTTAAACTATTATAATTATTTGTGAAATATTCGAAACGATAAATATTTTATAAAGTATAAAAATTGGCCTTTACTAAGAGCAATAATATTAAGTGATGTAAGAATGTTTTTGATTGGTTTAAACATATGCGTTTCATAGTTTCATACACTACAATATAAAACCTGTTTTAAGCTATAAAAGAGGTGATATTTCATGGCATTCATTTAACACAGAATATTAATTGTTTTATTAATGTTATTTTAGCGTTATTACATTTGTTACCTTCATTAAAAATTTCAATTACAAATTCCGTGATTTATTTTTAAAAGTAGATAATTAGGTTTTTAAAAAGAGCACTGGGTAAAATGCTTCATTTGATAATAAAAATCATCTTAGAAAAAAATCGGCCTATTACACTACCAAAAACTGAGTTTCAGCACTAGAACATTAGCTGTAACTCGAAGAAGTTAGAGAAAAAACATTACTTTCGGATAGTAATTTCGCTTGATTGTACATTTTGTACAAATTGAATAAGCTCCCCCTATTTTATTTTTTAAACTGAGCATCTCTCAAAAAATTACCGTAGGCCCACTGTTGCGCACCTATGTTAAGTCATCTTTAAAAAAATTCTATATCCACAAACCGCTAATGTAAAATTAATTTATAAATCTATAATTTTTTTGTTTTTAACTAAAATCTGCAAATGTTCACGAATTTTCTGTTAAACTAAAATTCCCTGACCAGGTTTTCAGACTTTTCTTGAAAGGTGGACACAGTCATTGTATGTGCCATAAAACATCTCAGCATTACTAACTAATCGCATGATCATGATCCACTCCTGCATTTCCATGAAAACATGAAATCAGCTTTTTGGCGCACAATTTAACTGCCAACATTATTACTGCCAAATTACTTTATTTATTTATTTATTTTCATGGCACTGTATTTACAATATGAGGAAAACTGATTGAGCATACAAGTTAAACATGCTGTAGACAAAGTACTGTGCATACTCGAGAATAAACCAAGGATTTTTGGTCAGAATGTTTCTTAAAGAGTCGGGGAGGGGGCGGCTTATTTACAGGCCAGTAAAAAGAAGAAAAAAAAGCAAAATATCGCCATGTTGGAACAATTACAGTTTAGTATCCTAACAGACGTCTTGGGTTTTTGCCTGCGGAGTTGTCTGCGCCCCCCCCCCTCCCCAACTCCACCGTGTTCTGAAAATGGAACTTAAAAATAAATAAAGGTCCTTTGAAAAGAATCTAGGAAATGTTTACTGAATACTAAATTTTCATTTGAAATTTTTGAGGTCAAGCAATTTTGAATGCGCTGTATTTTTACGTTCGGCTTATATTCCGGTTATCTATTTTTAACTCATTATTTTAAGTAAAATTATAGGTTCGGCTTGTACTCCAGTATATAAGGTGGTAACTAAAGCACTTAAAATCTGAAAAATATTAGTTGCTGTTTTCATTGTTTGGTTTACTATGTACATACACAAATTAGTGTAAGCATTTCTGAAGTCAGCTTTTATATATTAATGATGAATTCACATTTTTATGCCAAAATGCATTTTTATGCCAAAAATCACAGTATATCAGTAAGCTAATAGCTGGTAGATCTTTTATATTTCTTTAAAAATTACTTTTATCAATTGAATTGCAAATGCAAAACCAGAATTTTGAGCTCATTATTTTTAATGATCTGAAATTTAAATTTACTTAATTTTAGTATTAATATCATATACTGAATTAAAATTCTGTACATTTTTAAAAGGAAAATTTACGTGATATTTTTATCTGAAATTTCAAATGATTACAATGCGCGTGATACAAATATTACTTCAATAACTTTCAATGAAAATTAAAATATTTGTTGGAGTTATTATTTTAGTAAAGGAAGAAAACAAATAACAATTTATAATTGGGCAGAACAACTAATTACTGGTATAATTAAATAGTACGTACAGAAATGAATAAGTATTTATATCTGATACTTGATATACTTCAGTTATTCTACCATATGGTCATTTAATTAAGTAGGATTTTGGTGAGGTGAAATGGGTATAAAAACATTAATATTTTTGTATTCATGGGCTTTTTTCTGTTTCTTATAATGTTAAACATTCAACCTTTATGTGTTACTTTATGCTACACATTCGTCACCTTCACATCTGAAAAAAATTATATAGTTACATTAATTTAAACGCAAATATATTAAACTTTATAAGGAGTTCCTTTTTAGGTGAATGTGTGGTAAAAGAGGTAATTTAAAAAAGCCCAAAGAAAAAATTAATGCACTTTAACATATTTTACTTACTTTCTGCCATGGCTAACAAATAACACAAATTTAAAAATACTATGTCGAAGGCTGTTATAATTATGTTCTACATAAACACTGTATTAATCTAGATAAACAAAAGAAAATTAATACACTTTGAAAAATGTCATTTATTTTCTATCATGACATACAAATAATTCAAATTTAAAAATGCTATGCACACGTCTTTTAGACTTAGGTTCTAGATAAACTCTGTATTCCGAAACCGCATTGTTGCATTGTAAGAGGAGGTAAAATGAGTAGGCATTTCTTTTACTCATTAAAAAGCTTATTAGGAGAATTTGGAAACATTATATTAACTAAGCCTAACTGAATACCCATTTTACACAATCACTCTAAAACAAAATCAGAGAGAAAAACATTTTTGAAAATTCTTACTTTTTATCAGATAATAAGCTGTTTAGATCTTTTCTAAATTGAAAATAATAACAGAGCTTCTCAAAATTTCAGGAATGCATTAGTTTCGTGGAAGATTTTTGGCTGAGCAAGAAAAGAACAGAAATCAGAGAGAAAAACATTTTTGAAAATTCTTACTTTTTTCTGATAATAAGCTTTTTAGATCTTTTCTAAATTGAAAATGATAACAGAGCTTCTCAAAATTTCAGGAATGCATTAGTTTCGTGGAAGATTTTTGGTTACATAAGAAAAGAACATGAATTCATATAAGCAGATAAAAGCTAATATTGCGTTTCCAAATGCTGCTTATAGACTTTTTAATGAGTATAAATCTTGCCAAATAATGTCTAAAAGTGTTTGCTAATAAAAGAAATAACATTAAAAAGCTATTTATATATAGATTTGATTAAAAAAAGGCTCTTCCCATTATACCTCAACAAACCCTCCTTTACAAAAGAAATTAATGTGAATGTTGAAGTGATCTCTGTATACTGTAGTAAAAGGATAGTATGTACCAACTTCTAAGTGAGTAATTGGTAGTCTAGTTGAAGTAATGTATATCCAGGGTTAGATACAAATATAAAAAATAAGTCATTATAAATGTTTTAAAAATTATGTATATGATAAATATATTTTAAAATTTGAAATAATGAACATTTATTGGCTCATAACTATTTTACATGTAAATCCTTCATGATGAATTCATGATGAATTCATTCATGTAAATGCATTAAAAATTGTTTAAACCGATTTATACAAATTTATAAGTTTAAATATTTAGCTTGTATTACAATGATTGATTAATTTTAAAAATACTTTTGCTTGA
Source organism: Cheiracanthium punctorium (assembly GCA_038373885.1). Classification (NCBI taxonomy): domain Eukaryota; kingdom Metazoa; phylum Arthropoda; class Arachnida; order Araneae; family Cheiracanthiidae; genus Cheiracanthium; species Cheiracanthium punctorium. The sequence goes on from JAWZYV010019464.1 coordinate 910,975, forward strand.
CTGATATTTATTGTACCACGGACATTTATATAAAAGTTATTCTACTATGGCTATAGGTGTTTGAACTTATTATACTCTTAAGACAATATTTTCAGGTTTCAATATGTTTGAACAATTTTTTCTGTTTCATTATACTTTTGATTTTGCGAGAGTGATTTAAATTTTTCTTATTTTTATGCATATATTTTTTTCAAGTGCGAAAAATCTGATGTAATGCAGCTATTTAAATGAATCAACATTAGATAGGTGTTTATAAATTCTTTTTGTTCTAAAAAGAAGAAGTGCATTTCACTTTCCAATAAAATCATTATTTGTATTTATGATAATTTTTACTCAATCTGTGATATTAAATTTATTATATTAGATTTTTCCCACAGGAAATGTAAAATCGTAGACTTTTATATGTAACCATGTTTAATGTGATTAATTTAAAACAAATTCATATTTATTGAAATATACTGCTTAGATATTTTCTTAATATTTGCATTAAAAAATATTATTAGTTCCTGATTAACCAGAGTAATCTGATTTATTCCAAAGTTATATTTACTGTAACAAACCGCAAAAAAAACCTGTTATAAGTTATTTGCTTGATTTTTATATTAATTTTACTTAACTAGTTATATGAAATAACTATATAAGCCACTTTTTGGAATGGAAAATCTTTATTTGGAGCTTATTATAATAGAACTACAAATTAGAAGTTCAAGTGTATATATGGATTTAAATTATTTTGTAAACATGAAGTTGAAAAAAAAATTGCATGCTTCTAAAAAAACTTCCGATTAAATAAATTTTGAAAAAAAGATAAAAATAAATAATGCATATAAATGGGCAGTTTTCAAAATTTCATGTTTTATATTATTTGAACATATTAACTGTCTAATACAGTATTATTATTTTAATTGAGATTTGTTTCATTTTAAGCTAGATAGGATAATATAAAAATTTAGAAATTTTATGATATAAACATAAATTTAATACAATTGCTTTAATGCTATGTGCATTTGTGAAAAGTGATTTATATATATACATATATATATATATATATATATAATATATATATATATATATATATATATATATATATATAATATATATCAACAAAACATGATTTGAAATACATGTAAAGATTTAGTTTCCTATTACATTTATCACAATCTCGGCATATCTCTTTATAAATGTAATAGTTATTGCAAACTCAGTAATCATGTCTATAGAAAAACTGATTTTGTCGCAAATTATATCTTTATATCTATTTTTCCCTAACAGAATGGTCGTTAAAGCCTGTGGAAACAGCTTTTATACAATACTGTTTATGCTATTTCATTGTAAAATGCGCATAAGAAATGAATATGGAAGATGCATTGATTTTAATGTTTATACAATTTGATACACATCTTCGGGATATTTTTGAGTGTGCGATTGCTTTTTTTGCACTGGAAAATATAACTCTATTCTCACGTATAAATTCTGATTTTTTTCATTAATGGTAAAAAAATAAAGTTTAGTATATTTCTGCATGCTATTTTGACGATGATGGCAATAAACAAACATTATATGTTTGAAAAGCACAATAGACAGTCGAAAAATTACAATTTCAAATAAAATATATTTTAAATTTCTAATAAATATCAAAGAAAAAAATATAATAAAATTTTTCTTTAGAAAATCTCTTAGTTTGAGAATCGTAGTAACTTGTGTAACAGTCTTTTTTTATTTTAACTCACTAGTTTGGGAATTTATCCAGCAAATTAAAATAATTTAAAATTAGTTAACTCGTAATAGCAAAACTTATAGATAGCAACAGTAAACTAAAATCTATAAAAAGGGCAATTAAAATGTGTGTGCGTGTGTTTTTTTTCCACATGCCATTTTATTCGATGAACTTGACTACCATAAATCAGTGTATCTTTCATGTCAGTAATCAAATTAATGCTATTCAGATACTGATATTTTGCATGAAGTCTGGAAATTTTAGTTGTACGGGGACGCCAATTGTGCTATTCTTTTTGTGTTCAGACTCAACATTTGTTAGTTTATGGTGCTTCAAATTTTAATTGAAAATGTACATACATCAGAAACATTTACATGTGTTGCATATAAACTTAGTGAGAATCAGTGTAATTGTTGTGTATAAAATGTATATACATCTGGATGTATAAAGTGTTGACATTTATACTTGCTTGTTTTAATTATTTATTATTACCATTTTGAGACATTTACACTACTGGCCAAAAGTATTGCAAGTTTGAAAAATCTTACCATCGTTTCAAGAATAAGCCCAGAAAAAGTGGACAGGAAATTTGCCAGATTTAAATATTTTTGAGAATTTATGTAGTGGAAAGAATACATCTAAAAATCACCTAAAGACAAAATGAGAGCTTTAGGAACCCATAATTTAAGTTGGCACGATGAAACACCGAAAGAAGTATTGTAAAACACTGTGGATTCCCTATCTAAAAGAGTGGATATTGTGATCAAAGTCAGCAATATAATAAATGATTTTTAGTTCAATTGCATATATTTATGATCCTCTTTTTGCAGAACTTGAAATTAATTCTTTATTTAATTTTATTCCGGCGAGCCAAAATAGATTGCGATTACTATAATAACTTATATATTTTTTTATGCTATTTTTTCAATAAAATAAAAAAAAATATTTTTGTTCTTTAACCTAATCCTTTCTTGTCTTCAGTAAATTATTTAACATGTTGTCATTAAAAAATATCAATCATACTGATTTTTCTTTGACGGGGAGAGGGGGCTTAATCTTTAAAAGGGTTAGATTTCTGAAACTTGCAATATTTTTGGCTACTAGTGTACTTGAGAAAAAGAACACCCAACAAAAAAACCTAGCGCTAAAAGCTAGAAATAGTTAAATTTTTGTAAAATAACACATTTAAAAATGCAGTTATTAAACTTTTAAATAGCCAGTGACATTTTCATTTGACTGCTCCTTATAGCGGAATTTGGGTCGGACATTCCAAAAACCAAAGAAGCAAATTGAAGACCACAAATGTCTTTATTCTGGGATCCTAAGGTATGGAAATTGCATAGGGAGAGATCTGGACTGTATGGAGGATATTTGCAGACGTCTCAGCAAAATTCAGAAGTTTTAACAAACCATTAAATACGTACTGTGCACAAATGTACGTACATTTCGAGGGACTCGTTTGGCTTATTACTGCGATTAAATTTCAAAGTATATAATGCTTTTTTTTTTTTTTGTTTAGCGCCGCCCTTGTGGTACAGTGGCTAACAAGTCATACAGTTTGTGTCCGGGTTCAATATCCGGGTTTGCATTTGGGTATTAACTAGTCTGTTCCTTCAAAGAGGGTAAAGTTGGCCACTTGCAGGTTGCTTTCATAATAAAGTGGTCAATACTTAGTGCCATAGTATTGGCGAATGCTGATGGTCAAGTGCTTGCCCTCGAAAATGTATTAGTATTAAGATGAATGTAAAAAGTATGTTACGAAAATCTGTCTGTGTTTGGAAAAATAATGACTTTGCGGTTTTTGAAACGATAGATTCGCGTGCGCGCGCGTCTATGTTCTTGAATCATGCATTACGGAATTTCTTAACTGCAATGTTCAAGTATTTCTTGAAATTCATGTGGGTGTTGAATATCTTTGTCTTTTTATTGGATTTATTTATTTTTCAAATAAGTTAAAGAAATCTAGATCGCGTTTTATTATACTATTTCCAAACCTACGGGTTAGTATTCATTCATACCATCGTCAATGAACAAAACATTTTCATAGTTCTGCAGTAAGAAAAAGAATTCACAAAGCTTTAGCCATGTTGCAAACTTTGAACTTATTATGCAATGATAATTATGAAAATAAACATCTGCTTAGTAATTTAACGCTAAAATATCAAGTATGGTGCAAATAATATAATTTAATAAAAAATATAAAAAATAATAATAAAATTATGTTTATTCTTCATACAAGATCCAAACCTTTTGTTATCTAGTATAAAACAAAATCAGTTTTTTATCCCAAAGAGTCAATATTTTGAATATCAAAAAATAGTACATCCGTTACCGTACGAAAAAAAAATAAATAAAAATTTCACTCTAGTTTTTCACATGAAAATGGACATTTTTATCGCATGAAATGTAGTTTACCATAGAGAGTCACCATAGAGAAGAAATTGGTGGAATAAAATGACCTTCCTTTAATAAAATGACCTAGCTCGAATAAGGGCAAAAGGGGCGGTAAAAATCCCATTTGTCGTACAAGCATCGAAAAATGCAGCTGATATTTATTGAACGAAGAATATTTTTTTTTAAAAACATTTCACTGCATCATGACACTTAAGGCAGAAAAAGTAGTTTTACAGGCAAAATACAGAAAGAACATTTCACTGCATCATCGCACTTTACGCAGTAAAATTAGTTTTACAGGTAAAGTACAGAAAGAACATTTCACTGCATCATTACACTTTACACAGAAAAAGTAGTTTTACAGGCAAAAAAGAGAAAGAACATTACAATGCAACATGACGCTATAAGCAGAAAAAGTAGATTTATAGGGAAATTAAAGGAAAAAAATCCCACGAAAATAAACTGTTATTCAAAAATTCAAAATTTCATTGCTTGATACTTCATTTTAAGGATGATATTTTGCCGACATTAGGTGCTTGCGTACAATACTTTAAACAGTTTTTCGTCCACAGGGCTATGCTTGGGAGCCACGTGAGGCAGTTAAAACAGCAGAATATGTAATTGATAGATAGGGCGATAAAATTTAAAGGGATGTTGTTAAACTAATCTAAAGCTTAAGGTGATGATCAATACTATAAAATTGGTTTAAGCTTCTGTGTCAACCGAGTTGCCGACTGAGCTTCATGTAAATAAGCTATATTTTCTCATTATTCTATAATTTCAGTTTAACTGTTATTTTATTGAATTTGTCGTGTTTTTGGCCCTTGCTTTTGAATGATATTTGCGATGATGATAAAGATTGCTAATTTAATATACTGAATGCGTTTATTTTAGCCCAAAGAGTCAATATTTTGAATATCAAAAATAGTACATCCGTTACCGTACGAAAAAAAAAAATAAATAAAAATTTCACTCTAGTTTTTCACATGAAAATGGACATTTTTATCGCATGAAATGTAGTTTTGCACCATAGAGGAGAAATTGGTGGAGTGAAAGTAGTTCCATAATCTCGCGGAGAAATTTGGAGCAAACACCCCCATAGCAGTAAGGATGAGAAAAAGTGCAGTTTTTAGCTAGTTATCCCCTTTTACCAAATTTTACAATGGGAATATCAAATGGTACTTGTTTTCCCTTGTGGCATTTCTACAAATTTGATTATCATTAAATCATACCATTGAGATAATTATTCAGTTTTGACATTAAATATGAAATTAACAAAATCCTTTGAAGTTTGATTTGGTAGTGAATCAATAATTTTAACTGCACATGTATTTATTAATTATCATTTCTAATTTTAAAAGATGAATTTTGCATTACGTATTGTTATTGTTTACGTAAATTTTACAATGTGCAGGGCCAGAAATTTACAATAGCCAGAAAGTTTTCATGATGGAGGGGGTTACGACTACTGCAACTCACATATGTGTATACGTGTGTGATAAAGGAGTGAAGAATATACATTTTGTATGGCAAAAAATTCCTCATGGAGGGGGGGTTATGACCCCCTAACCCTCTCCTCCCCTTGGCTACGCCCCTGTAGTGAAAGAGCTGAACGGTATTTTACAGAACACTGCTTTTAGCAAACTGCCACCAAACTTCTTTACGCTATAAAGTGAAGAAAATGCGATAACTTTACTCCCATTGAAAATTATTGTGAACCTCAACGAAATCTACTCCTACTGTCACAAGACAGGCATGAATGCTTCACTTAAGGATTGCCTTTGCTACTTCTTATTTCTTCTCTATGTTTTAACTGTATTTAAACGCACAACAGTTTAATTCAACAGCACTTTAAATCATTGTTTATCATTTTTGCAAAAGTTTACGAGGATTTTCTTCAATTTTACACGTAATTGTCAAGTAATAAACTTTTCACGCTTCGGATATACCAGTCTTAAAACAAAACTGTTTTTTTTAAAGTATTACCTTTAAAAAATGAACAAAATAAATTACTTTGACAATGCTTAGTTAATCTTTCATTATGATTGCTTTGCATACTCTCTATTAGTAGCAGGTACAGAACCAATGTTTCAAAAGTCAGCGACATGTCAACAGACTGTCAAAAGCAGTATGCCGCAAGCAATTACTGTAATTATTTGTCCGAGAATGTCTGGGACGTTTGCAGCTAGTGTTTTTGACACCGACTCGTCACAAAATGAATATTAACGAGCAGTTCCGCGTTGAATAAAAATAAAGGAAGTGGCGCAATGCTTATTTCAGGCTTGCAGTAGTCTCGTAACCAAATTTTACTAATTTTATGTCAAATTAGCTAGACTAATTCGTGAATCAATTGAATTTGTAAAAGGCGTGGTTAGAAAAAATGTATTGCGATTCTTTCTATCTTTCCTTTTTTTTTTGCCAGAAATTGAAAATGTATCTTTATTTCTTTTTCATGGAAATGCGTTTATTGTTATTTATAAAATAAATAAATAATAAATAAATAAAAAGACTGGACAAAAACGCTCCTATATTTGGAGATTCGTATTTTTGGTCTTTTTGATCACTGATCGGAGATTATCGAGATAGTTCCCAGAACTCGAAAATTGCGTTAGTATTTATTTTCTTTAAAAATGTCTACGACTTTATATCACTTCTAAAAACCTTGATTGTTGCGATTATTATACACATTTTTTAAACTTGATTGAAAACAGTAGATAGCAGTTTAAAATGACTCAATGAGGAAATAGATCCGAAGAAATGCAGATTCTTTCCGAACAAATGCAGAAACCAACAAGAAACCGCTAAAAGTTAGCCACTGCAAGGCCATCTAACTCTTTTAGGCACCGAATCCGCAGTTGAGGAAACAAAACTTAAACATTTACATTGAAAAATTGAACATTCATTCTCTTCTGTTGTACACGATGAATGTCCTAATTTGAGCACATAACGGAAAAAAAAATTCCTCAAAAATTTAACAGTCAGGATTAATTATTACTTTTTAAATTACAAATTTAATCTCTTAAATTAATTTATTCAAAGGGACATTTGAGCTCTTTCTTCACCATTGTCGCCCTTTGGCGGCCAAGAAACGTTCTTTGTGTATTCCTGCCGCCTGTTGGCGGCATTCATCAAAGGTTCTTTGGGTACTGCCGCCGTCCATTGGCGGCATGCTCGAAACGATCTCTCTGTGTTCTACCGCCACTCCACTTAAAATTTATGTGGCTATGATTACCGTAGCTGGCAGAAATTTCGGAGTATAAGTAACCAATTGTGTTAGGTTGCGAATTATTAATTGAGTGTTGGAAATTTTCTAAACCTAACACCGAAGTTCACGCAATACAGAGGATACAAAGATTGTGTGCAATCAATACTAGAGTAATGTTGAAAATGTTGCTAAGCACTATTGGAAAGTCTTGACATAATGATATCAAGCTAATATTGATGGTGTGTCGGAAATATTAATCCATCACGAGTAAAGTTTTTAGAAAATGTCGACTTATGAAAGTTGGCAAAATATATGTTTTTCTTCTGGGGATGTTTACCTCAATCAGAGTTAAGAAATTACACGAGTCACGCAACAGAGAACGACCTTGACGTAACTAGGTAGACTTTGTGATTATTTTTAGGAGGAGGGTGGTTTACCTCCACACCCCTTACTAACATTAATCCATCCTCTACACACTTGCAACAGAAAATCTAATTTTTCTAAAGTGGGTAAAAATATTTCTGGGACAGGTTTCCTCTAGAGGCCCCCAATCACATCAATAATGACAGCTCAAAATTTAAAAGAAATTCAGATACACACCAAATCTGATTTCCCGCGGGGCGGGCGTGAAAATATCGACCTGCGTTACAGATTTCCGAAGCATGATTATTCCCAATTAATGAAATTGCTCAGTGCTGCCATCTGCTCAGCAAACACGCAACTTTATTCCATAATAATTTTCTCAAGCATGAGTACTGCAAAATACGGAACCAGATTACATTCCATCTGCTACAAATCGCGAGTGCTCATCAAGTAGCAGATAAATTTCAATTTTACAATTTTATTGAAAGCTGATTTCTAGAGTACGGTAGCCAAAATAATGGTTGGAAGTCAGGATTTACGTGTTAAAAAGTGCAAAAACAATAAAATGTGCTGTGATTGCAGAACGTTATGAGTTTAATTGATAAGGATTAGTATTATTTATGAAATTATAGATCTGACTTATATCAGATATTTAGAACAAGTGCCACTCCTTTTTATAAACAACCTCAGTCACACAGCTCTAGAACAGTTTAAGATGTACGCAAATTATGTGCGCAGCTCAAAATCGTGAGAATATTTCTTTTAATTCTTTCTATACATTCACTCATTCATGGCATGAGATCAGTCTGTAAGAAATATCGGAATTCTTGACAAAAAAATTCTTAACGAAAAACTTTGGAAAATTCGATGATATTTATAAACGTTTTTTAATGCTTTTAAAGAAATTACTGAAATTTAAGCAAATTATAAAACTGAAAAGATAAGTTAAATTTGGTGTGTATTTTATAAATGCATTTTATTTTATATTTTTAATTTCTTCAATTTCTTGACGTCGAATTAAAAAAAAAAATAATGTATGTTCTTAGTAAATAAATACTAAAAAATAAACAAACAAATAAATAAATTCTTATTATCTCAAGCATGTTGAAATTTTTAGAATGCCTCTTTAAAAACTATCCTACATGCTGAAATAAACGATGTGTATCAAGCACGGAACTTTTAGAAAAAATTCAAAAAAATTGAAAATTTTCCATAATACGTCCTCTGATGAATATTGTTGTGCAATGCCATGTTTAGGAATTTTTTCTGAGAGCTTCATAAAAAGCTTCTCTTTCACATTTATTTCATAGTGTAGTGCAACTTATTAAGAATTATACGGAATGTTTTCAAATCCCTTGTACAATTTGTTTATTTTAGTTTGTGTGCCAAGAACGTGAGGTGGATTTTGCTTTCTCTGCATACACCTTCTTTATTCACAGGCGCCACGAGCTCTCAGTTTTGGGATAATCTCCCAAATACATTAATTATGTATAATAGTATAATCGTACATAACTTAAGGAGTTTTTTGTTTTCAAAAATTTGCGTTTTAACGCGAAGAAATGCAAAAATTTAATTTAATTAATTTTGCGAAGGAACGAAATACAATCCGATTACTTTTTCAGTGCTGCCATCTGGAAGAGAAATTAGCAACTGATTCTTCTCCCAAAAATATGCATTCGTTCCAAATATTTTTAAAATTACTCAGCAGTGATGACATGATGAATTAAGACACCCATATGATTGTCTGTAGAGGCCGGGGTGAAGTCAAAGGTTCTGCCCCAGGAAGACGCAATGTTTTAGTGTTAAAGCAAATCCACGTTATAGTTGTACGTTAACCCTTTGAGGCGCAACCCTTTCCCAATGCTGAAAAGATTGCAGCCATCGCTCTACTGAACTACCAGCAAGATGGAGGACGATCGAAACGTTCATCGCGTGTCACAGATCTAGAGACCCTTTTTTGACGCAGCTGTGCCGTACAGCCTGATATGGGGCAATCTATCCACCTGTTCTCGCATTCTTCCATTTTTCAGCAGATGTCAGTGCTGTTAAAAAGAATCGTGACCATTTTTTTTACGGGAAATGACGTGCTAAAAAGTAAAGGATTCTCGTGGAGCATGTCACCCGCAACTATTTTTTACAGAAATCCAATCTATCCTTCGTGACTGGCAACAGTCAAAACGTCCGAGTTGGGTGTTCCCAGAGTGGGAACACTGCGCTTTAATGGGTTAATTCATAATGATAATGTATGGGAGCTAGGAGAATGCTTGACCTCTCCCTAACAACTTATGTGTGCAAATGTATGAATCCTAATTTATATCACTGAAACACTGACTATGGAAAGCTTCCAGGTCGTAAAACTCCAAATAAAAAAATTTTAGCGTCGTAAAAAAAAAAAAAAAAAAAAAAAAAAAAAAAAAGAACACCCATCATTTGTTATGCTTTAAAACGTAAGGCGCCATTGTTGGTAAGATCGACATTGTTGGTACAATCTCCTTGAAAATTTTCATAATTATGTAAATAAAAAGAGAAAAAAATATATAAAGAATTAAAAAAAATAATTAAAAAAAAACGTTACGCTAAAGTCTGAAAATTCATCCGTTCTATGATTGTTAGCGATTTTTTAAAAAATATTTTTAACTACTGAAAAGTGTTGCAATGGGAAGAAGTGTTAAAAACTGTCGGCACTATGGGATAGTCGACCCTCGTGCAGTTTTGCCTTAAGACACACAATACAATACTACGTCATAGTCGAACTGGATTCGCAACTTTCAGGAATTTGTGAAAAAAAATGTGCACAAAATTTTTTTTAATTCTCACAATTGGACGAAACGGCTCAGAAACTTGCACAAGTACGTGAAGAAGTATAAATAAATAGTCCCGTAGAAATAAATGTATGCTGCTGTAAAAATCTGAAAATGAACACTTTTCCCGATTTTTTAACACTTTCCAACAAGGTTGAAATGTGTTTATGATTTTTTTTTTGTCTTTCAATCCGTCCATCTGCTGGTCCGTGCTCTAGATGCAGTAAATATGCATCGATTACTGCGAAATTTATGTATGTTATTCCAATGTACAGTACCACATACTCATTAAAATATATGAGCCATTTATAGTTCTTTTACAGGAGCACCAGAAGGAGAGAGAGATAGATAGAGAGAGAAAATAGAGGGGAGAGGGAGAGAGGAGAGAGAGAGAGAGAGAGAGAGAGAGAGAGAGAGAGAGAGAGAGAGAGAGAGAGAGAGAGAATTCCAATACATTACGCTCTATGCTTAATCATTCTTTAAAGCATATTTTAGAATCATTCGTCTGTTTCAAATAAAACATAACTTATATAGGTTATTACGGAACACAAAGTGATGATTTCGATTAAAAATAATGTCTGTAGCGTTTATAGTTCTACAGGAGAACTCAAAAGAATTTCAGTACATTACTGTCTCTGGCAGTGTAGAGACAGTCATCCTTTTAAAGCGCAATGCGATAAGTATATGAACGTTTATGACTGTATACTCTTCTGTTAAAAAATGAAAATAAATTTTAATGCTTTTTTACATGTTCTCACCCAAAATTAAGTTAACTGCGATATACAGCTATTTTTTTTTAAAATTTTGAAATTATCTCTAAAATCTCGCCGAAGTAAAGGTCTTGGGTTTTAGCCTACTCTTTACTAAACTTTTCAATCGTGAATTGTTAACTGTGATTAACTATTAATATTTAGTTCACAATGGTTATTAATAATTCATTATTTAACGAAACTACGGACACTTCTCTACAGACTCTTTACACTTTGCTGTAGACCGCGAGATAAACCAATCTATCTTCCATCAAGCACGCACAGGACGTTATCTGGACTACCCACATCCAGCCTCATAATCATGGCTGACGAGAAAGACAGGCTGCGGTGCTGACATTTTGGCCATACTCTTTTGCCCTCTAACAGCCATGTGAACTAGCGGGTGTGACCATCTCACTGTTGCTAGTTCGGATTAAGATGGCCACACTCTCTAGGCCGCATGGCTCAGAGAGGGCGAGATGGTGTGACCAAAATGGCAGCACCGCAGCCTGTCTTTCTCGTTAGCCACGAAGCAAGTAGTAGCCAGTGCTGATTCGATCTGAAACTTCATCCCAGGAAATGGCATATATCTGTCCGACAGATTGCGTTAACTCGAAATCGCTGCAGCATAAGCTATTATTGAAATGTCACCTTTTCCCAGGTGCAATGATTCTTCTTCGCGCTGCGATTTTGAAATGTAAATAAATTTATTATATAGGCCAGGGTTGTCCGTCTGTAAAGAAGGTTATTTGGTTGGGCTGATTTAAATTTAAAGACTGCGTTGTGACATGAATAAACCAGGTACGATATACACTTAGTTGCAATATAAAAAAGAGACGTTAAATACTTGAAACTATTTTATTAAACATATACTATTGAAACATTATTATAACGGGCGGTGGTGGCTCAGCGAAAATAAAAATACGTCCTATATGGACAGTGAAATTAAGGTGGAATGATTTAAAAATTACGCCAGCACAGAATTACACATTGGCGAGAACAATAACTTGGCTGAGATTAATAGCGCCCATTCCAGAGCAAACCTAACAGTTAATCCAATAAAATTACAATGACGTAATCGCGAGCAAATAATTTTAAAGTCGTCGCAGGGGAACAACTAAATAACTTACGCCAGCAGGATGCCAAGAGGAAACTGAAAAAGGCCGTTGATTTTGCAAACGGACGTAATATAATCTATTTTTAGCACACCGGTCTGGAGAGACGAAACAATTAAGAACAAAAAGAAAAAGAATAGTGCATACGGGAAAAGCGAAAATACAGATTTAAAAACCGAAATGGCAGTAAAATGAAAACAGAAGTGATTTAGAATTCTTGAATTTTGGATAGATTACATTAAAGAAAGCCAAAGTAAATGATTTTTAAATTAGATATGTGATCTTCATCACACCGTCCATGTCCAACCTTTTGCATATGCAGTGAGCCAAGGTTTTTCACAGACGAGTTCAGATTGCGGTAACCCAAGCACCTTTTTGCTTCCTTACGTTCGCAGGTAGAGATAGCGAAAAATATGAATACCGGTAGATTTTTAGTTTAAGGGAAGGCAAAGCAATGACGTGCGTGAATTGAAATTTTTGTTCTTCACGGAGGGGACAAAAATAGCGCTCTCATCTAGAACGAATAGGGCTGTTTTCTGTGTCCCCAAACTAGAATAGACCGTAGATATATGCATGCAGGTGATACACATAACAGGTATAGACAAACGGTCAAGAATTTCTAGTCAGTAGTATTCTAGTTAATCACAGCAGAATGACTAGCTTGTGCAGCAAGAAATTATCGTTCGATACACTCATGCACTGGAATTACCATTTGTGAGTCTACCATTTGTGAGTTTACAGATATTTTCATCGGGGTACAAGCAGCAGCTTATAGAGGAGAGATCTAAAAATTGGATAAGTGGGATCAGAAATGCCTCTTTCAATTATCTAGTATTTATAAGGAATATATAAACTCATTAACTCTAGTTTCACCATTTATTTTCCAAATGTTAGTGACATTTTTAAAATTAAAATTTAATTCTTTTTTTCAGTCTGAGGAAGGGGATTCTAGAATCAGTTTTTCGGAAATTTATAGGGGATCACAGATGTTCTATTTTTGGTGACAGTGTATTTTGGAATTACAAATGCTTCCTTTCGACGAAATATTTTAAATTACAAGACGTAAAATTATTCCGGGGACGAAATTATTTCGAAAGTCTTCAATCTTTCTCAAAACCATACGTAGTCACAATGATGCGATGCGCCACTTTAAATCTTCTAATGCCGCCAAGTTTAGCGCATGCGCCACGATTCGGCCACCCCCTGTGACCTAGAAGGTTGTTTATTTTCCCTAAGTTTAATCCTTCCGAAGTAATTTATTCTTCCTGTTGGGATTTCTTTTCCTGCCAGTGTGCAAATCATCAAAAATGATTCTGGTCGAAAAGCTTTCTACGATCCCTTTATACATGCTGTGAAAATGATGATAGGACCTGATGATGTAGTTCATCACCATTCTGTGGCGAAGATGAGCAGAGGTATTAAAATTAAATTGAAAAAGTTCTTAGAGAATGCAGTGATTACATTGTGTAGACAATAACCACCGTTCGACAAACTCCAAAAATTTAACAAAAACTTTATACATTTAACGTGTAGTTTATTTACACTCATGTCCATAAATTAAGGATAATTCAGAATCACACAGAAATTGATCTCTAAAATAAAAATTTCACCTGTGGAATGATCACACACATCTTGAAGAAGAATATGCAAATTACAGGAAACCACCAGATGGCGTGGATGGTACGTCACAATGACGAGAGTGTAAGAGAGGGGTATATAAGGAATGGTGGCAAAGAAGTAAAATTGTTCACAAGCGCTGTGAAAGCCTTTCAGTGCAAAAACCGCATAGTTATGGCACAAAGGAGGCATTTGGATGATGTTTTACGTGGCAGAATTATCGGACGACTGGAATGTGGACGTACCCAGCTGGAAGTATACGAGGAACTTGGAATCGCCCAGGGTGTCATCTCCAGGCTTTGGCAACGATTCCAAGAGGATGGTAATGTGAGTAGACGTTACAGCACAGGTCGCCCCCGAGTTACAACGCCAAATGAGGACCGCTATTTGGCAGTTACTTCCAAAAGAAACAGACGGAGTACAGCATCAGACCTGTCTCGTCAGCTCTCTTCAGCTACCGGTACGACAGTTTCAAGGCAGACCGTGTACAGACGCTTAGGGCACATTGGTCTATATGCTCGTAGGGCTGTCAGATGTGTTCCACTTACCGCAACTCACTGTCGCCTGCGATTAACCTGGAGTAGAGAGCATGCATTGTGAACACCGCAACAGTGTTCTTGTGTGATGTTTTCCGACGAGTCCAGGTTTAGTTTGGAGTCTGATTCTCGCCGGACATTCATCTGGAGAGCGCCAGGTACCCGTTACCAGCAAGAGAACACCATTGAAAGACACCGTTACGGTGGTGCAGGATGGCACGTTTGGGGAGGAATTATTCTTGGTTCCAGAACTGACCTGCATGTTCAGAGTGTAACGATGACAGGCCACATCTATCGGGATGTCATTCTGGAACAACATGTACGTTTGTTTCGGGGCGCCATGGGTGCTGAATTTGTGTTTATGGATGACAACGCCCGTCCTCACCGTGCAAACATTGTAGACGAATGCCTTCAATCGGAGGATATCACCCGTATGCATTGGCCAGCATACTCACCGGACTTGAATCCAATAGAGCATGTGTGGGATATGCTTGGCCGACGAATTGCAGCCCGTCAACCCCCTCCCACCTGTCTACCGGAACTTCGGAGTGCATTGCTTGATGAGTGGTGTAATATTCCCCAAGATCAGATGGATCATTTGATACTCAGCATGCCTAGGCGTTGTCAGGCCTGTATTGCATCGTCCGGGAGACATACTCCGTATTAACCATCCTACTAACCATGTTATACTTTTTTTTGTAAATAGGTTCTTTTTTGAAATTTGGTCAAGGGAGTAAAACTTGCAATTTTTATTAATTATGT
This sequence comes from Cheiracanthium punctorium, assembly GCA_038373885.1. Classification (NCBI taxonomy): domain Eukaryota; kingdom Metazoa; phylum Arthropoda; class Arachnida; order Araneae; family Cheiracanthiidae; genus Cheiracanthium; species Cheiracanthium punctorium. The sequence continues at coordinate 926,234 of JAWZYV010019464.1, forward strand.
CAAACATATAGCATCTTTTTTGCTCTTTACTTTTTGTTTAATAAATAGACTTTACAAATAAGTCAAATTTGTTTTGCTTCTTTCTCTTTCTTTGCCTGAACTTCATTATCCTTAATTTATGGACATGAGTGTAAATTAATACGAACAAATATAACAGTGTCTGCTATCTTAGCCAACAAAATAAGTGCCTCCAAGAGAGGAAGTCAAAGTGTTAATTGTGATTAAGTATAAAACTTATACTTTAATTATGATTCCATATAGTTACGCTGATCCCGGACTCACTGATTCACTGATTCTATATGAATTCTGGGTGATCACTCCAAGATAAAAACTTTTACCACCATAACTCCAAAAAGATTAAAAACTTAAGCACAAAAAGAGCAATAACATCCACACCGTTTGTACGATCCTCTTGAATTTTTTTATAATTACCGTATTTACCCTCATATACGTCGATCCCGCGTATAAGTCGACCCCCCCTTTCTTGACAAAAAAATTAGTTTTTTTTAAATCCCGCGTATAAGTCGATCCACCAATTTCACGATCAAGAAACTTTAATTTTTTTAAATACATTTATTCAAAATCATCTGTAAAAAAAGAAAGTACCAAATATATAACAAAGATACAAAATACAAAAGTACAAAAGTATAATACAAAAGTAATATACAAAATTAAACTGATAATAGTGAATAATAATAATAATAGGACACTACTGATAGTATGATATGGCAAAATACTAATATACAAAGTTAAACGGATTCAAGATCCGATTCAATATCGGACTCATCCAACAATTTAAGAAATTCCTTCGTCGTCATTGGCTCATCATGTACATGTATTGGGTTAGGATCCTTGGAAAGACCTCCACGGGGGGCACCCTACCCTTCGGCCTAGAGTCCAAGGGTAGCTAATTGGCCGTAATCCAAGAACAACAACATGATCCACGTTTTCAATCTTTGTATCACTCCATTTTTCCTGGTATGAAAATCAACCTGAAAAGACATCATTGTGTTATGGGATGCAGGAAGAGAACATTTTGTCTTATGAAAGGGCATTTTTGACTTCTGATTAAAAAAATAATTAAAAATTAAAGACCCTCGTATAAGTCGACCCCCCAACTTTAAAGCCTCTTTTTTGTCCAAAATTTCTCCACTTACAAGCGGGTAAATACGGTATGTATAAAAATATAGAAAACAATCAGCGCTTCTTTAAAAATCAGATAATCCACCCGTTCCCAAATTTTAAAGTGATTTTTCGCTATTTTCAGATCTATTTTATTTCAGACAGTAAAAAAAAAAAAAAAAAAAAAAAAAAACATATATCATTTGCGTGACAAAATTAGGAGCGGCAAGTGACAATTACATCCTATTGAAATCACGTTTATCAGGCTTTGAAGGTAAAATTGCGATTCCGATTTGCTTAAAATAGTTTTTTCCAGATTAAAGAGTTTATATTCCCCCCTCTGCATGAAGCATTGATATAAGAGGGGCCGTTAACAAAAAACAAAATCGTTCGAATGCGAAAAGTTTCCGCTCGTTTCCAGAAGAGCATGAAATTCGATTTGAATATATGAAAAAAAAACTGAATATGAAGTTACTTATTTTAAGTGGACGAAGATTAAATATATTGAGTGTAGACATATTTTTGTCAAATGCGTTTTCTAGTGCCCGTTGTAATTGCCTCCACAACGCGATTTACCTTCTACTTAAAAACATGCTTTAAGTAACGCAAAAATTACTGGGAACGCAGTAAGCCAACTTGGGGTTGAAGGAAGAGAGAACGGTGGCCAATAAAATCGGCAGATTGTAAAATTCCAGTTGCCAGTTAGCGATAACACAATAGTAATAAAATTTAAATGTAGGCTTCCTAACAGGGAATAGTCCTAAAGCTTACAACTCTAGAAATGTTATTGAAGCCCTGTAGGAAAATTGTGGGGAGAGTGAAGAAACACACCAAGTGGGAGTCATGGAAAGAAAAAAAAAATAACATTTTAGCAGGAAAAGGCAAAATAATTTACAAAACGGAATTAAGATAGCAAAGCTACCAGAAAACGGAAATTTAAAAATGGCAGAGAGTATTACGTTTAGAATACGGAAATTAAAATCTGAACTAATAGAAATATGCAATGAACCGCATCGCAGTTATCGCACAAGGTCCGTCACACTTACAAAATCTTTGTGCTGCAAAGAATACTAAAACTTGATCACATAAAGCAGTTTACGCATTACCCAATCTAGAAACAGGAAAATTTAAGTCTTTTAAAATTATATCGGGATTTTATAAAGCTGCATAGTAATATTATTTTCTTAATTTTTATTTTTGTAACTTTGGTCTTTCCAAAAATTCTCGAGTAAATTTTTAGAACACAATGGCATAAGTTGTGAGAAACTGACTTCATAAAAACCCCAGGGAATAAAGCAATTTCCTGCGCTTCTCTCCTTAATTTATATTAACTTGCCGAGAAATCTCCTCCAAAATGCATTAGCACATTATGTGATGAATTTATTTTTTATTCTGTCTTCTTCCGGAAGGTACCGGAAGCAAGGTTAATTAGTCATGGTGACGTCCTTTCTACGTCATTCGATTCACTGACGTTTGGAGCTAAAATAATTCAAGGCTATAAAAAGTAGACACCCAACCCCTAAAAAAAATGACATGCGTGATTTATTTTTGGTGATAACTTTGCAAATCTGCTTTAATACGCTGCTGTTGATGAGAAATGCATTAAGTATAGTCCATAGACATATAGATAGGCACAGAAGTTTCATAGAAGAGCACCTGGATACATAAAGTCTGCAGGGGAAGATAAACAAAATGACTTTGGAAGATTTCCTAGCCTGTCATCGTGGTGCCTCAAGAATGATGGATGTTTTCCATATTTTGATACTCTTGATTATAAAGTTATTTTAGGCAAACGCATGCCTTAGATATTTTTTTACTCTTTTTAATCAAGATTTTTTTTTTCGATTAAAGCTTTTAAAAAAAGCATGTCACATGGTTCTTGAACAGCTTAAAAGGTGAGCAAATGAACCATATTGATGTGACGTCATTTTTTACTCAGCACACGATTCTCGACAGCAAATGTAGCCTGGATTGCAGATAATTTGATAGAAAGAAAGGTTTATCACCCCCGACACGTGACTAAAGTAGTACCGATATTGTCCATTACGACTGAGAACAGGAAATACGATTATTTTCTCAACAGTGTTTCTTATAGATATGGTGAGATAACGCGGGGCCATCGCTAAGCAACGGGCCTGCTTATGAGATGCCATCGCTAAAAATGAGTTTATCATTGAGGCCTGTTTTCCCTAGTCACAGTGCTCTATTTTATTATTCTAAGTATTATAAATGTTATATTATTTTATTATTTTAAAACAATTTTTTATACTTTTGTCGTACTAAAAAACTTTAGATGTAGGTAATCGTTTTGTGAATCTTGCGCCATTTTCTTTCATGAAAATTTATCCTAAAATTCGAACATTTTGCTGTGAATGTAAAGGTAAGTGAACGCTTATAATGTATTTAGATATTCTAAAAATATGTATGTAAATCATGTTTAGTGAATAATTACTAATGTGTTATTTATAAATAAATTATTTTAATCAGAAATCGTATTACTTGAGTAGTTTTTATTCTTGTAAATAAGCATGACGTTGTGATACTATTTAGACAATTTAATTTTGCCAGTTGAAAATGTTATTTATCAGTTAGATATGCCTTGATTATGTGATTAAGACTTACATCTGGTACAGTGCAGAAATACAGTAAATTATAAATTATTGATTTTTGCCCGTTTATACAGAAACTTCAAATGTCGTTAATATTTTGTACAAGCGTTCATTATACTTGCTCAATTCCTAAGTTCAATTGAGAAAGCGATAAAAGAATAATATATACTACATGAAATGTCTTTATTAAAGAATAATTAATTCGGGGATCACGCTATAGAGCGTATTTTATCAATTTTCTCCAATGTACAGGATATCCCGAAAACACTGAAATGCGCTTTAATACATCATTTGTTAAAGATTAATGTTGAATTGTTTAAAATAACGTAGGAAACACGACTACGTTCATGAAATATTCATTATAAAATGTCTTTCTCATTTGTGTATTTAGTTATTTTAATGTATGTTAAATATCCACTTGTGAAACTAAAATAAGCAATCGTGAATCATGAGAGTAAGCGCTACTTTGTTTTTCCTTCAAATTATATGCATCTATTTTCTTTATGTCAATATGTATCATAGCAAACAAATTAAACATGAGTTCGTACTTGAATTAGTAACACAATTACTACTTAAATCTACATTAAATAACGTTTGAAAGCACTCGGAAGCTTAAGAAATGCGGTATGTATACGTGAAGACTCGAGCATCCGTAGGCCTCTTTGGATGGCTCATCAAAATACACGCGCAGGCCCGTTACTAATTGCGAAGGCCCCGGATAACGTCAATATTTTCCATGATAAATTCAGAATAGTTGGGATTTATTTCTAAAAAAGCAGCAGAAAGCTGTTCACCAAGCACGTCCTTAAATTAAAGATCTAAGATACAGATGGACAGAAAACGGATACCCACAAAAACATCGAGCTGCATTAGCTCTGACGGATTTAAATTATCCTCGTCTCTGTCTCGATCGTGAAAAAAAATTAAATCTGTCTCAGTTTAGATCGGTTTAATTCAGCACTATAATTTAGCTCATTTTTATCTACAATGTATATTTTAACATACTGAGTGTTTCAAATTGTTTGATCAGAGAAGGAACTTTTTAAAATACTGACTTTAGAAGTAAATCTCCGATTGAAGAAGTTATCAAATGACATGCAGCTACGCTTTAGGCCATTCATTTTATAAAGGACCGTGCATTAAAAAATTAGAATGACTTTGTTTATAATTATTTAAATTAGTCAGATTTATAGAAATATGTATTTGTAAACAATAAACATTTAAAATGATTTTGACTGTAAGTCGGGAGTCGAAAAAGATGATGTAGTAACGGACTTTTAATAAAGAGAGGTATTGTATTATGCTTCTAAGGCAAAACTGCTCTAGGGCTTTCTGTCTAGGTGGAGTGCCTTGGTCGAAGGACCTTTTAACAGGGTTATCACACTAGATACAAAACCGAGTAACTTTCCTACCGAACAACTTTTAGACAAATTTTCACCTTGACGACGGCGATTTCCACTTTTTGTGTTCTCAGCGAAAAAATCCGAGTTCAGCCGAAATGTCGGCCAATCAGAGTATTTCTTCCAGCTACGCCATCGTGTACGGCTGGAAGTGATGAAAGCATGGCGGCGCGCATATGGAGTATGGAATTAGAAGTGTTCGATATTGTTGACGAATCGATTATTATTTTGATGAATGTAATCAATTTAAGTATCACAATCATTAACAAATCCTCGCCGATCCGATTTACTTGAATATAACAACAAAAGGTCGGGTTGTGCTAGATGCTGAATCACGATACCACTTAAACTCCAAATCAGCGATATCTTAACATGCGATAACTATTCGGCGTCGGAGAAAGTTTGTTTACTTTTACAACCCTTAACGATAACCTCGCCTAAAAAGCCTGGCGGAAAAGTTGTTCCAGCAGAAAGTTGCTCGGATTTTGCGCTAGTGTGATAACCTTATAAGGCGTTCAAACGCGTATTCACGTTAAATCTGGAGAAAACCGACCAAAACTCCAGACCATTAGATCGACAGCCGCGGATGGGCCGAACGCCTTACTATGGCACATTTCAACCGTCACTATGGTCAGTGGCTTATTCCCTCCGCCATGGTGGGGTCGAAATAACGAAAAGAAAAGAAGCTGAGAAACATTTCCTTGGACCTAACTTTATCGGGACAATTGCAAGAACTATTTCATAATCTAAAAGAGACAAATTAATTTAATTAAAAATATATGCGCTATTTTAACTCTGGAGTATATGGTATAACTTTAAGAAATATTTCACAAATTCCTGTATGAGATAACATACTTTATCTGTAGTCTTGCGAGAAACAGCACTCTAAGGCAATAAAAACGTCCTTTTTAAATCAAATTAAACGTATAATGACCTATTTCTTGAAATTTTACTGTTTTCCGGATTCTCCCGTTGGTCCGTACAGATTTACGTGAAAATATATAATAAATAAATGAAAAGCGAACGTCCTGTGTTCGAATATCGGGAAGGTCAGACGAAGTCGCAAACACTTTCATTTTTTGTTTCATTTATTTATTTATATTTTTCTCTTGTGTATAAATCTTTCGGAAAGTGAATTGCTTCCGCATCTATTTCTATTATTTATGGCTTCATTTTTATTCGTGAAAAAATAAAAAAAAACCTCTTCCCAAAGAAATCCAAGTCTTTCCAAGAGACGAAAACATTCAGGCGGAGGCTGAAACTAAAATGATTTCTTAAACGTTCGCTCTTTCTACACTTCTCCATTTCTTACTGCCTCAATGTATGCCGAAATATGATATATCCCTCTGGCTTGTGGCAGCATTATTGTGGCAGCATATACTCGTGTGGCAGCATATGGCAGCATATGGCTCGCTTGTGGCAGCATATACTCGTACGTATAAAGATCGTCTGACACACACACACACACACACACACACAAAAAGAAGATTATTTATTTCGAATTCTCAAAAGCGCTTCTCTTTCTTGTTTTGGAAATTGATGAGCGAAGAAGCTTTCCGTGCAAGGAACGTAATATGTCTTTCGTCTGTATGGAATAACTTGGTTTATGTTTTTGGTGTGCGCAAGAAAGGTCTGTGATTTATTTTAAAGAGAGCCTGACATGGCTGTAAAAAGCAATGGATTCCGATCAGAAAAATGGCGTGCAGATAATTTAGTTCTGCCATATATATACAGAAGCAGGGAGATTCAGTTGGAACATTAGATGATCTTGAAAAACGAAGAACAAGTATATTTTTGCGAAAGTTAAAATAATAGGGGTTCCTTTTCTTTCCATAACATGATCTCTGTAATGTCCGAAAAATTTTGTTATAATATTTAGAATCTAAGTAGGGAAAAAAATTGTAAATATTTTTGTAAAGGATTCCCCCTTGAGAGCTTTTATATTTATTTCAGGCAAAAATTTTTGTCTACTTGGCGAAACGGCGAATCAATTTTCAAGGGTTGTCAGATAGCGGTGGTGTAATAAAATCTTAAAAGTCGCTAAGATTAGTCATTTCTGGCGCTTTGCTGCCAAGTTTGGTGATAAAAAAGTAAGTCTCCAAATCTCAACTCAGCTTGGCCATATCTTCTATATTTGGCAAGAAATTGGCAACCCAAGTGTTTATCTAATGACGATATTAATTAACGTCTATAAAAGTGTTTAAAGAGAGAAAAAGAAGCCGAATAGCATTTGCCCTGACCTAACGTTACTGAAACAATTGCAAAAACTTTTTAATAATCTAAAATAGCAAATTAATTTAAGGAAAAAATATCTATTATTTTAGTACTGGGGTATGTATTGGGTTGGCAACTAAGTAATTGCGTTTTTTCGTATGTCAATATTTCGCCTGGCCAAAACTACTGAAGTTAATTATGCGAAATTTGGCACGTACGTGAGTTCTTCAACATAGGTACTAGATCAGAGAGCATTTTCCAAAATTCGTAATCTTAGGGGGGGGGGTAAGGGGCCAAAAAGTTCTTTTCACATATTCCGCGTGATCTCAAATAAAAATAGAGATATCCGTGAAATTCTTTCTGTAAAATACAGCAGTCACGTATACCTAAAAATTAATTTCAGGACATTTTTAATAGTGTCCTCTAAGGAGGATAGAAGCGAAAAAAGGGGGAGGGTGGCCATCTTTTATGGACGAAAAAAAATACTGCCAGTGAAATTCTTACTTTAAAATGTAACAAATATCAATCATATGTTCAGGCACAGCTTACCTGTAATTAAAAACTTGTTGAAAACTTATTTGCTTGAATTTTATACAAGAAAACGCAATTACTTTGTTGCCAACCCAATAGCATAGCTTTAAGAAATATTCACAAATTTCTGACATGAGGCAACATGCACTTTCTGTTGTCTTGAGAGAAACAGCACTCTAGGGCTATAAAAATGTTTTTAAAAATCAAATTAAACGTATAATAACCCATTTCGTAAAATTTTACGGCATTCCAGCTTCTCCCGTCCGTCAGTCCAGATTTACGTGGCAATCTAATTACGTTAAAAGGCTTTGGCGCAAAAATTTACTATTATAAAAAATCAAAGTATTTTGTTTAATGCGCCAGTTACCCTTGGCGATTTTTGAGCACTATGCTTTTTCACCAACCATAATAACGAAAGGAAACTTTCATTTTTTAAAATCGTGGGAAATTCAAGATGCAAAATAATAATTAACATAATACATAGTATTCGCTATCGGTTTGACGACGGTCGTCGTATGTATTCCCAAAAATCGTGCTAAATGTCGCCAAGTTTGGACGACTTTTATCGGTATATTATGTATATTACGTATACTTTTTGGGAGGTTAAATTCTAGCAACTTAATAAGTTTTAGTCATTAGCAAAATAGCTCCAGAAAATATTTGAAATACCGATTAGCTAGGAATAGCCCCAACATCTCTCAAATTAACTTTAATATTTAAATGCTTCTGTAAGTTCTGTTGCAAGTGAGAGTTTTTCAACGTTGTATGTTTCAATATTACTCCGTTTGAAAACTACTGCGAGAAATAACCAAACTTGACTATCTTGGTCAGAAAGTGACACCATAAATTGAAAGTTGTCTGAAATTCGTAAGCTCTGCAACACAATTTAACACACTATTCGGAATTCGAGCAATTCTAAATAGTTCCTTGAGATTACACAGTTTGATGTTTTCATGAGTCTGAACCATGGTGGATTTAAATAATGTTTAAATTGGTACAGGGATACATTGGTACTTGGATATTTTCCACCACTGCGAGATGAAATATTTTGCTGTGCTAAATACGTCAATCAGACAAGAATTATGTTTAAAAATATATGGAGATCTGTTTTAATGGCAATGCATAAATTCCACAGAATCACCAAAAAGTAGAAAGGCATCATTGGTTTAAACTATCTAATCTGTTTCTTTAAATTGAGCATTAAATACGGAGAAACGAAGATAGATAATATTAATATCAGTAATAGATAGTATTCTCATTTTTTTCTCAGTCGGTTTGCTTGCATAATATAAATTAAAGAACAGTATACCACGTTAATAACTATTTCGTGAAAGTGAAAGTGTTATATTCATTATTCTTCAACTAACTAAATTATAATCCTACGTTGTGTAATATATCCCGCTGTAGTTTCAACAAAAGGGCTACTGATATTTTGGTTTCCAATACATAGTTACGATTACATTTTAGTAAAATATTCGTTTCCTACCGTGCGAAGAACGGGCACGCAGCTAGTGGATAATAAATAAAGGGAAAAAAGTGATCGCTCTGTGTACGAATATCGGGAAGGTCATACGACGTCGCAAACACACTATTATATTTATTTTCAATTTCCTTTTTTTCTTTTATTTTCTTGAATAAATCTTTCGGAAAGTGAATTGCTTCCGCATCTATTTCTATTATTTATAGATTCATTTTTATTCGAGAAAAAGAACCTCTCCCCAAAGAAATCCATGTCTTTTCAGGAGAAGTAAACATTGAGGCGGGGGCTGATACTCAAATGATTTCTTAAACGTTCACTCTTTCTATACTTCTCCATTTTTTAGTACGTCAGTGTATGCTGAAATATGATATATCCCACTGCCAGTGCCAACATTATTATATTTTTTGCTCATACGTATAAAGATCGTCTGACACACACACACAAAGAAAATTATTTATTTCGAATTCTCAAAAGCGCTTTTCTTTCTTGTTTCGAAAATTGATGAGTGAAGAAGCTTTCCGATGCGGCAGTTTAAGGAACATAAAATGTCATTCGTCTGTACGGAATAACTTGGTTTATGCGTTTGGAGGTCGCAAGAAAGGTCTGCGATTTTTTTTAAAGGGAGCCTGTCATAGCTGTAAAAAGCAAGGGATTCTGATCAGAAAAATGGCGTGCCGATAATTTAGTGCTGCACACATATAAACAGAAGCAAGGAGATTTTGTTGGAACACTAGATGATCGTGGAAAGCGAAGTACAAGTATACTTTTGCGAAAATTAATATAATAGGCGTTTCTTTTCTTTCCATAACATGCTCGCTGTTATGTCAGAAAAATTTTGTTATAATATTTAGAATCTAAGAAGAAAAAAAAAAAAACTTGTAAATATTCTTTTCAACGATTGCCAGATAGCGGTGGTGGAATAAAATGTCAAAAGTTGCTACGGCTAGTCATTTTCGGTGATTTGTCACTAAGTTTAATGCTAAAAAAATAAGTAATTAAAACTAATCTCAGCTTGGCGATATTTTCTACATTTGGTGATACATTACCAATTCCAACTGTTTATCTTATGACGATATTAATTAGCGTCTATAAAGGTGTTTAAAGAGAGGAAAAGAAGATGAATAACATTTGCCATGACCTAACTTTATTGAGATCATTGCAAAAACTATTTAGTAATCATAAAGAACAAATTAATTTGAGGAAAAAAAATATTATTTTAGTACAGGAGTATATAGTATAGATTTAAGGAATATTTTGCAAATTACTGACAAGAGATAGCACGCTTTTCTGTAGTCTTACGGGAAGTAGCATTCTATGGCTATATAAACGTCTTTTTAAGAAAAATTAAACGTATAATGACTCATTTCTTGCAATTTTCTCGCTTTTCAGCTTCTACTGTCGGTGCGTACAAATTTACGTGACAATGTATATAATAAATAAAGGAAAAAGCGATAGCTCTGTGTACGAATATCGAGAAGGTCACACGTCGTCGCAAACATTTTTATTTTTCGTTTCATTTTTTTTTTTTTTTCTAGTGTATAAATCTTTCGAAAAGCGAATTGCTTCCGCATCTATTTATATTATTTATGGCTTCATTTTTATTCGAGAAAAAAAAAAACTCTCCCCAAAGAAATACATGTCTTTTCAGGAGACGAAAACACTCAGGCGCAGGCTGAAACTCAAATGATTTCTTAAACGTTCGCTCTTTCTATTCTTCTCCATTTTTTTTTACTGCCTCAGTGTATGCTGAAATATGATATATCCCACTGGCCTGTGGCAACATTATTGTATTTTTTTGCTCGTATATATAAAGATCGTCTGACACTCACAAATTATTTATTTTGAATTCTCAAAAGTGCTTCTTTTCTTATTTTGAAAATTGATGAGCGGAGAAGCTTTTCGTGCGGCAGTTTAAGGAACGTAAAATGTCATTCGTCTGTACGGAATAACTTTGTTTATGTATTTGTAGTGCGCAAGAAAGGTTGCGATTTATTTTAAAGAGATCTTGACATCGCTGTAAAAAGTAATGGATCCCATCAAAAAAATGGCGTGCAGATAATTTAGTGCTACCATCTTATAAATAAAAATGAAATTCTGTTTGTTTGTTTGTGGATTTGATTTGTATACAAATCCACAAAAATGGACCTATCAGCCTGAAATTTTGCACAGATATGTAAAATAATATAGAATAAATCATAGTCAACTTTAAAACTTTGAAAGTCCACCCGTTCTCGGAATTTAAGAGATTTTTTTATGTTCTCCACGCAAAACGCTTTCCGTAATTGTAACCCCTGTAGTGAAAAAAGTGTGAAATAAGCATCGTGGTTGCCATGTATGGCGATTTTGCCGAATAAAATGTTTTGAATTCTCAATGTAAAATTAAAAAAATAATAACGATTTTTTTTTTAGTTTATATTTGTAAAATTATTATAATTATTTTTTTAAATCATAATATCGTGTGCATGGGAAATCTCAGAGCAGGAATGAAATGTTTTATACGCAAAACAATAAGAATTGAAGATTTCCTAGGCTAATATGCAAAATTTTTTAGTTTGGCGAAAAAATAAAATGGCTGAAATCGATTTTGAGAAAGTGAGTTCTAGCGGTTTGCACAGTTTTCGGCTTGGCGCAATTTATTGAGAGCTTAAGGAAATAGATTTTTGAAAACAAGTACAAAGGTTTTATTAGAATACAGCGTTAAAGTTTAATGATCCGTGAAGAAATAATGCAGTCATTAAGGGATTTCAAGCGATCTATCTTCAGAATTCTCGCCAATTGAGTACATTGATTTAAGTTGGGGGAATTCCGCCAAATTTCAGAAAGTTGAAATCTTCTCATTTAGTAAATCGGAGTAACGATGAATAAAACACGTTATAGTTGATAATTTAAAAAAATTCGGCTGTATTAAGGGATTCCACTTTTCAAATAAATGCGTGCTTTACTTTTTGGCGGTCGAACCATTTCCCATTTTGATTGCTGCTAAGTCAATAAGCTGCTAGTCAAGCTTCGAATGATTCCCTGAAAAAAACTCTTGCAAAATGGCGTATGTTGGCACTTTGGCGAGGCTTAGATTTGAAATTGAAACTGGTATATATAATAACACTGGTTATAGATAAAAATGAATGTTGGTATGTGTTTATGAGGTTGAAAAACTCCAGCACCGTTTAACCAATCACCGTGGAATTTGGTTCACCTAAGTCTTTTATCATGGAGAAGGCTTTTATGCTATCCGTTTTCCTCTAACTTCCCACTAGGTGGCGCAGCAGAACGTCGAATTCTATTCGTTTAGCCGTTTGCTATGCAAATATCGTCCAACCGATTTTGATGAAATTTGGTACACGCGGATATTAGAACACGGAGAATATTTTTCACTTTCCATTTTGCTGTAACTTGCCGCTAAATAGCGCTGTAACGCATCAACTTCTATACCGTTCTACCAATTGGCATAAATTTTTTTATACTTGAACATTTGAGCAGAAGAATATATTCTGTGTTCTTTTTGATGTTACTCGCCACTAGATGGCACTGCAATGCATTATTATTTTAACTCGCCACTAGATGACGCTGCAGCAGGCCAAATTCTAGACCATTCAAACGGTCCTATGAAAATCAGTATGCATAGCTATTTGAACAATGAGAATATTTTGGCGTTATCTATTTTACTATAACTCGCCACTTGACGGCGCTGTAATAAATCATTACTACAATTAACCACTAGATGGCGCTGCAGTGTATCACTTCTTGACTGTGCAACTGATCGCTATGAAAATAGGTATACATAGATATTTGAACACGGTGAAGAGTTTGGCGCTATGCATTTTCCTATAACTTGCCATTAGATGTCACGTCAACACACGAACTTCAGGACTGTCCAGCCGAACGTCATGAAAATTCATATACATCGATATCTGAATGCGAAGAATATTTTCGCCGTATCCGTTCTACTAAAACTCGCCATTAGATTGTGCTACGCCGCATCGCCTTCTACGCCTTACAAACGATTGCGTTGAAATTCGGTATGCATGATTATTGAACACAATATAACGCGATATCCATTTTACTGTATCTCTTTATTACAATAAATAGTAATCACAACAAATCGTAATATCAAAAAGTCCATTCATTCCCGTGCGAAGAACGGGTACTTCAGCTAGTATATATATATATATACTTAAGCTGGACAATTCAATTCAAACATTAGGCAATAATGATATGAAAATACAAGTGTATTTTTGTGAAAGTTAATATTATATGTATTCCTTTTCTTCCTATAACATGCTGGTAGTCATTAGAGAAAAATCTGATGATTATATTTAGAATTGAAGCAGGGGAAGAGAGGAAAACATAAATCTGTAAATGTTCTTATTTCTGTTTGTTATTATTTTAATTATTTAATTTATTTTATCACTAATCACTTATGCAATCAAAAAATATCTTTTGTGAAATTTTTTTTTTTTTTTTTTTTTTTTTTTCAGTCACAATATCGATAAACCGAAAAAAAGGTACAAGTAATTTTTAAATCTAGTTTTATTTAAGCCACAATACTTCCACTTTAAGGGACAATTTCTATTTATCTCTGCTTTACAAAATAAGATTGGTGAGATGCAGAATTAGGATTTATTTTCTTTGGATTCGAGAAGTAACATTCAAAAAAGTGTCCGTAGTCAGAATAATTGACCTACTCGTCCTCGTTCTGGTTTTAGTAATAGAAATAGGCCAAAATTTAGTAATGATAATTCATCATGAAAATTTTATTGAATATTTCTAGTATAAACTATTCCGAAGTATAAACTCCGGAAGATCTATACAAATCTTCTGTACTAGCTGAATATTTAGTTTCATAAAAAATTCAGCGAGGTTGTATGATTGTTTCATTTGATTCACTCTATTTCGGAAAGATTGTAAACGCATTCCTAACAATTCATAAATTTTTTATACTATCCAATAAGAGTGGAATATTTCAGGTCATCACTTCATCCTGTTCAAAATGTTAGTTGAACCACCCTTTTTAAAGCCGTATATGAAAGCTATATTTATTACAGAAAATTAGCTTTCAGTACAACTCAAAAAATATCTGATGTGGACAACACATGACTTCCTTGCACGTCTATTAAATCAAAAATATTTTCGGCGCACTTCATCTAAACTTATTTTGTTTGAAAGAGATAAAATACTGCAGTAATAGTAAGGTTCAGCGATTTCTAGCCAAATACATCGATATCGCCATGGTGGGTTCAATTTGAAAGATTTTTCTTCTGATACTAAATTTGGCGATATTTCGCAAAATCCGACAAGCTTGAGATAGTTTGCGAGATTTTGGTTACAGCCAAAGTAGTCATTGACCGCAGACTTTTAATGAATTGAATGTATCCATGCACCTTAATGTATTTTAAGTCATATGGCTGACCCTATAAAGAAATTACCCAGTCGATTGCAATCAAAAAACATATGCAGAGTTAGATGTTAAAATAGTTCTAAATACAAAATTTCAAAATTCTAAGGTTAAAAGTTTTAGAGTTATGCGTAAAACGAAATAATTTTTGGCGCCGAATTTGGCCATATTTCGTTAAAACTCGCCAAGGTCGATGGCAAATGGCGAGATTTTGGGCATGGACCAAACATTGATTGACTATCGCCATATTTGGTGGTATTTTGCCTAAAATCGCCAAGGACGATGACGAATGGCGATATTTTGGCCATAGACCAAATGTCTGATTGTCGTTGAATTTGGCGGTATTTTGGCAAAACTCGCCAAGGTCAACGACAACTGGCGAGATTTTGGGCATGAACCAAACAATGACTGACTACAGTTGTAATGTATTGAAGATGTCCATGGACATTAATGTTTTTGAGATATGCGAGTTTAATGAATTTGGGCCCATAGAGCGTAATGTATTTCGAATCTTTTAGGTAGTCCTGTAGATAAACTATCCAGTCGATTGGGACCAAAAAAGGGAGGTGCACAACTACATGTTACAGTAATCCTAAATATAAAGTTTCAACATTCTACGACCAATAGTTTTTGAGATATGCGAGTTACACACATACGTACATACGTACACACGGCATGGAATAACTGGTCAAAATAGACTCGCCGTTGGTCAAAATGAGTTGCAGACGCATTTATATGAACATGCATGCCAGCGTACGATGAGATGTATCGAAAAAATTCTTAAAATTAAATTTAGAGGTAGCCAAAATCGGTTTTTTCGTCGAAATTTGGCCTCTGAAATTTTTCGGGATCCCATTACTTCCTTATACTCCGTGCAAGGAAGTAAAAAGCATCTATATAGTGTGTAATTTGAAGTTCACAGAAATGTGTGATATATTGCAGTGATGGTTGATGATTATAGAAAAGAAATTTCCCATCTCAGAGGCTCAGTGGGATAATAAAGGCAGGATAAAAGTAGGCATTTTCGACGCTTTCTAAAATCTTTCAACTATTTGGTGGTAAAAAGCGCATTAGAAGTGGGGTAAAAAATTCTTAGTCGAGAGAAATGTAAATGCAAGGTAATAACGACCTTGCTTTCCCATGATACTTCATGCGTCCCATAATCCTTTATGATCTGCTGTTATTTGCTTTTTTCTCATTCCTTCGTAGTCATAGTCGATCGTAAGTGCGTTTT
Organism: Cheiracanthium punctorium; assembly: GCA_038373885.1. Lineage (NCBI taxonomy): Eukaryota > Metazoa > Arthropoda > Arachnida > Araneae > Cheiracanthiidae > Cheiracanthium > Cheiracanthium punctorium. The sequence goes on from JAWZYV010019464.1 coordinate 942,216, forward strand.
TGTGTTGCTCTTCTCATCAACGTCACATGTCTCTCGTCTAGAAGTTACGCACTTTGACAACTAAAACTTCGAAAGAATCTTTGAGTTCGGCTAAAGTTGAAGGAGTGATGAACGGTACACCAGCGATTTCAAATATCCCCTCAGCCAGAAATAAGCTGGAACAAGGACAGGTGATCGTGTAGGCGTACTACTACTCTTCGTAGACAATTCCGCCCCCGTTTTCTTCCTCCTCCAACAAGGGTCTTCCATCTTGTGCCCAGTCCTCCAAAGAGCCAGTTTATTGGAATCGTTTGGCAATCTTACCCCCAGGAGACAAAGCGGGGTCATTTTCCATCTTCAGCCGTTTCGAAGAGCGAAATTTTCACAATGCAACACCTGCTGACTCTTCAAGCAGAAGAGCTTCACCAGCAATGCTCAATTGGGCAATGATAACATGGACCGAATGAGACATCCTCGCATATCACGGTCATTTTATTGCAAGACTGATTTGCATAAAAAGACTGAATCTTTCACTTGCCAGCGCCATCTATAGGTGACTTTTTCAACCAACTTTTTTTTTGACTTAAATAAAAAAAATCCGAATTCCTTGAGTGCCTATTCTTGCAAACCACATTTCTTCAGCATATTTCCTTCCCTTTTTATGTCTACTTATAGTTTTAAAGAACTTTCCACCCGGTATTTATTGGTATGTTATTGGTATTATTGACTGATGTACTGGCATGATTTTGTATTGGTATGCTTAACTGTTGTATTAGTATAACTATTGCGTTGATTAAGTAAATAAAAAACTTTGTAAAAAACACACATAAAGATGTTATAGGTAAGTAGATACTCACGTTTCGACCAAAAATTGTTTTGGTCTTCGACAGTCAAAGCCCTTCTTATAGGTAAGTAGATACGTACGTATCTACTTACCTATAACGTACATATGTACTTGCCTATAACATCTTATGTGTGTTTTTTACTAAGTTTTTTATTTTTACTAAGTTAACTTTACCGTTTAACACCAGTATTTTGAGTGTTTTTTCCGTTATTGTGTTGATTATTATATGACTTTTTGAATGTTGTTATTGCTATGCTTGTCTACTGGTACTGATATTTTAATGATTGGCTGACTCCAAACACGTGCGGCATGAAATTATCACTTAAAACATTTACTAGATTAAAAAAATTCGCAAATAACCAGAAAACTGAAAGCCTGTCTCCGTCAGATCATTTGTGTCACACTTCCATTATCGATATTTTCTGTTCAGTAATTTTAAATGCCCAAAAGAGAAAATTTTAATGACGTGGGATTTGAAGGTGTCTAATAAAAATGAAGATTCAATTTACTGATCGTGCTTTATGATACACGAAAAAGGAATTTCTTTCTTTCTTTTTTAAGAAAAAAATATATAATTGAGTTTCGGCACATAAATTCAATATCAGTTTTATTAGTTCGATTCACCTGACATAAAAGGAAATCATTTGCATGAAAAAAGGGAGATAAATGTGAGAAAAAAAAACCCTGTGAAAATCGATCGGAAGTCCAATTAAGGAAATCTACGGGATAATGATCGACAGTTTCATTATCATTATTATTTTATTAATTTTTTTCTTATTTTAAATATTTGCATTTGTTTAAATTACTTGAGTACACACATTGGAAATATACTGTGTTTATGATCCAAAATAAGTGGCTTTTTCGAATTAAAATTTGCTCAGGGCTGAATATCGCATACAGTTTTAATCAAAGTTTAGTGAAAGAGTGTAGTGCAGAAGGGGAGCCCACACACGAAGAATAATTTACAATATGCTGACATCGTGGAGCCAGATGTGTCACTACGGCAAAGTCAAAATTGCCCCATAATAAATTACAGAAATTTATAGTGGGCAGCTGAGTTACGAGATGCAGACATCGTGATGCCAGAAAGTGTCACGAGGGGACAGTCAAAATTCCCCCATAATAAATTAGAAAAATTTATTGTAGACTGTCTCAGATGGCCAATATTACGCAGAAAAACGTAGGCTAGGAGGCGTAGAAAATAAGGACAGTGAACCAATCACAGAAACGGAGAAACAGAAAATTATGCACGTAAAGGGGACGTGAGCAAAAGGAACCCCGGATTGGTTGCTAAAAAAAAGCGAAAAGAAAAAGGGGCTCAAGAGGTCAAAAAAAAAGGAAGTAGGAGATGAGAAGTGACGAGGAGTCGAGATGAAGTTCAGAGTGAACGGACTTCAAAAGTGATGTGGTTGAGTGAGTGTGTTAAAAAAATGATTGAAAAAAATTCCGTAGTGAACCAGCAATTTTATTAAAAGTGAAGTGAATGTTGCCGAGCTTCAATTGCTGAAAAATTACGATATACCAACCTAGATGTCACAAGCCATCAAGCATAAAAAAGTGCCCCACCAGTGCATCAGCAGAAAAGGTAAAATACCTTTGTATTGATTTGTTTTAATCTTGAGTTGCACTATATCTCCCCGCCCTCTCCTATGTATATAATCAGCATTCTCACCGCGAAACAGATTTTATGATTAATCTTATTGAATATTAAAAAAAAAAAAAAAAAAAAAAACAAATAATGTCACTGTTATCATTATTTAATGTGTAAGAAAAAGGAAATTGTATAAGATATTGTAAGTTAAGTCTTAATAATTAAAGAAAATGTTTTAAATTTTGTCTCTTTATTTGAGTCGGTAAATATTTCATTTCAGGTACCTTGAAATAGGAATGGTATTTTCTTTTAGCAATTACAGGTTGAAGGATTATTCCCGCAAGGTAGAATTTATGGGTTATTGCATACAAATTTATTATTACTTCAAAGAGTCTAATCAGTATAAGGATAATTTAAAATGCAACAAGCCATAGCATGTTGCATACTACTGAATGTTATATCAATGCTACTGGTTACTTACTGAATCTTCTGTCCTACACTTTCAATTCACAACAAATATGAAAGAAATATGCACAACATTTGAAATTCTCTCGATGGTACAACAAGTACGTAATCTGTATGTGACTTTTGTGATTATGATTGATAAGTACTTATTTGGAATAGACTGATTTTATGCAATGTAATTGCATAAAATTATGAAAAGAATGATAAGTAAAATCAGTCTGTTCGTGAGTATCATGAATAGAGATTTCACGCAAAATCGAACAATGGTGTCAAACATGGGTTTTCCCCAACTGTTATGCAAAACAGTCGGGTGAAACGGTTGTCTGTATTATTTTGAACGTTTGAGAAGGAATCAGAACACTACTGAGGTTTCGGTTATTAAGAAAAAAGGATTATGCTTTACATGCATTTATTTTAGACAAATACATTACAGATAAAAATTACTGAACAAAAGCAAAATTATTTAAATAAAATTAGACTTTTGTCTGTACATTTCTTGGAATTAAAAAAATTTGCTATTTCTATCCGTTTCAAGCACATGAGAATCCGGTACGACCCTCAAAGAAAAGTTTGTCTGTCTGTCGTTCTGTCATTCTGTCCGTGACGCTTTTTTTGTTTAAGAATCACGTAAAAACGACTGAAGCGAATTATATGAAATTGGGTGTCATAATAGGTGGTCACTCAACTTAAAACATAGACGTCGAATTAAAAAAAAATCTTGATTAGATTTTCAGATTTTGCGAAAATCGTTTGAAACTGCGTAAATTTGTGTTCGAGCATCACGTAAAAACGACTGAAGCGATTGAAATGAAATATGGTATCAAGGTTGGTGGTCACATTATCAGGTGGTCAGTATCATGACCACCTGATCATGGTCACCTGATGATTGGTGGTCAGTATCATGATTGGTGGTCAACTTAAACGTTATTCAGCGTATTTTTTAAAAATCTTGATTATATTTTCAGATTTTGCGAAAATCGTTCCAAACTCCTTAAAATTTTGTTCGAGCATCACGTAAAAACGACTGAAGTGAATGAAATGAAATTTGGTATCATGATGTTGATTAGATTTTGAGATTTTGCGAAAATTATTTCAGTATGCGTCAATATTCGTTCGCGCATTACCTAATTACGACTAAAGCGAATGAAATGATATTACTCAGTGACTCTCTAACCTGTAATATTTTAACAATACATAAAAATTATAACTTCGTTTTCTTTAATTTTTGGCAGTATACTACACCCTCAGCATTGTACTCCTACAATGCTGACGAAATTTCTTGCTTTTTGGAAATTTGCATTCAGTACTAACCCGTCAACGACGGGTTATTCAGCTAGTTATTAATAATCTCGTAGCTGGACCTCGTTCTTGATAATTGTTCTCGTTAAAACAAAAGCAAATGTATGGAAGCCAGATCGCGCTTGCCGTACGAAATGAACGTTATAAAATTAAGGGCTCAGACACATTCCCGTACTCGTAAGCCTTTTTTAAGAATAATTTTTTGGTTACACCATCTAGGCACGTCGTAACCATTCTCCACCAAGGTACTTCTGCAGCGTCAACAAGCATATGGCGACCACAGGGTCCTTACATGAGATTGTTCCAACATGACACACACTCTACCGCCGAACTATACTTCATATTAGTTTCGAGTTGAACTAATTATACCTCGGTAGTGAAATCAATAGAATTTTCATGTAGACTTTTTTTTGGCAGAGGAACATAAAATTAAAGCTCAATGCAATTAACAATCTGAAAAGACACCGTCGATCCTCAATGTATCTCTCTATTCTAAAACAGAGTAACGGACGCTGCCCCCCCCGCCGCGGTCAAAGCCTTGTTCTGCCATCTCCTCCGAAATCGTGGGGATTTAAGTTGTCAATGGATTTGAAAAATTCCAGGGAAGCCGATAACCCGACATAAATTTGGAAATTTCAATTATTTTAGAAGATATTAATAAAAAACTGAAAAAATAAGCATAATGGTTGCCAGGTTTGGCAATTTTCGCCAGCATAAAATAATTCATGCCTTTACAACAAAGCAATTCTAAGAATGTAGAATCCCGTGAAATTGACAATCATGCTGTAGAATTAAACCAATTTCATGCCAAATTAAAAAGTATGTGAAATAAATAACTCAAAGTGCGTTACACAAAGTTGACAATTTTCTAATAGTAAGATCTCTTAGATAACAGGAGTTTAGAATTACCAATTATTCGTTTTTCCAAAAAAGAATAACTAATTGTAACTGACTTAAAAGGCGCCATTTTGGCATCAGGTACGATCTGGCAACAGGCTCTCTCTCCAAGCAGGGTGAATTTAAACCGCGTGTTACAAATGCTAGCGAACAGTATCTTGAAAATGAAAAATATTTAAAATGCCAATTATAGTAAAGCCGGTTATGTTTAGCTTGGGCATATATTACCAGTAGAAATATTTGGCGGCGTTAACTATGCCATTGTAGCAGCTATAGTACAGCTTGGATATTTGCCAGCACGGCGAGATGGTATATTTCGTGGTGCTAAATACGCCAATCTGCAAAGGATTGTGTATATGAATATATGGATAACGGTTTTCCCGGGTACCTTACATGACCAGTCATTATTGGTTATGAGCATGTGTAAATCGCCAAATAACGAAAAGTCGCCATGGGTGGCAAGCTGTCCCATCCAATTCCTAATTTTTATCAAAGAAAACATATGAAGTTCTGTTTTCTTAAAACAAATTATTAACTATACATATAATAAGTCTCTGTTAGTTAAGTCTAGAAGTTAATCTGTTTAAAATGCTAAATATTAAGGCATATTACAGTACAGAGAAGATAAGGTATTGTATAACTAAGTACGCGCTTTTAGAAAGAGATATTAAATTAAAAGTAACTGTTACTTGAACTGTTTCAATTGAAACTTGATTTTATGTTCGGGTCCTAATCAAAGCATGCTTATATAAGTAAGTCGTATTATATTTAAAATAAAAATCTGAATGGAAATTGCTGAAGAATATAATTTTACTTAAATGATTACACTATAATGATAGTATAGAAAAATAAGTAACAATATATTTTTTAACTTATTTATTATACTTATATTACTTAACTTATTTATTATATTATACTTAACTTATTTATAACTCATATATTACAATGTTTGTTTTGTATCTAAATGACAACACAAACTAGAGATATTAATTCACTTCCAATTTTAACTGTAGCACACCTGTATCTGATGTTAACTAAAAAATTATTAATTCATAAGCTATTTTTGAGCTTTAAAGTATCCTTAAGAGTTGATTTAATCATAATTTATTCATTTATAATAATTTAATCATTTATTTATTTTAAAATAACTATCTCATCAGAGTAAGAAGAATTTTTTCACTAGTAGCACAATTAGTTCAAAAAACGTTCAAACGACGTTTACAGAACGACGTTCAGAAAACGTGTTTTGAACTAGTTGTGCAACTAGGTGGTTTTCCTACTTTTTTATTCTTGAAACTTTTTGTAACTAGTTCTCTCCCATCATTACAAAGACTGGACGGATAAAACTCTCCTACTGTGGTCTCAGTTGCTTCCGCACAAAGGTCACCGAATGCAGCTCAGCATGTTGCACTCCTCAGTGTCGCCTCACAACAAGGCATTTAAAGAACCGTGTCCCTCCTTGTGTGTCCAATCTTAGAGAAACGATGGAAAGTCAATCCTCTGAGTCGTGCCTTGTAACGGTAAAAGTTAATAGATGAAAGAAGGTTTAACGGAAGATTCAACACTGTGATATGCGTATTACGTCACACTGTTCGAATTGATTGTGGAGTTAAAACAATATTTGAGTTCATTGTGTCGTAATTTGAAATGAAAACAATATTTAAACTTATTTTGGAATGAAAACAGAGATTATTGTGGAGTAAGAACAGTATTTGAATATATTGTGAAGGGAAAATTATATTTGAGATTATTGTTGGGTGGAAACAATAAACTGATTGTGTACTACTAAAACGAATATTTGGATTCTTTAGAAGGGAAAAGTGTATTTAAGCTTATCGTGAAGAGAAAGCAATGCTGAATTCAATGTAAAGTGAAAACAATATTTGAATCGATTGAGAAGTAAGTTTTACTCAATACAATACACGGAGTGAATCTGTAAAAATGGGCCAAAACGTTATGGGGTGATAGGACTCACTTACGCGAGACAATTTCGTCATAGAAAGTATGGGCGGAAGGCAAACGACGCGCCGCTAGGTGGTGTTGTAAACGGTGTAAGAGGATCCCAACACACAAGAACATACGGAACACAAGCGGTGAGAAGTTAAAAGGTAGTTTCTTACTGGCACAATTTTAAAGAATGAACACAAGAATGAGAGGCGATATTTCAGAAAACATTGTGTTTAACAGTAATGGAATTAATGCACATGCTCAAATAAACTGCGCGAAAGAGCGTCCGGTAGCAGTAATGCAGGATTCACACTTACGGAATAGGGACTGACGCCATTCGTGGTTCGTATGACCAGCCATTCTCTCGCCAATCCACGAAAGTAATTGCCTTTGTATGTAAGGACCAACCCTTTCACTCCATTTATTACGCCACCATTTGGCGTTAAGTTTCCATGTTCAACGCCACCATTTGGCGTATAAGTTTCCATGTTCAACGCCACCATTTGGCGTTTAAGTTTCCATGTTCAACGCCACCATTTGGCGTTTAAGTTACCATGTTCAACGCCGCCTAGCGACTAGCCGTTTGCGTTCCACCCATACTATCTATGACGAAACTTACTCGTCACATGAGAGGTGCCCCCAAAATAGACATTTTTACGTAAAATATCCTAACGAATACCGAATATAATTTAAAAAAAAAATAAAATTCTGAGAATGGAAGACCAGTTCACTCACTTTTTCTACTCATTTTTCGCTTTGAGCATCCCAAAACATCTTTCGAATTCTTGTCAAAATGGTTAATAGTAATCTTCGATAAGATAAATCGTGCGTATATTTGAGAGAGACAATCGCAAAGTAAATCATCGCACCATTACATACTCAAGAAATGTACACCCAAAGACCTGGATCCCCAAAGAAATCAAATGCAAAGCAGCTGCTTTTTAGCACACATTTCCCATACTAATTTAAGTCAACATGATCGGTTGCGAGCCATATCGAGGTTACATTAACCCTTTGAGGCGCAACACTTTCCCAATGCTGAAAAAAGGGCAGCCGTTGACATCGCTCGAATTAACTACCAGCAAGATGGCGGACGATCGTAACGTTCATCGCGTGCCACAGATCGAGAGACCCTTTTTTGACGCCAGCTGGCTGTGCCGCACAGGTCGTCAAAAAGGGGTCTCTAGATCTGTGGCACGCGATGAACGTTTCGATCGTTCGCCATCTTGCTGGTCGTTAAGTCGAGCGATGGCAACGGCTGCCCTTTTTTCAGCATTGGGGAATCTATCCAGCTATTCTCGCAATCTTCCATTTTTCAGCAGATGTCGGTGCTTTTTAAAAATAATCATGACCATTTTTTTACGGGAAGTGACGTGCTAAAAAGTAAAGGATTCTCGTGGAGCTATGTCACCCGCAACTATTTTTAGCGCCAGACTGCTATTAATTTCAACCTTGCTTTTTGTGTAGACATGATTTTGGTACAATGTTCGAGTCGATCCACTTTTCAAATGGGTTTGCCAGATAACGTGGAAGGGGGAGGGGTGGCGCTAATAAAATGTTGAAAGTCGCACAAGGTTTGCAATTTTTGATAAATGATCGCTAAACTGTGTGCCAAAATGCGGCAATTTATTATAAATATGTATCGAATATAGTTAGAAAACGCCTTCTGAAAATTGTTAAACAGTTTTACTAGGCGATTTTAATATAGATTTCAATTCCGAAGATGTGTTTTCCGAAGATGTGTTCAGAAGAAGGAAGGAAAACACGCCACATTCATGGATTAGGATGCCCATTCCAAACAGTGTTCAAAATGATGAAGTATAGTTCGAGTATGCCTGGCGAAGATTGTAAATCAGTTTCAGTACGCGATTTTAAGATAGATTTCTATTCTAAATAAGTGTTTCAAGATTCAAGAAAGAGTTGATTCCTGTTTTAACACCCCCACTCTCGCCAACCTAAACATCGCCGCATTTTGGCGAGCTTTGCAGTCATGGGTGCAGTCATTCGATGCTCCCAAAAGAACTGGATGAAAACTAAAGTTAACAAATTAGCGATAAACGCAACCGTTAAGGAATTTGAAAACAATTATTGAAACTGAAATAATTGGCAACTCAAAATAAATAAATAAAAGTAACGGAATGCTGTACTTAGATGTTATTCCAAATCGCCATTTTAATTCTAAATGACGATTGCCACATTAATGCTTAAAATCTTCATGGTAACTGTATATGTTTACCCAGCAAACACACACAGGTTCTCTGAACGTCTATTAACGTTCAGAGAACCTATGTGTGTTTTCTTTTTTTTTTTCAATTCCGAAGATGTATTCTATGGATGAGAGAAGACAAATACGGTACACTCATAGATTATGATACACTTTCTAAATGGTATTATAAAGGTGAAGTACAGTTTGACTATGCCTGGTGAAAATTGTTAAACAGTTTTGGTACGCGATTTAGAATGGATTTCCATTTCAAAGAAGTGTTTTGTGGAGCAAGAAAGGAAAACACGGCGCATTTGGAATATGCTTGGCGAAGTTAGAGGATAGTTGGAATATGCTTGGCCAAGATTGTAAAACAGTTTCAACATGCGATTTTAAGAGAGATTTCGATTCCAAAGATGTGTTTTATGGAACAAGAAAGAGTTGGTTCCTATTTTAACGCCCCCACTCTCGCCAACCTAAAAAATCGCAGCACTTTGGCGAGCTTCGCAGTCATGGGTCTCTAGGAGTTATGCACGTTTTAACGCTCCCAAAAGAACTAGATGAAAACTAAAGTGAACAAATGAGCGATACACGCACCAGTTAAGGAATTTGAAGACACTTAATTACTAAAACTACATTCATTGGCAACCCAAAATAAATAAAAATGTACTGGTATGCTGTACTTACAGGTTGTTCCAAATCGCCATTTTAATTCTAAATTACGATTGCGACATAAATACAAAAATCGTCGTGGTAGCTCCAAATGTTTAATGATCGCCACCTTAGCGAGAGTCGGGGCATTTCAGAAGGAATCAACCCACGAAAGACAAACACGGCGCACTCATGGATTGTGATGCACATTCGAAGCAATATTTAAAACGGTGAAGTATAGTTGTAATATACTTGGCGAAGATTGTAAAATAGTTTTAGTAGGCGATTTTAGGATAGATTTTGATTCTAAAGATGGGTTTCATAAAAGAAGGAAGAAACATACTACTCACTCATGAATAATGATACCCTTTCCAACCTTGGAATAAGGAAGAAAATAGGGACGATGCATAAATTATGATAACGCTTTTAATCTATAGCACTTTGGCGCGTATTTAAAATCTGAAAGGGTTTCAGATTTTTTTTTTTAATAGAAATCAAATCTATTCTTCGTGACTGGCAACAGTCAAAACGTTAGAGTTGGAACACTGCGCGTTAAAGGGTTAAGAGTGCAATACCGGACAAGAAATAGACACTTTTTGTATAAATAAAATCTACCTTCATGGGAATTGAACCCTGGACCTCTAGGCTATGAGTTAACGGCAAGCCCACTTCGCCACACTGGTCGTCGAAAAAAACTCTTTAAGTTGTTTCAGAAATAATTAGGGGCCACCACTCCTTTTGTGCTGCCCCAGTCTCTGCACACCTCTAAATCCGGCACTGAATGACGTGAAAACAATGTATGGATTTACTGTGAAGTGGAAACATTTTTAAAATTTTGCTCTTTTCCAAAATACTCAAAGTCAAACTGTTTACGAGAAACTGCTCTCTCATCCAGACAAAATTATTTCGAGAATTAATAGTAGTTGCTAATTGACACTTTTGAAAAGTGACTCAATTTCACTCCATTCATTAATTTCAGCGTGAAACTCTAAATTATCAGGTGCCATATAATTCAGTGCGAACCGAACAGTTGTGGATGTATCAGAAAATTCAACTGATTATCATCAGCCGAGATCCAATAGCTTCCTTACTGTTGACCGAGTATTGCAGTACTGTGGAAAGAAAGATTTCTCCAGGCAAGGAAGACTAATATTCCAAGCAAAATATCTTGAAATTTCTCCAGATTTCATGTAATTACATAACTGTAAGTTTTAACAAGTATGTGTATTAATGACTATGTCATTTTATCTCTCAGCATCCTTTATTGAAAAATGTGTCCCAAAAATGCGACATGAAAAAGCGACATTATTTTACATGTATTTAAATACTATTAGTTCACAACGGCTTTAATCTATTGTTAGACTATTTCGTAAGCTGTAGAATATGCTTCACATGTATTGTTTACATATATTTAAATACTATTAGTTCACAACAGCTTTCATCTATTGTTACACTATTTCGTAAGCTGTAGAATATGCTTCCCATGTATTTTTCTATAAATAAGTTACACTCATAAAAATTTCAACATAGGGTTACCTGGCGAAATACAAGAAAGAGGAGCGATAAAATGACAAAGTCAATGAATATCGTTTTAATAGGGGAATAATGGAACTAAAAAATGAGGGGGGGGGGGGTTCAAGGGGATCTCCCCCTGACGAGGCTCGAACAGCCGAGTTTTTATTTTATTCATATTGTCTAAAAGATAAACATAAAATTTTAGCCTTCTGAGTGGTTGATAGCTATGTTATGATTTTAGACTGCTGAATGGGTAATAATCATGCTAGGATTTTAGCCCACTGAGTGTCTAGTAACTGTGTTAGGATTTTAGCCTTCCGAGCCTTTCTGAAATTAAGTTCACTGACTTTCAGTTTTTACTGCAATGTACAACTATATTTTTTAATTTTCAAACACGGTTATCATGAATTATTGTTTTACTTAAAAGTTTAAAAGTAGCATTTAGAAATATTTATTTTCTCTGAAACAAATCTACTGTTATTCAAACAAATTTTAACATGATTAAACTTTACTATGTGTACAAAATGGTTCCTAGAGGATAGGGGGGGGAGGCTTCCTTATACGAAATATTGTAATCGCAAAAATGTCGGTATTCAAATTTTAACATAAAGATCGATTTTGAACATCCCTCAATTTACTTTGATAAGTTATTACTTGACGTCTGTACGTAGATATGCATGTACGCTTTATTTTCACACACTGTGTATTCTTTTAGACTAGATTGGACGTGAAGTGTCCCAGACAGCACAGCAAATTTGCATCAAACTTGCAGTAAGCTTGATTTATCAAGTCAATAAACTTGATGTTGTTGTTGTGTGTGATTATGGCAACGCTACACTAGGGCGATCTGCCAGGGGAGGGGATGCCTTTGTAGGAGGACTTTCTATGGGGTTCTAACCCGTATTCACGTTACATCTGGAGAAAACCTACCAAAACTCCAAACCGTTAGATCGACAGCCGCGCGATGGGACCCGAACCCGGGACCTTCACACTTCGGCCATCTACCATTTTCAGTGGCATAACCACTGTGCCATGGTGAGGCCTCAATAAACTTGAATTAAGCTTGAAAATTTCAAGCGTGTAAGCTTAATGCAAGCTTGAATCAAGTGTTCAAGTTTACACTTGTCCAACTTGCATTAAGCTTGACATAGCAAGCTTGAATCAAGCTTGGCATAGCAAGCTTAATTCAAACTTACTACACTCTAAAAATTTTTCCTAAATACATGGGGCGCCGGTCGGCAAACTCGCCCCATATATTTTATTTTTCCGCACATTTTCCCCTCTACGCTGAAACCTCAAGTTATGTTAATATGCTACCCTCTTGCGTCCGCGACTGGGATCGATCTCGCGTCCTAACCACCACGCAAATCAGACTCGAGGCGAAGTGACTGCTATGGTTGTCACGCTGTTTTTTGGCGAGATTGATCAGTATTGCCCGATGCCGATCTGCATCTTTTATTTACGCGCAGTGTTCCCGGTCTGGGAACACCCAACTCTGACGTTTTGACAGTTGCCAGTCACGAAGAATAGATTTGATTCCTATAAAAATAATTGCGGGTGACATAGCTGCACGAGAATCCTTTACATTTAAGCACGCCATTTCCCATAAAAAAATGGTCACGATTATTTTTAACAGCACTGACATCTGCTGGAAAATGGAAGAATGCGAGAACAACTGGGTACAGCGTACTGGGCGCACAGCCACCTGTCGTAAAAAAAAGGGTCTCTAGATCTGTGGAACGCGATGAACGTTTCGATCGTCCGCCATCTTGCTGGTCGTTAAGTCGAGCGATGGCAACGGCTGCCTTTTTTTCAGCAGTGGGAAAGGGTTATGCCTCAAAGGGTTAATGGGAAACATAGTTTTAATATCTTGGTGATTTTTATTTTAAAGTTTTGTTAATATTTTGTCATCATTCTTTATTTATTTACAGTCTGTCAATTTGTCAAGTATATTCTAATTGCACTTTTTATAAACACTGTTTGGAAAGTGTATCATAGTTCCCTGAGTGTACCGTATTTATCTTCCTTGTTCCATAAAATACTTTTCAGAATTGAAATCTATATTGAAATCGCCTACTTAAACTATTTTACAAACTTTGTCAGGCATATTCTATCTATTTTTGTCAAATTTGGAAAGTATCGCCAAGCTATGTTCTGTGTTTAACAAACGCGTAACTTACTAAGGGCAAGAGGAGGGCACTTGCCCCAGTAAAATTCAAGAAAATTCAGATATCACCTATTTGAAAATGATATTTTCTACATTTTTGCCTTTTCAACTCCCAATTTCGCTCCTAAAAAACATTTTGCCCCCACCCCCAATCTAATGTTATCTGTCAATTTAAGCCAATGGTTTTGAGGATTTATTTTTTGGCACAAAACTTGGCAATAAATGATCAAAAATTGCAGACCTTGCGGCTTTTAACATAGCCTCGGCACTCTAGTTCTTGAAAAATAGCACTCTAGCGCTAAAAAACTTCAGGGTAACCCAACAAAGGCGGCGGACACTTCACTTATTCTTTTTAAAATGCTGGAATTAAAACTTCACAAATAACACATTTCTCTCTTGCTATAACATTAATCTTTCAACAATGAATGTGGCAAAGCAGGATTATCCACCTATAGTATTATATGTTCTTTAAATGCATAAATACCCTTATGAAAAGTTCTGTGTAGGATTCTCATTCTAATATAACAATACATTATACCCTACTTGAGTAATATAAATCAAGATTACTACATTTTTAATATAGAAAAACAAAACTAGAGGGGAGGGGGATATAAAAATACAAATAATTAAAATTGCACACATGTACAATATTTGGTTGATATAAAATAGAACACTGGTGTCCTAGTTCATTTAAATTATTATTAACCCAATAATGCTCAAAATACAACATAAAACACATTTTTAAACTACGAATAAAGGATAACAACGTCTGAAACCCTTCTCCAATTGTTAAGACCATTTTGAATATGTATTTAAATTGTTACAGATACTGAACGATATCGCATTATTGTGAATGTAAAAAATTTACAACAATAAATTGTAAAAATCATTTCTGACAAAGCTACTGAATGTGCAAGTTCGAAAGTTAAAACGTTTGTGTATAAAACTGCGATTTTACTTCATCTTTCACTTGAAAGTCTACCTATTTTATTTACTTGTGATTTTTCCTATTAATTATTCTTATATACTAATAATTTTACTGTTATTTTGCTGGTACAAACTATTTTTGAGCCGCCATCTTTAAAACTACGTTTCTGCTCGGGACAAAACACCTTCCTGAAGCTACCTGTCCATCAGTTGAAGAAAACATGTTTGAGTCGGAGGAGGACTATTTCACTGACGACAGTTCAGGTATCGGATCTTACGTAACAGCTGTGGAGCAGCCCCCTCGGAAACCACTCCGTCAAGCCCCACTCCTCCAAAGCCTCTTCGGCCGGCTCCGCTGCCTCCGGAACCCATCTTGTATCCCCAAGAACTCATGGAGCGGTTCCTAGACGATTGCGTAAAACGGTCGTCTCTGAAGCAACATGACCGTGTTGGATGGTCGCATCGTCGGAAGTTTCTCCTTCCGTTTATTTCTTGTTGCAGGCCGTAACATTTGGCATAGCGTTGGCGTAAGTTATTTTTTGTTGCCCTGCCTCGTCTTCAAAATTATTTGCTCGCGATTACGTCATTTTTAATTTTATTGGATTAACTGTTAGGGTTGCTCTAGAATTGGCGTTATTTATCTCGGCCAACTTATTGTTCTCGCCAATGTGTAATTCTGTTCTGGCGTAATTTTTAAGGCATTCCATCTTAATTGCACTGTCCATATAGGACGTCATTTTATTTTCGCTGAGCCACCACCGCTCGTTATAATAATGTTTCAATAGTATATGTTTAATAAAATAGTTTTTAGTATTTAACGTCTTTTTATTATATTGCTACTAAGTGCATCTTACCTGGATTATCATGTATCACAACGAAACTTAATAATTTAAAACAGCCTAACTAATTAACTTCTTTACAGATGCAAAATGAAATATATGATTTTTTCCCCCTACTCATAAACTCACTCATTCCAGATTCTAAAAATAAATTCAAATAGCCTTTCAGCTGAATATCATCACCATCAGTTTTGACAATAGTTGTTATCTTCTGCCGTTTTAGTTTCAACAAGTCCTGGTCTTCAGAAATTAGCCGTATCCTTTGATCTACGAAAAACGCCAATCAGTCAGCTACCAATATTCAGAAACAACGTGAATATATATTTTCTTGCAACAACAGCATACCATCATCATTATTACATCCTCCATTGAAAGCAAGAACAGCGAATTCACACTATCTTCGGCTCTACATGCAAGGCTATTATATCTTCTTATTCATCAAAACTCAGTAGTCTTCGAAGATTGGCAAGAGTTTCAACGGTGTGGAAATCGCCCATAACGGGTATCAGAATCTAATAAAACTGCTTATAGATATCCTTTACAGCGACGAATACTTTTACAGCTTCTAATATCTGTATCAGATATCTACAATAGCATGTCTCTCATTCATCGAAAGCAAGAACCATCAAACTACCCATTCCCTCCGGCTTTATGCAATGGAAGCCTAGACTTATTGCATCCATTAGAACATTTCAATCGACCATCGAAAGCCACCACCATGGAACTTACAAGCACCACTGAAACCGCGCATTACAAGCAGAGGGTTATTAGAAAATTTCAATCTGCCATCTAAAGTACTTTCAAATGGTACATCACTGACATCAGCATACCTGCTAATTCATTAAAGCTCTTTTCCAATGGGTTAGACAAAGAATATCTATTAGTCTACTATAAATTGTGTATCATTAGAATAGCTACTAGCATTGGAGCATAAGTTTTTCACTAATCGACATCAAGACTGTCAAGTTTGACATAGACGCCAACTCTTATATCGGTGTCTAGTCTTCCAAGTTCGAAATCATTTCACTGATCTTTCCTACAAGATGGCCAAGTCTGTATTGAAGAAAAACATTACTTACAAGGAAAACTTTCACCAAAGGACTTAAAATTTTGAAATGCTCTTCCCCCATTAAATAGATTCCATTATAGTATACTGAATTCTTAGAAAGTACAAAGAACACCTGTTTTATGTGCAAATTTCCGCTGTCAATAAAATATGTGGGCGTTTCATGAGTGTGTTACGTTTATTTAGTTTACACACTAAAATATTTGCGTTAAAAAGTGTTTTGCAATTGACACTTTCGGTATGATTTACTTTTCTGTTTCTATTTTCACACAAATTGGCAGACTCACAAACCGAAATCATAAACACTTTTCAACAACCTTTGCAAATTATCGAATTACTCTAGAAAAAGGAAAAAAAAAAACCCATGATGTCTCTCTCCAAGCTGTACTACGCAATCTTACATTCAATCAACCCAAACAGTCACAAAGCGTGTAGGAAAATATCTTAATCATTCAACAGTTTGCAATATTTTCTAAAATAGAGTAAGACCACAGCCTATTCTGTAATGCCAGCTCTGCGTTTATTGATTTTCTCTTTAACTTGCATGAACAATTCAGCACTAGCTATTTGTTTGTTTGCCAGGAGAGGACAGCTCACGCCACTGAATGTATCATTTAGAGTTTTACACATCTATACCGGAGTTACCAGCCACAATTCGGATGCTCATCAGAAGGTGGGGGACTTCTGAATATTGGCACCCCTGGGAAACTGCTTGCGAACGCCGAGGGGACTTTCGGAACCACGGTTTTAACGCGTACACCCTCCAAAAAATGTATTCGAGCAAGAGAGAAATTTCCTACGTTGGTTTCGTGTATTAAAAATTATTTATCACAGAATATGAATTAGGATATGTATAAATATGACTTTCCATATTTCTATCCAGTTGTGCGTTTTTCAAAAACTCAATTATTATTCGCAAATCTAAAATAGGAAATTTCTCTCGTGCTCGAATTGGTTTTTTTGGAGGGTGTACGTGCACAGCATGTACACGGTGGTCTTTAGTGGTACGGCGGAATCAAACCCGCAACCCTCCGGCTGCGAGTCCAACCAACACCGCCTAGATATCGAAAGCCTTACAACTCCTACAAGCTTTGACGTCATCACTAGGCCTACGAAAGTGACGTCATCGCAGTTTTAATTTCACAAAGTAAAACTATTTAAAATTTCTGATGAATTCTACAAATATTTGAAAAGATCTTAAATTAAACATTAAAATTAAAATACTCTCATGCAAAATTATTCATTCTGATCTATTTCCTTATCATATTATTTAACCCCTTCCTTCTCGCTCACGTCAAAATCACGGGCTGAGCTTTTCCCCCCTATTTCTCGTGCCCGTGATATTTCCGGGGTAGAATGTTCAAAAGATATTTGCCTGAAAGATCAGAACATTTCAATTCTTTTTTATATCTCATTTTACACAACAGATCACAGTACTAGACTATTTTTAAGTTAATTGGAAAGTTAATTGGATTAGTTTATTTTAAAATAGATGGTAGCAGTACAGTTACTTCTGCCATGAATTTTACACATTTAGCTCACTCTCTCACCTATGTCCAAAGAACACGTTACAAATATTTATGTATATTATGAAGTAAGTTTAATAAAAATCTCTTTTAGTGTTTAAAAAATATGTTTTTAATTTCCACTGAAAAACACACATTCAGTCACAATAACCCTAAATGTTGGCTATTCCTAGAAATTTAATTTTTTATTTAATGCTAAAAAATGTCTCAAACCTTAAAACGAATACATATATTGTACGTACATTTATTTTTATAAATTTTCTTGAATAAAAAAAAAATAGGCACATTTATGACCATCTTCTTGAAAATAATAAAACCTTTAAGGGGTTAATTAGCCATGGTTAGAAATCGCCATTTGTCGTAAAATTTATATTTTTTTCATCTCAAATTGTGAAAATATTGCTATTAATGGATGGGCAAATTCACCAGAAATTTTTAATAGTTTTATTTTGTGAGAAAACTTTGAAATGTAGCTCTAGTGATGACGTCAAAGCTTAATGACGTAAGGGTTTTAAGGCTTTCTATATCTAGAAAACGTTCGTCCATCACCTTAACCACTGGAGCTGCCGCTGCCCGAAACTAACTGTTTGTTTGCTTGGAGAGGACAGCTCACGTCGCTGAATGTGTCTTTTATGCTAGCTAAGACTAGCTACACTAGCTAAGACTAGACTAGCTACACTAGCTAAGACTAGACTAGCTACACTAGCTAAGACTAGTTATAAAGAGCTACATACGTTTTCCACGGAGTTTTCCTCCACAATTTGTATTCTCATGATAAAGTGGGGAACTTCTGAACATTGGCACCCTTCGTAAACTTCTAGCGACCACCAAGAGGAGTTTTTAAACCACAGATTCAACGTGCACGTACACCGCATGTACACGGTGGTCTTTAGTGGTAGTCGGAATCAAACCTGCAACTTTCCGGTTACGAGACCAACACCGAAACCACTAGGCTACCACATCCCAGGCTGACTGTTTGTAAAAATGCTTAGTACAGTTAGAGAAATAGTAAAATTCTTTAACCCTTTAACACGCAGTGTTCCCGCTCTGGGAACACCAAACTCTAAAGTTTTGACTGTTGCCAGTCACGAAGAATAGATTTGATTTGTATGAAAATAGTGGCGGGTGACATAGCTCCACGAGAATCCTTTACTTTTGAGCTCGTCATTTCCCGTCGAAAAATGGTCACGATTCTTTTTAACAGCACTGAAATCTGCTGAAAAATGGAAGAATGCGAGAACAGCTGGATAGATGGCCCAATGCTGAAAAAAGGGCAGCCGCTGCCATCGCTCGACTTAACGACCAGCAAGATGGCGGACGATCGAAACGTTCATCGCGTGCTACAGATCTAGAGACCCTTTTTTGACGCAGCAGGCTGTGCGGCACAGCCTGCGTGATGACTTTTCGATGAACGTTTCGATCGTCCGCCATCTTGCTGGTCGTTAAGTTTGATTTAAGCTTATGTGCTGTCTGGGAAGAGACCACACAACTTTCTATAAGCGAACTGACCCAGTTACCTGTCCGGAAATTTTCTAGCATTTTTCAAGAAGTTAAGTAAACAAAAAGTCAAAAATCGCATTCGAAACAAGTCGCTCCGTCTGTAAATCGACATCAGGTGCAAGTGCATGTACACATCACGTAGAAATCTTGTTGGTTAGAGAAGAACTATGTCTAAAACGAGTTAATTTACAGTTAGCAAGTAAATTTTACTATGACGAATTCAGAATCCATGAAGAAAATCAGCATAAATGCTCTTCTGCCTGACGCAGAAAATGAAGTAGACAGATTAGTAATGTCGGAGAGTTTAAAAAAAAACTAAACAATCCGAAATTTCAAAATATTTTGTTAAACTTAAAATTTTTAAAATATGCTTGTATAATTCCTTATTCATTAGTATGCAGTTACATAAATAATAAAACAAACATATTTTTTAGCATTTTTTTCCCTGGATATCAAATATTTATCCTTCTTCGAGCGACCACCTCTCTCATCGACCGATTTTTTTGCCTAACGGAGGTTTGTCTCTCCCGAGAGGTTTCACTGTAGCCCCAATCGTTAGAGCTTGTGTTACGCAAGAGATGGAGCTGTCAGCCTCGTTAGTTAGAATCCCTAAAGTCTTTTCACATTTTTACCGTAAACTTGAATAGTTGGAGCTGTCTCCTTTTTACATTAAACATTTCAGTTACGCATTTAGAGCTGTTGAAAAATCTAGTTGCAAAACTCCTCTTCGAATTGTAATTGACTTGATAGTTGATTTACAGAGACACCCAAAGGCCTTTTAATACATTAAAATCCGTAGTCAGTCATTGTTTTGAATCATGCCAAAATCTTGCAAATTGTAAGCAAAATATCGCCAAATTTGGCATCAAAATTAAGTTTCGAAACTGAAGAGGGAACATTTTTTTGTCTGATGAAAAAAGGACACATCTTTATCAGTCGTCATATTTTGTTTTCAATAAGTTCAAAAGAATTCCTTCAAAAACGAATATAAAGGATTTACCAAGGAAGTCACGTGACGTTTACAAAGGCTTGTTTTAATCTTAATTTGTTTTGAATCCAGGTTTAATTAGTTTTCTTTTATTATGAAAGACGAAAATTTCCTTCTGTGATTAGCGTGTTGCTTCTATTTTAATTATTCACTAACATAAGCAATGAAGACATTTAATGTAGAAAGTGCTTTATAATCTATCCATTTGGAAAGATGTATCCTTCTTATGGAATGAAAATACTGATATTTCTACATCTGTTAAGTTAAATATGTGTGAAAACTTGTACCAAATGCATTAAAAATAAGAGTTATGCCTCAGTTCACTTATTAACGACTCAAATTATGCACACTACGTTAAGACGTTTTAAAAAAGAAGTATTGCTTTATATTTAAATTTAAACGCTGTAAATTTACTTCAGAATTCGTTAAAAACGAAAAATTCTGCTGTCATATTGCGATGTAAGATCAATAGAAACTGCAATTTAATTTTAAAATGAGATACATTTTCTTTTGAAAGAGTACAACGGTATTTTTTATTAATAGTGGAATAGTTTGCAAGTAAAAAAAAAAACACGTCAAGCAAGTAAAAAACACCACATCTGTCCAATAGATCGAACATTAATTTTCTTAAAACTGTTTTATTACTAAGGTGTTCATTTTTCACTCTTATTTCACTGACTTAATTAATTAGCTGACGTCAAAATATCAGATATGTGAAATAAATGTCATTTTGCGTGCGAGAGTCACTTATAAGATGTTTTAAATATAAAACTAATTCGAGAAATTTCCTGTTCTCTCCGAGTTTTATTAATGTGGTGTCAGGCATTCATTGTTGAGCCAGAAATAAGATTTTGAGTGTTTAATTTATATCCGTGGTTTATTTAGTTTATTTGGAGAGAAAGTTAATTTTTTAAAAAGTTGTTCAATAGTCATAAATCAGAGGAACATTCATAAAATTTTTCCCTCTCGTGTCTCCAGTAATTTAAATTTCGGTAATTTAGAGGAGATTAATTATTTAATTAAATGCTGAATTGAGAGAAGAATAGAAAATATTTGAAAACATGCAGGTAGATTTAATTATAAATTTTAAAAAAGTAAACTAAAATATAAAATAAAAAGCATCTTTACTTTTCTTTCAAATGGTGTAAAATTTGAGAATAAGTAAACAAGTTTAATTTGATTTATGTAGAAATTATTTTCCTCAGGAAATAATTGTTGAATTGTTGATACAGAAGTATTTCCACAGAAAATTCAAGGTAATTAAAAATTCGTTGTTCATATTTGGATGATGGTAGTGTAAACAAAACAGTGTTGTAATTGCAACCATGGAAAACGCACAAATTGTTCTCTTGATTTTATATATAATTTTGGTTTAATTAGAAAGATCTTTCGTGTGAGTGTGAATAGACGAAAAATATGCATATGCCGACGATCACGGATTTTCTTAGAATTGTTGCTGAAATTCAAGTAATGGAAGATGCACGATTTTATTTAGAAAGAGAGTGATATTGTTTTTCAAAATAATTCTTTATCTGGTGAATACTAAGAATATGAACTTCAGTGCATTGAAATAAAATGCAGTAGATCAGAGAGTGTTTGTGTATTGATACAGTGCATATCGTGGTACAGTACAAACTGTAAGGCTTTCAGATTCATCAACTAGAGATGAATTCGGGCTCATTTTTTGAAGCCCGAGCCCGAGGACTTTTAATCCGAGCCCTCCCGAGCCCGAGCAATATTATTTAAGTCGGAGCCCGAGCCCGCCCGAGCCCGCCCGAGCCCGAGGACTTTTAATCCGAGCCCTCCCGAGCCCGAGCAATATTATTTAAGTCGGAGCCCGAGCCCGCCCGAGCCCGAAATTTCCGTTAAAGATTAAAAAAAATCCAATGACTTCATTGATAGAATACAATGAATTTTGCCGTTTGTGCAAGTTAAAGACAAATAGAGTTGCAAACTCTCAATGCACTTTCTAATTCTTTATTTATCCATATGTTTATCAACTAATGTCAGATCTCATGACTAACTAATGAATATAAGCCGCCGGCCGTTCTGAAATATCCAAAGAGCTTAACGCACCTTCTAGGCGCCAGTGCCGCTATTTTATTTTTTATAAGTACAGTCAATTCCGATTACAGTGAACCTGGATATAGTGAACCATCGGCTATAGTGAATGCAAACCATTAGTTCCAATTCACACACAGTATCTCTATCCATCATGAAGACACTTGGGTTTTAGTGAATTTCGGATAGAGTGGACGAAATTGGATGGTCCCCAGAGGTTCACTATAACCGGAGTTGACTGTACTTTTATTTTCCTCATGAATCACTTTTTAAAATCTGTTTCAAATAGTATGTTCAATAAAGGAGAAATTTTTCACGAGCCCGAGCCCGCCCGAGCCCGAACTCAATTGTGAATTACAGAGCCCGAGCCCGGTTCGGGCCCGGGCTCGGGATCGGGCTTTCGGGCTTGGGCTGAGCCCGTCTCATCTCTATCATCAACTCTTGTTTTTTGTTTACACTTATTTTATTAAAATTTTTAAACAGACATTGAATCTCAAATAAACTTTTTTTTTGTATTTAAGCTATTTATTTGATTGGGGAACAACGCTGAACACGGTATTACCGTTGCTTTTTTCGAATAGAGAACAAGTCATCAGTGGCCGAGTCGTTATGCTTGGTTTCCACAAGAACACCAAAAATGAAGTGTCGCCGACTTTGGCCAGCGCTTCGTAGGGTGTCAACCTCTCTCGGCTGGACCGCTGTGGGACCGTGTACGCTAATGGGAGCTCGTGCTAATAATCTGTCCGTAACTTCAATCCCCTCCGTGTTAAAACGATACCATAGAGGGTGCGTATCCAGGTACTAGGTCTCTCATCTGGTATTGGTTTTAAATTAGGAGATCACTCAGAGGCGACGACGCCGACCTGCCTACTAGGTGACCCTCATAATGAAATGGCCAATATCTCCAGCCCTCGTAGAGGTCAAATCAAAGTCGGTAGTTGAAAAGGCTATTAAGAAGAAAAGGCAGCGAGAAAGTTTAAAACACAGATTTCAATGATTGATTAAACTCCAAAAAATTACCCCTTTTAAGCTGTTATGATATGAATAATGCTATGCATTGCAAAATACATGGGCAGCATGTATGCATTGAATTTCGCTCGTCAAAAGCCAGGCAATAAGGTTGTACAAAACTGACACCTACAGCTACCCGTTCTACAACATGGTCGTCCTTTTAACGACAAAATAAATATTTCGTCGATAAGATCACGCCATCTTTCTCTTAAAAGCTTACCAATTTTGTAAAATACTATATATATATATATATATGATCATAATCCAATGACCATAATATGATCAGAATATGACCATAATGCATTGTATTATTTTGCAATATATATATTGCATTTCGAATATTTTATGAACGATTTTTTAAACGCAATTTCACTGATATAACTTAGTTTGACTTTTGCACCCTTAAGAGTGCTTCGAGAAGCAGCCATCTTGGATAAAGGCAAGGACATTTTCTGGGGTTCTGGTTGGTTGGTTTCAAATCACCTATAACCCACATTTTCTTTAGTTACGTTAGAAAGATTCTAGCTCAAAACTGTAAGGCCGAAAGTATTTACAGTGCTTTGATTACAAAGATGATTACAGGGTTAACCGACAGAGCAGATATAAGGGATAGAGAGCGCTTTGGCAATACAAATTTGAGGCACTTGGTCCATCATCTGACTTGTAGCAAGATCTGACGCGCATCATTCTTTCGCATCCAACTTGCCTTAGTTTTCTGTGGAGCATTTGCGGCCACTGTGCTAATTTCTGTTTTCATCGTTATATTTTTAAGAACAAGTTGCACATAGAAGCTCTGCATGTGAACACAAATAATGATTTTTGAGGATTCTCTTATAAACTTTCACAGGTGAAGTTTTTTTTTTTCATATTTTTAAAACATACTTTTTATAAATAAAGAATTTTACAATGCATCCACATCTACTAAACCTTAGCAGTAATTTTTTTTTAAATCCAAGAGTGTTCGTAATACGTAATGTCGACAGTAAATTTGTCTTGGAGTTTACACTTTCTACTCGCCAAATGTGGCGACAAAGCACAAGTCTGGCGTCTCTCCACATTTCTATGCCAAAAGTTGCATTTTTCTTCGCCTCACTTTTCCAATGCGTTTTGAATGGTGATGCGCTCACTAGTATATTTCTACTGTCAGGGTTAAGCATACAATATGAACTCGCCCTTAAAATTTCACTTTAATTTGAGATGTACTGATTTTATATAGTTTATCGATATAATGCAGCTTTTATTAGATGCTTATTGTGGAGTCGCACAATAAGCATCTTTTTTAATTTTTTGGCCAAAACCTATAGATGGATTTAAACATTTAAAAAGCTAAAGAAAAATAAAACCGTGATTGGCATATACTAAAAGCATATAAAAAGTCATTTGTTAAATCATACTCAACATCCAAAAAAATTTTACTTTGCCGACAAGATCTTCAAATTTTTTAAAATTATTTTCTGAATTACACTCTCTATAATATTCAATTACCTGTCTAGGACATAGGGCGACATTCACAAAATATAAACCTAAAAAAATTTAAAAAATAAAATTTTTAGTGTTTTTTTTTAATTTTGCGAATAATTATCTAATAATTAGGAGAGTAGCAAATATTAGCAACTACGATTAACACAAACGTTAAGCTACGATGAGGAACTTTATTATAATCTTTGTAACGTAGACTGATTCTAATGAATTTAAAACTTTCTAGCTCCATAAAATCAATCATTACATTAAATTTAACTCACAGATTTGTTTCCTTTTGGTTTTTGAAAAAAAAACTAAAAAAAAAAAAATAATAATAATATCGATATTTTAAATACGCAAATATATACCCCCAGGTTTATAATCCAATATAAAAGTTACACCAAACACTTATAAAACACGAGAACTTTTCTTTTTAATAACTTCAAATTTCAACAATAATCATTTGTTATTTAGGAGAGGACAAACTTTTCAATAGTGGTTGACCGTCAAAACATTCGATTCAAATATTATTCAGGCTGTTATTGGATTCAAGAAACCAATAAGAATCGACAAAATCTGGAGTGACTCCACTCGATTTTCCGAACACTTACCATTAAGATCATTATCAAGCATTCAAATAAATTTTAATTGATGAATAATTCAAACATATACACCAAATTGAAGCTCAATCGAATGCGCCGTTTAAACGCTAGAGCACTTACAAGAATTTCTCCCCATACGCCATAATGTAAAAGAAATCTTTGTCGCAGCCCTGTAGAAAAACTATAAGTCCTATACACATCAAAATCAATACCGGTCTTACTATGGTGGTTTGTAACATATATACTAGAGATGAGACGGGCTCAGCCCGAGCCCGAAAGCCCGAGCCCGAGCCCGGGCCCGACTCGGGCTCGGGCGGGCTCGGGCTCGTGAAAAATTTCTCCTTTGTTGAACATACTCCTTGAAACAGATTTTAAAAAGTGATTCATGGGATAAATAGACGTACTTATTTCAAAAAATAGCGGCACGAGGGACTAGAAGGTGTGTGAAGCTCCAAAATTTATTGTATCCTATTAATAAAGTACTTAATTTTATTTGTCTTTAGCTGAAATTTCGGGCTCGGGCGGGCTCGGGCTCCAACTTTAATAATATTGCTCGGGCTCCAACTTTAATAATATTGCTCGGGCTCGGGCGGGCTCGGATTAAAAGTCTTCGGGCTCGGGCTTCAAAAAATGAGCCCGAACTCATCTCTAATATATACCCGATTTGAGCTCAATCGAATGCCCCGTTTAGGAGTTATCGTGTTCATTCACATACACGCACACACACACACACACACACACACACACACACACACACACACACACACACACACACACACACACACACACACACACACACACACACACACACACACACACACACACACACACACACACACACACACACACACACACACACACACACACACACACACACACACACACATAAATATGTCTCGTAAAAATAGCATATATGAATTCAGAAGACCTCAAAACGGTGTATTTACACCAAAATCTCGAAGTCGAATTGTTTCAAGATTACAAAACTTTTCTTACATGGTACATGTTCGGAAAGTAAAAATAAGTAACTTGACTGCCATTTCTGACTTATATACTCTGTATATTGGAGTTTTGACGGCGCATATTTGAAAATCCGCCTGTGTGAGTCGTCAAATTCAGAAATGGTGACTGAACAAACATTTCTACAGAATAAACACCATGAGTAGGTATTCAAGTGGCGTTAATATGGGAATTCTATAAGTCCTAGCTGATGATTTTGAAAACGTTAAGCTATTTTCTTTTCACTTATCATTAATTCAAGAGATGATTTGATACAATGGAATCTTCATAAGGTTAACTGTTGCTGCTGAGAGGTGTACTTAACTGCGATTTAAGGCAACACCAATTATGATGAGTATTCGCGTTTGTGAATAAATCGCTTTAATCAGAAATTCAAATTATGCATATATTTGTTCATGGTAAATTTTTTCTGAGTAGGTTATATACATATTAAAACTGATCCCAAATTTCAAAAGTTTAATAACAAACTTACTTAACGAAAATGTAAATACTGTAGACCCGTTTACCCTTTCTCAGTTTTAGTAACGAGCAAGTGTCTATAATGTGATTCTGTGGAGCAGGCAGGCCCTACGAGAGGGGTGGGGTGGGGTGGAGGGACGCCGCCCCTGGGCCCGTGTTCAGCTGAAGTGCGTTCGTGAATTTTTCAGAAGGTGTTACGAATTTCATTTATAGATCCGTAATTAAAATCCTTTTTTTAAAATAGACTAAATTTTAAAGACATAATTCTAGAATGATGCAGATGGCAGAGATGTTAACTCTAGCATCTAAATATTAGTATTTTTTCAACCTTCGAACATGAATTAAAAGTACCATTACATATCAGAAAAACTTCCCACCCACTCTCTTTCGTTTCAGCATGTTGTATGAAAGACATTAAAAAGAGCAGTTTTACAAAAAAAAAAAAAAAAAAAAAAAAAAAAAAATGCCTTCCGTCCCTCATGTTTTTTCGAAACTTTTGTGCTTTACAGGGGCCAGGAGGATTATATATATAAAATTTTATAAAATATATATATAAAATTTTTCTCGAAGGCCCTGTGAACAGGTAATAAATGAGTTATAAAATGTTATCTTGATATGATTTACTTTTATAGTTCATTTTACGGCAAAATATATTAAAGACGCTCATTTTCAACATTTTCCTACAAAGTGAAAAGTGTATATAGTTAAGCTTTGTTAGTGAATAAGAAAAACACATTTCACATAAAATCGTTTTAAATTGCAGACATCTTTGAACTCATTTACGGAAAATTCAATAACTTAAGCAACTGATTAAATTATATCATTATATAAATGCATTATGGAGCTGCGAACTGTTGATCATCTTTATGAAATTAATGTTTTAAAATTGAACATGGCACGCCGATGCGACATGCAATGCATGGATACGGCTAAACATTTGTCAGTATGTCACGTCCTGGGAAAAGTTAAGTGCTTTTCAAATACCTTTATTGAAATAGGAAAGCAGTGCAAATGCTTTTAAAATTATGCAACATTATAAGACAGCCGTTAAGTGACAGTCTATAAATATGCATTTGGAAAACGATAGAAGTTTAATATGTATACCGGTGGCATTTAATGCTATTTATTATGGTAAAAGAATACAAAAGTTAACCCATTTATACCTAGCGTCACTTTTTTGGGACGGCATTTTCGCTATTAGTCGAAAAAGTTATTTATTTTTCCTAGCCTTTATTCATGAGTATTGAGCCTCAACTCTACAAAATATTTTAACATGACCCAGTAGGATGTTGATATTTCGATTTTTATGCATCATGATTTTAAAAGAAATCATCCCTTGTTCAAGAAGTTGACATCAGAAATTTATCTATTATTTCTGATATCAGTAAAAATCGAAGAAAGTCGCAAAAATATCCAGGCACAAATGGGTTAAACTGGACTAATTTAACTAGGTTATGCTTATTAAGTTTCAGTTTGATTAACAAATAATCCTGCAATATAATTAGCTAAGACTTCGACGGCCATGTGCCTCTATCAAAACACACCAAGTTCGGCAATTATTTTCAGCATATCGTCAGTTTTTGTATAAAATAAAACATGTAGCAGAAAGTACTGCTGGTAATAATTACAATTTCGCATACAATAATATACGCCTCATACCTTCTCCTATAATATTCTAAAACATTCAGTTTCCCTTGATAATTGTAACATGAAGGTTGTTCCTATTACAATTATTGTGTAAACATGAATTTCTGTTATTGTAAGCACAAATGAAAGAGCTTTCATAGGAAAAATAATTTAATCGCTGGACATGTGCCTTGGAGGTTTGTAAGCCAGGGGAGATCAGCTCACGTAACTTAATTTATCGTTTAAACCTACATATGTCCTTCCCGGAATTTCCCGCCACAATTTGGATCCTCATCAGAAGGTGGGAGACTTCTGCATATTGGCACATCTCTGAAACTGCTAGCGACTGCCGAAGAGAACTTTCGGAACCACGGATTTAACATGCACGTACACCGCATTTATCCATCTCCTGATGGTTTGTGCTCGAACAAACACTGAACTGTAAAACTGCGTTCTTTGAACCAAACAGAAACCTTGTAAATAGGAACGACTGAGATAACGGCGAAAAGAGCCTTAGATCTCTATAAACTCTTTGTGTCATGTGACAACAATTTAATCGATTTTAAGTTAATTATTAATTTAATAAAACGCGTATTTGATATAGTGACAGCTATCAAAGATGTTTCAATTCAAGTCCAAATAAAGCAGTTTAGAGGTGAAACAGTAACGAGAAAAATAAAGAAGTTCCACAGAACAGAACACTAACGATCGATTTCGCCAAAACGGTTTCCGAAATGCTTTTCACAGAAGATTTGACCTTCTTCGGAAGTCTTTTGTAATTAATAAGTATTTAGTTGCTATGCCAAATGAAAATTTTCTATAATTTTGTCGAGTAATTCTTTTTCCATACATTTTTACTTTCCGAACATATACCATGTAAGGAAAGTATTGTAATCATGAAAAAATTTGAATTCGAGATTTTGGTGTATTGACACGTTTTGAGGTCTTCTGAATTCATTTATGCTATTTTTACGAGATGTATGTATGTATGTGTGTATGTGTGTGTGTGTGTATGTGTGTTTGTGTGTATGTGAGTGAACACGATAGCTCCTGAACAGGGCATGCGATTGAGCTCAAATTGGGTATATATGTCATAAACCACCGTCGCAAGACCGGTATTGATTTTGGTGTGTATAGGACTTACAGTTTTTCTACAGGGCTACGACAAAGATTTCTTTTACATTATGGCCTATGGAGGAAAATTCTGGAAAGTGCGCTAGCGTTTAAACGGTACATTCGATTGAGCTCAAATTGGGTATACACGTTATAAACCACCATTGTAAGACCGGTATTGATTTTGATGTGTATAGGACTTATAGTTTTTCTACAGGGCTACGACAAAGATTTCTTTTACATTATGGCCTATGGAGGAAAATTCTGGAAAGTGCGCTAGCGTTTAAACGGTACATTCGATTGAGCTCAAATTGGGTATACACGTTATAAACCACCATTGTAAGACCGGTATTGATTTTGATGTGTATAGGACTTATAGTTTTTCTACAGGGCTTCGAAAAAGATTTCTTTTACATTATGGCCTATGGGGAGAAATTGTTGAAAGTGCGCTAGCGTTTAAACGGTACATTCGATCGAGCTTCAATTTGGTATATATGTTTGAATGACTCATCGATTCAAATTTATTTAAATGCTTGGTAATGATCTTAATCGTAAGTGTTTGGAAAGTCGAGTGGAGTCACTCCAGATTTTTCCTAAAACTTACATTAGAGTCTATTATAAAATAAATGCCCATTTTAAAATCTAAATTGTTCCTAGTCAAACTGTGTTAACATTGCTTATATGAACACGTCATTTATGTATACGTAATGAAAATCCATGAAAGTTGAAATAATTAAAATTTTGTAAAATAAAACACGTGAAATGTACTTCTCGTTCGGTTTAATAATTATGATAAATGTCTTATTTTAGATAATAGTTAAATCTGTTTAATTCTGCTGCGCTTCAATTATATTGTGTTTCGTTTTTATTATTACCTCTAGATTAAAGGCAATGCAGCCAAAACAAAACAAATGGTAAAGGTAAAACTATGAAATTTGTTATAGTTTAAATGTAAGAATTTTTTTATTGTTGTGCTATAAAAATATATTACTCAAAGCTTCCTAACACAGATCAATAGCGAATTATGAATAGGATGTAGAGATGAATTACATTTGTTGATGAATTAACTTTGGTAATTATTTTTTTTAATGAGCTTTCTAAATCCTATTATGTAATTCACCAATAACTGTGTTAGGAACATTTTAGTAATATGCTTTTATGAGGCAGCAATAAAAATATTCTCAGGCGCACAATAAACCGATGAAACAATTAAATCTGTTTAATTTATATAATAATGAAACATTAAGTCAAGAGGGGATAAAAAATAATTAAATTTTAAAAGATGTAGTAAAATTACTTGCAAAACACTGTGCCTAATAATAATTCATCTGTTAATATCTAGTTTTAAAAGCTTGGTGAGTGTGCCATAAAACGCTGATAAAAAAAGATCTATTACTTTTAGCCAAAAATCATGAAAACATTTCACATTTGCAAAATCTGCTTAAAAAACAAAACAAATTAGCACCCATTTTGAAATGCTTGACTGCAAAAATTATAAGCACTGCCAAATAGTTTCAACATACTGTAAAATTTCAGTTGCAGCTTTCATTAAAAATCATTAAAAAGGATTTTTTTTTCATCTTTTTAAACATTTAATGTTTTGAATACAAAAAATTAAAACACATTTTGAAAATTAGTTGCTCCAAAACTTACGGTTGAATTACCGTTTATAAATAAAAATCTAAAGAAATTTTTTTGTTGTTATTGTAAGTCAGGAGAGGATTAAAAAATGATTAAATAGTAAAAGATATAGTAAAATTACTTGTAAAACACAACTGAAGCATTAGAAGGGACAAAATAGCGCTTTTTCAATCTCTTTCGCAAAGCGAATTTCTTCTTAGAAAATGCAAGCTTGAGTACGTAATTGGATTAGCATGGTGTCAAAAACATAATGGAATTAAAAATTTATGAAGCATATTTATGTACTCTAATTTAAAAAAAGGAAATACTTTAAGAAGTTTTCTTCTTAATTATTTTTAACTAATATCTTCTTTCTGCTCTTGCCATTGATAATATATAATATAACAAAGTTTTTAGAACAGACATTGCAAAATTAATACACTCAGCTACAGTATGCTTAATTCTTAACACCAAGTAAAACTGGTTATATATTTAAAAAAATAAAATAGAATCGGGAGTGACTCCACTAGGCTTTCCGAAAACTGGTCTTTGCCAAGAATTTAAATGAATTTGATTCAACTCAGTCTAATGTAGTGTGCAGATGATAGTGCATTTCATATAATTTGAGTGTACAGGCCACGATGTATAAGAATACTTTTACGTAGCCCTGTAAAAACTGTAAGCTATACACACACTAAAATCAATACAGTATGTACGAGAGTTACCTATAATATGCGTACCTAATTCGAACTCAGTCGAATGCACCATATAGACAGTAACGAACTTTCAAGAATTTCTGTAGGCCATAATGTTTGAGGATTTTTTTTTTTGTAGCCCGTTTCGAAAACTATAAGCCCTACACACATCACAATCTATACAAATTGTGTGACGGTGACCTGTAATATACCCAATTTGACCTTATTGTAATGCACCATTACGCAGTAGCAGACTTTGAATGATTTACGCCACTATGCAGTAATGCATAAGAATTTTTTTTGGCAACCTTCTGATCAAACTACCAACTCTACGCACCCCAATCTCTTTGAAGGTCATGTGACCGTGCACTTTCAAGAATTTGCGACCTTGGGTTGTAATGCATAATAATTATTTTTCTTAGCCCTGTAAACTATGGGTCCTATACCCAACAAAATCGATATCTGTCGTCTGAGAGTTGTCTATAATATATATACCAAATCTAAGCTCAATCGAATGCACTGTTTAGGAGCTGGCGTGGTCACTCATCTAATCGTATACGCGCATACCTGTATACATCACCGTAAAAATAGAATAAATGAATTCAAAAGTTCTCAAAACGTGTAAATACATAAAAATTCCAAAGTCGGATTTTTTCATGATAAATACTTTTCTTACATGGTGCATATTCGGTAAAAAAAAAGTGCTTTTCGTAACACTTTAAACCTGCATTAAATAAATTAGATAATCGAAACATTTTTCCTATAAAGACAAAATTTTTCCAAATAAAGGTAATTTGTAAGAATCAAGGATTCATAGAACGAATTGATAACTCCGATTAAGAATGATTCCGGTTTAAATAAAAGAAATAAAAACATAAAGTTGTACTTAATTAAGTGGTACCAGAAGCAATGTTGTTTGTCGTTCGTCAATTTTTCACCTAGGCAAAAATACTGAAGTTAAAAAAAAAGAAAAAGAAATTTGGCATGCATTTGAGGTTTGTAATGTAAGTGTAAGGAATATTCCAAAATTCGTAACTTTGGAGGATAGAAAGCCAAAACGATGCTTATTTATCTCAAACAATAAAAAAAGACATATTAATAAAATTCTTGCTTTAAAATGCAACACACACGAATACCGAAATATCAATTTCAGGCAATTAAATTCACTTCCAAGGGCGATTGGCGGTTACCCTTACCTATTTCTTTCATGTTTACTAAAAAAGAAGAAAGTTATCTTTGAAGTTATTCCTTTAAAATATAACAAATATGAATCCATCATTTACGCAAAACTGCTTTGCTATCAACAACTAGTTAAAATTTTATTTGTTTGAATCTTATGCTAATAAACGACATTACTTTCCGGCACACCTTATATTTGTTTTAAATGTTGTTGCCGGTTTATAAAAAAAACTAATTTTTAATTATTTCAAATGCTTTTTCCTTCATTAATTACTTCACTAAATATTCAGATGGAGTGATATGTTTTTTTGGAAGTAAAATTTGTATAGATACATTTAAAAAATAAATATAGTTTAAAAAAAATTAAAATGGAACTAACTAAGAAGGGAAAGATAATTCTTAATATAGACATAAATGAATGAACGATAAATAGTGTTATTGTGAACAAGGTGTGGGGCGCTTTGTGCTCTATTTTTTTGTACTAATCGTACCGATCGAATATTCTCAAGAA
The DNA here is from genome assembly GCA_038373885.1 of Cheiracanthium punctorium. NCBI lineage: Eukaryota > Metazoa > Arthropoda > Arachnida > Araneae > Cheiracanthiidae > Cheiracanthium > Cheiracanthium punctorium. Next base: position 975,978 of record JAWZYV010019464.1, read on the forward strand.
CGGATAAATGGAACACCCCACGCTTATTTCACAATAATACTATTTTTCGTTCATTCATTTATTTCTATATTAAGAATTATTTTTTAATTTTTAGTTAGTTCAATTTATAAGTAAGCGTGTTCTTTAGTTTTTTTAAAACTATATTTATTTTTCACTTTTTAGTTCGATTTGCTGTAAAAGCGTGTTTTTTAGTTTTTTTTCTATACATCTAGGCATACTTCGAAGTTCTATTTATTTATCAATTGATAAATTATGCTTGAACCAGAAGGATTCAAGGAGTATTTGTGCAAAATATTTCACTATATAAATGGCTCTTGTCACGTACACAAAATCACGATGCCACAGTGTCTTTATCACTCTGCAGCTCTTTAAAACATAGAAACTACTTTAAAAGTTCTTAAACCACTTAATATTTGAACTGTAGACGTATGCATAATATTGTACATTCAAAACTGCAATGCTCTACCACTTCAAACTGAAGTCAAGAGCCTCCGAACTAATTGCTAAAATATGTCCCTTACAATTTGGAAAAGTTCTGTAAAAGTGTTTTAAGTCTTAATAATTTCCTGACTACATAAATGCATGATAAAAACATCAGTGATTTTAATTTGCAATTGTTACCATGTCTCCAACAACATCATTTTATTTACTTAACAAATTTTATGTTCCACTAAAAAAGAAGAATATACAATATTGAGGTAAAATGTTTAGATTTGTCATCTGGATTTAAAAAAAAAGTAACTACCCAAACATACCACTGAATACAGTTACCGATAGTGAGAGAAGCTCTACTCGGTTGTGCTGAGCCGAGTGCCGAAATGGTACGCATGCGTAGACGGCGCGCTTGCTCCATCTCTCTGGCTCTCACGAAAAGGATCTCTCTAATCAGGATAATGGGATAAACTTATCAAATTATTGTATTGTCATCGGTTCTTGATAAGGCTACAAAGTTTAAATTAAATCTGACCTTATAAAGGGGGTCAAAATCGAGTTCAAAGGAGTAGGTTACAAACAACAAACATACAGGTGAAACTAATAAAAGCGTGTTAAAAATGCTATCGAAATCAACTTGCGCGACGAGTACATATTGAAAAAAAAAAGATTTTTTATTTTTTATCTTATATCAGTTACCTTTTAATTATTAAAATGTTTCTATCAGTTAATCTATTCAGTACGTATTCGAAAGAAAGTGCATACTTTTGGAAATAAAATTTTGGTAAATACATTTTAAAAATGTTATCGAAGTCAACTAATGTGGCGAGTATATTAAAAAAAGTCTTTTATCTTTTGCCTCATAAGTTACCTTTTAATTAATTAAAATATTTTTAATTAAAATATTCACTAAGTATTCTAAAGAAATGATACATTTTTTTGGAAGTAAAATTTGTGCAACATTAAAAAAATGTTATCGAAATAAACTAGTGTGAGGAATACATATTAAAAAAAAAATCTTTTACCCTTTACCTTATCAGTTACGTTTTAATTAGTTAAAACGGTGTTAATTAATTTATTCACTAACTATTCTAAAGAAGTTATACATTTTTTGGAAGTAAAATTTGTGCAACATTTAAAAAAAATATTATCGAATTCAACTAGGGTGATGAGTGCATAAAAAAATATGCTCATTCGAAGAGATATCTTCAAAAGTGTTTAAATTCCTTTTCTTGAATACATCAAACTGTTTTTTATGCACATATTGAAAAGCAACATATTTGCACCTTTAGCTTGCAAATATTTCTTTTTGCAGAGTCCCTTTCGACCCAACGAATACATTTTAAAGACCTGATTCAGCCTTTGATACTCATGAATTTGTAAAAGACTATTTAAAAAACAGGCAGCAACAAAAAATAAGAGCGACTCTGGTCGCATATATTTTGGCTGTTGAATTTTCTATCTGCATTTGTTTATCACAAAATAAATGAAGTTTAAAAATCTGATTTAACCTTTTCCTTACACATATATTTATTACTCACACAGTTAAAAGATTTCCTCATGCTGTTAGAATTGTTCATCCCATTTTGCTAAGTGTATATTTTCTTTCTGAGGAGAACTGGTGTACGTAAAATATGTTTGGCTCCAGTTCCCTCATTTTGAAAAGATATCTCTGGGGGGAAGAGGGCAGTCCAGTTGCAGGTGTCTCATCTGGAATTAGTTTAATACTATCCGAAAATGCGAGCAATGTCGCCTCCCCATACTTTACTGTTCTAAATACTCAGTGCAGTGTTTACTCAAATTCTGGACTCATTTCATCGAAAATCATGTTTCTTTGTTTTAACAGTACAGTGAAATGTCGCTATAACGATATTTGATACAACGATAAATCTCTCTATAACGATAAAATTTTGCAGTCCGCGAATTTCCCGTACAATATAATCTCTCCACGATATAACGATGCATCCCTCTAAAACGATAATTTTATTGGGTCTTTTTAAGTATCGTTGCCCTAATAGCACGGAACGTCACAGTGAGGTCGCCGTGACGTCCCTGTGAGTCACATAGGTTGCAGTCACACTGGTGACCATAAGTGACGTCAACTGGAAGTCACAGTGTGACTTGCCTGTGACAATAGCTTGTGACTTTTTTGTGACGTCAACGTGACGGATCGTTTGTGACGTCTTGGCAGACCTTGTGACTTTTCGCAATTTTTGCCACTTTTGAAAGCACCATGGGATTCAATTTTATGACTTTGCGATATTGCTACTTTCTTGCTATTTTTATTTTATTTTTATTTTGTGAATTTTAAGTAATATTGCGAATTTCTCAAACGAAAAGTTTTTTTTCAGTTTTAAATAAGAGGGACATTTAAGTCACAGTATTGTGAATGTGACGGCGCTGTAACGTCGCATTGAAGTCACAATGCTGTGCACAAGTCACAGTGTAACTTCATGGTGACGTCAAGTTGTGACGTTGCCGCAGAAGGACATTAGACAGTCAAGGCGACTTATTTGTGACTCATTTGCGACGTCCCGTGACGGTCTTGCACGTCGCAGTGATTACACATTTAGGTCACGGTGCTACTAGGGTGTGTCGAGGTTTTCTTGTATTTGTCATTACATTTATTTAGGTTAGGGTTGCTACGCATTTTGGGTGTCCTCCTAAAAGCCGATGTTGAAACAGCAAACGGCCAAAATGTGCTTTAGCCCAATGCACGGTGACATTTTCGAGATGGGCGATGAATGCGCCAAGTATTGTAAACTCGATTTTTTAAAAGTGAAAAAGCCCGAAAGATCTTGCTTTTTTTGTGTATCCATTATTGTTATTTTGTAATCTAGTTACTGCGTGTCATGCGCTTGATCCACTGGACGTCGTTGAACTGTTAATTTGGATTATTGCACATACATTACTATGCACTAATGTTTACATCTAGTTCTTGCCGTTCGCGGTGTGGAAATATCGTCGATTTCGGTACTCAACACTTCGGGTATTTGTAGTGGCGAATGAATACACGTCAAACAGTGTTACCAACTCTGCCGGAGAAAAAGTGGCTGAAATCAAAGTTAAAAGTGGCCAGAGTTGGATAAAAATGTTTTCAAACCGAGATAAAAAAGTTATCTTTCGGTGTTTACTTTTAATGGTTGAACTGCTGAAATATTCTAGTCTGCAAGTGTTTTTTGAGTCATTTGGACTTTCATTTCCGATTTACAAAATACTTCGGTATTGCCAGTTTGGACACTGAATTGGAGACCCTGACGCAAAAGTGACATCAATAGCAAATAAAGAAAGGTTTCTTTTTTCATTGTATTCAGCATTCCTTCCGCCCGACCAGTGGATGAGAGAGTTTGCGCTCTCAACTGGGAGACGGAAGTTTCCTGGTTCAAAACCAAGTCGCATCTGCCGACCTAACTATTCGGAGTTTTCAGTAGTTGTCTCCGAAACTTCGCGTAAATACGGGTTAGGATCCCTTAGAAAGCACCCCCCCCCAGAGGGCAATCTTTCCACTCGGCCTAGATCCCTGGCGTAGATAATTGACAGCAATACTACATGACATGACATGTCAGCATCCCTACTTTCATTCGTTAAAATAAATAAATAATATCTGTCTGCTTCATCGCGATTAACATGTTTCTGCAAAATTCGTTGTTTTCTTTATCACTTTTATGTTACATTTTAATACTCATCATTCAACATCCGAATGTATTTCCAACGCCAACGTGTGCTTTCCTAAAATTACTATTAACAACAATTGGACAAGACTCCAATTTGCTAGCAAGATGTAGCGTAACAGAACGTCACAAATATCCAATATGGTTTAACCTTCTGAGGCGCAACCCTTTCCCAATGCTGAAAAAAGTGCAACCATTGCCATCGATCTTGCTGGTAGTTAAGTCGATCGATGGCAACGGTTGCCCTTTTTTCAGCATTGGGCCATCTATCCAGCTGTTTTCGCATTCTTCCATTTTTCAGCAGATGTCAGTGCTGTTAAAAATAATCGTGACCATTTTTTTTACGGGAAAGGACGTGCTAAAAAGTAAAGGATTCTCGCGGAGCTATGTCCCTTGCAACTATTTTTATAGAAATCAAATATATTCTTCGTGACTGGCAACAGTCAGAGTTTGGTGTGCCCAGAGCGGGATCACTGCACTTGAAAGGGTTAAACGATAATAAAACTAATATTTGGTTGTAATTAACAAATACATACCAGACTCCGAATTAGAGCACTAATTAACGATATAATTAAAATGAAACCTGTGTGTTTAGAAAAGTGCAGCACTCAGCAGCGAATCAAATTTGTCCGGTGGCTAGTTTATAGTCACCAGTATCATTTCCGTAGGACAGATGTAAGCTGTCTGGAACACTTTGCCAAATTTTGCTTTTTTACCAAAAATTCTGGTAACTTGTCTCGCCTGAAAATTTTAATTGCTCCGTTAATTTGTTAGACCTCACTTCTGAGGTATCAGGTTTAAAATCTAATGTGACATTGTTTTTTACAAATTAACTCCTTGGGTCTTGCGACCACTTGCGACGTTAGCCACTTCTGTATTCTGACAGATAGTTAAATAAATTTGTGCTCCACCCTCTACCAATAGCAATAGGCATCGTTCTTGCTCATTTTCGAGGTGGCAAAAAATTTAGATGGAAAGGTGTTTGATGCTTACAGCTTGTAATTTACTTTTACATACAGGGTGTCTCAAAAAGGTAATAAGGTAATAACACGCTTTAATTCTTTATTTGTGTCAGAGATAAGCGGGCAAACGTAAATTTTAAAATACTTTCATTTATAACAATACTTAGGTCATTTGTCACATCAAAATATCCAAAATTCTAAGATTAAAATTGAACTTTTAAGAACTATGCTTCTTATCATTTGAACAAACTGCAGATATTAAATAAATGGTACCCAGAATAATATTCTTGCTGGAATATGGTAATGAACGAAGAAGTTAATAATCGAATTCCAGGACTATCTTAATGTTGTATGGGACGTTACATTAAAAGTTCTGCGAAAACGTTTTGGGAGTTTGTTCAGAAATTGCATTATACATCGATATTTAGTACAGTAACTCATTTCAAGACAGAAATTTATTCAGAGAAAATTTAGAAGCATTTTACTTATGAATTGCAAAAATATGTGTCAAATTATGTCTAGCTTGAACAGAATAAATGTGACCATCAAGGAAAGGGAACTTTAATGCAGATGACATGCATCATGTGTCTAACGGAAAATTTGTCTTCAAAGCGATTATTTGTTCTTTAATAATTTGCTCTGACATAACTCTCTGAATTCTCAAATCCTATTTTTGAAAGATTAAATATGTCCATTTTGCTTTAAGGATAATTTAAACAAATTATTTTTTCTCAAACTCGCATAATGGCTTTGGTTTAAAGATCAATTAAGTTTTCTAATCCTCATTTGAAAATTAATTTCATAAAACATAGCAATTGAAAATGGTTTCGCACATGCAGTAAAATGTAAAATGTGCTGTGATGCTAACAAATATTTCTAATACATTTGCTTCTGCCAATCTCACTAAAATGAATTGCATTAAAACGAAACAATTTTTACTTATTTAGTTTCCTTTTACTAAATAAGTAAATTTAGTAATTCACATACTTTATCAAGTAATGGAGTAAGTAAATTTACTTACTCTATTACTTGATTTATTTGACTTAAATTAGGTTTTCTACCAGTTAGGCTGTGCTTCTACCAATCTTACTAAAGTGAACTGCATTAAAACGAAACTATTTTTACTTATTTAGTTTCCTTTTACTAAATAAGTAAATTTAGTAATTCACATACTTTATCAAGTAATGGACTAAGTAAATTTACTTACTCTACTATTTGATTTATTTGACTTAATTAGGTTTTCTTCCATTTTGTTTATTGATTATGTCACTCTTTTTACGTGTATAATTATCAAAGCCATGGTTTTTCCATGTATTAAACAAACTCTCCTAAAAATTCGTCTTTATTCACTCATTTATCCCTCATTTTTCAATGAATGATTTCCGCACTCTATGGAAATGTAATATTTTCGTGAATGCTTCCCGAAAATCGGAAGACAGAAAGAAAAATCGTTGAATTTGAAGAAGTTTCTTCACTAAACAGGAGAAAAAAGAAACGGACATTTGTCAAATAACGGAGACATCCCGACAGCACTCCTGAAAGTAAAATTTCCGTGAATTGAAGAAATATTTTTCTGAGAGTGCAATAATGTCAGAGCATCGTGAAGAAAAAAAAAAGCTTTCTATAGTTATTTATCGTCCAGGGACATTTCAAAATAAAGAGTATTCTTAAATAGAAGTCAAAGCCCACATTTTGGAGGTTATTACAACTGTCGGAAGAAAAATTATTTGACGAAAGTATGTCTACACTCAATATAGTTCATCTTCAACTTTTATTATATACCCAAATCATATTTCATGCTCTTCTGGAAACGTGCGGAAACTTTTGGCATCCGAAAGATTTCGGTTTGCGTATATAGCCACTCTTATATCCATGCAGACGATTTTTTGGGGAAAAATGCCTTGGGGAAAAAAGCCTGATATCCGTGATGAATAAGACGTCTTATCGATTGCAACAGCTCACTTTGTCACGCAAATGGTTCACTTTTTTTCTTCTCTCGGAATTAAAAGGAGCTGAAAAGAGCAAAAACTAAATCGCTTTAAAATAAGAGAACCGGTGGATTTTCAGATTTTTAAAGCAGCGCAGATTGTTTTTTTTTTGTATTTTTATACATAATTATGAAAAATTTCAAGCGGATCGCATAAGCGGAGTAGATGTTATTACACCTTTTATGCTTTTTAATAGTTTTGAACATTTTAATCTTCTTGGAGTAATGGCAGTAAAATATTTATATTGAAGTGGTTTTCCCGGAATGGTCACAGAGTGAGCCACAGATAAGCGTTAACTATATTGTTGCGGAATTACTCTGCTACTCCTGGGGTTCGTCGTTCTAAAGTCCAGTTGGTGTATAAAGTTCAAGTAAAAAGTCTCTTGTCAGGATGGAACACAAACTTTATTGCTTCTAGAACTTCGTAGAACAATCAGCTGTACACAATTCACAAGCACAATCTAGCAGTCATGTGCTTTTAACAGTTCGCTTAGATCAGAAGCTCTCACAAATGCTGTATTTCTCACACAAAATAGAACACTTTCACTGGCAAGAATTCAGTGAAAATATACGAGAAATAACACTAACAGTCTCTCAAGACTCAGCGATGAAGAATTTACACACAGCACTTAAATTCGAAGCTTCACAAACAGCGCGAAACACAGCTTCCTTCACAAAGCAAGCGTATTCACTCTCTCAAACCTTGATCAACACTGAACTGTCGGGCCAGCGCGCCGGTTTATATAGGGGAGGCAGAAACTGCGGGAAGCTTCTAGAGGAGTATATTTCTTGAAGATTCTACATAAAGCGAGAATATTGATTACGTCATAGAAGAGAAATGTTAGGTTATTATGCGTTTTTAATGCAGGAAAAACAACTTCCAGGCCCCATTGGGAAAATCGCGCCAAATGACCAAAAAGTCGCCAAGCTTGGCGACTTTTGGCGAAATATCGCCCAATTGGGCGCCAAAAATAAGTCCTCAAAAGTGAAGAGATCTAAGCTCTAGGACTAATATTTCTCGAGATTTCTAGAACCTCCATTGAAAAATAATGGCAAATCGAAACCTCCATATCTCTGATTCTAATTGGCCGATTTTGATGCAACAAAAAGCAAAATTTATCTATTTGAAGCGTAGAATATGAATTTTAAACTATTTTAAGCCCGAGAGCAGCGAGTTGCCCCGAAAATTCGTAACAATATAGTAGGATGATGCAGCGATATCTGAATGGATGCCAATCAAAGTTCTTATTTCAATTTAGTTCGAAAAGAAAAGTAAAAAAAAATAAAATTACTATCCAAAAGATTTGACAGTCCGTAATTAGCTGATCGATTTCCGATGAAACATAGCTTGACTGTTTAACAGGAAACGTATCTCTGTGATGAGTCTGTTTACTAAAGCCTTTATGAACTCCCGTATTTCGGACTCAGGCTATTCTCTGGGAACAACAGTGGTCTAAGTATCTTAGATGGTCAGTAGTGTCATTCAGACAAGTATTGTCTGGTCAAATATTTTGTTCTTTCCTGATCAAAAACCAAAATCATATAATTTAAATGCTGAAATGAATTGACAGAAATTCCTGTTGAATAAAAAAGAAGTATGGGTTAAAAAACAAATTTTGTAAAGCATACAGTGTTCAAAAAGCATTATAAATCGCTTTAGTTCTTTACATTTAGTTTCGCATAACAGATTTATTTCTTGATCGAAATATATTGGGTTGGCAACAAAGTAATTGCGTTTTTCCGTATGTCAATATTTCGCCTGGCCAAAACTACTGAAGTTAATTATGCGAAATTTGGCACGTACGTGAGTTCTTCAACATAGGTGCTAGATCAGAGAGCATTTTCCAAAATTCGTAATCTTAGGGGGGTAAGGGGCCAAAAAGTTCTTTTCACATATCCCGCGTGATCTCAAATAAAAATAGAGATATCCGTGAAATTCTTTCTGTAAAATACAGCAGTCACGTATACCTAAAAATTAATTTCAGGACATTTTTAATATTGTCCTCTAAGGAGGATAGAAGCGAAAAAAGGGGGAGGGTGGCCCTCTTTTATGGACGAAAAAAAATACTGCCAGTGAAATTCTTACTTTAAAATGTAACAAATATCAATCGTATGTTCAGGCACAGCTTACCTGTAATTAAAAACTTGTTGAAAACTTATTTGCTTGAATTTTATACAAGAAAACGCAATTACTTTGTTGCCAACCCAATAGATCAACATCTTCTGAATACTCTTTTAAGCAATGCCTACAGTTGAACGTAATGAATTGGAGATCTTCTGTAAGTTTCTGAATAAGAATGCAATATACGCCATTTTCAAGAAAATACGTGATGTAATTTTAAAAAAAAAGCCAATGCAAATTTTGTAGCAATTGATACATATTTCATGTTTATGAAGCATGGACAGTGGAACTAAAATCCTAACGAAGTGTTGAAAAGATTTCTAATGAAAATATTTTTTTTTGACTGAAGCATCCTAATTAGAATGGATTTAATTTCAATCAAAGCAAATAACTTTTTCTTAAGAGGTTTTATTTCTCATTTAAGAAAATGTTAGGTAATGGACAAAGTAATTTTCATTTCAATTAAAATAAAAATCCGAATCAAATATTTAAATTAGAGTTTTAGATATTTCTTTTTATTCAGATTGTTTTTTACTGTGTTGCTTAGTGGAGTACTTTGCATGGATAAAATTGTAACATGCATGTGCGAATTTTCGCTAAATGCTAAATTATAAGATAATATCTCGTTTTATTTGCTTGCATACGTATATTTGTTTTTATAACGTTCTTTGATTAAATGCATTTCTTTAGCAAATAAATAACAATAAATCCGAGCCACTTTGTTCCAAATAAATCCGAGTCACTTTGTTAACTTTATTTTTACGAGAGTTAAATCAACCCTTTAACGCGCAGTGTTCCCGCTCTGGGAACACCAAACTCTGAAGAATAGATTTGATTTCTATAAAAATATTTGCGGGTGACATAGCTCCATGAGAATCCTTTACTTTTTAGCAAGTCCTTTCCCGTCAAAAAATGGTCACGATTATTTTTAACAGCACTGACATCTGAATGCGAGAACTGCTGGAGAAATTGCCCAATGCTGAAAAAAGGGCATCCGTTGCCATCGCTCGACTTAACGACCAGCAAGAATGCGGACGATCCAAACGTTCATCGTGTGCCACAGATCGAGAGACCCTTTTTTGACGACAGCTGGCTCTGCGGCACAGCCAGCTGTCGTCAAAAAAGGGTCTCTCGATCTGTGGCACGCGATGAACGTTTCGATCGTCCGCCATCTTGCTGGTCGTTAAGTCGAGCGATGGCAACGGATGCCCTTTTTTCAGCATTGGGAAAGGGTCGCGCCTCAAAGAGTTAAGAATATAAAATTAGTAAAGATCGTCACAGTCTCATAGGGATTTTCTTCTTTGTTCAAACTTTCTGCTCTGAAAAATAGCAGCCGTTGCCATCGCCCCATTTTACTAGCATCAACATGACGATCGATCGCTACAGAAGTTTTTCAACAATCGCGCGCCACGGAGCTTGGGAACTTTTTCAACAATCTCGTGCCACAGAGCTGAAGAACTCACACACAGCAATCGGACACAGCTGGCAATTTGACACATCTGGCCAATTTGCACATCTGTGTCAGTTTGCACATCTGTGGCAATTGACATCTGTTTTGCACATCTGTGGCAATTTGACACATCTGTGTCAATTTGCACAGCTGGCAATTTGACACATCTGGCCAATTTGCACATCTGTGTCAGTTTGCACATCTGTGGCAATTGACATCTGTTTTGCACATCTGTGGCAATTTGACACATCTGTGTCAATTTGCACAGCTGGCAATTTGACACATCTGGCCAATTTGCACATCTGTGTCAGTTTGCACATCTGTGGCAATTTGACACATCTGTGTCAATTTGCACAGCTGGCAATTTGACACATCTGGCCAATTTGCACATCTGTGTCAGTTTGCACATCTGTGGCAATGTGGCGGAGCTTGGGAACTTTTTCAACAATCTCGTGCCACAGAGCTGAGGAACTCAACAAAAATCGGACACAGCTGGCAATTTGACACATCTGGCCAATTTGCACATCTGTGTCAGTTTGCACATCTGTGGCAATTGACATCTGTTTTGCACATCTGTGGCAATTTGACACATCTACGTCAATTTGACACATCTGGCCAATTTGCACATCTGTGTCAGTTTGCACATCTGTGGCAATTGACATCTGTTTTGCACATCTGTGGCAATTTGACACATCCGTGTTAATTTGCACAGCTGGCTGTGCGGCACAGGCAGCACTGTCAAAAATGTTTTGTAGCTCTGCGGTACACGCCATAGGCGTTTTGATCGATTGTCAAGTTGCCGATAGTAAAATCGAGTGATGATAATGGCTATGCGTTTTCAGATTTAGGGCCATTTATTATGTTTCTTTTGACAGTAGCAGTGGAAAACGCTAAAATTAGATAGTTTCACGGCTCGTTCCCTTTTTAGTGAACTGTTTAAAATGGTTCGTATAGCATCATAACGTTTCTTTTACAGGAACGCACAAAATATTTCTAGTAAATTATGGCCTTAAACGGACAGTAATTGCTAAAGAGTTCAACTAAAAGAATATATAGTCGAACTCGATAAATGGAATAACTAATAGTCCAAGAATATGTATTCCATTAAGCAAAATATTGCATTATCCGGGAGCACATTGACTTATTATTAAGGTTTGGTACATGGAAAATTTATTACAATCAGCGGAATATTCCATTATTCAGGATCACATTGATATATTATTAAGGTTTGGTACATGGAAAATTTATTAAAATCAGCGGAATATTCCACTATCCGGGAATGAATACACACCAAATCAATACCGGTCGTGCGACGGTGGTGTATAACATATATACCGAATTTGAGCTCAATCGAATGCCCTGTTTAGAAGCTACCGTGTTCACACACACACACACACACACACACACACACACACACACACCGGTCCATGACATTTCAACGACACCCTTTACACCGACAAGACATTTCACCGACTGGACATTTCACCGACTGGACAGACCACCGACATGGACATTTCACCGACACGGACTTTCCACCGACTGGACAGATCACCGACATGGATTTTTCACAGACTGGACATTTCACCGACACGGATTTTTCACCGAGTGGACATTTCACCGACACGAACTTTTAACTAACAGGACATTTTACGGACGTGGATTTTCACAGACATGCGTATTGTCTCCTGAAGTTGTTGATATCATACCAGTGGCGGATCCATGGGTGAGGCTTCAGGAGCTCGAGCCTCCTCCCCTAGAGTGAGACGGTGTCGGCAAAATGTCCTGTCACCAATTAATGTTTTCTTGGAGTTTCAAAATTTTATAAATTTTTTTCCCGCATAAGGAACTTTTCTGTTTCATACAACTAAAATCCCCAATTAATGTTTTTCCGAAAGTTTAAAAGCTATATAATCAACTTCCCATTTTTCCATGTTTGCCTGAACTTAGTTACCGACAAGGCCATATAAAACGACATATATGCTTATTTATGGTACTGTACAGTGTTTTTTATATATTGAGAGAAACAGTGCTATGGAATGGATGTACTCCCCCCCTTCACCCCCCCTCGAAAATTTGACGTATATTGTTATCAAAAAATACACTTTCAGTACGATTGTCTTTCTCAAATTTTCTTTTACTGTAATACACAAATTAATTATATAAATGAGTTTTAATTACGTAATTAATTTAATTACGCAATGAAGTTAATAAATATGTACTTAGGTTAATTATTTTTTATATATGATACAATTTGATTAATGTTAATTAATTACGTATGCATAATTAATACGTATGATTTTTAATAACGCACGTATAATTAATTATGGTTCATATGAGTGTTTTTGGAAACCCCCTACCTCCCACCCCAACAAAATTAATAAATAAACTATAGTCACGGTCCTGCTTTAAACGCCTAAACTTTCTAGTTTTGTACAAAAGAAAACTTTTTTAGATATATTGATAAATTTTTGAGAAAAAAGAATCATAATTAGCTGCTCTCTTTATGGGAGATTTTTCGTTAAGTGTATTATTAAAACTGTGTGGAAATTGGCTTGTCGTCGTAATATTGAAAATTTAGTCCATTTTAAAGTGCCTGAAATGTTCATGTAAATGTTCTGTCGGCGAAAAATTCATGTCAGTGAAATGTCCTGTCGGTGAAAAATCCATGTCGTTGAAATGTCCACAAGGGGATGAAATCCGTGTCGGTGAAGTGTCCACTCGGTGAACTGTCCAGTCGGTGAAAAGTCCAGGTCGGTGAAATGTCCAGTCGGTGAAATATCCATGTCGGTGAAATGTCCAGTCGGCGAAACGGTGTCGGCGAAATGTACTGTTGGTGTAGTTGTTGTCGGTGAATTGTCCCAACCTCCCCCCCCTCACACACACACACACACACACACACACACACACAAACACACACACATACATCTCGTAAAAATAGCATAAATGAATTCAGAAGACCTCAAAACGTGTCAATACACCAAAATCTCGAAGTCGAATTTTTTCATGATTTCAATACTTTCCTTATATGGCACTGAATTTGCAAAGGTACTTATGTACCCTCAATACTTCAATCTATCATATTCGTAATCTGTTGGAGATCAATAAAAGAAAACAAATATGCACGAACGCGTATTTTAACATTTGATTTCATAGCCGAACAAAAAAAAAAGGGCCATTGAAAGAAGAAACAAATTTTAAATTAAATTTTATGAGGTTTTGTATAAATAGCTTTTTAAAAATCTTTTGCTCGTTTCCTTTGGCAGTTAAAACTTTGTTCATGAGTAATTAGTTCGAAATCTCCAGAGCAGAGTAGTGCTAAAGCTAGGCCCTGCGATAATTAAATATTTCATTCCCTGCAATGAAAACGTTCGAATTAGAGAGAGAAAAAAAATATATAAATTTAAAGAGTATTAATTGCAAAGTATTATGCGCCGAAAAGTAATAGCTAATGGGTAAGTAAAAGAATAAGATTTTTTTACATGGGTGTAAAAGTTAATAATTGCGAAGTTAATGGGTTAAAGAAATTTAGATTATTTTAAGGCTTGGGAATTTTGAAGTTTAAAAATATTTTTTCAGTTTATCTTTTCAATTAAAATTCTTTCGACAGGAATACGCTGTTTTTCTTTCATTAAAGGATACTAAATTTATTCAGGACATTAAATATAAATAATATTTAAATAAAGTTTTTTATTTTTAATTTTTTTGTTGACACCAGATTTTTTTTCAATATAATTATTGAGAAGTGTCCGTAGTAGAATTATTACTAAATTTACTTGATAATTGAATTTCTGCTGAAAATGTCGGACCTTTATTTTACGAACCGTTATTCTGCGATTTCCTCGATTTTGAAAATTTTCCCCGGGAACCAAGAACATTTTGCAAATTTCTTCGTAAAAAACCTCCAAATAGCGAAATTCACTCTCTATTTAACGAAGTTTTTCTTGGCGTACAAATTTTTTTTTCGTAGTTTCTCTAAATATTTCTGAACATTACAAACTTATTTTGTTTTCTTACTGCATTACATTTTTATCAGTGACCTTGAACTGGTTTTACAGACGTCTTAACTCACTGAGAGTGGTATAATCGCGGTTAAAAACAGACAAAATTAACAGACTTTTTCAGCAATTAAGGATCACGAGTGCTTAAATTTAATTATGTCTCACAGTACCACACGTTGGCAATGTATTCTTAATTTACTTATTATAAAAATACGTTAATTATATTAAAATTCATTAATTTTTGGCGTAGAATGATTTACGTAAACCAAAAAATGCGGTGTAATTTTGGACTTTTTTGAAAAAATCTTTTTTGTTTCACCTTGCAGATTTCTTTTTGCTAAACAAAAAAAAAAAAAAAACTCAAATTGTTATTATTTATTTTTAAAAAGTATGAATAATTACTTTTTTCAATAATATTTAATGTTTACAAATTTAAAATCAGCTGTATGCAGCTTACAGTACTTAAAAGGTAAATCTCTATTTAACGAATTATCCATATAGCGAGCTTTTTCCCAGGATTTAGCGACTTTGTTAAGTAGAGGTCCGACTGTACTTATTGTTTTGTAACATGCAACAATGATAATCACAAATCGCCGAGTGTTCAAATCGCTTTTCATAAAACTGACATTTTCGGATCTCTAATAAAAGCGAGAATCCAAAAACCATATTTTAAGAAAACGTGCTGTCATTCTTATAATCATGGATTAATATTAAAGATATAGGTAAGGTATCATACAGAGTAGAGCAAAAACTAGCATTCAAGAAACATCTGAAACTGCAACTAAATTAGTTTACAGATAAATGACAACTAAACCAATATCTAAATAATAAGCACTAAGTGTGTCTTGTCTCTAACGATTTCGGGATCGACTCATCGCTACCGGTGCATCTGTCTCCATGTTGAAATTTTGATTAAAGCGACATTTTTATCTCTAACAAAAAGCAAAAACTTTTTGTATAGTTCGAAAGATCTCTAAAAATTTAACCTTTTTTTTTTAACTTGCAGTTACTTTCAACTCTAAATATTTAGCTAAATATCACGCCTTGAAAAAGTAAACACAGAAGCGAAGCAAACGATTCATTTTTGGATTCTTTGAAAAAAGAATAGCGGAACATAATCTCTCGCGTAGATCGATGAGAAAAAAAGCGCACCAGATTGTTTGGTGGCAACTTCTATGTATTATATTGTTAAATAAATCATTAAAAATGTCCGTATTACTGCCTTTTCCTTAAAATTAATACTACAATGACAATAAGCCCATTTCTGCTTTACCTAAGGAATAATTTAATACAAAATTCATGTATAATTAATTAGTTATTCAGTAAAGTACTTCTAATTTATTTACAAATTAGATGAATAATCCAATAAAACTGCAAAAATTTCGTATTCAAATGGATTAAATAATTTTACAATTGCGCAAAATGATTTCGAGGCCATATTTTAACTAACTAAATTTATTAATTTACTATAGTATATATAAAAAACTATATAAAACCATTCATTATAATTTATATTTTACTAATTTTTCACTAATTTTATTTATTTAAGTACAAATGCATGTTCAAGCGGAAGTTTTATAGTTACAAAGAAAAAAAAATTTAAGAAACAATACATTGCAGCATGAATATAGTGTTGCAGAACTACACTGAACGGGAGCTACTCTACACTGCCCCCACTCTCACTGAACTATCGGGGCAGCGCGCGATTCTATATATAGCCGAAGCAGAAGCTGCGAGGAGCTTCCAGAAAAGTTTATTTCTCGAGGGTTATACATAAAGCGGTAATTTTGATTACGTCATAGAAGATAAATGTTAGGTTATTATGCCTCTTTAATGCAGGAAAACCAACTTTCAGGCCCCATTGGAAAAATCGCGCCAAAATGACCAAAATGTCGCCAAGCTTGGCGAAATATCACCAAATTTGGCGCCAAAAATAAGTCCCCAAAAGTGAAGAGATCGAGGCCCTAGGACCCATATTTCTCGAGATTTCTAGAAACCCCATAGAAAAACATAGGGGAAACCAAAACCTCCGTATCTCCGGTTCTAGTTGACTTATTTTGATGCAACAAAAAGCAAAATTTATCTATTTGAAGCGTAGAATACGCATTTTGAACTATTTTAAGCCCCAGAGCAGTGGGTTGCCCCGAAAATTCGTAACAAAAGTGATAAATATGTCGATAGGTTATTTTTCTCTTCAATTCTCTTTAAAAGTCTTCAATAGTAGATGTTGCTACTAACAATTGTATTTATTAAAGTATGGATTTTAAACAAAAAAGTTAGTTATAGAATTATTTTAGCACAAGCCAGTCGCGATGCGGCATGTGAGCTCTAGCTTGAACATTTTGGCTGCGAAGCAGCCATCGACGGCCAAAACTGATCGCCGAAGGCGGCTAGTTTGTCAGACTCAACTAACTCTGTTCAACGAAATTAGTTTTAGATGAACAGATAACAATAATTAATTTAGTTGAGCCAAGCTAGTTGAATCTTCAACTAATAGATATTAGTTTAAGGCTCTTACACTAACTCTGATCAACTAAATTCTTTTTAGTTGAGCAGAAAACAAAAACTAATTTACTTGAGCCGAGTTAATGCGTGGCTTTCGCAATTAGTAACGGGCCTGCGCGTGTATTTTGATGAGCCATCCAAAGAGGCCTACGGATGCTCGAGTCTTCACGTATACATCCGGCATTTCTTAAGCTTTCCAGTGCTTTCAAACATTATTTAAAGTAGTTTTAAGTAGTAATTGTGCTACTCATTCAAGTACGAACTCATGTTTAATTTGTTTGCTAGGATACATATTGGCATTAAGAAAATAGATGCATATAATTTGAAGGAAAAACAAATTAGCGCTTACTCTCATGATTCACGATTGCTTATTTTAGTTTCACGTGGATATTTAATGTACTTTAACCCATTTGTGCCTGGATATTTTTGCGACTTTCTTCGATTTTTACTGATATCAGAAATAATAGATAAATTTCTGATGTCAACTTCTTGAACAAGGGATGATTTCTTTTAAAATCATTATGCATAAAAATCGAAATATCAACATCCTACTGGGTCATGTTAAAATATTTTGTAGAGTTGAGGCTCAATACTCATGAATAAAGGCTAGGAAAAATAAAAAACGTTTTCGACTAATAGCGAAAATGCCGTCCCAAAAAAAGGGACGCTAGGCATAAATGGGTTAAAATAACTAAATACAGAAATGAGAAAGACATTTTATAATGAATATTTCATTAACATAGTCGTATTTCCTACGTTATTTTAAACAATTTAAAATTAACAAATCATGTATTAAAGCGCATTTCAGTGTTTTCAGGATATCCTGTATATTGGAGAAAATTGATGAAATACGCTCTATAGCGCGATCCCTGAATTGATTATTTTTTAATAAAGACATTTGATGTAGTATATGTTATTCTTTTGTCGCTTTCTCAATTGAACTTTGAAATTGAGCAAACATAATGAACGCTTGTACAAAATATTAACTACATTTGAAGTTTCTATATAAACGGGCAGAAATAAATAATTTATAATTTACTGTATTTCTGCACTGTACCAGATGTAAGTCTTAATCACATAATCAAGGCATATATAACTGATAAATAACATTTTCAACTGGCAAAAATAAATTGTCTAAATAGTATCACAACGTCATGCTTATTTACAAGAATAAAAACTACTCAAGTAAAACGATTTCTGATTAAAATAATTTATTTATATATAACACATGAGTAATTATTCACTAAACATGATTTACATACATATTTTTAGAATTTCCAAATACATTATAAGCGTTCACTTACCTTTACATTCAGAGAAAAATGTTGGAATTTTAGGATAAATTTTGATGAAATAAAATGGCGCAAGATTCACAAAACGATTACCTACATCTAAAGTTCTTTAGTACGACAAAAGTATAAAAACATTGTTTTAAAATAATAAAATAATATAACATTTATCATACTTGGAATAATAAAATAGAATACTGTGACTGGGGAAAACAGGCCTCAATGATAAACTCATTTTTAGCGATGGCAACTCATAAGCAGGCCCGTTGCTTAGCGGTGGCCCCGGTTAATGTGCCATTCAAATATCAATTACAAGGGGCATTCAAAAAGTACGGGTGGCAACATCGCGAAACAAGACCGAAGCTTGCACAGACGATAGTTCAGTTCCACGGCTTCCAACGGTAGCAATTTCATTCGGATAGTGACAGCAGTTGGTTTGTAGTACGAGAAGGAAATGGCGCGTAAACTGGAAGCTTACTTCAATGTTGAAGCACGCGAGATAGTACGATTTTTGTGTGCAAAACGCTTCAAGAAAAGGCATTGTCCTCTCGCATGACAATGGAAGACCTCACAAGGCACGCACAACACAGGATTTGGTGTTGTGCGTGCTTGAAGAGCGAGCTTATGCGAGCTTTGAATGGGAGATCTGACAGCATCCACCGTACAGTCCCGACCTGGCGCCCTGCAACCTTCACGTGTTCGGGAAACTCAAAGGGCATTTGGGTGGAAGACAATTTTCCAACGATGGCCAGGTTCAGATCGGTGTTCTAAGCTGGCTCCGCGACCAAGGAGCGATATTCTATCATCAAGGCATCTAATGATGGGTGGAACGTTCCGACAAATGTCTGCAGCGTCTGAGAGATTATGTAGAGAAATTGTGTGCTGTATGTGTGTCATATTGTATTGTAGTGCACTCCTCAATAAAGTGTTTTTTGACCTACATTGTAAAGTGTAACTTACTTTTTGAATGCCCCTTGTACTTTAGGTGAACATTTCGTAGCATTCAATTATATCAACCGTTAGTTTTTAGTTGAATATTTAGTTCAACTAATATTTTAGCTAATGACGCCAAACTCTGGTATCATCTAAGAGGTTAGAACTCTCAAAATGTTTCCAATTTTTTCAACACTAGGGGTCGCTGCCTCTGCTAGGAGGATGACGCATGCGCGCATGTGCGACTCCAGGTGATGCGCCATCGTTGCAGCATGTAATAATGGAGCTTTGAGAAAATGTCGCCGTATATGCGAAGATACCAAACACTAAGTAGCTACAATAATATAAAAAATCCGGATTTTTTAAACCGGCTTCAAGTCAATTTTCCATTTGTTTTTTATTTGTGCATTTTTTCCTAAGTCTCATAACTCTAGAAGTGTTCAGTTTTGTGGATGCGCGTTTCGTTCAATCCAAGTTTTAGTTGGATTATTGAATTTAAAAACTTTAGCGTGGCAGTAATGTATCCTGCCACTACTAAATAGAAATATGCAATGTTATTGATATTTTTTTTATGCTGCGAAAACCTTAGATGCTCCAATGGCTAAATTCTTTGCAACTTGCGTTGAAGTGTTCGATATCAGAGTGCTGAAGTCTCACGTTTGCAAATACAGTGATGAAGTCTATCTTTAAGGGATTATTAAGCAGTTCTTTTAAAAAAACTTTTTGTAAGTTTATAGTGGTAGTGAGAATTCTTACAGAAATTATCGCTTCAAAGTTACATAAGAGTGGAAAGTAGTTTTTCTAGATATGCGCTGCTTTTGTTTTAAAATGTAAAATTTTGTGCCTAGTAGATTCCACAAAAATCGCCAGAAAGAAAAAAAATATATAGTTCAATCATGGAAATAAAATAAGAGTTACATACGCATAGTAATTATGGACGATATTTTTGTGGTTGAATACTTAGCTTTGTTTTGAAATTTAGTACTTCTGAAGAAATCTACTTTCTTACTACAAAATATTCGTTTTTTTTTTTTTTTTTGGCTGATGTTTTTATCGCGTGGGGATAAGGTTAAATGTAAATCTTGATAGCATTTAGGGGGAGGGGGAGATGTAGTTAAAAGATTCTGATAATGTTTTAAAAATATCAACCCGCCGAACTTTTAGGTGCAGATAATAGTGTGCTTCATAAGGAAAAAAATAAGCTTACAGAAAACACTAAAATAACTAATAATTCCGAAAATTTAACGTATTTACTGTATTTCACTTTATTATTAAATAATTTCGTTTTAAAATATGTTTTAAAATAACAGTCATTAAGTGCTTTTTTGGAAATAAATAAAATTGGTATATAATAAAAATACACGCCTTAAATTACGTACTATTAACATAATTAACACATTTATTTTTTACCACAAAACTACTCAGTTGAAAAATCTCTAGTAATTTCATTACAAGATAAATATTTTTATTCTTATCGATTAAATAAATATCCTTGGAATTATAATGTTTGATCTTCTTTTGATTTTTCTAAATTCACTGGCAAAGGTGTTAATTTTTTTTTTTCACATAAAGATATGTAGTAAGTGACCGAACAATATATAAAATGTACATAAAAAATCCATTTAAAAGGCGTTTAAAGATACTTCGGTATTTGGTTTCAAATGTTTAAAATATGTTTTATTGCTGTGGGGATGCCTTTTTTTTATTTTGTGCGATATTTCTTACGCTAATAAGAGAGAAAAAATTAAATTTTTACATCAATATTTATTTTCCTATCACCAGCTTAAGACATAAAAAATAGTTTTGAACTTATTACAATTATTTAAAAAATAAGATTCACACTTGTTAAAATGTAAGGACAAGAAATATAGATTAATTAACTCTTATTTTTAATTCCTAATGAAGTTGAGGAAAAGAGTACTTATACGTTCACTGTACGCTCAACAATCAGCTGGTGGTGCGGCTGTACAACAGGTTTAAACAGCAGCAAATTTCTCATACACAGAAAATGATTCAGTACGGACCTTGGTCAGTGCTTGGTCAGTGCTCAGGAGGGCTCTCTGTCGCCTGGACTGTTGTGGGACCGTGTACACTAAAGGAACCTGATGCCTCTGTCATGTTACGGTACTGGTTATCTGACCTGGAATTGGCTCAAAATTAAAAGACCTCGAGTTAAGTAGGTCATCCTCCCACTGGGGCTCGCCAGCAGTGACCACTGCATTTCGTTCCCTTCCTCGTCCCGTATTAAAGACTAGAGGTCAAAGCCCGTTGTGGACGCAATTAGAACGGGTGATAGAAAAAATATTTGACGAACGTATGGCTACACTCAGTATATTTCATATTCGTCCAGATAAAATAAATAACTTCATATTTCTATTATACCGGGTGATCCAAAAGTCAGGATAAATTTTATAAATTCATTAAAAAAGAGCAAATAATGATAGAAAATTGCGGTTTGCACAAATAAATTTAGGGTATGATGGGATTTTTTTTTAATGACAAGAAAGTTTGTAGTTCCAGATGTTACCGGTAGGTGGCGCTGACATGCACAATAAGAACCAAATTTCCAATTAAAAAAAATACGAAATCTCTGTAATGCTTTCTATGCAAACTGCAGTTTTTTTAAATCATTATTTGTTCTTTTTTAAGGAATTTTTAAACTTTGGTAAACCCAGGATGCATCAAAAGCTAGTGAAAAGTTCAACAATTCATTAAAAAAGAACAAATCACGATACAAAATTGCAGTTTGCATAGAAAGCATTACAGAATTTCAGATTTTTTTTTTTAATAGGACTAGGGGCCAAGGCCCCCAGACTCGCTACGCTCGCTTTTCCTATGAGGCATTCGGCACCTAATAAGGCTTATTCGTAAAAAAGACGTAATTTCAACAGACAAAACCCGAAGATTGGATCAGATAGAATGTTACGGAGCTACACATTGCTTGGTTCTTGCAGGTTCATTGGTACATAAAAATTTAAACTTCACACTACAGTAGATCCCCTCCCCCTCATAACACGGAAGATATTTTGTTATGGGAATCTGTGTTGTATGGGTCCTGAGCTATACTTCACCTGGAGTGCGGACTCCCCTTATAATCGCTGGAAAAATTATTTGCACTCCTTAGAAACACAATGATATTTAATGTTGCCTTTCAAAAATTATATTAATTAGGAGCTAAAGCGTAATAAAATCAGAACATATGTTTCAGCTGTATTTTTAATAATGTAAAACCTATTGGACACCTTGCGAATTTGCCACCCATGGCAATTTTCATTATTTGGCGACTTGCGTACATGTAAAGTTAATAAAAGCTACGGAACAGATAGGATATCTTGCCACCCATGGCGACTTTTCATTATTTGGCGATTGACACATGCTCACAACCTATAATGACTGTTCATTTAAGGTTACCGGAAAACCGTTATCCATATTTTCATTTACATAATCGTTTGCAGATTGGCGTACTTAGCACCACGAATTATACCATCTCGTTGCGCTAGCAAATATCCAAAGTGTAGTATAACTGCTATAATGGCATAGCTAACGCCACCAAATATTTCTACTGGTAGCAAATAATCCAGCTGGACGAGAACCGGCTTTAAAATAATCTGCATTTTAATTATTTTTCATTTTCAAGATATTAGTTATTCTGTTTTGGAAAAACGGATAATCGCTCATTCTAAACTCCTGTTGTCTAAGCGAACTTACTATTTGAAAATGGTCAACTTTGTGTAACATATTTTGAGTTACTTATTTCATGTAGTTTTTATTTTGGCGTAAAATGGGTGTATTTCTACTTCATGTTTGACAATTTCACGTGATACTACATACTTGGAAACGCTTTGTTCCAAAGGAATGAATGATTTTATGCCAAATCTGGCAACCATTCTGTTTATTTTTTCAGTTTTTTATTAATATTTTCTAAAATAATTCGATTTTCGAAATTTAAGTCAGCTCATCAGGTTCCTCGGAATTTTTCGAATCTGTGGGCACCTTAGTCGAAACTTAAATCCCCACGGTTTAGGAGGAGATAGGTCAACAAGCTTTGACAGCGCCAGCGGCCTATACTTTTTTTTAGAATAGAGAGATACCCATATTAAATTTCATGCTGTTCTGGAAACTCGCGGAATCTTTTCGCAATCGATAGATTTCGTTTAGCGTACACAGCTATTCTCATGTCCATGCAAACGATTTATTTATAAAAAATATATATATATATGATAATAAACTGTGTAATCTGGAAGAGCTTTTTTAAACGAATTTGAATCCCAATTGTATGACGTCATATTCACTTGAAAAGGGTAATTTTGTCACGCAAATGATTTACTTTTTTGACTCTCGGAAATAAAATGGTGCTGAAAATACCGAAAAATCGCTTAAAAAGGAGGGACCGGGTGGATTTTCAGATTTTTACAGAAGCGCAGATTGTTTTCTATATTTTTATACATGAGCATGAAAATTTTCAAGCGGATCGTGCAAAAGGTGAAGAAGTTATTAGGCTTTTTGTGTTAACTTTGTAAATTTCACGCGATTCTAGATACTTGGAAACGCTTTGTTGCAAAGGAATGAATGATTTTATGCGAAATCTGGGAAACCATTCTGTTTATTTTTTCAGTTTTTTATTAATATCTTCTAAAATAATTCGATTTTCGAAATTTAAGTCAGCTTAGCAGGTTCCTCTGAATTTTTCGAATCTGTGGGCACCTTAGTCGAAAGTCAAATCCCCACGGTTTAGGAGGAGATAGGTCTACAAGATATTGACAACGCCAGCGGCCTTTACTTTTTTTTAGAATAGAGAGAAATTTGGTTCCCATTGTGCATGTCAGCGCCACCTACCGGTAACATTTGGAACTACAAACTTTCTTGTCATTACAAAAAAAATCCCACCATATACCCTAAAGCTATTTGTGCAAACCGCAATTTTCTATCATTATTCGCTCTCTTTTAATGAATTTTTAATGTTTGTCCTGACTTTTGGATCACCCGGTATATTCAAATCAAATTTCATGCTCTTTTGGAAACGTGCGAAACTTTCGCATTCAAATGGTTTCGTTTTTTGTAAACAGCCCCTCTCACATCAATGCTTCATGCAGATGATATCCTTTTAATGAAAAAAATTAAAGTATGTAAAAAAATTGACATATTCATGAAAAAACAACGGTACTTGCGTATTAGCCGGCAGTCAGCCAGACGAACGATTTTTTGTCAATATAAATGCCGGACACATAAAATTACTGATGGTTCCGAATACGATTGGCAACAGTTTGCTAGTAAATTTTTAAAAAACAATAAATATTTGTAAAATATATGATTATTTTAGTCTGATATGTTTGATTAGTAATAGAAAGTATAGTAGCACGTAGGAAGTAGTAGTTAATTTTCCCTATATTTTTAAGTATGGATCATTTACATTAACATTTTATTCATTTTAAAATAATAGATATCTGTAAGTATGTGCTTATTTTGAAGAAGCATTTATCAAATTTATGCAAAAAGCGAATTGAAAATGCATACAAGATGCCATCGTAACATTTCATAATTTTAAAAGTGAAAACATTAAATAAAAACTCGATTATATATTCTGAAAGTATTAAAATTTTGTGAATGGACATGTTTATTTCAATTACATGATACGCACTAATTGCTATAACAGAGAGCATTTACTAAAAGTGCATGTTTCGCAAATTATAGTACACTTAATATCATAAGCTTTGCATGTTTACTTATAGTATTTATAATTACTAACAGTAAAATTTTGCTTACGAATGTTTATTTTAATATGATATTCCTCTTTCTTACTATATTTACATAAAAATTTACTAAAACTTACATGGATACTAACGTGAACGCGCTTGCAGCGAAATTTGTTTATAATCTTACTCACGAAGACATTAAAGTTGCAATCCAAATTTGGTAAAAAAAAATAATATTAGTTTGTTTTGATATAATATTACATCTGGATTAGTGTACTTCTGAGAAAATCATTACTAAAAATACGTTAATGCTAACTTATCGGAAGCTCACATCCTAGTATTTTATACTTACCTAAACGAAAACGATAATATACCAATTTATTCATCATAAAAGCAACAAATATCTGTAAATTATATGTTTATTTTAGTGTAATATGTTTCGTTAATGAACATCCCCTTACTCTCACAATTAACTAAACATATTACACTAAAATAAATAGATAATTTAAAGATATTTGCTGCTTTTATCATGGTAATATGTCAGAAGTAGTAAGTTTATTTTTCACGCAATTTTAAAAATGAAACTGTATGCATGTATTCATGTTCATATAAATGCATGCACAGTCCATTTTGACCTATCCACCAGTTTTTCCCTGACGTCTGTACGTATTTATGTAACTCGTGCATCTCCAAAACTACTTGTCGTACAGTCTTGAAATTTTATATTTACTATTGTCGTAACATCTAGTTGTGCACCTTTCTTTTTGGTTCCAATCGAATGGATAATTTATTTACAGGGCCAAACAAAATATTCCCCACACATTACGCTGTATGGGCAGAAATTCATTAAAGCGTGTTTTAGAGATACGTATTATTTCAAACGAATCAAAAGTGGTACATGCTGTTAAAGTTTACGAACTGAATCTCTCCATCGAAAATAGTGTCTTTGAAGATGATTTATAGTTCTAAAGAAACACTCAAATAAAATTCCAGCACATTACGGTCAATGGCTGCTTTAGAGACATTCATTCATTTCAAGCATAATACCATCCTACCATATAGTTAGATAATGGCCACTTGCCTTCCTCAAATATCAATTGCTCCAAAAACGCAATTGCGGTCAGTTGCGCCAAAAGTCGCCACATTTAACGACTTTTGGTGTACGTATATATATGAAGGGTCCACGGGAAGAACGACGAGAGTCCACTTTTCGTCAATGTTGAGGTTTCTACTGCATTCTGTTGTCCATGAGTGGCACTATTAATATCCGAACCCATAAGGAGAAAGAACGATGAGAATACACTGAAAAAATAGCCCGAAGATACAGTTTACTGGGGAAGAACGTGGAAAGTCCCATGCGCCTTTCGATTTTTTGGAAAATCAGCTGTAATGGACTCTCATCGTTCTTCCCGTAGACCCTTCATATGTATTTAACTCGCATATCTCAAAGACTATTTGTCGTACATTGCTGAAATTTTATATGTGAGATTGTTGTAACATGTAGTTGTTTATCTTCAATTTTTGATTCCAATCTACTGGAGAGTTTGTTTACAGGACTACCCAAACAGTGCCGGATCTAGATATATTTCTAAGTAGTTCGAAATACAAAAATTCGCTCCCTCCCCCCCCAACACACACAGCTAGAAAAGTTTTCAGAGGGGTTAAAACGAAAATTTCAACTATGTATGGACACTAAAATATACGTATATATTTAACAAAGCAAGGTATTTTGGTGCCTACATAAAGATGGCACCCGGTGCGGTCGCACCGTTTGCTCCAACCTGGGACCAGCTCTGTAACCAAAAGAATTTTAATACGTTAATGTCTAAGGACATCTTCAATGTATTATGTGTGGAGTCAGTCATTGTTTGGTCCATGCCCAAAATTTCCGCCGTTTGTCATCGACCTTGGCGTGCTTGCCGAAATATCGCCAAATATTTTCGCCAAAAATAATTACATATTTCGTGTAACTGTAAAATTGTTCACCGTTGAATGTTAGCCCATTCGTGCCTGGATATTTTTGCTACTTTCTTCGATTTTTGCTAACACCAGCAGTAATTAATAAATTTCTGATGTCAACTGTTTGAATAAGGGATGATTTCATTTAAAATCATTATGAATAAAAATTTAAATGTCAACATCCTACTTGGCTATATTAAAATATTGTGTGGAAATGAAGTTGAATACTCGCGAATAAAGGCTAGGAAAAATAAATAACGTTTTAGACTGATAGCGAAAATGCCGTCCCAAAAAAGGGACGCTAGGCATAAATGGGTCAGTAACTAAGTTCCCAATAACATACAATACAGCATTTCTTTTTTGAAAGCAATCGACTGAAGAATTTATTTACAGGGTCACCCAAAGATTTTCAATGTATTAAGATTAAGGTCTATGGATGCCTTCCATTCATTAAATGTCTCTGATGAATCACTATTTCGGCTGTAACCTAAATCTCGCTATCTATTTGGAGCTTGTCGCCTTTTATCGAAATATCGCCTAATTAAGCGCCAAAAACAAATCTTTCAAGTTGAACTCAGTTTGGCGATATCTCAAACATTTGTCTAGAAATCGCTAAAATTTAGTATTATTGTAGTATTTTATTTCTTTTAAGCAAAAAAAAAAAAAAAAAAATTGAAATGCAGTCCATCGAAAATATTTACGATTTAACTGACGTACAAGGAAGTCATGTGGTGTCCCCATCAGATTTTTTTAATTAGTAGTATATGCAAAAAAAAACCTATCATTAAAATCGATTAAGAACGCTTCTTAGACAATTACGTATTAGATCTGCGTATGTCACTCAAGTGTGGTCGCTAGGGTGGTTTAATTGCTTTATAATTTGTCGACATGACCATGATGAACATTTTCGTCGATGTACATTCAGTATGTTTACTCGTTCATACATACTTTACTTACAAGTCGTTATCATTGATTGTTTAAGAACGAGCTACGAGTGCGCTCAGTATTGATTTGTTATCATTAGAACATTCACGTATCAAATATCAATTATTACACGAGTATAGATAAAAAAATAAAGAAAACTGGCTTCAATTCACTTCAGCATAACAAAAAATTATTCCCATTCTAAATTAGTAGCGTTTGGCAAATTCTCGCTAAATATAGTAGATGTCTCCAAGCTGGGTTGAGTTTTGGGAATTTAATTTTTGGCGCTAAACTTGGCGACTTTTGACATTAAGACCAGCGCCGCTATTGGCAACCCTTTAAGCAATGCACGGTAAAAAAATATCGCTGTACATCCATTAAAAAACATATATATACGGTAAAACACAGCAGAAGCGCCCCCTCCCTTCTTTCCTCGTGCATTTCCTTTACTCTTAAACTACTGAACAAACGCCTCTTGAAGGTGGATTCATAATGGCCGCTCTGCCCCACCGTTCTTTTCCGCTTTAAAACCGTGGTTGCCCGCGCGTGAGCTCGCGAAGCCGCAGTCAATGCACCAATGAAATCACGCCATATGCCAACGAAGTGTGACGTCAGAAAAATGCTCTCCGCTTTGCTTCGCTGAGTGGCGTCATCGCGTCCTCTTAGCTGTCCGGAAAGGACAGTATGAATCCAGCTTCACTTGAAGATAGAGGGGGGGCGCTTGAACGGTATATTTTGCCAATTTTTACCGGATCGCGATTTTCCTTGAAGATTGGTAGGGGGGGGGGCACCCTTTTACGGTATTTTAAGGTTACATAAATATGTATATTTTCCCTCCTTTTTTGATGTCGGTAAAAATTAGAATTAGCACGCTTTTTATCCCTTTGAAACGGGAGTTTTTAGGAGCACTGCAGTTTAATTCAGTTCTCGTTATCCTCATTTACGAACACCGAGATCGAAAGTGCTGGATTAATTCCTTATACATGCTTCCTGAACACAGCAGTTTACATTCTGAATTCATGCTTCAAAAGTGTTGATGTAAGCTTAATTGATTGAAGGAATAACTCTGGCAGTCGACTGTTAATTAGAATTTCAAAACTCTTCTTTCTCCCTTCGGTTTGATTCAGATTAATTTCTCGTTATGCTTTATATTTAAGGAGTAATATGTTAGGCTCTTTT
The DNA here is from genome assembly GCA_038373885.1 of Cheiracanthium punctorium. Taxonomy (NCBI): domain Eukaryota; kingdom Metazoa; phylum Arthropoda; class Arachnida; order Araneae; family Cheiracanthiidae; genus Cheiracanthium; species Cheiracanthium punctorium. The sequence continues at coordinate 1,005,082 of JAWZYV010019464.1, forward strand.
CTATATACAGGGTTTTCCACAATGATCTGGACAAACTGTACTGAGTGGTAGGGCACATAATCAGGAATCAGAATCTGGGGTCAAAAACCCCTTTTTCCTAGATGTCATATTCACCAAGCATTTTACACGTGGATTAATCAAATATGCATTTTAAAGTCATGGGCAAGATATCTTATCGATGGATTTTACACGAGTTTTAGGATTAATTCCCGTGTCAAGTGTTTGTGAAAAGACCATTAGCTGTTAACCCATTTATGCCTAGTGTCCCGTTTTTGGGACGGCATTTTCGCTATTAGTCGAAAACGTTATTTATTTTTCCTAGCCCTTATTCATGAGTATTGATCCTCAACTCTACAAAATATTTTAACATGACCCAGTAGGATGTCGATATTTCGTTTTTTATGCATAATGATTTTAAAAGAAATCATCCCTTGTTCAAGAAGTTGACATCAGAAATTGATCTATTATTTCTGTTATCAGTAAAAATCGAAGAAAGTCGCAAAAATATCCAGGCACAAATGGGTTAATAATCACTTTAGGAAAAATGTTGAAGTGTTCTTCTAATTTCTTAACCAAGTTTCATAAACAATGCGAGCTTGTCTCCAAAATTTGATCAATGAAATGAAATAGAATTTTTAAGATAATAATTTCGGTCGCGTGTTTTCTCAAAAATATACATTAGTTTTTGACGAACGATGGTTGTAAAGTTCACTGTCATTTCAGCACTTGTTCCAAAGTGATAGTTAAGAGCTGCATGAAGATGATGTTTTCGACCCCACGCTGCTAGACGATTCTGAATCATCATGATGTGTCCGATCTCCCCTTGAAGTTCGTCGAAATGATTATGGGAGACGCACATTGTTCCAAATTACAGCATGAAAGTACTGACAACAGAAAGGGAATCTACTGCGCTGCATTTTTTGTAAAGAAGACTGTTAATTCCTTAATCCAGGAAACACCTACTTTTAATGCTTTCTTCTTTGATAACAAAGAATACTCTACAATAAACCTGAGAAAGTTGATGGATGTGACGGGAATTCTTGGCTTTCAAAGGGTTAACGTGTTGAATCTGCAATTTTGACATTTTCATGATGAAAAATTGCAATTCTAACCCATTTGTGGTGATGTAGGTCACATATTTAATATCAGTAACATTTATTTTCATTTTTTTTTTAAAAATCAAGGATATCAACTTTTACTTCTGTTCTCATTTTTCCTTACTTCGGCTCTCAAATTATGTATTTCGCTTTTTTCCGCACGCAATAACCTTTATTGTGTATTTATTTCAGTCTATCCGGAGTACACTGGGCTAAAAACGTATTTTCTTGCGTCAGTTTTTAACTTGTGACGTGTTCCTCATCCACACCTTAATCCCTTATACTAATATATAGTTACGCTGATCCCTGACGTATACATTCTGGAAAAACACCAGGTAACCACTTCATAACTTTTACCTTCCTTACTCCAAAATTATTAAAAAGTTAAGAAAACAACGCAATAACATTTACACCGTTCGTACGATCCCCTTGAAAATTTTCAAAATTATACATTAAAATATAGAAAACAATCTACGTTACTTTAAAAATCTGAAAATCCAAACGTTCCCCAATTCTTAAGCGTTCTTTCGCTACTTTCAGTTCCATTTTATTTCCGAGATTGAAAACAGTTTATAATTTCCGTGACAAAATGAGGAGCAGCGAGTGAGAATGACGTCATAGTGAAGTCACGTTTATCAGGGTCTGAAGGGAAAATTGCAATTCCAGTTCGCTTAACCCTTTAAAGCGCAGTGATCCCACTCTGAGAACACCCAACTCTGACGTTTGGAGTGTTGCCAGTCACGAAGAATAGATTTGATTGTTATAAAAATAGTTGCGGGTGACATAGCTCCACGAGAATCCGTTACTTTTTAGCACGTCATTTCCCATCAAGAAATTGTCACGATTCTTTTTAACAGCACTGACATCTGCTGAAAAATGGAAGAACGCGAGAACAGCTGGATAGATTGCCCAATGCTGGAAAAAGGACAGCCGTTGCCATTGCTCGACTGAACTACCAGCAATATGGCGGACGATTGAAACGTTCATCGCGTGCCACAGATCTAGAGACCCTTTTTTGACGCAGCTGGCTGTGCCCGGCACTGCCAGCTGCGTCAAAAAAGGGTCTCTAGATCTGTGGCACTCGATGAACGTTTCGATCGTCCGCCATATTGCTGGTAGTTCAGTCGAGCAATGGCAACGACTGTCCTTTTTCCAGCATTGGGAAAGGGTTGCGCCTCAAAGGGTTAAAATAATTTTTTTCCAGATTACATTACAGAGTTTATTTTTTTTTCCACTTCGAATGAAGCATTGATAAAAGAGGGGCTGCTTTCACAAAACGAAATCGTTCGAATGCGAAAAGTTTCCGCACGTTTCCAGAAAAGCATGAAATAGGATTTCTGTATATAGTAAAAATTGAATGTGAAGTTATTTATTTTAGGGGGGCGAAGATTAAATATATTGAGCGTAGATATGTTTTCGTGGAATGCTTTTTTCTGGCGTCAAATAGTAATTGCCATCACAACTGGCTTAGTTAGTTCTAATCACCCTGCACTTAAGAATTTGAGTTATTTCATTGATAAACAGGCTAACATAAAAATGGTAAAAAATACCATAAAATGCGAATGTTTCTAAATTTCGGCAAACTTTACAGCAGATGCGCAAACAGAAGATATAAACTTATTTTATTTCTTTTCTGACATCTTTATAGTCACAAAAAATTCGAAACATTTACGCGATATACTATTACGAGTCGGAAAAAAAAATAATCGCTCTTTTCACCAGAACCTAGTGTACGTCTTATGCGAATTAAATTATTTAACTATTTTGAGCAGCATTTATAACCCTAATATGCATGTTCTTTTTTAATGGCCTGAAAATAAATTATAACTTCATGACTTACTTATGACAGGAAAATGAATTTTTAAAAAATCGGCATAGAGTTTCCCAGAAGAATCACGAAAAGAGTTCTTATTCGAAAATGTACGATGTCAACACTATAAGCTCGCATAAAACAAAAGAGAGTAATATAGCCTAATTCTACTTTATTGATTCCTATACAACTATTTTTAATAGTTTTATACCGGTTGATTCAAAATAGATGTTAAGGCAATTAATTTTTAAACGGTACGTGATCAAAACACACTTCCAATTAGAATAGTTCGTCCAACTGGGGGTTGTATACATATTAAGATACGAAATTTAATTTTATACCGTCCTCCCTTCCCTACCTTTTATATTGAAAAGAATGTTGCTCTTTGCCTAAGAAAATGAATAAAACAAATCCTCTGTCTTAGCGTGGAATAGTTTCCGAGATAGATCAATTTGAAAATTTTGGCATGTGTCGCCAAGCAACAAGGGGATGTCTCCGAAGTGAGAAAAATGTAATTACTTTTCAACTGACGTTAATTTATGTTAATAGTCACCCGATAGACACAGTTGACTGTGACTGGCTGTGCCGCACAGCCAGCTGCGTCAAAAAGGGATCTCTAGATCTGTGGCAGGCGATGAACGTTTCGATCGTCCGCCCTCTTGCTGGTAGTTATGTCGAGCGATGGCAACGGATGCCCTTTTTTCAGCATTGGGCAATCGATGCAGCTGTTCTCGCGTTCTTCCATTTTTCAGCAAATGTCAGTGCTGCTAAAAACAATCGTGACCATTCTTTTACAGGAAATGACGTGCTAAAAAGTAAAGAATTCTGGTGGAGCTATGTCACCCACCACTATTTTCATAGAAATCAAGTCTATTCTTCGTGACTGGCAACAGTCAAAACGTCAGAGTTGGGTGTTCCCAGAGCGGGATCACTGCGCCTTAAAGGGTTAACAATCTTCTCGAACACTTCAACAGTCGGAAGTATGCATAAAACGGTGTACATAACTGTGGCCGTTACCTGACTTTCGGCGTTGGAACCGTTTTTAAAAGAACAAAAATGCTCAAACAGTTGCTCGTGTAAAACGGAGTAGGGTTAAATATGTCATAATAACATTTTTATGACACTTCTTAAAAATACCATAGTATAAATAACATAACACCAACAAACACGTAAAAAAAAATCAGAACATCTGGTGTAAATAACATTACTTCCATTTTTCAGCAGATGTCAGTGCTGTTAAAAATAATCGTGACCATTTTTTGACGGGAAATGAGTAGCTATAAATTAAAGGATTCTCGTGGAGCTGTGTCACCCGCAACTACTTTTATAGAAATCCAATCTATTCCTCCGGACTGGCAACTGTCAAAACTTCAGAGTTTGGCTTTCCCAGAGCGGGAATACTGAGCGTTAAAGGGTTAAACGCGGTTCCCAATAGAACATCGAAAGTGAAATATCGCCGGTTTGGTGTGTGCTTTTTAGGGTGAAAGCCTCCCTCGACCGGGGCCATCGCTAAGCAACGGGCCTGTTCATGAGTTGCCACCACTAAAAATGAGTTTATCATTGAGGCCTGTTTTCTCTATTCGCAGTGTTCTATTTTATTATTCTAAGTATTATAAATATTATTTTATTTTATTGTTTTAAAACAATTTTTTAATTGTTTTATCGTACTAAAGAACTTCAGATGTGGGTAATCGTTTTGTGAATCTTACGCCGTTTTCTTTCATGAAAATTTATCATAAAATTCGAACATTTTGCTCTGAATGTAAAGGTAAGTGAGCACTTTTATAATTTATTTAGAAATTCTAAAAAGTATGTATGTAAATCATGTTTAGTGAATAATTACTCATGTGTTATTTATAAATAAATTATTTTAATCAGAAATCGTATTACTTGAGTAGTTTTATTCTTGTAAATAAGCATGACGTTGTGATACTACTTTGACAATTTAATTTTGCCAGTTGAAAATGTTATTTATCAGTTAGATATGCCTTGATTATGTGATTCAGACTTACATCTGGTACAGTGCAAAAATAAAGTAAACTATAAATTATTGATTTTTGCCCGTTTATATAGAAGCTTCAAATGTAGTTAATATTTTCTACAAGCGTTCATTATGCTTGCTCAATTCCCAAGTTCGATTGAGAAAGCGACAAAAGAATAACATATAGTACATGAAATGTCTTTATTAAAGAATAATTAATTCGGGGATCGCGCTATAGAGCGTATTTTATCATTTTTCTCCAATATACAGGATATCCCGAAAACACTGAAATGCGCTTTAATACATCATTTATTAAAGATTAATGTTAAATTGTTTAAAATAACGTAGGAAATACGACTACGTTCACGAAATATTCATTATAAAAATGTCTTTCTCATTTGCGTATTTAGTTATTTTAAAGTATATTAAATATCCACTTGTGAAACTAAAATAAGCAATCGTGAATCATGAGAGTAAGCGCTACTTGTTTTTCCCTCAAATTATATGCATCTATTTTCTTAATATGTATCACAGCAAACAAATTAATCATGAGTTCGTACTGGAATTAGTAACACAATTACTACTTAAAACTACATTAAAAAACGTTTGAAAGCACTGGGGAGCTTAAGAAATGTCTGATGTATAACGTGAAGACTCGAGCATCCGTAGGCCTCTTTGGATGGCTCATCAAAATGCACGCGCAGGCCCGTTACTAATTGCGAAGGTCCCGACGGCCTTCATGTTCAAACGATATTTACGGGGTGCCAATCCAGGTACATGTCTCTCATCTGGAATTGGTTCAGAATTGGGAGACCAATCATGCTATACTATAGGATACTACCTTCCGGGAAGGCCTAACTATTTTGTTTAAAGACAGCTATTAGTGGCGGCTCGTGACCCTTTTCAGTTGCGGGCGCCAATTAAAACTGGGAAAATATATATACATATAGAGCAACCAATCCCCCCGTGCACACAGTGTAAGTATTTTAAATTTTTTCAAATGACAAATGATGATCAAAATTACTATTCAACTTTTGCTATTATTTACTTAATTATGTTAATATTGAAAAGTTTACTCTCTCTAACTAATCAAAAAACCACGTTAATTTTTATCTAGAATTTATGTTCCTTATTGCTACTTGTTCATATTTTTTAAATGATTTATTTTTTTTAAATCAATATTAACATACAAAATATATTTACACATCGCATTTCGTAAATCTAGAAAATAAAACAGAAAAATATCTGGCTGCACTGCAAAAATACGATCACGCACATAAAAAGATGATCCTGCTGAGCGGATAATTTCGCCAATAGCTAACGATTGGCGAAATTTCCACGCTCTGTCGTGTAAATCACCATGCGAGGGCAGGAAGATCAGGGCCCCGAAGGCAACGCCAAATCAGCCGTTTAGAAGCCAAGTTAATGTCGCGACAATATGGCTTATGTGCTCATTGTCAAATATGTCAACCCGATGAACGTAGAAAAGACGCCACGTTCAGGGCAAACAAGCTCATGGCCCCGTGTATGGTTTAGTTAGAGAAATATCGTAACTATCGTTTTTTTTAAGTGTTTTATTTTTAATGGATAGTATTAAAATACTGGGTTGGCAACAAAGTAATTGCGTTTTCTTGTATAAAATTGAAGCAAATAAGTTTTCAACAAGTTTTTAATTACAGGTAAGCTGTGCCTGAACATACGATTCATATTTGTTACATTTTAAAGTAAGAATTTCACTGGCAGTATTTTTTTTCGTCCATAAAAGAGGGCCACCCTCCCCCTTTTTTCGCTTTTATCCTCCTTAGAGGACACTATTAAAAATGTCCTGAAATTAATTTTTAGGTATTCGTGACTGCTGTATTTTACAGAAAGAATTTCACGGATATCTCTATTTTTATTTGAGATCACGCGGGATATGTGAAAAGAACTTTTTGGCCCCTTACCCCCCTAAGATTACGAATTTTGGAAAATGCTCTCTGATCTAGCACTTATGTTGAAGAACTCGCGTACGTGCCAAATTTCGCATCATTAACTTCAGTAGTTTTGGCCAGGCGAAATATTGACCTACGGAAAAACGCAATTACTTTGTTGCCAACCCAATAGGTTAAAATGCGCGTTTTTTCATATGAAGGTAATTTTTTAAAAGAACTGTGTTACATAATAGGAGAAGCTTAGATTTAGATGGTGGTTAGTCGGTGTGGCCAGGCTCCTCTGTCCCTTAATCACGAGTCACCACTGCCTGTTATAGTTCCTGAAGTGTCCTACTGTCTTGCTGAGCCCCATCCGCATGCCCGGTTATAGCAAAACAGCGGTTTCCATTAATTTTTACAGCACATTTTTTGAATAACTGTTGGTAAAATAGTAAATGGTAAATTGTTAAATGTGGTCTTTTAGACTTCCCCATAGTGAAATGACCAACATCTCCGGCCGTCGTACCGAGAAAGCCTACAAGTAGGCCGCTGACCCTGCCATTCGATAGATAAAAAAAACACCAAACATTCAAAGAAAGTTATCAAATGAAAAATATACATTAACCTGATGATTTTTTCGTGATCGTGAACACTATATCGATTTCATCATACTCTTCAACAAATCCCCCCCCCCTCCGTCTTATGGACTAACACAGGGTGTATCACAATTTCGTCCCGGGTTTAGGAAGGCTTATAAGTATGTATATATTACTAATGTAGCATCAAAGTTGACTTTATTGGAGAAAGAAATGTTTTCAAGTTTTATTTCACAAAAGTCTAATATGTGAACTTTTCGTGACAGCGACGGATTAATGCAATTTTGTCGGGGGTGTGGGTGGGTGGGGGAGGGGTTAGAAGACTGACATATACATCCATTTTATGGAAATAAATAGGATTTTTTACATTACTTTCTTTTGCCTCAATTGGGGCGGTCGCAAAATTCCATAAAAAGAAATAGAACGATGTTACTCTTTTCTTTCCCTTTCAAGCGCACTGATGTTACGTTGTTCTTGAAACAACAAATAAAATTCAATTAAAAAGTTACAAAAACTTAATTTTGTATTGAACTAAGTCGGCAGACTAATATTGATGTGAACCTGCTAGTACGTCTTTATACTAATTTAGCATATTTTTCTAATTGAATAAGTTATTATAGTACAGATATGATTTTTTTTTATTTCGAGTAGTGCGGCATAACTCCCGCACAAGAGCGGTGTCTCACCAGCAGTGCAATATTTTAGAAAAAATTGGTAAAAATATTAATTATTTTTTTTTAGATTTCTCTGTTGCAGTACACATGTTCTATATTCTACTATAAATAGCATCATTTATTTCACTGTATGTGCACCCTGGGAATTTTTACACAAATTCCAAAAAATATGCGGCGTAACTCCCGGAATCACCCTATATATATATATATATATATAATATTCATTCATCCTAATCCCTACATGTCTTAAAATAGCTGCATCTTGCGCTTTTAAGTTCATGTGATTTAAATCTCTCCTATTTATGCATTTCAGTGATTTATTGCACCTATCAAATGGCTTTTACGTATATGTTTTCTCTCCCTGATATCCTACTTACTTATTAAAATTTAATCTATAGTCTTATTTTCAATTTTTGATTCTTGTAAAAAGCTCGTTAATTGGCACATGTGCTATCTATTTTTTTATTTTTTTCACTTTATCAATGGATTATCTTGGGATTTCACTTTACGTAAGTAAGCTATTATATATTATATACTATTCTGTTTTATTATGCTGCATAATGCGCTAATCTTTCAGAATATTTTTCTATATTATACTTGTCTACTGTTAAATGCATAACTCCAAAAATATCGCCAATATTAGGTAATATTCTTTCATCCTAATCTCTACATGTCTTAAAATAGCTGCATCTTGCGCTTTTAAGTTCATGTGATTTAAATCTCTCCTATTTATGCATTTCAGTGATTTATTACACCTATCAAATGGCTTTTACGTATATGTTTTCTCTCCCCGATATCCTACTTACTTATTAAAATTTAATCTATAGTTTTAATTTCAATTTTTGATTCTTGTAAAAATCTCGTTAATTGGCACCATGTGCTATCTATTTTTTTATTTTTATATTTTTTTCACTTTATCAATGGATTATCTTGGGATTTCACTTTTCGTAAGTAAGCCATTATATATTATTATATATATACATATACATTATTATATATATATATATATATATAATATATATATATAATATATATATATATATATATATATATATATATATATATATATATATAATATATATATAATATATATATATATATATATATCATACATATATATATATATATTTATTTAATTTATTTATTTATTTATTTATCTACACGCCTCCAAACTCGGGAGGGAATTGTGGCACGGCCTATATATCCATGTGCCTGATTCAGGTTGAGTTTGAATAAGCTCTCGTCGTCTCGAATTCGAAATCTTCACAAAGAATATTTTAAATGCTTTATGCTCATCTTGACGTCTTTCGGGTGGGCGAAAGTTTTTGAGAGATTTCGCGAAGAAAGTTCTGTCTATGCATTATTCAGTTCTATTTCTTGAGCAAGCGAGGGCGGGAAAAGCCTGGAACGTGGATTACGTTATTTAGAGAGACTTGACTCATCGTGATGAATATGCATGCATATTCTGCAAGGATTGCGATTCTGAATCTGAACTTTCGTCACTTGTTTATTAATTTTTTTTTTGTCCGTGTAATGCATTGAAATATAGAAACTCATTATTATTATTTAAAGGAACATAGATGATGTTTATTTAAATACAAATAAAAATAATCTGTGTAATTGGGGTGTTAACTATGCATGCTTAACATTTTAAACTGTTGAATATATCTAGTCATAATATTTATCATAATATTTTTTTACACTGTCCAGCAGTGGTCTACACTGAAAAAAAATGCCTCTGATATCTAGAAAAAAAAAAAAAAAAAAACTGGCGGAGCTAGAATTTATGAACCTACGCACTCCCTGTAAATATTAAATCATAGAACAAGACACTACTGAACCCACTTATCCTAAATTTAGATCGCTCTCCTATAAGCTAGTGATTGTACCGAGCTAAAAATATCCATAAATATATGCGTACATTAGAGGGTAGACTCACAAACGGTCATTCTAGTACATGAGTGTATCGAACGTTAATTTCGCGTAACACAAACTGGTCATTCTACTGTGATTCGCTAGAATACTACGGACTGGAAATTCTTGACAATTTCGTCAATACCAGTTGCGTGTATCATCTACACCAGCGTTTCTGAACCTGTGGGCGCGACCCCCAAGGGGGTCGCAGAACGTTTGCAGGCGGGGCACGAGAGAAACCAAAGAACAAATAGTGATGCATGTCTTTTAAAAAATCATCTTATTTATTCTCATTTTTACTCAAAAATATTACAATTTTCGCTTATAATATTCATTCAAACTTTACTGATAGCATTATTTTGTAGAAAATTCGACTCATTGTTCATTGTTAAAGATTAAAAAACTGAATGTATGCTGAAAAATGTGAGAGGGGGGGGGCGCCACTTGAGCTAGCCTTTGTTCGGGGGAAGCGACGTTAAAAGGTTGAGAACCGCTGATCTACATGCATAATTCTACTATCTATTCTTCCAGTTTTGCTTATTTGGAGAGAAAAAAAAGTGTGAAATATTTTCATAATTTTCAAACTATACAATCGAATTATTGAAAAAGAGATTCTTATCTATAAGAACTACGTAATTTTTATTTTATCTGTACGGAAATTTAGTCGCACTTCAGTTTTCTACCTTTCGTACCGTGAAAAAGTTTTATACACTTTTCTTTCATTAAAAATAATAACATATTGCTGTTGATAAATTAGGAGATATTTTTTTCTTCGTTAAAAAAATGCTCTTCGAAATTCAGCTCTTACACCGCGAGGAAAAAAAAAGGTTAAAAAGGAAAAAAAAAAGACAAAACCCTCTGTGTGTCGAGTCTTTTTTCTTTTTTTTTCCCATGCTTACTTTTAACGAACTGATTACAACAGCTCCAATCGTTTATTAATATGCAGAGCATATGGTTTCATAATGACTGTTTACGAGAAGCAGATATTTATCCTTTGCAGGTAATTAGTGTTTTTTTTATTATTCGTCATCTATCATACGAGGAAATATACAAGTAAAACATCTTATGAAAAAATCTTCTAATAAAAATAGCTTTGAAAAAGATGTATCAGACTGTTTTGATTTTTTTCTTGGCTCTTATATTCTGCGATATAAAAAAATTGTTTAAAATTATTATTTTAAACATTTTTCAAAAAATATTTTCTCTTTTTTAAGTATAATGTGAAGTAATGTTTAACTATGGCGTAAGTGAAAAAAAAATTGTTTAAAATTATTATTTCAAACATTTTTTAAAAAATATTTTCACTTTTTTAAGTATAATGTGAAGTACTGTTTAACTATTGCGTAAGTGAAAAAAAATTCATTTTTCATCTTAAATTCATTTTTCAATTCTTAAATATTGGGTTTTTACATATTGTTTATTAAAACATGTCATGTGAAGACTGTAAATTGAGTTCCATTTACTTAAATTACATTTTAAAGAAAAAATTTCCTAATGTTTTCTTATAAATGTAGAATAAGACCAAAAACATTTTGAACGGTAACACAGAGCTATACTACAAGTATTATTAAACACGACATGCAGAGATTGGCCATTATTGAAGTTCAGAAACTAACTAGCACTTAAGTTTCTAAATGACGAATCTATACTTATTAAATTTCTCTGTATGAGGAATTTTTCTGCCAACCTAGAATTTCTAAATAAACACAAAGTTATGTGCATTTAATAAAAATTTTATTTTCATCTATAATATTCTCTCTTTTTTTAGATACTGAGTAGTTTAAACTTAATACTGTTAAAATGCAGAAATATCACATTATCTCATTCAGTGTACTGCACTTTAAACAAAACTGCACGCTGTATGTTCTTAGACATTAAAAAAGGGGCATGCTTTTTTTTTTTCTTTACAAACATATTTCATATATATAATTGAAGCTGCAAAAAGCATACATAAACATATTTAATTGTCTGATCGTACGATGCATACTCTTTATTCTTTTAGAGCCCTAGAACTATCTAATTAAATTGATCAATATAACATAATCGTGAAAGCAATAGTGACGAACTATTATAGTATAAAATCAAATTCTTGTAATAAAACTTGTTTGGCTTATCTGACAGACTAAATTTTAAGATTTTCCACAGGAAAACACCAAAACAATAAGAAGCTATTGGCGAGCAATTAAAAAAATAGTCAAAATAAATTCAGAGTACTAGAGCAGAAAACTCCATTAGTTTACTAACTATACTTTCTTAATTAACTGGAGTATTCCAATTTATTCATTTACCTTTCTAAGACTTTTTTTTCTCTCTTTTTAATATTAAGGGTTTTACTCTAAAAAGTTGGCGATTAATTTCTAAATTAATAATTTCTAAATCTATAAAAATACTTCGTTACTGAGGAGGGCTAGAGACCTCTTGAACATTTTATCCCATTGACATTTTTTAATGTTGTTTTATGTTCTAATTTGTTTGTTTTTATATGCTCTGTATTTGATCTCGTACTCGTCTCTGTAAAGCGTGGGATAATGTCCAAAATGCTGCTGCATTGGAAATAAATAAAAAAAATTAAAAATAATTTTAGTACAAGGAGCAGTCTACTATAATATAATTACCATTTAATAGTTATTTATTAACTGTGAGTGTGTAAAAGAAGAAAGAGGTAGATGTCAGTTATTAGTTCACAAAAAAAGATTAAGTTAAAATCCAATTTAAAAAGATTAAGTTTAAATTGGATTTTAATAGAAGTATGCACATGTTTAAAATTATTTGAAACTTAAATATCTGAGCAACGAACATTTCGCACAACATATATATTTTTCTTAAAGTTTTTGTCGCTGTTGTGCTGTATTGATGCAAAGCTGCACTAGGGCTACATGCCTAAAAAGGAGGAGTTGCCTTGGGCAAGGACTTTTTAAGGAGGCTCTAAAGCGTATTCACATTAGATTTGCAGAAACCCGACCAAAACTCCAGACCGTTAGATCAACAGCCGCGCGGTTGAATTCACACTTCAGCCATCTATTATGCTCAGTTCAAAAGCTTTGTACCTTGGAATACTGCACAATATTCTAGAACCTCTGCTGTGAAAAGTAATTACCTTAAACATGTCAACTGAAGTATTGCCTTTCTCGCAAAACTAATTAAAATACTTGCTGTCAGTCAGCAAAACTAATTAAAATACTTGCTGAAGTCAATCTAAGCTGCAAAATTGTTGCTTATTGAGCACCACCCAGGAGGCACACGTATCTTGATGACTGCTACGGACGCGAGTAACGTTACCCCGACAATTTTTGAACTTAAATTAAGGAAATTTTAACAAGATCACTTAGTAAATATATCTGATAAGAAAGCAATAATTTAAATGAACGAAGCAGGAATTGTAGGAGGCCAACATAAAAGTAAAAATCGGCTGTTCGAGCCTAGTCAGGTGGAGACCCCTCCCCTAATTTTTTAGTTTCATTATTGCCGTATTAAAACGATATTAATTGACTATGTCATTTTATCTCTCATCTTTCGTGTATTTCGACTGGTAACCCTCTAATGAAATTTTTAGGATTGTTAACCTATTTATAGAAAAATACATGGGATGCATGTTCTACAGCTTACGAAATAGTGTAACAATAGATTAAAGCTGCTGTGGACTAATAGTATTTAAATATATGTAAAAAATACACGGGATGCATATTCTACAGCTTACGAAATATTGTAACAATAGATAAAAGCATTTAAAGTACCAATAGTATTTAAATATATGTAAAATTATATCGCATACTTTTATGTCGCTTTTTTGGGACACAGTTTTCGGACAATTTTCAATAACGGGGTGAGAGATAAAATGACATAGTCATTAAAAATGTTATTAACTTGATGTCTCAATTCCCGATCTAAGAAACGTACGTAAATTTCGTAAGCTGTAGAATATGCATCACATGCATTTTCTATATATAGGTTACAATCATAAAAATTTCAACAGCTGAAGAATAAGAATATCTAGACTACGTGATTCCATTATTATTGCCCTTGGCGAGTTTTGCTTTTTGCATTATTCTTTTAGAGCCCTAGAACTATCTAATTAAATTGATCAATATCACATAACCGTGAAAGCAATAGTGACGAACTATTATAGTATAAAATCAAATTCTTGTAATAAAACTTGTTTGGCTTATCTGACAGACTAAATTTTAACATTTTCCACAGGAAAACACCAAAACACTAAGACGCTATTGGCGAGCAATTAAAAAAATAGTCAAAATAAATTCAGAGTACTAGAGCAGAAAACTCCATTAGTTTACTAACTATACTTTCTTAATTAACTTCAATATTCCAATTTATTCTCTTACCTTTCTAAAATTTTTTTGCTCTCTTTAAATACACGCTGCCACCCAAATTGCAACACAGAAAAACAAAGATATCACAACAAAATTTATTGTGTAGAAACATGTTGACCAAGTAAACAACATGATAAATTTACAGCATTCTATGAAGCGTGGTTCCTGCCCAAATCAGTACCCAGAGTAGCCGCCGTAGTTGGAGATCACAGCTGCCACACGCCTCGGCATTGATTCAAAGAGACTTTGGAATGTGTTCTTGGGGTACCGCAGACCAAGCAGCTTCCACACGTTGCCAAAGTTGATCTGGTGGTGACAGCTGGGATGAACCTCTGGGTCAGTCGTTGAGCAACCATGGACCACATGTTTTCTATCGCGAAAGATCCGGAGAGCGCGCCGGCCAGGGAAGCAATTCAAGTCTGGTGATTGACGAGAACCCTTGGACAAGCGTGCCACGTGTGGCCCGTGCATTATCCTGCTGAAATATGGCTGTTGGCAAGCCCTGAAGGTAAGAAAGGACAACTGGCTCCAACACCTCGGAGATGTAGCGCTGGCTGGTTAAAGTACCGGCAATGCGTACTAGAAGGAGTGCCGAGAGAGATATCCGATACCGCCCCATACCATAATACCCGGTGCAGGGGACCAGTTGGTGAACGGTGGCATGAAATGCCAGCTGATTCCAGCCATCCTCTCCTCCCACGGTTGGGGGTTCCCCCTCCCAGACTCCGAAATTACGACCGGTGCCGTTGGTGTCTGCCATACAAGAAGATGCTGGGGGACTCCGTCCCAGTAAAAGAGAATTTCATTCCATTTCTGTCCGGTCCCCACAATCCTTTCCCTTTCATTCGCAAACCAATTGGCCGCGGAGACGTCCTGAGGGTTTCCGCCGTCCCCCCCAGAGGTAGACCAAAGCAACGGACCGTCTTTGCGGACAGAACCATTTTCCCTTGCTTGTAAACGACGTCCGAATGGGTAGAAAAACGGCGCAGGACCACTGGATGATGCGTTACAGGACTGAAATTCTGCTGTGATATGGTTTTCGTGGATGTGACTGAGGTCGGTCCGTCACCTGCCATGCGTAAAACGAATCTTGCCTTGTCCCTATCACGTGAACGTGGTGCCAACTGGAGGTCGATGCGGTCGATCACGTTCTGTCCCGCTCGTACCCTCCTGCACCCAACGATCCACATATCCGCAATCCACAGTTGTTTTTGGTTTTTCCCGTCCAATACGACGAGACCGGATTTCCCTGAAAAGATATACCCACAATCTCGGTATGCCACTATCCTTCCTCTGTCAAACTCGGATACTTGATCAAAAGATGATCGTTGTTTCCTACGAGGCATAATTTATCGTTTTTTTGAAAAAAAAGCAAGAAAAACACAATTGCTGTACTTGAAACCGTCGAAATCTCCAAGCCTTAAATAGCGCTTTGAGGTGGCGCCACAGGCGCGCTTGATGTGCGTCTGCGCTGAAATTCTAATCATTTGCATATCTCACCTCAGCTAATGCATGTTGTAAATTTCATATTATTTGCATGCTTCCTTCAGGGTGTTGCATTTACGATGGCCAGCAGTGTATTAAGGGTTTTACTCTAAAAAGGTGGCGATTAATTTCTAAATTAATAATTTCTAAATCTATAAAAATACTTCGTTACTGGGAGGCTAGAGACCTCTTGAACATTTTATCCCATTGACTGTTTTTAATGTTGTTTTATGTTCTAATTTGTTTGTTTTTATAAGCTCTGTATTTGATCTCGTACTCGCCTCTGTAGAGCGTAGGATAATGTCCAAAAAGCTGCTTCATTGGAAATAAATTAAAAAAAATTAAAAATAATAAAAATCAGATCACATACACACAAAAAGAAATATTCAGCCTTCAGCTGAAATTAGTTTCCCCTCCGCTAAAGAGGTTTTTTGACAGAACCTTTTAATTTGTATTGGCAGCCATGTACAGGATGTATTTGCATGTAAATCAAACGGGGAGAAACCAACCGTTCTTCCAGTGGTGTCAAGTATTTTAAACAATCCGGTATTTCGGGGAATTCGAAGCCATTGCTTATAGCTAATTCTGGTATTGTCAATTTAATCAAACAATCGTAACATGTTTTGCAAAATTTGCCAATATCATCGATATCTTTGTAAAAGACTAGTTTTATAAAGTCCGTTGTCGCTCCTTTGGACAGTAAAGTTGTTTTGGAATGGGTTCTTATTGACTTTTTGAACCACAGTCGATCACAACAATAGCATTGGTGGATTGGACCATCCAGCAACAGCTTCGAAAAATTTCTCAGCTAATTTTACGAAATTCTAGTTCTTCACACCTTACATTTAGATCAGTATCTGTTCTTGGTCTTTTCGATGGTATATCTAGACAGAGTCGTAAACGTTTTCTGTCTTGTCTTCTGGATTTGGATTCCGCTTCTTGAGCACGAAAATCTGGATCTTCCCTTTTTCTTTGCATAAATAGACGGTTAGTTTCACGATGACTTTCTTCCGGATTAGACAACTGGCGAGGACGGCCAGCGCGGCCTTGAACAACAGTCCCGGGTATATTCTTCTGATATTTAACGATGTAATACTGAACAGTAGAGCGTGAAATACCAAGCCTACGAGCTATTTCACACTGATCCCGCAAAAATGAAAATTTTAGAAATGCCACGACAGAACACCACCACTTGCTCCGAGGAGGGACAAAAGTTTTGAACGCGACTCTGGAAACAAATCCAAGTTCTGAAAAATGAAATCGGAACCTCGGGAACTTGACAGCCAGTCGCAGACGCTCTGACAAAATCTTACAGTTTCCCCTTTTGTTTCATCTGACGTTACTTTGAAATTTTTCAAGTATCCATTATTCCAATCATGTGTCGGATCTTGGTGTGTTTCAAATTTCCGTGAGATCTGTAAGATTTTATTTACTATCAATTATCATCCACGACTTTTTTTGTCTGCCCAAAACTATTACCCTCTTTAGCGGAGGGTAAAAAATACTTTTAGTACAAGGAACAGTCTACTATAATATTAGGTTTTAACGAAAGTTTCCCGCCACCTCAAACATCGTCAGCACACAGTTCGCGTTGGCGTATTGGCTCCTATTTTGTCAAACGATTTTTGGCATTTAGAAGAAAGAGACTTACTTTATAACACTATGGTGTTGAAATCTGTAAAAAATATAGTTATCATTAAGTAAAAGGTGTCTCAAATGACACTATCACTCTAGAGGATTAGAACCATCCTTTACTTCCAGTTGTGTTGCAAAAAGTCAGCTACAAAATATCAACGAATTATGAGTACAGCTTTAAATACTATTGTTGTATCATATGACACTGTGCAGGTTTGGTACCGAAAGTTCAAAAACAGTTATCTAAGGAGTTAGAAGTGAGTTTTTCAGGCAGATTTGGCGGAAAACTTTCGTTACAACCTGATATAATTACCATTTAATAGTTATTTATTAACTGTGAGTGTGTAAAACAAGAATGAGGTAGATGTCAGTTATTAGTTCACAAAAAAATATGCACTTTTACCACTAACAAGCGTGATTTTTTTTTAAGAAAACGAACTTAAAATAACTTCACCATTTTGATAAATTATTCCTGTTCTAAAATAGTATTTTGGCAATTTTTTGCCAAATGCACAAGATATCGCGAAGCCGAATTCTGTTTTAGGAACTTGTTTTGTCTTCAAACTTCGCAATTAACCCTCAAAAGTGTCCGCCCATGTGAGTTTTGACTTAAAACTACACCACTTTACTCGCAAAATTCTAGACAATGGTTTAAAAACGTGTTTTTTTTCCAAATTAGCGAATGAAAGCATCATCAGAATTTGACCAAATTACTATGGGACCACGCATAAAGCACTCCTTTTCAAATAGAAGACTTATCAAAAGACTTATCAAGACTTATCAAAATCGGCCCACGAGTCAAAAAACTATCGATGAGCGTACATAGAAGAAAAACACGCTCGTATTTTAAGAACGGCACTAAAGTGCTGTATATTAAAATCGCATCATAATCCATGCGCCTACCTTGCATTTCTTCCCTATTTTCCATTAAATTGGAAAGTGTATCATTATCCATGACTTTGTCGTATTTTTATTCATTTTTTCATAAAACACTTCGTTGGTATCTAAGTCTGTATTAAAATCGCCCAATGAAACTGTTATACAACCTTCGTCAGGCTTATTTTAACTATACTCCCCCTTTATAAATACTGACTGATACCCCCTTTATAAATACTGACACTTCTTCAGAACTGAAATCTATATTAAAATCGTTTACGAAAAGTGCTTTACAATCTTCGCCAGGCATAGCTTAACTGTACTTTTCCTTTTGTAATAAACTGTATTGTTTGACAGTTCCTAGCCAACTTTGGAATATATCACCAAGCTAGTTTCATTCTCGGGGACTTATTTTTTGGTGCCAAACTTGGCGATAAATCATAAAAAAATTACAAAACTTGGCGATTTTCAACATTATATTGTTCCCTTCGAGCGCTGTCGTGCAAGTGCAGTGAAAAACACGTCGACCTTTAAAAATCGTGTCCACAGAAGTCCACAAATTATATGTCGATAGAAAATACCAGAGTGAACGAAATAGCATTCTAGTTTCTCTGTATTCTAAAAAAAAAAATCTGGAGTGACTCAACTCGACTTTCCGAACACTTACGATTAAGATCATTACCAAGCATTTAAATAAATTTTAATCGATGAATCATTCAAACATATATACCAAATTGAAACTCAATCGAATGCACCGTTTAAACGCTTGCGCACTTTCAAGAATTTCTCCCCATATGCCATTATGCCATAATATAAAAGAAAGTTTTGTCGTAGCCCTGTAGGAGAACTATAAGTCCTATACACACCAAAATCAATACCGGTCTTAGGATGGTGGTTTATAACATGTATACCCAATTTGAGCTCAATCGAATGTATCGTTTAAACGCTAGCGCACTTTCAAGAATTTCCCCCGATAGGCCATAATGTAAAAGAAATCTTTGTCGTAGCCCTGTAGAAAAACTATAAGTCCTATGCACACCAAAATCAATAACGGTCTTGCGACGGTGGTTTATAACATATATACCCAATTTGAGCTCAATAGAATTTACCGTTTAAACGCTAGCGCACTTTCAAGAAATTCCCCCCATAGGCCATAA
Organism: Cheiracanthium punctorium; assembly: GCA_038373885.1. Lineage (NCBI taxonomy): Eukaryota > Metazoa > Arthropoda > Arachnida > Araneae > Cheiracanthiidae > Cheiracanthium > Cheiracanthium punctorium. The sequence goes on from JAWZYV010019464.1 coordinate 1,024,545, forward strand.
TGTAAAAGAAATCTTTGTCGTAGCCCTGTAGAAAAACTATAAGTCCTATACACACCGAAATCAATACCGGTCTTGCAACGGTGGTTTATAACATATATACCCAATTTGAGCTCAATCGAATCTACCGTTTAAACGCTAGCGCACTTTCAAGAAATTCCCCCCATAGGCCATAATGTAAAAGAAATCTTTGTCGTAGCCCTGTAGAAAAACTATAAGTCCTATACACACCCAAATCAATACCGGTCTTGCGACGGTGGTTTATGACCTATATATCCAATTTGAGCTCCATCGAATGCTCCGTTCAGGAGCTATCGTGTTCACTCACATACACACAAACACACATACACACACACACACACACATACACACATACATACATACATCTCGTAAAAATAGCATAAATGGATTCAGAAGCCCTCAAAACGTGTAAAAACACCAAAATCTCGAAGTCGAATTTTTTCATGATTACAATACTTTCCTTACATGGTACATGTTCGGAAAGTAAAAAGTTACGGCCGTTGCCGTCGCGGCCCCCGCCACCTGCTGTCAGAAGCTTGTTTTGCTATCTCCTCCGAAACCGCGGGGATTTGAGTTTCGAGGAAGGCGTCCACGAATTCGGAAAATTCCGAGGAAGCCGATAAGCTGACTTAAATTTTGAAATTCGAATTATTTTAGAAGATATTAATAAAAAAAACTGAAAAAATAAGCATAATGGTTGCCAGGTTTGGCATTTGCACCATTATTCATTCATGCTTTTGCACAAGCTATTCCAAGTATGTAGATTTACGTGAAATTGACAAACATGAAGTAGAATTACACCAATTTTACGCCAAATTAAAAAGTATGTGAAATAAATAAGTCAAAGTGTGTTACACAAAGTTGACGATTTTCAAATAGTAAGTTCTCTTAGATAACAGGAGTTTAGAATTACCGATTATTCGTTTTTCCAAACAGAATAACTAATTGTAACTGATTTAAAAAGCGCCATTTTGGCATCAGGTACGATCTGGCAAAAGGCTATCTCTCCAAGCAGGGTGAATCTAAACCGCGTGTTCCAAATGTTAGCACCCAGTATCTTGAAAATGAAAAATAATTAAAATGCAGATTATAGTAAAGCCGGTTAGGTTCAGCTTAGGTATTTGCTACCAGTAGAAATATTTCGCGGCGTTAACTATGCCATTATACCAGTTATAGTATACTTTGGATAGTTGTCAGCTCGGCGGGATGATATATTTTGTGCTGCTAAATCCGCGATTCTGCAAAGGATTGTGTATATGAATGTATGGATAACGATTTACCCGGTAACCTTACATGAGCAGTCATTATTGGTTATGAGTATGTGTAAATCGCAAAATAAGGAAAATTCGCCATTGGCGGCAAGCTATTCTAGCTTTTCCATAGATTTTATCAAAGAAAACATATGGAGTACTGTTTTCTTAGAACTAATTATTAACTATAGACATACGTAAGTCGCCAAATTATGAAAAATCGCCATGGGTGGCAAATACGCAAAGTTTTCCATAAGTTTTTATATAATTAAAAAGAGTGTGAAGTTTAAATTTTTATGTTCCAAGGAACATGCAAGAACCAAGCAATGTGCAGCTCGGTAACATTCCATCTACTCCAATGTTTGTTTGTTTTCTGACGAAATTATGCCTTTTTACGAATACGCCTTATTAGGGTAATTATTAATCGAATGTATTGGGTTGGCAACAAAGTAATTGCGTTTTCTTGTATAAAATTCAAGCAAATAAGTTTTCAACAAGTTTTTAATTACAAGTAAGCTGTGCCTGAACATACGATTGATATTTGTTACATTTTAAAGTAAGAATTTTACTGGCAGTATTTTTTTTCGTCCATAAAAGATGGCCACCCTCCCCCTTTTTTCGCTTCTATCCTCCTTAGAGGACACTATTAAAAATGTCCTGAAATTAATTTTTAGGTATACGTGACTGCTGTATTTTACAGAAAGAATTTCACGGATATCTCTATTTTTATTTGAGATCACGCGGATATGTGAAAAGAACTTTTTGCCCCTTACACCCCCCCCCCCTAAGATTACGAATTTCGGAAAATGCTCTCTGATCTAGCACCTATGTTGAAGAACTCACGTACGTGCCGAATTTCGCATAATTAACTTCAGTAGTTTTGGCCAGGCGAAATATTGACATACGGAAAAACGCAATTACTTTGTTGCCAACCCAATATTAATCGAAAAGCGAGTCTAGGGACCAAAACCCCCAGTAAAAAAAAAAGATACCGACGAATGGATAATATCCTCCTTTCTAAAGTCGGTTGAAAATACGTCATGAATGATGCAAATTCCGGAAGATTTAAGATTTCTCAGTCTTTCTTGAAATAGCGCCCCGAGGAGTGCTAAAACAAATGCTCGGTTTTATATTTCATTGACATTTCCGATTGTTCAGGCAGCATATGTGCCGTATGTCTTATTTAAGCTTTCGAAATAAAACGTTCCTTTCTAATATAGCATTTCCCCTGTTTTCAGGGGGGAAAAAAGCGTTGCATCAGTGCGCGGAAGCTGCCATATTGAGACTTGCAACGCAACTCCACCAAGATTTGTGTTAGGTTAGGTTTCTCGAGCGAGATACATTTTCACACCTGGCAACGAAATCGCGTTGTCTTCAGGAACGTATTGTTACGAATTTTCGGGGCAACCCGCTGCTCTGTGGCTTAAAATGGTTTAAAATTCGTATTCTACTCTTCAAATAGATAAATTTTGCTTTTTGTTGCATCCAAATCGGCCAATTAGAACCGGAGTTATGGAGGTTTCGGTTTGCCATTGTTTTTCAATGGAGGTTCTAGAAAACTCGAGAAATATTAGTCCTAGAGCTTAGATCTATTCACATTTGGGGACTTATTTTTGGCGCCCAATTGGGCGATATTTCGCCAAAAGTCCCCAAGCTTGGCGACTTTTTGGTCATTGGGCGCGATTTTCCCAATGGGGCCTGGAAGTTGCTTTTCCTGCATTAGAACGCATAATAACCTAACATTTCTCTTCTATGACGTCATCAAAATTCACACTTTATGTAGAACCCTCGAGAAATTGACTTTTCTGGAAACCTCTTGTACCTCCTGCGTCGGCTATTTATAGAAGCGCGTGTCGCCCCGACAGTTCAGTGTTGATCAAGCTTTGAGAGAGTGAATACGCTTGCTTTGTGAAGGAAGCTGTGTTTCGCGCTGTTTGTGAAGCTTTGAATTGAAGTGCTGTGTCTCAATTCTTCATCGTTGAGTCTTGAGAGACTGTTAGTGTTATTTCTCGTATATTTTCGCTGAATTCTTGCCAGTGAAAGTGTTCTATTTTTGTGTGAGAAATACAGCATTTGTGAGAGCTTCTGATCTAAGCGAACTGTTAAAAGCACATGACTGCTAGATTGTGCTTGTGAATGGTGTACAGCTGATTGTTCTACGAAGTTCTAGAAGCAATAAAGTTTGTGTTCCATCTTGACAAGTGACTTTTTACTTGAACTTTTTACACCAACTGGACTTTGGAACGACGAACCCCAGGAGTAGCAGAGTAATTCCGCAACAGTATTATAGAAGGTAAAAGAAAAATTGAAGAAGCAGAATGAAGTGTGTTCAGGCTGCGAATTTCTTAACTTGTGCCTTTATTTTCCTTACATACTTCGTCTGAGCGTACTCGGATACCACACATGAAATGCTTGTAACTTGATTAGTGCTAAAACTCAAAATCTGTGGTCATGTCGTGATATTGTTAACCCTTTCAGGCGCAACCCTTTCCCAATGCTGAAAAAAGGGCAGCCGTTGCCATCGCGTTTTTTGACCATCGCCCCAGCAGCGTCAAAAAAAGGGTCTCTAGATCTGTGGCACGCGATGAACGTTTCGCTCGTCCGCCACCTTGCTGGTCGTTAAGTCGAGAGATGGCAACGGCTGCCCTTTTTTCAGCATTGGGCAATCTATTCAGCTGTTCTCGCATTCTTCCATTTTCCAGTAGATGTCAGTGCTGTTAAAAATAATAGTGACAATTTTTTTACGGGAAATGACGTGCTAAAAAGTAAAGGATTCTCGTGGAGCTATGTCACCCACCACTATTTTTATAGAAATGAAATCTATTCTTCGCGACTGGCAACAGTCAAAGCGTCAGAGTTGGGTGTTCCCAGAGCAGGAACACTGCGCGTTATAGGGTTAAGGTCGAACGCAGCATAGATTGGCTCTTTTCTGTGTTCCGAATCTAGAAGAATACATCGTAAAATTATGCGTGTAGGTGATACACGCAACTGGTATAAATGAAAGGGCCAAGTCTTTCTAGTCCAAGAATTTCTAGTGTTCTGGTCAATCACATTAGAATGACTCGTCTGTGTAACGAGAAATTATCGTTCAATTTTTGGAGCACTAGAATGACCCTTTGTGAGTCTTTCCGCTAGAGTACGCAGCGATATACGGATACTTTCAGCTAGATATAACCACCACATTATAGAACACAGCTCTAAAAATTGGATAAGTGGTCTCAGAAGTGTCTCTTTCAATGATCTAGTATTTATAGGGAGTACACAGATTCATTAATTCAAGTTCCACCGATTATTTTAGGTGTCAGTGACATATTTTTTTTTTTTCAGTGCATCAGAAATTTACTGCGTCGATCAGATAAAAACTCGAAAATTTTATAGAAAATGTCTGGGCACAAATGTGGAGAACAATTTACTAACAGTTTCAAAATTTATGATTAAAAGGCGTTGCACTCACATAACACACAGATTTGATAACATATTTAATTGCAATAAAAGTTGAATACATTAAGTTCTTGAAAGAAAAACTACTTTATTGAGGATGCAGTTTAAATTAAACACAAAATTATGGTCTGGTGATGGCAAGCGATGAAAAATATGTGCTACAAGAGCAGTCAAATAGAGGTGGAGTGAGTTTAAAAAAAAGATGCCAACACAGAACCTGATGTTGGCGAAAATATATATTTGGCCGAGATAACCAACCGCAATTGCAGAGTTACCATAAATTTAGACGAATGAAATTAAAGTAATCGAGGAGCTGTTAGATAATTTTGAAAGTCCGTGCATGACATCAAAATAAACTATGCCAAACTGAACTCCAACTGGAACAGATGTCGCTGTTAAAATTTGGAACTATATTTTTCTTATGTCGTACACTTTTCCCCTTTTTCAATAAAATTTCATGCAAATTTTACGTCATTCTGATCAGTGTTTCTTTTTTTACAGCTTTTTGAAACTTAAAATTTAATTGCATGATCATCCAAGAGGGAAGGGGTGATTATAATTAAAGTTTTAGTTTCAAAACACTATAACACAAGAACTACTAATCAGAATGACGTCAAATTTGAACGGAATATTATTGAAGAGAGCGAAAGCGTACGGCAAATCTTTCTTTTATGTTATTGGCATGAGATTGGCCATATGGGGTGAGAAATTCTTGAAAGTGCGCAAGCGTTTAAACGGTGCATTCGATTGAGTTTCAATTTGGTATATATGTTTGAATGATTCATCGATTAAAATTTATTTAAGTGCTTGGTCATGATCTTAATCGTAAGTGTTCGGAAAGTCGAGTGGAGTCACTCCAGATTTTTTTTTCAGTGTATCAGAAATTTACCTCGTCGATCAGATAAAAACTCGAAAATTTTATGGAAAATGTCTGGGCACAAATGTGGAGAACAATTTACTAACAGTTTCGAAATTTATGATTAAAAGGCGTTGCACTCACATAACACACAGATTTGATAACATATTTAATTGCAATAAAAGTTGAATACATAACGTTATTTGAAAGAAAAACTATTAAGAAGGCAGTTTAAAATAAACACAAAATTACGATCTGGTAATAGCTAACGATAAAAAATACCTGCTACAAGAGCAGTCGAATATATGTTGAGTGAGTTAAAACAGATGCCTACACAGAACATGACATTGGCGAAAACAATTACTTGGCTGAGATAACCAACCGCAATTGCGGATTTACCATAAATTTAGACGAATGAAATGAAAGCAATCAAGCAGCTATTAGATAATTTTGGAAAGTCGGTGCATGGCATCAAAATAAACTTCGCCAAACTAAGTTCCAACAGGAACAGATGGCACTGCTAAAATTCGGAACTATTTTTTGCTTAAGCCATACACTTCCCTTCTCTTTCAATAACATTCGATGCAAATTTGATGTCATTCTGATCAGTGGTTCTTTTTTTTTTTTTTTGCAGCTTTTTGAAACTTAAAATTTAATTACATAATCACAGGGTGATAATAATTAAAGTTTTGGTTTCAAAACACTATAGCAGAAGAACTACTGATAAGAATGACGTCAAATTTGAACGGAATATTATTGAAGAGAGTGAAAGCGTAGGACACTAGAAAAAAACCAAAGTTCCAAATTTTAGCAACAGATGGCGCTACTAAAATTTGAAACTATTCTTTTTTTCTTATGCCTTACACTCTCCTCCTTCTCCGATAATATTTTGTTATAATTTGAGGTTATTTTGATCAGTGGTTTTTTTTTTTCGTTTTGAAACTTAGACTTTAATTAATATCACCCTGTATTTGAACCACAAAAAATAGTTCTGAAACATTATTTAAATTCATCAACATTTTCCAGTCAAGCATTCCATATAAATCTAATGAAATTTTTATAAAAAATCAAGTAGAATAGTAGATTACAACTTAAGGGGGAAAAATACTAATTTACAATTTCTCTTTGCTTTACTGAATACAAGTTTAAAATCCAATTTCTCCAGAATGTTACAGATATCTGCAAACATGTTTTTTTATGATAAGTTTTTATGTGAACAGTTATGAATCCAAGAAAATTCTGTCGATCACAACTGAACTTCCCCGTTTTCATTATGAACACAGCGAAATATCAGGTTGTAACGATAGTTTTCCGCCCTATCTGCCTGAAAATCTAATTTCTAACTCCTTAGATAAGTGTTTTTGAACTTTCGGTACCAAACCTGCACAGTGTCACATGATACAACAATAGAACTTAAAGCTGTACTCATAATTCGTTGATATTATTTAGCTGACTTTTTGCAACACAACTGGAAGTAAAGGATGGCTCTAATCCTCTAGAGTGATAGCTCCATTTGAGACACCTTATACTTAATGATAACTCTATTTTTTACAGATTTCACAACACAGTGTTATAAAGTAAACCTCTTTCTTTCAAATGCCAAAATTCGTTTGACAAAATAGGAGCCAATACGCCAACGAGAACTGTGTGCTGACGATGTTTGCGGTGGCGGGAGACTTTCGTTACAACCTAATACATACAAACATATATGCTTTTAAAAATATCTACCTGAAAATAAAATAATCTGCAAAATATCTATACAATGAATTCCAAGGGGGCAAACGATCAAATTCATAATTTTCATAACCTCAATATAGCGAAATTTCATTAACCCTCTGACTGATCATCCCGCTATTTCCACGGGCAACTAACTCAAATGTAGCAAAATTTGCTCATCCCGCGATTTTCGCGGGCAGGTGTTTTTCTTCCTGTATTGAGGAGAGCATCCGGCGTTTTCGCCGTTTAACCAGTGAAATAAATTAGAGTTAAATATTAGTTTCTCATGATAAAAATCTATATAAAAAATCCTTTCTAGAAAGAAAAAATGCACAATGCAATTCTCCAATGTATATAGATTCGAAATATGAAAAGAAAAAAGTAAAACAATTTTTGAAGCAATTTTGATCCAAAAGTTGAACACTGGGAGGGTTAAAGCTCTTTTAACAGGACTTTTATACCGTACTATTGCTTTTTCTTCAATTTGTACATCAAAATCTAATTTAGCTAGATTTCTACAGCTAGGAGGAGCTCACAATATAAAATAAATAATTGATAATTTCAATTCGGAGCAAGATATCGACATTCATCCAAATAAAAAAGTTATTACTTAAAAAAAAAGAGAGAAGAAAAGGAAAGAGAGAATGGAAGATAAATTAGCTTTTTTGGAAATCTCATAAAATAGCGAGCGACCATGCCGATGTATAAAAGATGTGTTGTTATCTGAATTATGCATAGAATGTATCAAAAGAATATTTCCTAATTACATCCTTTATTATTGAAGAATTCCTCATTCCCTGGATGAAAAGAAACTCGTTTTATGCTTATCGGAGATTCATTTTACTTCATTTAGGGATACTTCATCTGCAATGCTATGAAATTCATATTCTAATCACTTCCGTTTAAATGCGATTTTATACATTTCATACAACTACACGGTCAGAGCACTACCTTAATACCAAGGACTTACGATGTTTTAATAAAGAGCTTAGCAACACAAGTGGTATTTAAGAAATAGATTTTATTCTACTTTCTTAGTTTATTTTATTTTTACCAGTTCTCCTCTTATGAGATAATTAGCTAGCTTCAGTGGCGACTCGATTGTGGAACAACAGCACCCCCTACATTTTTTCCCTTTATCTTTTCTTAATACTTGCACGCTACACGTTTATTAAGTCACTATCCATCAGGCAGCAATAACAAAAATCGCAACTAAATATAAACAAGAAAGATAAATCATGCCAAACGCATGGATTATAAAACACTTTCCAACACAACATTATTTTTTTTTTCGCCAAATTTGGCGATGTATCTTCCTTAAATCTGGCGAGATTTCGGCGATAAAATAATGTTGTATTATCATTATAAATGCAATTTTGTGAGACCCTATAAAGGACCTCTAAATCCCCCCCCCATCGTTTAACTGAAGAGGACTGAACTCTATTCGAATCTTTTTGAGTGCTCCTGTAGAAGAACTATTAATAATACAGACACCTTTTTCAATGGATAGCCTGTAGATGAAGAGTCGTGTAACTCTTTGATTAACAAAGATTTGATAATCTGATCACGTGAAATGAAACCGTTTATTACAATTATACAAATTCGTGTGGTTTAACCTGAAAACCTAATGTAAAAGCGTAAAAATATTGCCTTTTTCTTGCGATACACGTGTATATTATTGTCGTACCATGATGTTATATATATGTAAACCCTCCGCGAAAAATTATCCAACTGATGGCGAAAACCACATCAAAATCCATTGCGTGGTTTCGGAGGAATTAGGGGAAACCTCAGACAGACGTGGAAAGCGACTTTGTTTTATACTATGTATAGATTATGAAAATTTTCAAGCGTATCGTACAATCGGTTACTACACTCCTGGTCGAAAGTATTGCAAGTTTGAGAAATCTAACCATCTTTTCAAGAATCAGCCCCCCCCAAAAAATGGACAGGAAATTTGCCAGATTTAAATATTTTTGAGAATTAATGTAGTATAATTGGAAAGAATACATCTGAAAATCACCAAGAAACAGAATGAGAGCTTCAGGAACCCATCATTTAAGTTGGCACTATGAAACACCGAAGGAAGTGTTGTAAAACGTTGTGGATTCCATATCTAAAAGAGTGGCTGTTGTGATCCAAGTCAACGCTCTGCTCAGCAACGTAATAAATGATCTTTAGTTCAATCGCATTTATTTATTATCTATTTTTGCAGAAGACCTTGAAATTAATTCTTTATTTAATTTTATTCGGGCAGGCCAAAATGGATTATGATATCTATAATAACCTACGCATTTTTATGCTATTTTTTAAGTAATTAAATAATTATTTTTGTTCTTTAACTTAACGGTGTCTTGTCCTTCAAGTAATTAATTTGACATGTTGACATTAAAAAATTCCAATTATATATACTTTTCTTTTTGAAGTGGGCAAGGGGCTTTAATCTTGAAAAGGGTTTGATTTCTGAAACTTGCAATACTTTTGGCCAGTAATCTAGGTTTTTTGTGATTAACTTTGCGAACTTTTTGCAATAATGGCGGAAAAAAAAGTGTTGTCTTGGAGTCAGGGAGCGTAACTGTATAGTAGGATGATAAGCTTTAAAGAATAACTACCCAAAGAGCGAAATGTATTGGGAATACTTCGAGTGCTCCTATAGTAAAACTAGAAATGCTGCATAGACCATTTTCAATAGGGTACATGGTACAGTACATAAGAATGACATAGATAAATTTCGTAGAAATCGATGCGTATTTACGGGAGTTAGAGCACGGACTGTGAGGACGGACAGACGGACAAAGTCAGACCTTGCTGGAAAGTGTTAAAAATTCGGAAAACATAATAAAAATCTGCATGGAGTTGCTTGCGAAACTGCTGCCGCAAGCGAAACATTTGATTACTCTGCGCCTGCGCGAAGTCCAACAGCATACGTTCTGAGATAGAAGAAAAGCAGAGAGAAAACTGCAGAACTCACAGCTCCACCCAAGGCAAAGTTCGTTTACAAGAGTTAATAGCAAAGAAGGGACTATTTAAAACAGATTGTTGACACCTTTGGTCAGTCTTTTTTTTTTCAGAAGTCCCGTTGACAAGTTTTACATTTTAGTAAACGAAAATTGTACTCTTTTAAAAATAAAAATTACACAAAAATGAGTGGAAATTTATCATTTTCAAAATGATTAATAAACAATATTTAAAGTTAAAATATTGATGTGTCATTATAAAGTTAATTACGTGCTGTAAAAAATGTAATGGTATTCACATTTTGGAAAACAAATTTCTTGTATTCGGTTTGCTCCACTGTAATTTATGCTCTTGACGTATTTGAAAACCCATTTCACGAGACATTTAAACGATTTAAGAATTCAACTATTTGTGAATTTTTCACAGTCTGAAAATTAAAATTTACACATTTTGCTCGTCTTAAAATCAGTCATTTTAACAATTTTTTTACTTCTGATAAAAAGCCCGAGTATATATATAAAGAAATATTTCAGTTTCATGAATTTGTTCACATAAAAAAAATCAAACATTGCCAGCATTTATGACTTTGTATATATTAAAAATTCTGAACATAAATTGTCATAGAAAGCAAACTATTTATTTTTAAAATATCTTAAGGGACTAAAAAAATAATAATACAATGGATATATATACACATAAATTTGTGTAAAGAAGAAATTATTATTTCAAATTTTCATATAAAATAAGAATTTTCTCTGTACGACTTAACTGGTTTTTTTATGCTTGCAACTGCTGGCTGTAAAAATTAAAAGTAAACAATTAGGGCGAGATTCAAGTGAAACACAATTTGAACGTTTTGCGTGTCGAACAGGCGAAACTTCGAAACATATAAATTTTTTTTATTCAACTGGAACAAACCAATAGTGTTTTGATCACGTGACAGTGCGATAGGTTCGTTCATTGGAAGTATTCTGTCAAAACGTTCGAACTGTGGACTGAAAAACGTCCGATTCGAACTCGATCGAGCACGTTTCACTTGAATCTCGCCCTAAATCTAAGAAAGGGTTGTTTAATTTTTAATTTATTTTATTCCCCCCCCCCATTAGCATACAAATTTTCCCATATTTATATATTGTTGCATTTTTGACAAAATAAAAACAACTGATTATTTTTTTTAAGCACCGCCCAATAACTGATGCTACGAGCTGAAACTGGTTAACTCTTCACAAAATTTCTAAAATTATTCTTCATAGATCGCTTAAAAATATTTGCAGTACCTTTGTCTACTGATTTCTTTTAGCTCATAAATTTAAATTGCTGATGAGTTTTCGTGAAATGCTTTTCGGATTTTGATAAAATTATAAAAGCAGCAATTCTGGGAAACACCAAAGCAATCAATCCAAAATTATAAAACTAACAAAGTGGGGTATAAGGCACTGCTTTAGAAGTGTAATCGATTCTATAGAAATGTAAATAACTGATTGTGAAGAATTATCATTTGAAAGCTCAGACAATAATTACAACACGTCTTTGTTTTACAATATCAAAGAAGATTATATCTACATTTATGCATAACTGCCACGAATAAAATTATTATAAAGCAAACATACACTACAAAGTACACATGCAGTGTATTCATATTAGAGTAGCAAAGAACATTCTTCAAAGAATGTCATTAATTTGAAAAAATAATCGAAAAAATAAATTAGCTTCCTTGAAATTCTCATAAAATAACGAGCGACTATGTCGATTTAAAAAAAAATATGCATTATAATACAAGTTATACAATGAACGGCTCAAGAGCTGTTTACTAATTACATCCTTCATTATTAAAAAATGCCGGGTTCCCCCGATGAAAAGAAATGTGTTTTATGCTTACATGAGCGCCATTTTGCTTCATTTAGCAATGCTCTATCCGCAGAAATATGAAATTCATATTCTAATCACTTCCGCGCAAGTGTGATTTATATCTTTCATGAAACGGAATGGCCGAAAGCATTATCTCTTTATCGTGGATTCTTAATACTAAGTATTTCTGGGATATTTTAATAAATGGCCAATATAACGGAAGTAGTACACAAGAAAAAAGCGCAGTGCGTTGACTTATTAGAATTTACAATGAGGAAAGAGATTTATAAAAAGTAACGATTAGTCTTATTTTAACCCAATTTCTTCGCCAATCGGGTGATTAACAGTTTAATGTGGTACGGTTGCTGTTGTGCTTATGCGGCTACACTTGAAATAAGCAGGTGTTTTGTTTATTAAAAAAATCATGTTAGAAAAACACGGAAGTTAGGTCTTTCGGAGGTTACACTTCCCTAACAAAGTCGGATAACGCCAGTCCTGCATGCAGATGGCGCCTCACGTACTCGGTAACTACTGGTGTAGCCACATATGGAAGCCTATATTCGGAAAATGTTTATTTACAATGACGGCGACACTCAAACAAACAATATCTATATTTATATAATACGCTAACGTATGCGGTACCAAAATCGGTGATATTTCTATGCTGGGAACGGCAACAACAAGGTATAAGCATTAGCGTCATAACAATAACACGCTCAAAAACGTAAATGAACAGTTCAGTGACGTCCAATGGTGCAAGTATACGCCACGCAGTAGCCAGATTTCAAAATAACAATTATGGATACACAAAAATGCAAGATCTTTCGGGCTTTTTCACAGTTTTAAAATATCGAATTTACAATACTTGTCGCATTAATCTGCCATCTGAAAAATGTCACCATGCATTGGGATAAAGCACATTTTAGCCATTTACTGTTTCAACATCGGCTTTTGTGATGACACCCAAAATGTATAGCAACATTAACCTAAATAAATTTAATGACAAATACTGTTAAAACCGATGAGATATAGGATAAGAAGTCGTTGGTTAAAACAAAGAAACACGATTTCCATTGAAAGGAGTCCAGAAATTTAGCGAAGCTGGCTGCCTTGGCGGCTAGTATATATTTATTTCATGCGGTAATAAATTTTAACAGTTTTGAATTCCCGCCGAACTCAAACACCTTGTGAAATCTAAAAACCCCTGTGCAGTCGAACGCGCCCTGTTTTAACGAGAACCCGTATTTAACGATTAAATCGGAAATACTTGGTTGGTGCAATGTTAAGTCTATGGGAGCTTAACGAGTAAACCCTGGTTAAAACGATCTATATTTGTGTGATCCATAAAATATCTGTTGACTTCCAGTTCAACTAATCCTTTCTTGGAAAAATTCCTTTAACCTTTCGAAGTCCCTGAAAGCGGCTATTATGAAGTAAAGTCGGACCCCGTCGCTAAATCCCGGAAAAAAAGTTCGCTATATGGAAAATTCGTTAAATAGAGATTTACCTGTTAAATGCTTTAAGATGCATACAGCTGATTTTAAATTTATAGACACTAAATATTATTGAAAAAAAATCTGGAGTGACTCCACTCGACTTTCCGAACACTTACTATTAAGATCATGACCAAGCATTTAAATAAATTTTAATCGATGAATAATTCAAACATATATACTAAATTGAAACTCAATCGAATGCACCGTTTAAACGCTTGCGCACTTTCAAGAATTTCTCCCCATGTGCCATTATGCCATAATATAAAAGAAATTTTTGTCGTAGCCCTGTAGAAAAAATATAAGTCTTATACACACCAAAATCAATACCGGTCTTAAGATGGTGATTTGTAATATATATACCCAATTTCAGCTAAAATGAAGGTACCATTTAAACGCTAGCGCACTTTAAAGAATTTCCCCCATAGGCCAGAATGTAAAAGAAATCTTTGTAGTAGCCCTGCAGGAGAACTATAAGTCCTACACACACCAAAATCAATACCGGTCTTAGGATGGTGGTTTATAACATACATACCCAAATTGAGCTCAATCGAATGTATCGTTTAAATGCTAGCGCACTTTCAAGAAATTCCCTCCATAGGCCACAATGTAAAAGAAATCTTTGTCGTAGCCCTGTAGAAAAACTATAAGTCCTATACACACCCAAACCGGTCTTGCGACGGTGGTTTATGACATATATATCCAATTTGAGCTCAATCGAATGCTCCGTTCAGGAGCTATCGTGTTCACTCACATACACACAAACACACATACACACACACACACACACATACACACACACACACACACACATACACACATACATACATACATCTCGTAAAAATAGCATAAATGGATTCAGAAGCTCTCAAAACGTGTAAAAACACCAAAATCTCGAAGTCGAATTTTTTCATGATTACAATACTTTCCTTACATGGTACATGTTCGGAAAGTAAAAATGGTTATTCATGATTTTAAAAAATAAATAATAACAAATCGAAGAGTATTTTTTTCTTTTTACTTATCAAAAAAAAAAAAAAAAAAAAACATCTGCAAGGAAAAACAAAAAAGGTAAAACAAAACGTCCGAAATTACACCGTATTTTTGGTATTAAGTAAATCATTTTACGACAAATTAATGAATGCTAATTTCATTATCGTATTCATTATAATCCGTAAATTATGAATAAATTGCTTTCATGTGCTATTATCGGACCTAATTAAATTCAAGCACTCGTGATCCTTAAATTTAACTGCTGAAAAAGCCTGTTAATTTTGTCTGCTTTTTAACAGTGGTTCTACTACTGTCATTGAGTTAAGATACCTAGTGAAACCAGTTAACGGTCACTGATAAAAATGAAATGCAGTAAAAAAAAAACGAAATAAGTTTTAAATGGTCAGAAGTATTTAGCGAAGCAGCGGAAAAAAATTCAAATCCCAAGTAAAACTTCGTTAAATAGAAATTGAATTTCGCTATTTGGAGGTTTTTTTTTTGTTTTTTTTTACGAAGAAATTCGCAAAATATTCTTGGTTCTAAGGAAAAATTCTTAAAACAGAGGTTCGTTAAATAGAGGTCTCACTGTATTTAAAGCGCTCGAAATGTACTCAATGACTTTTGAGTGCAAGAAAAATGGCAAAATTTTTCGAAGCTGAGGGGTGCAAAAGACGATATTTTGGGGGCCATGAGTTTTCTCCTAAGATCAGTAAATAAAACAGGTTCAAAACAGATTAACCTCATTTGTACTATACAAAAATTTTTAAAAAAATAATAAAATAAACAACGTAGCAAGTATATATGAATTTTTATGACTTTTCAGGAACTTGTTTTTTACGAATACTCAGTTATAATGAGTAGACCAACAATCCCTTTGCACTCGTTATAAGCGACTTCGACTGTATTAAAATATTAAAGGGTCATATTAGGATTAAGAATTTAAAAAAAATCGATACTTTCCAATCTTAATTTCATTTGAAACCTTCTGAGCATTTTGACCCCAATTTCATGCAATAAATCCAGCTAGAACTGGAGATATACATAAAAATGTTTTATGAAAGCTTTATATTTGAACACAATAAGGTACAGAGTTTTCTCAAAAGTTTTTTTTTTATGAAGTGCCCGTAAGATACAAAAATTTTATTATTCGTATCTTCACGAAATTTTGTATAGTTATAACTGGTATCACTATTTATAGAATGAATTAATATTAAAAATGAGAGAAAAGAACATTTGAAAATTTGTATAGAAATATAAGGGGAAAAGTACATGAATTCTATTTCAAATTTCAATTTGAAATACAATTTTAAAAATCTTAAATTTTTTTTTCTTAAATATTAAGTTCTAGTTCGGTTCTAGTTGGAATTGTTGGCATGATATAGGGGTCAAAATGCTCAAAAGTAACTAAGGTTTCAAATGAAATTAAAACTAAAAATCTATTTTTTGAATTTTTAATCCTCCTATGACCTCTAAAACTCTTATTGCATAAACAACTCAATTGTGAACTCAAAGCCATTTATTTGCAGGGATAAATATGCAACCTCGTAACAAATATAAGCTCGATATTTTAATCACTGAAGACAAAACACCCTTTCCCTTGTTTTATTAATTTGTTTCTAAGGTAACTAAGTCAACTGCATCACTGCAAAGTGCAAAAGAAAAAAAATTATAATTTAATGCTCGAATAATCAACCACAGTCACAGTCTGACTAGAAGTCAGCGCGGGAAATGTTTTACTGTTTCATCGCTAGGATAGCTGCACTTCACTTGATTTTTCCTGTTTACATACTTTAAAGGTAGTTTATATAATACAAACTCTTAAATCTTACTCCTGAGATTGTTGCATTTATACAAACAAAACGGGAGAACGAGCGAAAATGCCGATTTCACAAACAAGCCAAGCAGGGGAGGTTTAAAGTAGGAACCGATGAAATACAATCGTAACAACTAGACATCACATAAAAAATATACAGCTTTTGCCTAAAAGAATTATACCATATCACTTATTCCGTTTTTCCCCTTTTACTCTATATAAAACGTTCTATAAAATGTTCCAGAAAGTCGATCTTTAAATCATTCTTTGTTGGATGCTAGAAGGTGTCAGTTCCAAAAATATTCTGAACTGATGAGTTTTTTTTTTTCCTCGAATGCGCGCAATAATTTCTCTCTCCCGTTCAAGTCTTCAAAATTTCAGTTAACGTCTTGGTTCATGCAAAAACTTTTTATGCCGAAATTATTAAAGAGTCATTTTTTTAATGTTTTGTCCAAACAAAATAAACAGAAAGCAAAACAAAATTTTATATATCTTTTTTTTTTTTTTCACCAGAATGAAAAGCACAACGAAGAGGTAAGAGTATATTGATAAAATGTTGCCTTTTTTTGAATGTGCATGTTAATTATGGAGGGTGATTAATGAGGAAAATACGTTTCTTAAAAAATCATTTCGAATTTTTTTTAATTGTACGTGTGTGTGTGTGTGTGTTTGGACTAGAAGCCTCTTTTTCACCCTAGCATTGTTGCGAAAACTTTCTTTTGTGGGGCTTTTAGAATGTGCTTGCGTTTTAATTGATGCATATTAATTGCTGTTTTTCTTTTATCAGTACATTTTTTATTTATCAGCTTACTAAATAGAATTTTTTTTCGGTTCCAATAAAAGCGGGAGACTTTTGAGATCGATAATTGCAGAAAAATAGCACGTAGACCACATGGGTCACTCTATAAAAAATGTTAATTGTGCTTATACCATCTACTACATTATTTTTCATTAGCAAAAACTTTTATTTTACGCTATGTACCACGTTTAATACACGTTAAAACATCGACTATTATTGTACATAAATCCCACTTAAGCTGACAGTTCGTTGACTTTCCAAATATAAGCCTGAATATGAATACTTTATTTGAACAACGCAATAGACATTTCACCCAGTTAAGCTTATGATGATGTATAGTTTATGCGTTATTTCAGGAAAGCTTTTGAAACTGTAAATTCAGATTTCCACGACTGGGTCATTACGGAAAATTTATAGAACTTCGACGTGCGTTCGAGAGTCTTAACCCTTCATGTAGCGAATTAAGAATTGCCAGGAATATCGTCTTGAAACTATTCCTTTTCCCTTGTTTAAGCTAGATAATGAATTGTGTATATACTGATTAATCTAACGCTGTGGTTCTCAAACTTCGTATCCCACGGAAAGCTTTTCTTACCACATGGTTAGCAACGGAACCATTGAATAAATATTACTGAAGGAAAAACCAAGGGCCTATTATTTATCACTGATTAGACAAACATATAAATTAAACAATATAAAGCAGTATAAAATGTAGATATAATACTTATAAAAGGTGACGTGCAGCCACGAAATTTTTGATGAATTTATACTGTAAATTGATGAAAAGAGAGTATAAACGGGATGAATGGCTTTGTTTTTGACTGTCACACTGTTCTTCAAAATTTGGTTGTATTGAAGAGTTTTATTTTCATATCATGTTCGACGTCCGAATTATTCCAGTGTTTACGAAAAGAAACCACTCAAAATATCGGTGTTAAACGTTAAAATAAATAAAAAAATTGTGAAAAAACACACATAAATGATATTTTTTTCCCCTTTGAAACTTCAAAACATCATGAAAGACAGAATGATAAATTTTTATTCACAATCTTAGCGATATGAAATATGAATTAAAACTGTTTTCAGTAATTTTTGTTGCAATACACACAGCTAAGTGTTTTCTAAATTTTCAATAGTAAGGCTTTGTCTTTTATCATCTAAAATCATTTTATATGCTGAAAATGCTCTTTCAACATCAACGAATGTCACAGGACAGTACTTATAATATTTCGCTTTGAATGGGTTCTACTTTTTCCGGTAATTCACTCCCCTCTCCATTAATAAAATTATGTATTTTATTCACTGCCAAAAATCATTAATTTTTATTTAAAATAAAATTTAGTTTCTCACTGATTTCTTTTCCTAATGACTCTGGAATCTTACCAACGCGTTCCTGTACTTTTACAACTTGACTCATTACATCACTCAGAAGCAGATTTTGATATTCTAATTTTGTGATGTCTGATGTTAAGAAGGAAAAATGTGTTTCGATTATCGATAGACCTTTTCGGATGGACCTATCACTAAGCATTTTTACAGCAATGAAAAAAGAAGAAGAATCGACGCTGTCCGAAGCTTTAACTACATCTTTTATAAAGTTAGGTTTTCTCCATAAACCGAAATCTTTATCAGGGTTGGTATGCTTGGCTTTCATTCTAGCCATTTCTGAAATTTTAATATATAGGCTGACTTAATTTAAATCGTTGCAAATACACATGAAAAAAAAATTGAGAGCGTATATGCTATTTTCCTGGGAACCTGAGGTTGTATAAATTTTTCAAAGCGTGGGGACTTAAAGAAAAGGGTTAAAGAAAAAATAATACTGAAAGGAAGGTAAAAAGTGCTACAAATTCAAAGCTAAAGGGACTGAAATATGCATCCAACAGATAAAATGCGTCATTTTATGCAAAATAATCAAAAACACCTGAAATATGCAATTGCATATGCAAATATGCTATTGCATATAATCCGCGGTCTGTTTATAACAATCTTGTTATAAGTATCATTTTACGTGCGTTTTTTCACGAAGTATTTATTTATTTTAATTCCAGTGGTTAGTTTTAGTTGATGCATGTAGAAAAATATCGTGGAAAACCCTCACAAAAGGATATCTATTTTGAAAGTACATAGGCAAGGGAGGAATTCTCGCGACACCAGTGATTCCGATAGCCGGTTTTAGTACAAAATATATCCTGCCGTCGCTAAAACGTTATTTCGATTTAATAGCTTGGTATAAAATGAGGTTAGAGAATCAATTTGGGGATTGTCTTTAAAATCTCTCGCGGAACCCTGAGGTTTTGCGAAACACACTTTGAGAAACACTGATCCAATGAAAAAGAAAATTAACAAAAAATAAACAAACACTAGATACACGTCTGATGAAGATACGTCTGTTTCATAAGCAATTAATGAGCCTTTTTTAAAAGAGTCTAGCATAAACAAAAATGAAGCAGTCAGTTAATACTTGATTGACATACTTTTGAGGAATATAATCCTTTAATCATAAAACCAACGTCTGAAAATTCACTAATGCTTGCATTTTTTTTTCAGTGGTTCAACATGATTAGAAAGTGAGCGGAAAATTGTCCAATTAATGCAATCTTACTTTAATAGAAGTCGTGATGTAAGCTGATTAAATGAAGCTTTTAAAGTGATTTTAAAAAGAAAAATGGTTGCCATGAATAAATGGAAATTTTTAAAAAATAATTTTATATTTGAAGTAAAATTAGTACTCCATAAGGAATTTGAGAAGAGTCGGATTAAACTAGGAAAAAAGAAAGATATGTGAAAGATAAGAGCTGTGAATCAAACAATATTAAAGTTTTAAACATTTTTTGTCAGATAAGAAACAAGCCTGACTTTACGATACGAAAGAAAATATTCCAAAACAAAAGAAAAATCAATTTTCTAATAGAAAAGCCTTTTTGCGTTTGAAATACTTTAGATCTAACCATACCATTTAATATGCGCTTTTAAAGTTTACTTAAAGAGAATCACAAATGTTGACAGTAATATTACGGTGTATGCTGACATTTTTCTCTTATAATAAACGCTTAGTATTAGGATTTCTATATTACGTTCCAAGTACAGTCGAATCTACTTAATGGAATAGGCAATTTGCCACAAAAATATATTCTTTCTTTTCCTCAATGGGCGGATAGTTGCTCATCAAGCATTCGCCAGTACTAAGACCCAAATCACTTGCCGTTTTATTATGGGGGCACCCAATGGGCAGCCAGAGTTACCCCCCCCCCCAATAAGGGATGGACAAGTTAACACCCATCCCTAGAATCGAACCCGGACCCAAGGCGTGACAGAATGGTTCTTTAGCCCCTACGCCACCTACGCGGCAAAATTTATTCTAATAAGCGGGATATGCCATTATCCGACATCACATTGACTAATTACAGTCGAAGTCGCTTAATGGAATATCGGTTAAAGGAATATCCCGCTTATTGTGATAAAATGTACCAAACCGTAATAATTAGTCAGTGTGATCCCGGTTAATAGAATATCTCGTTTATTAGAATAAATATTCGTGGCAAATTAGATATTCTACTTAGTGGGTTCGAATTCATTAGGGTTTGGTACATTGAAAATTTATTTCAATAAGCGGGATATTCCTTTAACCGATGGTCCATTAAGCGGGCTTGGCTGAATCCTTGAAGCACATATATTAGGAGTTTCATGCAATGTTGAGAAAAACACTTCTAATTGTGGCTATGTGATAATGGCAACGCTACGCTAGGGCGATCTGCCAAGGATGGGGGATGTCTTGGCAAGATGACTTTCTAAGGGGTCCTAACGCGCATTCACGTTACATCTAGAGAAAACCTACCAGACCATTAGACCGACAGCTGCTTGATGGGACCCGAACCCGGGACCTTCACACTTCGGCCGTCTACCCTTTTCAGTGACTTAACCACTGTGCTATGGTGAGGCAAAACACTTCAGAACTTATTGACTAGTTTAAGAACTGATATAACGACCACTCTTTTTAACACGCTTTTATTAGTTTCACCTGTATGTTTGTTTGTTTGTAACCGACTCCTTTGAACTCGATTTTGACCCACTTTTAACGGTCAGATTAAGTTTAAACTTTGTAGACTTGTCAAGGACCTATGACAATACAATAATTTGATAAGTTTATCTCATTATCCTGATTAAGATCGTCAGGATGAGTCATTTTCTTAGAGATCCTTTGCGTGAGAGCGAGAGAGATGGAGCAAGCGCGCGGTCTACGCATGCCTACGATTTCGGCACTCGGCTCAGCACAATGGAGTAGAACCTCTCTCGCTATTGGTAACTGTATTCAGTGGTATGTTTGGGTAGTTACGTATTTGAAATCCAGACGGCAAACCTAAAAATTCTACCTCAATATTATTACATGGATGTTTGTGTTTGTTGTAGTCGTTATGAAACTTGTTTGTTGATTAGAGACCTATTTTTCCTTTTTAGTGAGGAAAGTATCATTTAACTGCAGGTTAATTAATACTTTGGTGCACAGCAGGGGCGTAGCCAGAGAGGAGGCTGCTGTCCCCTCCCCCTGAAATGGGACCCTTTACTTACTGATTGCCATTTGATATTTAGCTTACAATTGAACTTTAGCTTTAAATTGGATACCCAGCCCACCCCGAA
Source organism: Cheiracanthium punctorium (assembly GCA_038373885.1). Classification (NCBI taxonomy): domain Eukaryota; kingdom Metazoa; phylum Arthropoda; class Arachnida; order Araneae; family Cheiracanthiidae; genus Cheiracanthium; species Cheiracanthium punctorium. The sequence goes on from JAWZYV010019464.1 coordinate 1,046,368, forward strand.
ATAAAATCCTGGCTACGCCACTGGTGTATAGTGAAAGTAAATTATCTCCCAGTTTGTACTTTCCAACTTGGTGTTCCTTAGTGTCTTATGAGAGATATCGAAAATTAAAAAATAAATTTTAAATAAATAAGTTTAAAAAACTAAAAAACACGCTTTAGTGATACTAATTTCGTGAAAAATAAACGTGAAAAATAATTCTTAATATAGAAATAAACTGATGAACGAAAAATAGTATAATTGTGAAAAAAGCGTGGGGTGCTCCCTATATCAGTTCTTGAGAATAATCGATAGGTACGATTAGTACGAAAATGATACAAAAAAATAGAGCACAAAGCACTCCACGCTTTTTTCACAATAATACTATTTTTCGTTCATTCATTTATTTCTATATTAAGAATTATTTTTCACTTTTTAGTTAGTTCAATTTATAACTAAAGCGTGTTTTTTAGTTTTTTTAAAAACCATATTTTTATTATAAGTAACTGATTATGTGGTGATTTTTTTCAACTCCCGTTTTTTTCATAAAATATTCCTTCACTTCACCCATTATAATTTTGTCTGCGAAAAACGGTCATTTCCCGCTAAACCTCCATTGCACTCCCACACACGTCGCTGGAACGGCGATTAGTTTTTGAAGACACAACTACTCCTACTTGGGCTGACTGTGTTCTCTGACTTTTCCAAATTTACTTCCTCAGAAGCAGAAAGGGGGAGGAGGGGGGGGGGTAGTACTTCGTTTGAACAACGCATTCGATATTTCATCCAGGTTGAGCGTTTTATGGCGATATAGTTTATGTGTTAGTTTAGCAAAGAGCTTATGCACGGAATCCTGGAAGCGTAAATGGAGATTTCTTGAGACAGAATCGTTACGGGAATTTATAGGACTCTGTAGTCGAAAATCTTGAAATTACGACCTACTCGTAGAATGGATCATTATCAAAATCGGTATAGAGTGATAGGTATCGAGTACGTGGCGTTAAGCATTGTGCTGTAGTAGGCGAGTTAAGAAATTATTAGTACTAGAGTGCTATTTTGTTCTCGTAAAAAGTTAATGACTCATTTGCGCCAATGCGTTTTCTAATCATTTTCAATAGGGTTGCCAGGTAGTGGAGGACAGGGAGAATAAAAGTTGAAAGTCGAGAAGGTGTGCAATTCTGGATGATTCATCGCCAAGTTTAGCGCCAAAAAAAAAAAGTCGGTACTTACGTATTATCCCGGCGGTCCGCCAATACGAGCGATTTTTCGACAAAGTAAATGCCGGACGCATGAAATTATTAATGGTTTGGAATACGATTGGCATCAGTTTGTCAGCACATTTGATGAAAAAAATAGTTTGGCAGAAATGACCGCCGGTATAATACGTAAGTACCAAAAACTCTCCCAAAACTGAGCCTGGCTTGCTGATATCTTACATATTAGGCAAGAAACTGGCAAACCTTACAGTTTATTAAAAAGGAGGAGTATAGTTAGAATGTGCCTGAAGAAGATTGTAAAACAGTTTTACTAGGCGATTTCAATATAGGTTTCAAATCCAAAGAAGTGTTTTATGGAGCAAAGAAAAGAAATGCGGTACACTCATGGATTATGATACATTTTCCAAACAGTATTATAAAGAAGAAGTATAATTATAATATGCCTAACGAAGATCGTAAAACAGTTTTAGTAGGCGACTTAAGTATAGAATAAAATTCTAAAGAAGTGGTTTATGAAACAAGGTAAATAAACATGGTACATCCAAGGATTATGATGCACATTACAAACAGTAATTATAAAGGAGAAGTATAGTTAGAATATGCTTAGCAAAGATTTTAAGACAGTTTAAGTAGGCAATTTTAATATAGATTTCGATTCAAAGAAGTATTTTATGGAACAAGGAAGAAAAAATTTGGCGTGCTTATGAATAATGATACACTTTCCAACTTAATGGAAGAAAGAAGAAAATTAAGGACAGTGCATGGATTATGATATGCTTTTAATATATGGCACTTTAGTGTATATACACTGCGAAGTACTAGGTACAATAGACTCATATTTATTCTAATAAATGAGATCTGTTTTGTTGTATTATGGCAAAGTTACGCAAAGACTATCTTCCAAGGATGGGGTGGCGCCGTGGCCGGAGGACTTTTTAAGGGGTTCTAGCACATATTTACGTTACATCTGGAGAAAACCGTCCAAAACTGCAGGACCGTAAGATCAACAGCCTTACGATATGCCAGAGCGCTGGACTTTCCCACTATAGCTGCCTGCTATATTTGAGTGCCTTATCCACTCGGCCATGGTGGGGCTCTAATAAATGAAAATGACAGCAAAAAATCTGAATCTAAGCAATGTTTCAAAGCAGCCCTAAATTAAAGTAACGTAACTAAGCCAATAGCATGGCGATATTTCTGAGTGTATGCATATGGCAGTGTGTATGAGTTTTCGTTAAAAGGTCTAAGTAATTGTATTGTTGTTGTGTCTCATTCTCTTGCTTATTATACTAAACCAAGACTAAACGATCATTACGGATTAGCAAGTCATAGGCAGTTTCTTCCTCATGCAATAGTTGCCCCACATTGGCACCAATACATTTAGTGATGCAATCAATGAATGAACCATTGCATTCATGGATTGCGATGGCTGAGCACTGATGATAGACGTATGACTTCTCACTTCCATTGAAGGTTAAACTCTTAATGTGGCCAGTTCTAGCTCAGATAAAGCCGTTTGAGCAGATCTGGGGCAGGAGCACTGCAGGGATAATCCAAGGCTCTTAGCGGCCTACCATGGTCAATCTGGGGGATCTTCCAAGTATTGTCAACTTTTTAAAAACAAGTATTGGACCGGCGAAGCTCATAATTTGGAGTAAGGAGCATTGAGAAGTTCACTCCTCCATCCCTCCTCACTAGCAAGCAGATAACCGATTTCATTTAACCCTTTGAGGCGCAACCCTTTCCCAATGCTGAAAAAAGAGCAGCCGTTGCCATCGCTCGACTTAACTACCAGCAAGATGGCGGACGATCGAAACGTACATCGCGTGCCACAGATCTAGAGACCCCTTTTTTGACGACGGCTGCCCTTTTTTCAGCATCGGGCAATCTAACCAGCTGTTCTCGCATTCTTCCATTTTTCAGCAGATGTCAGTAATGTTAAAAATAATCAAAAATTTTTTTTTTACGGGAAATGACGTGCTAAAAAGTAAAGGATCTCTCGTGGAGCTATGTCACCCGAAACTATTTTTATAGAAATCCAATCTATTCTTCGTGACTGGCAAAAGTCAAAACGTCAGAGTTTGGTGTTCCCAGAGCGGGAACACTGCGCGTTAAAGGGTTAAGAGCTAATTCCTCGTTCGCAATATTAGACTTTTCGCCAAAAGTAGGATATTTTGCTACTTGAGCGACGGATAATTAAGAGCTATTTTTGGAAGAGCACAAGTGGGTGGCGTTTGGCACAGGCTCTAAACTCAGAACTTTACCATACCTTCAAGGAACCCGACGTTTTCGAATACATCCGTAGAATTCAATTAGCTGGCAGCATTATTAGAACGAATAACGAACGCTCTCAACACAGAAATTATTTGTGGCCAAACCCACTGTATATCCTTTTATTTTTTTCATTTTTCAGGGGAGGGAGGTACTCCCAAAACATTTTCTTTTATTAAAACTTTCACATTCTTATTCTGCCTTGCGAAAAAAAAAAAACCAAAAGTATCCTTGGTGATGCAGTTTATAAATTTTTAATTTTTTTGTGGGCTTTGGGGAGAGATGTGCATCACACATTTATAATTACTTCTGATTTTTCTTTCCCTATTCTAAATTTAATACACTTTGCCATTTTTAAATTATCACTTAATTCCATTACGGTATTTTAATTCTGTTTCTTAAATTAATTTCGCTTTAACTTTTGAAATATATTTAGCAGTCGTCCTTCTGTCCAAGGATTCCTCTGTTTTCATCCAGTTCCCATTGGGTTTCAATAATATTTTTTATGTTGCAACTTTTCTTTGACTATATCCCCCCCCTCCTGGCAACCGACATTTAAATTGTGTTAAACTTGCATTAACACTTAACTATCGTTTCATTTTTTTAATTTGGCGACTTATTTGGCGCCCTTTCTTTCAAGCTCTCAGCTCCATCGCCAGGTTGGCTTTCTGTGTTCTCACTTTTTTTCACTCCCTTATCCCTTTGGTGCTTGTCAAAACAAGTTATGCTTTTCACTATTTTGCCAGCCACCACACTACTGCCTGTAATTTTCCCACTATTGAATACGTCACTAAAAAAATTTGTCTCGTAATTGTTTGTCGGCAAGGAGTTCCTGGGTATTGCATGTTAACCCTTTGAGGCGCAACCCTTTGCCAATGCCGAAAAAAGGGCAGCCGTTGCCGTCGTTTGACTTAACGACCAGCAAGATGGCGGACGCTCGAAATGTTCATCGCGTGCCACAGATCTAGAGACCCTTTTTTGACGACAGCTGGCTGTGCCGCACAGCCAACTGCCGTCAAAAAAGAGTCTCTAGATCTGTGGCACGCGATGATAACGTTTCGATCGTCCGCCATCTTGTTAGTCGTTAAGTCGAGCGATGGCAACAGCTGACCTTCTTTCGGCATTGGGCAATCTATCCAGCTGTTCTCGCATTCTTCCATTTTTCAGCAGATGTCAGTGCTGTTAAAAATAATCGTGACCTTTTTTTTACGGGAAAGGACGTGCTAAAAAGTAAAGGATTCTCTCTTGGATCTATGTCACCCGCAACTATTTTTATAGAAATCCAATCTATTCTTCGTGACTGGCAACAGTCAAAACGTCAGAGTTTGGTGTTCCCAGAGCAGGAACACTGCGCGTTAAAGGGTTAAATGCTACACACTGACCACTACTATAGGTTAAATACTACACACTGAACACTACTATAAATGAACTATCTCAGGTGTGTAAAATAACACCCATCTGAATCTTCTCCACATCCTTAAGAATTATTAAAAATTTTTTGCAAATCCAATAGAATTTATGAAACAAAAGCACAAAAACAAAGCTTTAGATGGACAAAACTATTGAATGACAACGCATGCATAAAACCCTCTGCACAAGTTTTGTCTCTCAAACGGCAAAAACATCTCCCATATGAAGATTTCAAAAGAAATCATCAAGATGGCATTTAGGGATATTTGCCACAAATGTGCTCAGAACAGGAAAAACAAAAGCATCTGTAACACAAAAGACACAGCATTTCTTAAATTTACTCTGCTCTTGTGCATTTTCAAGTGTACACACATTTTCGTACAGTGAAGAGTCCACCGCAATGCAAATGTTTCCTTCGGTTGGAATGAACGGCAAGCCTTTTCCACTATAGAAAACGGAAACATTCCTTTTTTTTACCCCTTCTAAATAAGCTCTTTTCCATTCGGTGAAAGGAACTTATAAAATGTTCTTTTTTGGGGAAAAAAAAATATCCCTCTTCATGTCCTCTTATCGATCAGGAGCGTCTGCAATTGGAGTGCTCAGTGCATGCAGCACGCCAGACGTAGAGTGGATGAGATTCCTTCATGTAAAAAAAGCGAGGTAAAAAAAAAAAAAAATATGCAATGCGTAAAGAAGTATGTACTGGAAAATACTGGGGAAAAAAAGTTTCCTTTTTTTTTTCTCTAGTTTTGATCGAGATTTGAATGAGCTACTTGAGTTATGATGGAAGAAAGTTGAAAGTTTTGGGAGATGTCGAAAAAATATTAATATCGATACCAGATGCAATTGTACTTACAGTAATATTTTATTTGTATAGCATTGGATGTTTGCAAAAGCCAAGGAGGATAGCGCAGAGCAAACACAAAAACAGAGCTAACACAAAAATTTTTCGAAGAAATTTGATGTACGTTTTAAGGTATCGGAATACGTGAGGAGCACTTTTTAACCCATTTATGCCTAGCGTCCCTTTTTTGGGACGGCATTTTCGCTATTAGTCGAAAACGTTATTTATTTTTCCTAGCCTTTATTCATGAGCATCGAGCCTCAACTCTACAAAAATATTTTAACATGACCAAGTAGGATGTTGATATTTCGATTTTTATGCATAATGATTTTAAAAGAAATCACCCCTTGTTCAAGAAGTTGACGTCAGAAATTTATCTATTATTTCTGTTATCAGTAAAAATCGAAGAAAGTCGCAAAAATATCCAGGCACAAATGGGTTAAAAAAAAATGCAAAATTATGATAAGGTTCACGCAATTTTATTTGAAAAACCGTAAAACATGACAGAAACAATAACGTAATTTACAAAAATTTCATAACTTTTTCAAAAAATTGCATTTTTGAAAAAAAATTTAGCAAAATTTCATTCTTACGCCAACTGCTGTACACTGCTTTCTTCATAATATTTAGTAACTTCCTTCGCACGGTATACTCCTATAACACTTTTATGTGTTTTGTAACAAAAGTTTTATTGTATTTTAAAAATTCACTGAAATAGGGCCAATTATGTACAAGAACGTTGTAATTTTTGTGAAAAAATTCAATTTTTTGTCTAAAAGTACCTGTCAACGTATTGATTTCATAAGTTTAACTTAACATTTGCTACAAAACACAACTTCATATCAATAGAATGTTTATGTAAAATTTCATTAAGATATCTTTAAAAATTTTAGAGCAGTTATTGTTATTGTGGCGCAAGGTAACAAAAAACAGTTTTCCAGAAAACGTATTTAAATATTTTATTTCGGCATCTATGTTCAACTGGAAAGGACATTCAAACAGCTGCATCTTCCTTTATATTTATCGTATAGACAAAATTATACCAGTTCTGGAATCTTAAGAATATGTTCTTTCAAATAAAAGAATAAACGATTTTTTCTCGCAAAAATGGATTTTTAGACCTAGGCAGATACCTTAATTAAAAAAATTAAATAAAAATGAAAAGCGATGGTTTCATGGGTACTATCAAAACGTGTGTTCCTGCAACTTTGCCTATCCCACCAAATTTTAAACAAAAAGTGATCTGCTCAAAAATTATTGCCCGAGACGTAAAATTCTGCTTACTAATCTCTCGTTTTTCATTGCATTTCATTTAATCTTTTATCAGGTTGTAACGAAATTTTTCCGCCCTATCTGCCTGAAAAACTAACTTCTAACTCCTTAGATAACTGTATTTGATCTTTCGGTACCAAACCTGCACACTGCCACATGATACAACAATAGTACTTAAACTTGTACTCATAATTTGTTGATATTCTAGAGCTGACTGTTTGCAACACAACTAGAAGTTAATGATGGTTCTAATCCTCTAGAGCTATAGTTCCATTTGGAGACACCTTGTACTTAATGATAACTATATTTTTCAGAGATTTCACAGCACAGTGTTATAAAGTAAGCCTCTTTCTTTCAAATGTCAAAAATAGTTCGACAAAATATGAGTAAATACGCCAATGCGAACTGTGTTCTGACGATGTTTGCGGTGGCGGGAAACTTTCGTTACAACCTAATAATAGTTAAAATATGCGTCACATGAATTGTTTTTCGACTTAACAGTTTGTAAATAAAGATTTAGATCTGATTTCCGTTTTTCAGTTTCTTTAATCCACATTTATTTATTTTCTATATCATCTGAACTCTCCAAACTGAGCAGTGTGGACAGAAGTGTTCAAAGGAGCGGAGCATTCTCTTTCGTCATCGATCGTGAATCCAAGATTAACCTGTTTCCTTCCATCGTAGCAAAGAGACAAGTAATTTACTATTGTATACACTGTTGCTTTCCTCTGCACATCTTTGTATTCTGCGATAGAACCAACAACAAAATAACTTTAATAAGCCAGTAAAATAACAAACAAAGCCAATAAAATAACTTTAATGTTCGAAATTTTTTAATAACACATCATACCTTAGCCATGAGTTCTTAGATTTACAAATATTCATGTTCATAGCTGTAACATCACCCGCGGGAGATATATAACCAAGCCTGCGCGCATGCGCTAGAAGGCTGTGTGACGTAGTCATATCTAGGCCTTCTTCATCCTTCCCCTAAGGAAGGAGAGCATTTTTGAAAGTCGTTCTACCGGTATGTTTCACCACGTCCTTTGCTTTCTACAAGTTGCTCTTGCTTGAAATCACACGTGTTTTGAATTTTATTTATTACATTTTGTTTATTTCATATTCTGAGGTATCACGAGCTAATTTTTTTACTTGTTAGCATGTGTTAAATATTTCTTCTAAGATGTCATTCAAGTGTTATGTTCCAAATTGCCGAGGGAATGATAAAAATGGACCTCGTGTTGCTGTGTTTGGATTTAATAAGAACCCTGAACTAAAAAGTAAAGGGATAAGAAGCATTCCAAGATGCAATTTCCAACCGTCAGATACATCTAAGGTAAGCAATACCCTTTTCTTTATAAGAAAAATAAATTAAATCGTATTGTTGTATGTATTTTTGAACATAGTTAATTCAAACCCAAATAAATGCAAGATTTTTTTCAAATTATTTAACAACAACGTTTCGTAGAAAATTTTTGAGAAATGATTTCAGATTAATCACGTTTTGGAATGATATATTCAGTTCAATAATAAGTTTTTAAAAATTCTGGTATTTTAAACCTTTATTGTTTCTAGAGTTAATATAAATGTTGTAAAATGTTTCTTTTAATAATTGCTTTACATTTTTTGAGGGGGTACACATGCTAGGTCAAGTAAGACGTAGCAATGCAGGATTTAAAAATAAATAAATATTTAAGCAAAAATGTAGAAAGCTACAGTACAGAATTAAATTTGTCTTGAGTAAAAAAAAAAAAAGAAAAATAAAAGGTATGTACACCTCAGAAATAATTGAATACAAATTTATAATTTGACAGTTTTCTTAATCTAATGTATAGTTTATTTTAGTGTTATTTATTTATTTATTCATTATTATTTCACAGGTCTGTGAAACATATTTCAAGGTTGAAGATGTCATTAAAGAAGTATCTCAATATGATAAAAATACTGGGAAACTCATCACTGCTCCTCTGGATCGTCCCAGGCTAAAAAATGGTGCTTTCCCTGTTTTGTTTCCCAACTGTCGAGCAAAGACGCATACATAAGAGAAGACCCTGATAGTAAAAAAAATGTCGACTTGAAAGCATGCATCTCCAAAAAGTCATTGATGAAAGTATTGCCTTGAAAGAATAAAGAGAAAGTGAATTGTCCGCCAATACACTTCAGAATTTCTAGAGTGTTCAGAAAAACTCAAAAGAGATGATATATTGACGAAAATTATTAAAAAAGAGTGTGTTATATTTGACATTTTAAAAGTTTTGCCTGGCCCTGCAATCGTTCCATCTGTGATTGTGAACAAAGACTTAAAAGTATCAGCATATTAAAAGGACTTGAACTTTTACCATAGAAAACTCTAAAATTAATCTGCCATGCAATGTGCAAAGTTTTGACCAATTTGAAAAAATATTGGACTATGTACAATCTATAGAAAAGGATGAATTAAATAAGAGAAGTACTGTTTTAAATTCTGTCTGTGGATATTTAGACGTCCTTCTTAACATTCAAGAAGGGGATGTATGTATGCTGAAGTTTGTAAAAGAAGTTAAATATTTTTAAGCTGCATAAAAACCATTATACATATTCTTCTGAAAGCTTGTATCAGCAACCTACTAATCAGAATTTCTCAGGGTAAGTAATCAGAGCGCAGCTGTTATTTTTATCACATTGTGTCAATTAAACTCGGAATTATCCCATTTAGACATTTATGAGTTTGGTCATATAATTTAAAATGCTAAAAAAAAGATTATAAAAATGTCTACTAATGCTCTCATAAAAAAATTACTGTTTAAAAAGAAATGATATTGCTAAGCAACAGCTTAATAAGCGAAAATTGTCTACCTTTAACTGAAATTATAGATTTCTTTCTTCATTTTAATCCTAATTCAAAATTTATTATGATTTCTATATTTATCTTTGGTTGAAAACTGTTTTGTGTGGATAGAAAAATTTAGGCCTTTAGAAGATTAAAGAACAAATAAAAAATCACAAAAAATAAAACTAATTTTAGTTTCAAAAAATTGAAGTTTTAACTCAATTTAAAATGATTGCTTCTATTTTGAATATATAAAGGAGAAAAAACAGTCAAAAGGAAGTAAAAAAAGGGAAAGAAATTGATAGCTTTTATCGTGATTCTCCTTAAAAACTTAATTTTCAATCAAATTTTAGAACTTATTTATTGAAGTACTTTGTTATTATTTAATAAATTGCATGAGTGTGTTTCTTAATTCAGTAATGCCTTAATTCGTAAAAATATGTTTAAAATGAAAATTTTTAATAGATATGTACTTTATATTGTCTACATTTTTAAAAGGCGAAACATCTCTTCTGAATTATTGGGATGTAGTTGTTCGTGACAGATGTTTTAAATGTATTTTATATTTTTAAACATATATTTTTCTTATATATTTATTCTTCGTTATTTAATGAAACATTTTTGCTGTATTTCCCTGGTGATATTTTATGTTAAAAATAAACAAAGATGGTTTATCTGTATTTTTGTAAGTAATAGTTTAATTTGTGTATATGAACTAATAAATACAGTTTCTTTTCGAATATTCAGACAGTATACATTATGTGATAAATGGAATTAAAAACAGAATAGTTTAGAAAAATATATTGAAAAATTATTTTATTATAATTTTGAAAATTTTATGTATGGGTTTATTGTTTGTAGAGTGCAAAATACAATTTTTGGCAAGGCATTATGAATATGTTTTAAAATAAATACAAATGATTTTCGATTTAAATAGCTATATACTCTACATTTTTTTAAATATATAATTTGTATTTATTGATTAAAATATGCCTTTTTTATACGTAAGGTAAATTAAATCTTGATATTCTTGGATAAATGCTTAAGATAAGTGATTTATAAACAATCTGCTTTCTCATTGCATTATTTTTGCATTTGAATGTTGAAAAACTAAATATGTATCTAATAATTGTGCTTCATTTCTTAAATAGAATTGAAAATCAAAAGATTAAATTTGTCTTAAAATTTATATATTCCTTTTATACCGTACATATCTATTTATATATTCCATTTATATATTCCTTTTATTTATATATTCCTTTTTAAATTAATTACTAAATATTGATTAGGAAATTCAATTAATTTGGCATATTTATTAAAACTAATCTTGTATAGAAAAGTATTAAAAAATATTCTTATATAATCTTGTGCTGAGAGCTCTTTCAAGCTGAGCAAGCATAATGCAGTTATGCTTGCTCAGCTTGATTGTGCTTTTTAAATCTAGTACAAAAATTTAATTTATATCATCGAATCAACTACCTTTACTTAAATTTCACTTTGTTTCACTTTAATTCCGATTGCAATTTCATAATTATAATTTCTATACTTGTTATTAGGTGGAAACTATTTTGTTGACAGAAAATTGAAAAAATATATATAATCTATAGTAACCGTAAAAACGAGACAAATTTTAGTTAAAAATCAACTGAAACTTTAATTATAAAATAATATGAACTGCTTGTTTAGTCTTTGAATTTTGTAAATCAGGAAAAAATGTTGTAATACAAACGTAGAAAAAAATAGGTAATGTTTATGGTGATAAGCTGAAAAACTTTACAAAATTTTCAAAAAAACTTACAAAAAAACTTTCAAAAAGAATTCAGTATTAGTTTTACGTGAAATTCTAAAACTTACTCATTGACGGACTTCTGATGAAAGGAGGTATTATAACTGATTTTATAAATACTTTTCTCTCATTATATGATCTCTTGCATGAATGTGCTTTTTAAATCTAGTAATAATACCTTTATTAATTACATTTGGGATCGATTACAATTTATATACTCCTCTCTTTAAAAATTTTCCTCAGTTCTACTATAAAATAAAATCTTCCATACAATATTCTTGGGAAAAAATTGCCTATGGAAAAGCTTTGATAAATATTTATGATCTCGATTTAAAAATGTTGTATTTATGTTGTACTTGTAAATAATATAAATTATTTAAGCTCTTAAAATTATATGCTCCACTTTTTTTTGTAAGCCTTTAAAGCAAGTGCATAGTAAGAAATGTATTCTGAAAGTAATGATCATTAAATGCGTTTATTTTAACTGACGTTCTGAATGTACTAATTCAGGCTTAATAAATAATAAATACCATTTGTGTTGTTTCTACTTTCTTTGAAAATGTCTCAATTTAAAAATTCATGTTTACGTTTTAAGGGGGAGGGGGGGTTTAAAAAGAAGACATTTAAAAGATAAGAATGAATTTATATGTCACATTTGAAAAAAATCTTTTAATATTAATAATAATTAATTACACGTAGTACTGTGAATTTTGCTTTAAATCCTGTATTTAATTCACTTGGAGTTAGAATACAAATGAAAGCTTATTTTGAACAAAATAAGTATAAGAAAAATACTTATTAAAATAAATACTTCTCTCTAGCACTATTTTTAACGTTATATCTAAAACTATCTCTCAAATCGGGCTTTACAGGAACTAAAACAGTTTAAAGAGCAAGCAAAAAAAGTACAAGCGTTTACTCTACTATTCAGTGAAGGCCTAGTACTTTCGACCTAGAACCTGCGCGCAGGCTTTGTTATACATCTTCCGTGGGTGGTGGCTGTAAGCGTAAATACAACTAAATTTGAATATTTATCAGGTTGTAACGAAAGTTCTCCGCCAAATCTGCTTGAGTCAGCTCATGCAGCACCCGCCGATTGAACTTGTACATGAAGTTTATGTGATGCATAGTATGGCTAATGGGCATTGCATTCATGTCTAACTCTTTAGCTAGCTCTCAAGTGGTTAAATACTGATCTTCTTCCACAAGTTCTCGCAGGTGGCCCTCATCAGCATCAGTAGGCCGGCCAGAGAGCTCTGCTGCTTGAATGCCATAGACCCTGTTTTTTAACTTTCAGTACCAAACCTTCACAGTGCCGTATGATACAACATTAGAATCTAAATTACACACATAATTCTTTGACATTCTGTAGAACTTTTTGCAACAGAACTGGAAGTAAAGGATGGTTCTAATCCAGTAACGTGATAGTTCCATGTCAGTCACCTTGCGTACTTAATGATAACGATATTTTTTAACAACACTGTGTTCTAAAGTAAGTATCTTTCTTTCAGATGACAAATATCGTTTGACAAAATATGAGCAAACACACCAACGTGAACTGTTTGCAGGCGATATTTGTGGTGGTGGGAAACTTTCGTTACAACCTAATATTTATTAAGTCATTTGCTCTACAAACGAGAAGATGGCAAATATTTGATAACCTATGGGATTCATTCGAAATGCCATTAATAATTTATACAAAATTAAACAAAAGATACATAAATAACTTATGTAAAATTATACGAAAGTTTCATAAATAATTTATACTTCTTTTGCTCAAGTTTTACGAGAGTGCATATTCGCCCCTTCTCCCCGACAAAAACACACAAAAAGAGTGCATTTTTAAATTATAATTCTTTTTGGACACATTTTCTTTTGCGAATATTCTAATATACTTTCAAATGTGAATTATATTTGGTGCATAATTATTAAAAAATTAAATAGAAATATAACAAAAGTAAAGAAATATCAACATTTACAGAAGACTCTTATGTTTTTGAAAAGTTTTAAAAAATCCCTCTTATACATGCATTAAAGAGTTAAAAGTAAAGAAATATCAACATTTGCAGAACTTTCTTATGCGTTTGAAAAATTTGAAAAAAATCCTTCTTATACGCATTAAAGTGAAATAATTTTACATTTAACGTTTAGTTTTTGCATTTATGTAGAAAAATTTGATTTCGCTACTTAAAAAATAAGTACATTTTTTTAATTCTACTATTGATTGAATTGCATCAACAAGAAAGTAATTTCGTTTTTTAGTTGAAACATGAGGCGAAAAATCGGTAAAATGTTGGATTTTCAGTTTTTTAAAGTAACAAATCATTTTTTTTCTATGTTTCTCTGCATAATTGTATAAAACTTTAATTTGATCGGTTGAGTACTTTAAGAATGAATGTTGAACACATATTCATGCAAATCGAAATTGATTTCTTGCCAACGCAATATCAGTATTATAAATACATTTCTATTAATTTTACTAGTGCAATTGTTTGTACAATAAATAAAAATGCACAGTAAACTTTATTTTTAACGTGCTTGGAGATCTTTTTACGGCATCCATCACAAAATGTAGCTGAGCAGCGAGAAGACATTCATCTTCAAACTAAAAAATACGCTAACACTTTACAAAATTGGATACCTTTACAAAATTATTGTAAGCGGTAATGTCAAATTTGTGGATCCTTTAAATTTATTATGAGTTAAGTTTTATTTCATTCAGTCATTTTAACAGCTATTGGATAAAATACAAGACTTGAAATATTACATAACCAAACAACAACAAAACTTTTCTTTACTTAGTCATTTTCCTTCCATTTGTAGAGTCCTGTTACGGAATTTTCGGGGCAACCCGCTTCTCTATGGCTTAAAATGGTTTAAAATTCGTATTCTACGCTTCAAATAGATAAATTTTGCTTTTTGTTGCATCAAAATCGGCCAATTAGAACCGGAGATACGGAGGTTTCGCTTTCCCATATGTTTTTCTATGGACTTCTAGAAATCTCGAGAAATATTAATCCTAGAGCTTCGATCTCTTCCCTTTTGAGGACTTATTTTTGGCGCCCAATTGGGCGATATTTCGCCAAAAGTCGCCAAGCTTGGCGACTTTTTGGTCATTGGGCGCGATTTTCCCAATGGGGCCTGGAAATTGTTTTTCCTGCATTAAAAAGCATAATAACCTAACATTTCTCTTCTATGACGTCATCAAAATTCACGCTTTATGTAGAACCCTCGAGAAATTGACTTTTCTGGAAACCTCTTGTACCTCCTGCGTCGGCTATTTATAGAAGCGCGCGTCGCCCCGACAGTTCAGTGTTGATCCAGCTTTGAGAGAGTGAATACGCTTGCTTTGTGAAGGAAGCTGTGTTTCGCGCTGTTTGTGAAGCTTTGAATTTAAGTGCTGTGTGTCAATTCTTCATCGCTGAGTCTTGAGAGACTGTTAGTGTTATTTCTCGTATATTTTCACTGAATTCTTGCCAGTGAAAGTGTTCTATTTTGTGTGAGAAATACAGCATTTGTGAGAGCTTCTGATCTAAGCGAACCGTTAAAAGCACATGACTGCTAGATTGTGCTTGTGAATTGTGTACAGCTGATTGTTCTTCGAAGTTCTAGAAGCAATAAAAATTGTGTTCCATCCTGAGAAGTGACTTGAACTTTTTACACCAACTGGACTTTAGAACGACGAACCCCAGGAGTAGCAGAGTAATTCCGCAACAGTCCGTTTCATTTTTACTTTGTATCGATGTAAGTCAAGTGGGAGATTTGAACTGCGCCTGCAATTTTCGATCCTTAACTGGCAGGAAACCAGAAAGAAAGGGGCGGTCAAATTTCATCCTTTTTATCCCTTTCAGACCCTGCGTCTACAATTGAGGACACAAAGTTTGAATAACATACTGTACGTCATCGTACGTAATGGCCGTGGTAGGTCAATGGTTAAGGCGTCGGTTTCATAATCGGAAAGCTCTGGTTCGATTCGGACGTAGCCACTGAAAACGACCGTGTACATGCGGTGTACGTGCACGTTAAATCCGTGGTTCCGAATGTCCTCTGGGCGGTCGTTAGCAGTTTTCGTCAGATGTTAACCCATTTATGCCTAGCGTCCCTTTTTTGGGACGGCATTTTCACTATTAGTCGAAAACGTTATTTATTTTTCCTAGCCCTTATTCATGAGTATCGAGCCTCAACTCTACAAAATATTTTAACATGACCAAGTAGTATGTTGATATTTCAATTTTTATGTATAATTAATTTAAAGAAACCATCCCTTGTTCAAGAAGTTGACATCAGAAATTTATCTATTATTTCTTTTATCAGTAAAAATCGAAGAAAGTCGCAAAAATATCCAAGCACAAATGGGTTAATGTTCAGATATCCCCCTTCTTCTGATGAAGATCCTAATTTTGGCGGGAAACGTCTTGAAAAAACACATTAACTCTAAACGAAACATTTGGTGACTTGAGTTGTCTTCTCCTGGCAAACAAACAAACAAGTAATTGCTAATAAATTTAGTTAAAAAGTCTGAAAACATTTAGGAAAATCTACCTTTTAGACATTTTACCTTTTTATTACAAATTTAATCTATATTACTATAATTAAAAATATTTAATAAATTATTTAATCAGGTCCGTAAGGGTTGAGTTAAAAATATTATGAAATCAATTTGTTTTTATCCTTAGCTAAATACTTTACAAATAAAGTCCGATTTTAAAAATGTGTAGAATTTGGAGTAATTGCTAAGTGTGGTGAAGTGAAACAGCAGTAAAATATAATTTTGAGACGGTTCCCATGGGAAGACCACACAAGTAGACCGTAAATTAGAAGAGGCGCCAGGCAATGGACAGTCTGGACACTATAGCACAATGAACTGTCAACGTTAAAATATTTATGGCCGAAAATATTTATGGCCGAAAATGATATGCAAATTTGGCGGGGTATATTCCCGAATGATCCACCTACATGTCTGGGATTCGACGAGAGGATGCATTAATTCCCCGAGACGAACAAATCAGAAACTCCAGCCAATGATGTAAGAGGGGGTAAGAAAAGAGGAATCAACCCCGTGGGAGAAGAAAAAAAGACGACAGAACGAGTGTGCTAGAGAAAAGAAGCAGAGCAGAGTTTGAAAAAGGTGTGAACGGACTTAAAAAATCAGTGTGTGCTTCGAATCAATATGATCAAGTTGTGTTCAAAAGAAACATGGAATCAGAGGCCAGATGATGGCTTAAGAGAAAGACAGCGGTTCCAAGAGGGCACGCGTCGATCGTGTCTTGTGTAAAGACGGCTACCTCATCAGAATGGTGAATATTAACAGTAATCTATTTATTATTTGCGTCTCAAAACTTTTGTGGATACCCCTTATCCTCCAAAACCACATCTCCCCCAGACATGTTTAAGTTTAAAATTATGTCAATATCGTCTGTTAATTAATATTAGTGGAATGACTAAGAATAAATGGTATTTAGTTGCAATTCATAGAGTCTTTAGTTTTTTTAGTGTTTTGGTGTATGTCAATCATTTTTCAATTTTTTCAGCGTAATACTAGGAGTACTTGCCAGGCAGGTTATGCGCGGCATAATACCACTGTACGATCATCTTAGGCTTTAGTTTTCCTCAAATTTTAACCACTGCTGCAACAAACCACCACACTAAGCATTTGGTTATTTGGATTTTGGTTTGTTACAAAGCTTTCTACTAATTGAATAACGGCATTCGAGAATGGTATAGCTATTATACGCTAAACCAATGTAAACCAGTAACTAGACTGTCTTTAGTTGGTTTTTCAGTTAAAAGATTATAAAATACTAAATCTCGTGAAAAAAAATCGCAGTAACTATTTTGGTAACACTGTACACATTTTACGTTAATGTGTTTTTATACTTTTATTTGTCTTATTCAAAAGCGGAAGAAAGCGTCATCAATACAGCGTGTCACTGGCAGACACAATAAAACTGTCAAATCACTGGGAAAGATATTACTGTCTTTTCCTTTTGCCTTCTGTTCATTTTTTTAAAAGAACAGCTGCTTCAGCATTTATTTAATGATGTAATATATCATATCCATGGGAATAAAAACTGATTAATCTTTTATCGTCACAAAAGAAGAGTTGAAACAAATCCATTGTTCTGCACTGTAATGAATTTTTTTTTTAAATTTTTTTCAAGAGGCTATGTTTGAACCAGCTTAAAAGTCTTAACTTTTAATCCCATAAATGACTAATCAATCGTCTTCAACTGAAACAAGAACCCAAAGTTGAAGCATACCTCATTCACTTGTTGGAAACAATCATTTGAAGAAATATAAAATACGTTGAAACGTCATTTTATTGATCCGAGAAAAAATTTATCAAAATATCAAAATGATACATTTCAGCGATTTAATTCGACAAATGCTCACTATTATTAGGATAAGTTTATCGTCACATACAGGTTAAAAAAAAGTGTGTGCGTGTAATCTTTACGCCCGATTGAAGTAAAACTTCTTTGACGTTTAAGACACATATCACTGAAATGATAAAACTTTAACTTATAATAAATATTGTATTATAATTTAATTATATTTATTATTCATGTACTTTACAAATATTATATAAATGTTATATTCATATTATTAATTTTAAATAGGTACTTGAATGTTATCGTAATTTTTTATGTACGAAATTATAGGTTTGTGGTAACTTTAATGTGAAACATAAATTTTACTCTCTAAATTTGCTAATTTCCTTGAAAATACAGTATCTATCGTTGTTGATTGAAGTCGAGAAGTATTCATAGTTAGTTCAAATTTTTCTTTTAAAAAATCAACTGACGGTTGAGATTCTTGTGAGCGAAAATTAATATTAAAATCTCCTGTAAGAATCATCGGTAATTCATGATAATTACTTAGAATCCAGGAAGTGTCCATGTTGCAGTCTTTAACTGTTTTCTTATACCATTGTTCTGTCTGGAGGTTGGGTTTGAATGGGGGGAATGTCCATAGTCTAGTATTATACTTTAACTGTGTTCTTTAACTGATGTTTTCCTCTGTTTGTTGGGTTCGAATGCAGGTAGGGTAATTTTTTGTGTGTGTGTTTTTCTATCAGTGTTCTTAAGCGAGATTTCGTGTGCAGGTAGGTTTCGAATTATTATTCTGAATCCGTGTTTTTAAACTGCAGGTTCTGTCTATTGTTTGGGATTGATTGCAGCCAGGGTCCGTTTCTTTGTGCTTTTCCAAAACCATGTATATTATTCATCTAAAAATAAGGATTATCGAGAACCTCCTGTGAGGGTGGGATTACGTGTAAAATATTGTTTTGTATGTACCTTCACAACGCTTTTTGATATATAAATAAAGATTGATGTCTCAAAGATACGGCACTTGGCCGTTTTTCTCGCCGTTTCATTCCCTAACAGGTTTTGCGTACTTTTACAGGATGAAGTCGGCGAAAGCAGCAGAGCGGTCGAAAAGGTAGGTTTTCTTGTGGTTCTTCTTTTTCAGGGTCAGCGTGGAGTATATGACACATACGTCACTTCCTTTACTGAGCGTTAATTTCGTCAGAAAAAAAAAATTGAGTTACTCCCTAGTTGCGGCTAAAGAAGTTTTACTTAAAAAATATGTGTTTTGAGAAAAACAATGGAGCCTCTAAGATTCTTCACTTTGGATTTCCGTTTACCATGATAAAATCTAAAAAATATATTTTTATTTATTATCTATTAAGTCAATGAATTATAAATGATGAAAAAAGGGATATATTATGCTAATGTGAATTTTTTCTTATGGCAAAACAACGCGAGGTGTATCTGACTGAGCGAGGGTGCCTTGGGCGGGGCCTTTTTATGAGCTTCTAACGCGTATTCACGTTACATCAAGAGAAAACCGTGAAAAACTCCAGACCGTCAGATCAACAGTCGCACGGTAGGCCAAAACACATGACCTTCGCAATTCAGCCATCAGTCATGTTCAGTGTTTTGTCCAATCTACCATAGGTGGGAGAGAAGATTCAGATTTTAAGGTATATCACGTTAAATAATGAACACATCTTATTATTTTTGTCCGAAAATGTAAATTAAGTTTTGACCCACAAGACTGAAATTTTTGCAAGCAGAGCAGCATTCAAAGACCCAAGTTGAGAAGCAATACTGAGTACCGAAAGACTATCGTTACTGTTGCTTTTATAAATTTGAAAGCGAACTAATTAAACTAGGGTTGAGAATTAAAAATGTTGGAAAAAGGATGGCCTACTCAGTGGGAAAAAGTCTGCTCAAGCTAGTGATTTTTATGAATTTTAACAACATACCTAACAAAATTTTACAAAAAAAAAAAATCATAAAAACAAATTTTAATACTACATTTGTGTTCAAACTAAAGATGGTTCTCAGATTTCATCGGTTATCTCAAGAACTGCTGGATAACTTTTAATAAAATTTGGTTTGAACATAGGTTGATATAATATGAAAAATAACAATTTAACAGTTATGATAGATAGGTAAGACCGGGGTTGAAAAATAATTATGGTAAAAAATAACATTTCATATTTTATGCATGGTATAGTTCTTACAGCAGCCAAGATATGGCATTATGGTGTAGCACTCTCAATAATTCAAGGACTGAAGTTGCAAAGACATAGGTTGAGATACATCTGCGTGTTACGGTCGATAACGTGTTTCTTTCGCTCCAGAGTAAAAAGTTGTTTCGTTCGTTTAGTTTCTGCTTCTAGTACCTAACACGTAATGCATAACTACTTAAGTTATCCATCTATGTATCATATTCTTTTCTTTATTATGCTGCGGAAAACCACAAATTTATACTACTTACTACACAATTCAGTGTCATAGAATTATAACTTCAAAATGGCATCGAAGTAATTATTGTAACAAGGGATCGTGGAGTCATTGTAACACTTATATCAACTGCAAAAATTGAGCCCATGTTAAGTGTACAAAATCGCCTAAATTGTTCATTCTTCTGAGTAGTTTTTTTTTTAATAATGCTAATAATTGCCAATAATTCCTTAGCTTGGTTTTGCTAATCTTCAGCTTACGAACATTTAATTTTTTATCATCTTAAAATGTATGTATAACTTACGTCTCTATTTTTTTTTTTAGAATTTTAGCCTTAAGAAATTTTTTATTTCTAATGGATACTATAGGATACTACCTTCAGGAACGGCCTACCTATTTGGTTTAAAGCCTGTTTTTGTTCCTGAAGTGTCCTACTGTCCTGCTGAACCCTAGCTCTAGGCTCAGGTCCAGCAAGCAGCGGTTTCCCTCATTTTTATTTTATTTTTTTACAGCACAATTTTTGGATTACAATTGGTAAAATACATCAGTGTTATACAATATAAAGGCAGTTAGTTTACAATGGTTTACAATTGCTCCCAATATTGTTCTTAGTAACATTTCACCATAGATACATATATTTAACACGTTCTTTTTTTCCTTTTTTTAACAATTTTGAAAGTTAAAAAAAGTAAATAAATATCTAAAAGTAAACAATAGGCTTGAGAATGATAAACTTAAAAAGTAATTTTGAAAAATTTAAACATAAATAAATACAACTAATATTCAAAAATGTGCTTAAGAAAAAAAAGTTTTTTTTTTTTTAAATTTTGAAAGCATACATATACATATAATAATATACTGAAAAATAAATTTAGGCTTCGATATGAAAAGTGTATTTTTTTTTTAATCTAACGAAATAAGAGCAGCAACAAAAATTCTATGTCAGGGAATAATGCTAATAAATTCATAATTTAAAAAAAAATGTTCTATTTAGAGTTTTTACGTGGTTTTTATCAACTGAAATTCTTGTATTTATTTAATCTGAATCGCTTTCTGGTGTATGAGGTCTTATATCGAACGGATGAATATACTTGGGTTGATTATTTTGTAGTTCTTCAAATCCCTTTTATTATTTTGTTGCATAAGTTTTTATTTTTTAATACATATGCAACCCACTGCTCATTACTTTGTGAAGGTGATTTTAAAACTCTGTATTGCTTTAATAATTTGCAATTAGTGAAATAATGTAATGAATTTCCTTGCATATTGCATTTACAATGATCGGAGGAGGCTCTGTTTATTTTTAAAAAAATATTCTGGGAATGGTCCATGATTGGTAAAAAAAAGGTAAAGGTTCCTGTGTTCTAAAATTATTTCTAATGGCTGAGAACTTCACAAAAAATATCAAAAAGAAACAAAACAAGAATGTCATAGTCTCATTCGGCTTCTAGCTTCCCAATATCGTCCGGCCAAATAAGCCCTACGGAGAGCTCTGAAGCAGGTGATAGTTTTAAGAAATAGGATTCGAAATATCATGCCAAATATATTTACAACTTCAATAATAAAAACTTATGTGTTACAATTGTTTCAAGTTTGGGAACAATTATAACACTGTGCAATGGTTTGTATACATTGAAATTCTACTCACATGTCAACTGTTATTCCAGACTTGGATTTATGCAAATGTTTGCAATGGCTCTGGGATGTCTAGCTCCTATTTGCATTGATGTTCTTCATTATGCTATATATATATATGTCGATCGAAATCTGAAAAATGTTACAACTGAACCCAGTGTATGTAATGCATGATCTCGAGCCAACTGTGCCGGAGAAAGAAAGGCTGAAGTCAAAGTTAAAAGTGGTCAGAGGTGGCTAAAAATGTTTTCAAGGAGAAAAAAAAAATTATTCATCGGCGTTTACTTCTTAGCTCTTGTGGTGCTTGTTGTTGTTTGCCTTCTGAAAACCGCATGCGTTGACAGATCCTCCTAGATAGGGAGGCAATGGGCTGAGGGGTAGCCTTCTATTTTTTGTGGGCCCAATGGAAGGAAGTCCGATTGCAGCCCGGTGGTCCCCTAATTTTGAACTCATTCCAGAAGAGGGACCAATCCCCTGAAATCGGCACCCCCAGAGGTATCATTTAACAACTTGGAGGGAATTGGAGCCACGACGAATATAACCTTCCCCCAACTCCCATTACCGTGCAAGGTCCCATAGCAGTCGAGCCGAAAGGGAGTTTACCCTCCCAAGTACTCTCCAAGGGGGATGCTGCTTCATTTTCCGTGTTCTTATGGGAACGGAGTTTAGTACCCAGGCCACCACGGGACTTGCTTGTGCTGCTGAAATACGCTTGTCTGCAAGTGTTTTTAGAGTCATTTGGACTTTCATTTCAGTATTACAAAATACTTCGGCCAGTTAGCCAAGAACTAGCTACAAACTGGCTAAATTGACAGAAATTTTGTTACTCATGATTCCTGAGTAACAAAATCGAACAAAAATAGTCGGTTAGAGGACTGGATACAAGTATACGGGTCTCATACTGTGATTTCATGCTGGAAAAAGGCAGTTTATGGGTTGATGTGGCAATTGGTCAGATTTGGTTCACTGATCTGAAACTGCGATTAACATTCTCAATGGTTGAGATTGGAAAATGCAGAGCGTTCCAGACATCCTGTGGCGTCGAATTATCCCACGAATAGCTCTTTACAATTACCTCTTCCACACTTCCTTGTTCAAGCACTTGTAATTATCGATTAATATAGAAAGGAATTCATCAAACACCAAAATCTTGGTAAAATGCTATAATTCTATACAGAAAAATTTTACAAAATAATTTACATTGATGGGGAACAGCCTTCTCTTGGCGTGCAAACTTTAAATTTCAGAATAAGTCAACCGCAGCCAGTTACACTGTTAAGTAAATTAGTTAACATTTCACCATAAAATGGTGCTGTGCTAGCTGCAACCTTTCTCTGAAGAAACGATGAACTATGATTTGGTGCATAAACTGATCAATGCAACCAAATCATAGTAAAGCATTCCTCCATAAAATGGGATGCAGCTAATTTCGCTCCATAACATGGTAAAAAGTTGGGGTACTTCTTTTAAGGGTGTAGTGGCGAGGTCTCCGAGTTCTGACCTTCTCGGTCCATATCTGAAGTCGAACTGCTTTAAAAACCTTCAATTCCATCTTTAGGAGCGTCCGGACAAACGACCATGCCGCCTCTCTGAAATACGCTGCAAGCCGCACCTGAGTGGCTGAAAGACAATTGGTCATTCTGAGCTTGACAGGAACTTGGATGTGTGGTTACCCGATCATTTCGCTGTTAACAATTTATCCACTGACGGTACTTAGAAGTACCGTTAAAGTAAAATTGTAAAAAAAAAAGAAAAATCTATTCATTGTAACCTTTGAAAAATCTCTAACCAATACTTCATTGAATTAGCTTATATCACGATTGCATGTTCTATTAGAATAGATTGTTTTAATCAGACAGCTTTTCGTTCACTTTCTAATCATGTCGTGCCCCTTCCTCCCCCCCAAAAAAAAACATTAGTGAATTTTCCGACGTCCGTTTTATGATTAAAGAATTCGATTTTCGGACGCCAGAAACACATTTTAAAAGTCAGTTCACAAGGTTTAAAATTGCCGCTTAAGTGGGTGCAGTCCCAGGTGGCGGGGGGGGGAGCAACTTGGGCATTGGTTAATACGCTACAATTTCTATTGCCTCGTTTACTCTCAGTCCCCTTCCACGGCAATGATCAGGAGAAGTGGAAGTAACAAGAATGTAAACACCTCACTCGTCTTGCTCATGCCATAACCTTTCTTGCTGCCTTTCCGGTTGCCCGCACTCCCTCCTGAAAGAATTTTGAAGGCAGCGAGAAGAGAAGTGCAGAAGAAGGGAAGTACAACAGAATGTAAAGCCCACACTGCTTTTGGAGCTGCTGCAAAAGTATTTCCAGGAAAGAAAAGCAGAAACGAGAAGAGAAATGGGAATGACTGAATGAAAATGGGGTGCATAGATTTAGGGTACGGAGACCTTGTTAGACAATTCTTCCGCAAAATACCGTCACTTTACAGAATATCGTCAAAGACATGAGCTCATGTCACGTGCTATTGTCCTTGAAAGTTAAGGTATGGCCAACTGCGACAATAAAAAGGTAAACCTAGGGCTCCAAGATCTCATCCCTATACAACCCATTCCTCAAAGTACACATTTAAAGACATGAATGGGCGTGCGGTCGTCTTAGAAGGTTCCTGAAAAATTTTATCAACTTCCGCTGCCATACTGGTCAGCTTCTTTTACATTAGAGGGTAAGCAGTGGGTATCTCCGCTTAATATGGGTGGCCAACTGATCTGTCCTCTTACCTCTATGATCTCTGAGCCATGCTAAACAGACTCTGATGTAAGCAGAAGGATCACGCGGATTATGTTACTAGCGAATATAAGGTCTGTTTCTCTATTAGCTCCACCCAGTGTACGTATTCGACACGCAAGGCTTTCATCTTTTAACCCTTTAACGCGCAGTGATCCCGCTCTGGGAACACCCAACTCTGACGTTTTGGCTGTTGCCAGTCACGAAGAATAGATTGGATTTCTATAAAAATAGTTGCGATTGACATAGCTCCGTGAGAATCCTTTAATTTTTAGCACGTCATTTCCCGTCAAAAAGTTGTCATGATTCTTTTTAACAGCACTGACATCTGCTGAAAAAACGGAAAATGCGAGAACAGCTGGAGAGATTGCCCAATGCTGAAAAAAGGGCAGCCGTTGCCATCGCTCGACTTCACTACCAGCAAGATGGCGGACGATCGAAACGTTCATCGCGTGCCACAGATCTAGAGACCCCTTTTTTGACGACAGCTGGCTGTGCCGCACAGCTGTCCTGAAAGTTATAAATATGTTTTTGTTTTTTTTTTTGTCTTGGTTTATTTTTTGAAATAAACTCCACAGCTGCCGTGAAAGGCTTGAAGGTTGGTTCTGCCGACCACGTTGGTAGCTGTGGCTTCAAATTTCAAATTTCAAATCAAAAGCAATAGTTTTTGTATTTCGTTCAACTACGTTTAGGAAATTCGGCAAAATAAGCAAATTATCTCGATTCTTGAAACTAGTGCACTTTCAGATTTTCCCATATGTAAGCGAGTGGGATTTTCGCAGAATTACGAAGAAGAAATCTTCATTTGAGTGACTCGTACGGTATTTTTTACCACAGGGAAATTTTATCGCTATTTTGACGTTAATAAGCTCATTATGAAAGATTACTGTACGAATTTATTCAAATCAAATTTAAACGAGGAATTTTCCATAATTGATTCGAGGAATATTTTCTTAAAGTAACTATTACATAATATGTTGAATATTGTTTTAGCCGTGATTCGAAGAAAATATAATTAAATGATAGTAATTCGAACTGTATTTTAATTTACACTTAAACGTTTATATATTCGTTGAAAATTTTAATAAAAAGTTGATGGCTGGGGAAAACATGTTAGGTAAAAGAATTTTCAAATTAATTGATTATATATATATATATAAATATAAATATATAAGCAAGTTATAGGAATTCCACAAGGTGGTTCCAATTCCAGTTACTTAGCAGACCTATATTTATATAATTATGAAAAAAATTACAATAATCCTTCTCTTATAATATATAGGTACATAGATGACATAATAACAATAGCTACTGACAATACTTATAGTGATACTGACCACCTACCCATAGCCTACCATTCAGCCCTAGAACTAATAAAAAATCCTAATAATAATAGAATAATTAATTTTTTAGACTTACAAATTAGAATCAATGACGATAAGAGTCTATCCTTTAATATATATAATAAAAGAAATGACTTTAATTTTCAGGTTAATACCTTCACTCATTTCAATTCATGTATGCACACTTCTGTATTTAGAAATATTATCTCTAATCATAAGTATAGAATAGAGTCTCTATGTACCAATAGTTTTAAGGCTAATAACTTAACTGACCTATATAAAAATGCTATAAAATATAATTATCCCAGTAAATTTCTAACTTCCATTTTATATCCTCTATGTAATCAAAAAAACTGTATGTCCTAATCAGAATATTGGTTGGTGAGGATGGGGTTGGTTGTTGGTTCTTTCTAAATTTAAAAAAAAAAAAAAAAAAAAAAATATATATATATATATCTATATATATATTATTTAAAAAAAAAAAAAAATCTATTCTTAAGAATGGTTGATTACTGGTACTTTTTCCTTTTTTCCTTTTTATGTGAGTCTGTAACCAATGAAGCCAAACAGAGTACTGTTCTAACTAAACATTTTACAATTATATTAGCATAAATAGCAATAATAAATGAATATAATTATCATCAATATCATTATTGTTAATATTATTGCTACAGTTTTTCTCCATTTCCACAACCTCAACTAAGTACTTCTTAGCTACTGCAGCTAGTACTACGAAAAACATAGGCTAGATATACTAGTGTAATATTTATTTTATTATTTATTCATTTAATTATTACCAGTTTTATTCTTTTTATTTATTCATTTAATTATTACTTTTTTTATTTATTTATTCTTTTCCTTTCCATACTTCCAAAGTATTATTAATATATCATTTTTTATTCACACTCCATGGCATTACTTGTCTATTGATTGCAGTAAGCCTTCTCTGATGGCAACATGCACTAATACTGCCTCCATTACTGAGCTTTGATCTTCGTGTCGGTCCACTTCCTCGTTGTTTTTTTCTAATAGCTACGGTCGCGCCCCCAAGTTACAAAAGGACCCTAATTTTGGTCAGGTAACTTGCAGAAACCTAGCTATTATTGTTTTTTTCGATTAAATTGAAATGTGTGTGCGGTGGCGCCTGATGATAGAGCACACCATTTCAATATTAATTCCTTTTTCGGACTATTTCTGATTACATGTGATTAGGCTTAAATGCACACCAGTTCTAATTTGGCGCTCTATATTCAATTTTTCCACTCTTTCATTGCCTTAAAAGGCTATATTTAAACACTTATCCGGAATAAGCTCGTTAATTGGCACCATGTGCTATCTATTTTTTATATTTTCTTCACTTTATCATTGGATTATCTTGGGATTTCACTTCACGTAAGTAAGCTATTATATATTATATACTATTCTGTTTTATTATGCTGCATTATGCGCTAATCTTTCAGAATATTTTCTATATTATACTTGTCTACTGTTAAATGCATAAATCCAAAAATATCGCCAATATTAGGTAATATTTTTAATCCTAATCTCTACATGTCTTAAAATAGCTGCATCTTGCGCTTTTAAGTTCATGTGATTTAAATCTCTCCTATTTTATGCATTTCAGTGATTTACTACACCTATCAAATGGCTTCTACGTATATGTTTTCTCTCCCCGATATCCACCTTACTTATTAAAATTCTAATCTATAGTTTTAATTTCATTTTTAGATTTTTGTAAAATATTTATTTCACTTGCTTCATACAAGTAAACTATTGATACCTTTAGGATAGTGCTGCCATCTATACTAAATAGTATGCATCGATTTTGGATTGATATATAAGTTTCTAATTCTTCCCCTTGCTATGTAGGTTCCTTGAGTTTAAAATATCCCTTCGTATGCCAATCACTACATCTTGTAAATATCACGCTATCTTAGACCAGATTATTATTAAAATTATTATTTAATTTTAATATTATTATTATTATTATTTTTTATATATATTTATTTTCTCTTTCATGTGTAGTAATACCGTTGGATACAGTGTTTTTTGCGTATTCCAGATTTTTCTCTTTTTTATTTCCTAATGTTGGTTATTACATTTGGTTACAGTATTTTGATTAATTTAGATTTTTTCTCAATTTACATTTTCTAGTGTTAGTAATTACTTTTGGTTACCGTTATTTGATCTTTTCTACACTTTATTCCAGATATTCTTATTAATTATTATTATTATTATTATTATTATTTTTTTTTCTCTTATTTACATTTTTGGACTGTACCCTATTCTGTACTTTTTGATATAATTGTGTCTTTTCTACTCTGATATAGTATAATATCACCCTTAATGGTTCTAGACAAAAATAATTTAGTGACTGGCAAAAGTGGATTACATGATGTAAGTCCATATGCCCGGTACATTTGTTCTAATTTTCAGGAAGAGGGGAACAATGGATCGAAAAACAGTTACTCTTCCTACAAAAATTACAGTAGTGATTGGCAATCTTTTCTTTTTAACTCTTGTGGCTCCAAAAAATGCAAAACTTGCCCTTATGCTTCTATCAATCTAATAGACAATAGTACTAAATATCACAATTTTTGCAAAGTATATAATTGTATATATAAAATTTCATGTACTATCTGTAACATGGCTTATATTGGACAGACTCGCAACCCGTTACACATACGCATTAACCTGCATCGCAATAACGTAAAAAACTATTTATCCAATAGTCACCTTACCAATGTAGAATATGCTCACTTTCACTCCGACGGATTTGAAAATGTTACTATCGAAATTCTCGCAATACAAACAAATACATCTGAACGGCTTTTCCTCGAATCACAATTAATCAATTGTCATAACACCTGTTATCCTTATGGTCTTAACCAAATAGTACATAATAAACACTTACATTATTATAATACACAATCTGATCCCTCCAAGTATACTCCTATTTATAACCTTTTAAATTTGTCCTTATATAAACGAACAAGTCGATATAAACGAGGAAAGCATAAAGCTACTTCTACTAACATATTGTCAAATAAGCACATTCAGTCTGAGTTATATACCTTAAATAAAAGATTTGAGGTTGACCATAATTGGCTAAAAATACGAGCCTATGTTTTCTCTTTAAAGAAAAAACACCTCTCAAAGTATTATAAAGTTTTCACTTCCTATACATTCTCTGACCATTTTGCCCACTTGTTTTATGATTTAATAGTTACTCGTGCCAATGCACTAAATTACAATTTACTAGGTCACAATCGCAATAGTACTAAGCTAAATTCCAATTTTGTAATTAATTTCTCCAATCCTGTTTTAAATATGATTAACTTCAATAGACTTTTATCATCTCACTCTGACTCTTTCCCTTTACCGCATCTCAGCCTAAAAAAATCTTTCAAATACCCTATACCTATGGGTAGAAAGATATTTAATTATAACTCTTTCTGTAGGAACTTTGTACCCGATGATGAGGTACCCTGTCTTTGTACCAGTGGTCAATACAATTCTTATGTTAATTCTGATTTTGGGCATATAGTTACCGGAGATCTTTCTATTATCAAAGATCTTAAACTTCAACGGATCATGAAAAGAGGTACTAAGTTTAGGTTACCCACTAAATACTGTATAGATGATATAATAGATACTTTTATTTATAATATAGATGTATATATATATAACACTTCAATAAAAAACAGCAAACCTTCCGCCTTCTTTAATGAATGGAAATTTAATATTATTGCTGACCTTAAAAAACAACTACTTTGTAAATTTAGATATACTAAAAATATAAAACTAAGCAATCAAATAACAGAGCTACAGAATAACTTTATCATTACTTATGTTGATAAGTCTAGCAATAACTACGCTATAATATGTAAGCAGTTATATCACAATCTCTTAGCTTCATCCATTAACAATAATCCAACTTTCAGTCTAACATCTATCTC
Organism: Cheiracanthium punctorium; assembly: GCA_038373885.1. Taxonomy (NCBI): domain Eukaryota; kingdom Metazoa; phylum Arthropoda; class Arachnida; order Araneae; family Cheiracanthiidae; genus Cheiracanthium; species Cheiracanthium punctorium. The sequence goes on from JAWZYV010019464.1 coordinate 1,076,385, forward strand.
TGAGATAACATTTAACAAAAAGATCTTAGCTTTCCACAAGTTACTTAAAATCAAGCATGACAATCTAAAATATCCCTACTTAGTGCTAATACCAAAGTTTCATAAAACGCCACTAAAATTCAGAACTGTTACTATAGGATGTAACACTTATAATAATGTAGCAAGCAAAATATTACTAAAAATACTTACTTCTATGCATGATCTGTACATAAAATCTAACACTACTTCAGTATCTATAGGTAATAGCTATGAACTAAAAAATAAGATTAATGCTCTATACAATGTAATTAACATATCAACTTATGATTTTAAAGACTTATTCAATAGTATACCACTAGACGACTTATACAATATAATATTGAATCTATTTATACATAGTAATAATAATATAACCCTGCCTTCTTACATAGATACTATGTATTTCGAAAATCTTTTAAAGTTCATAATCTATAATAACTACATTCTACATAATAATAAATTATATAAGCAAGTTATAGGAATTCCACAAGGTGGTTCCAATTCCAGTTACTTAGCAGACCTATATTTATATAATTATGAAAAAAATTACAATAATCCTACTCTTATAATATATAGGTACATAGATGACATAATAACAATAGCTACTGACAATACTTATAGTGATACTGACCACCTACCCATAGCCTACCATTCAGCCCTAGAACTAATAAAAAATCCTAATAATAATAGAATAATTAATTTTTTAGACTTACAAATTAGAATCAATGACGATAAGAGTCTATCCTTTAATATATATAATAAAAGAAATGACTTTAATTTTCAGGTTAATACCTTCACTCATTTCAATTCATGTATGCACACTTCTGTATTTAGAAATATTATCTCTAATCATAAGTATAGAATAGAGTCTCTATGTACCAATAGTTTTAAGGCTAATAACTTAACTGACCTATATAAAAATGCTATAAAATATAATTATCCCAGTAAATTTCTAACTTCCATTTTATATCCTCTATTTAATCAAAAAAACTGTATGTCCTAATCAGAATATTGGTTGGTGAGGATGGGGTTGGTTGTTGGTTCTTTCTAAATTTAAAAAAAAAAAAAAAAAAAAAAAATATATATATATATATATCTATATATATTTTATTTAAAAAAAAAAAAAAAAAAAAAAAAAAAAAAAAAATCTATTCTTAAGAATGGTTGATTACTGGTACTTTTTCCTTTTTCCTTTTTATGTGAGTCTGTAACCAATGAAGCCAAACAGAGTACTGTTCTAACTAAACATTTTACAATTATATTAGCATAAATAGCAATAATAAATGAATATAATTATCATCAATATCATTATTGTTAATATTATTGCTACAGTTTTTCTCCATTTCCACAACCTCAACTAAGTACTTCTTAGCTACTGCAGCTAGTACTACGAAAAACATAGGCTAGATATACTAGTGTAATATTTATTTTATTATTTATTCATTTAATTATTACCAGTTTTATTCTTTTTATTTATTCATTTAATTATTACTTTTTTTATTTATTTATTCTTTTCCTTTCCATACTTCCAAAGTATTATTAATATATCATTTTTTATTCACACTCCATGGCATTACTTGTCTATTGATTGCAGTAAGCCTTCTCTGATGGCAACATGCACTAATACTGCCTCCATTACTGAGCTTTGATCTTCGTGTCGATCCACTTCCTCGTTGTATTTTTTTAAAATAAACTCCACAGCTGCCGTGAAAGGCTTGAAGGTTGGTTCTGCCGACCAAGTTGGTAGCTGTGGCTTCAAATTTCAAATTTCAAATCAAAAGCAATAGTTTTTTATTTCGTTCAACTACGTTTAGGAAATTCGGCAAAATAAGCAAATTATCTCGATTCTTGAAACTAGTGAACTTTCAGATTTTCCCATATGTAAGCGAGTGGGATTTTCGCAGAATTACGAAGAAGAAATCTTCATTTGAGTGACTCGTACGGTATTTTTTACCACAGGGAAATTTTATCGCTATTTTGACGTTAATAAGCTCATTATGAAAGATTACTGTACGAATTTATTCAAATCAAATTTAAACGAGGAATTTTCCATAATTGATTCGAGGAATATTTTCTTAAAGTAACCATTACATAATATGTTGAATATTGTTTTAGCCGTGATTCGAAGAAAATATAATTAAATGATAGTAATTCGAACTGTATTTTAATTTACCCTTAAACGTTTATATATTCGTTGAAAATTTTAATAAAATGTTGATGGCTGGGGAAAACATGTTAGGTAAAACAATTTTCAAATTAATTGATTATATATATATATATATATATATATATATATATATATACACTTATTAAACTGTTACTGATGTAAAAGGGCTCAAGTAAAGAAATATACGACAAACTATGGGACTGATGATCAATACAGTGTTTTTCGGACATATTTATCAAAATTAATTTCATTTTAAGACAAGTAAGAAACTAAAACAAATTCAAATAACTTTGCCCGAAAATTTAATTTTCGTGAGTTTTTGATATAATGAGATTTCTGAGAAAAATCTCATTTCAAAAAATGATATTAAATAAGGCTCCCTTTTGCAGGCTTTTACAAATCTTGCTTAAATGGCCTTAAAAAGCGTTCTACACCATTTAGAATTAAAGTAGAAGCAATGGAATATCAAAGAATGAACATTTTTATTTTCATAAAGGCCAATAGGGTTATGAAGTGGCTAAAAAACCCGCTGATGCACCTCCACAGCGAAAACAAGATTAAGTTACTGCTGTGCCGTAAAATCCTGCTCTACTAAAAATAAAATTTTGTCTTTACTTTTCCAACATCTGCTATCAGCTGACTTATCAGCATAAGCGGCCAATTTTCAAATCAAATGTTGAGAATCATTTACACTGGCATTTATGTATTAAAAAGTATGCCAAGAATTGAATTTTAAATTAAATGCGATTATGAAAATAAGGAATTTTATTTTTAGAACTTTCCCAAACTGTTAGAAAATGGAGCAGCTTCACAGCACGTTTAGAAAGAAAGAATAAAATGTCATAAAACTACCTCTTGAGCGAAAATTGCATGCGAAAAGCAAATCGAATTATCTTGTTTTAAAAATAAGTTTATGTATATGTATACATATATATATGTATGTATAATTATTTTAAAGGAATAAGCAATTACCGAGCATTGAAGATTACATCCCTGCTAAAATTGTTCACATTTCTGCATAATTGAGCTTCAAAGCTCCAGAAAGCTATTAACGAATGTCGCTGAACTCTATGTTGAGTTTGTTCCTGTTTGAAAGAAAAAAAAAGAACAGTCAAAATATGCTTTTTAATTAATAAGTAATCATAATTAACGATTAAAAGAAAGAAATATTTTTGTCATTTTCCCTTTTAAAACCTTTCGGATAATTGCGTCTCGTTCTGGAGACGTTACAAATTCATATTCTGAAAGGGGGAAAAATGAGTTAATTGAACTTCTGTGCTTCCAGAATGGATTCATAAAAATAATTATTTTGAAAAAAAAAAGTTTAAAATTGAATGAATATATCGCGGAAATTTGTTGAAGCGGATTTTATCTAAATGACCGTAAAATGGCTCAAATATTTGGAAAGCGTAAAAATTCTCTATCGCTTTTGTTACAAAATTGCTTGAAAATTAAAGTTTTGGCTTAAAGTATGCGTGTGGACTTAAAAACATTGTTTTGATGAGATTTCTCGGATTTAAAAAAAAAAAAAATCTTTTACAGACTTTAAAATTACGAAAATGTTTTACTTTTGCATTTTGATTTCACGAAAATACTTTACGACACTTAGATGCACTGTTAATTTCGGAATAATAAACTGGAAGTGAAATTTTAGGCATAGGAATAAGACACACAAAAATGTAGTTATATCAGAAATAAACATTATGTTTTGTATTTTTAATTTAAGGAACTTCAAAATATTCACAAAACACAAATTTATTTTTTATATTTATTGTTCATTGATTTTACATTAAATAGTAATAGTAATATGCAATCTTGAATAATATTATCCAAAAAACTGTGAATTTCGTTTTTTAATTTGGTCATTAGAGATATATTTTTTTAAAAATGGAAACTAAACATCGTTAAGTGTTAAGTTAATGAAGCTAAACTTTATTAATTTGACTGTTCACAAACTTAGTAAGTAACTAAGTTCACCCAAGTTACTGTATAGTTTTATCATGAACTGAAGAATAAACTCTATGGAAGTATTTATTCATTGTAGAGCTACTTTTACGTGAAAAACTAAAATTATTTTTTAACACTGTATATTTAAATATATTTTTGTATATTGATGAAAGAGTTAGGGATACTACTAAAATATTCTTGTTTATAACATTCTGCATAATATAAGCAAAAGATATATTTTTAGACTTTATTGAAAAAGATCGGCTTTAAACATACATTTTAGTGAAAATTCTCGGCGAGATCGATTACTAAATGTTTAAGTGTGAATGAACATTCCAATAAAATTCAAATATTTACTTAGTACGTTATTTTATCTGAAAGCAAATAGCCTCATTAACATATACTTTAAGAAATTTTTATGAGCACATTTACATTTATATTTCATATTTGTATAATAAATCTAGAAAGAAAAAGAATATTTTCTGAAACGAAATGTATTTTTTCAATACATCCTTTATGTAAGCATTTAAAAAATATCCTAAACTTTACAACTGCTGCTTCTTTTGTGATAAATTTAATTTGTTTTCATTTCATCTGTGGTGTACCCATATTTAATTAGTTTGGTACTTCGTAGAAAACAGTTACTTTTTTTAGGCTCTATATAATCGAAATTTTTTTTAAACGCTAAAAAAGTAAAGTTTACTAACTTCAGCTAACTGTTTTTATTCCTCCGTTCAATTTCACTATTACATAATCCAAGCAGATTTTTTATGGATATTATGATGTTAAATTCACAGATTGACCGGAATATCCCACCCAGCTTTCATATAAAGTAAATCTCAACAGAATACAGCCCGAACACCTACTCGCTTTACTTTTATAACGAAAGAGTGGACGCTGAGATAAAACATTGCGCAAACAAATTCGACGAGTTAATCAAAAAGCAACATTTTCAGTGAAAATTGAAGGATTAAATAAAAAAAAATAAATGTGCATACATTCCCCTAAGTAACTGAAAATTATGCAGAAAAAGAGGGCCCAAAATACAAAACGGAGTAGCTTTTTAGGCAACAATTCTATGTCAGGATATTTCTTGCGATTGGATTTTTATTTTATGAAATCTACCACAGTTAATTTACTCAGGCACTTTATGAAATATTTTATTAAACTTCTTCCCCCTTTTAGAAAATAAGATGACTTTTATTGAATTTTAATAACTTGGGTTGCAAGAAGTTAATAAAACATTTAGAACATTAACTTGCTGTAACTCTAGTTAATTAGCAATTAAAAAATTGAATAGCGCTATATTTAATTTTCTGAAACTTTTAATGTAATACTTTAATAATATTTTAAAGCACTTTAATATTTTTACAGAAAAACAAGAACTTTATACTAGAAAGACAAGAACTTTATACTAGAACTACAGTTAATTAGTAGTATATTCAAAGAAATACTTTAAAAGTACGTGTATACTTACAAAGTATACTTCAAAAGTATATGTATACTTAACCCTTTACGGCGCAGTGATCCCGCTCTGGGAACACCCAACTCTGACGTTTTGACTGCTGCCAGTCACGAAGAATATATTTGATTTCTATCAAAATAGTTCAGGGTGACCTAGCTCCACGAGAATCCTTTACTTTTTAGCACGTCCTTTCCCGTAAAAAAAAGGGTCACGATTCTTTTTAACAGCACTGACATCTGCTGAAAAATGGAAGAATGCGAAGAACAGCTGGATAGATTGCCCAATGCTGAAAAAAGGGCAGCCGTTGCCATCGCTCGACTTAACGACCAGCAAGATGGCGGACGATCGAAACGTTCATCGCGTGCCACAGATCTAGATCTCGCGCACAGCCAGCTGCGTCAAAAAAGGGTCTCTAGATCTGTGGCACGCGATGAACGTTTCGATCGTCCGCCATCTTGCTGGTCGTTAAGTCGAGCGATGGCAACGGCTGCCCTTTTTTCAGCATTGGGAAAGGGGTGCACCTCAAAGGGTTAAAGAGTATACTTTAAAGTACATGAATACTTTGATAGTATATACTTTAAACCACGTATAATAAACGCCATACGGTTAAACTTAATGGAGTTTCTAAAACTACATATAATTGGGGGTAGCATATTTAAAATCATACATAAAAGGTATCTTTAAAAGTATATTAAAAGTGTACTTATAAATAAAATTTTTATAGACAAATCGAAAATGTAATATACAAATTGTAGCACGATTAGGTTCTTCAAACTTTTTATTACATATTCTTAAAAAAACTATATTTTGCAGATACAAGTTGATTTGTATTCAAGCACAGTAACTTGATGTATTGAATTCCAGCTGATTATTGATAAACATTTTATTGATAATTCATCATCAGCATCATCAGCATCAGCATCAACATCAGCATCATCATCATCACGGATGAGGTAAAAAGTCTGTACGTGATATTAATATGATTGATAATTAATATGCATAAACTGCAGCACATTTAACTTCATAAAATATTTTCTCATAACTTTACTAAAAAAAAAAACCCATTTCTTAAAACGACTTCAGTGAATCAAGAAACAATATATACAGAGAGATTTTTAAATAAAGCTTCGAAAAGGAGAAATGTTATTCAAAGACTCAGATGAAAATACATGATGGCAACGTTGTATTCGCAGATAGGTTAATAATTAAAATAGAGGAATTGAAGTAATTACTCTGCTTTCTGATCACACTTGGTGAAGTTGGTAAAAAGTTATTGATTTTCTGCAGAATGCATTTGTACGTGACTAAAAATACTAATAAAAAATTATATTTCACTTTACTCTGTTATTACTTGCCTTTATCCACTCTCTATAATCATCATACTCAATTTAAACCCCCCCCCCCTCCAGCACGTCTTAAAAAGGGTTTACAAGCAGGTCCATGACAACAAAGTTTGCGACTCAACATTTCTATGCTATTCTGATTACTGCCCTCTAAATTTATTATAAAAAATGACAAATTTTGGGGCATATATAATCATCCATAAGTCCTGCAGTGGACAAGTCGCTGTGCTCCGTTCCCATAAGAAAACCGAAAGTGAAGCATCAGCGGTTTGGTCAGAGCTTGGGGGGGGATGAAAAACTTTCTCGGCTGTGGAACCAAGAACGTTAAAAGGAGCTGGTGTATTTAAAACCTGTGGATTCATTGTCGTCCATGTTCAAAGATATATCTGGGGGTGATAATCCAGGTGCTAGGTCTCTCATCTAGAGCTGGCTCAAAATTCGGAGACAGCTTAGAGGGGACAACTTTGGTCTTCCGAATGAGCACTCCAATAATGAAATGACCAACATCTGCGGCCTTCTTAGCGGTCAAGCCTACAGTAGGCAGCTGATCCGACCATTAGAAACAAAGATAATCCTCTCTAATTCATTATCCTGTATAATTAATTAAATACCTCTATAATCCTCTATAATTAATTCAAAGTCACATCTGTAATTAATTAAAGTCCTCTGTAATCCTTTATATTTAATTGAAGCTCTGTAATCCTCCAGAATTACCGTATATACCGGAGTATGCCACGTTCTAGCGTATAACACGCATTGATAAATTTAGGATAGGTCAAGGGATTTATTTTATATTTTATGTTATGCATTTTGTATTCAGTGTATAACACGCACACGAAAAAAAGAAGTAATATTTCAAAGTTGAAAATGCGGGTTATATGCCGAGATATACGGTAATTAAAATACAACATATTATATGAACTGTGCCACACGTTCTAGCGTATAACACGCATTGATAAATTTAGGATAGGTCAAGGGATTTATTTTATATTTTATGTTATGCATTTTGTATTCAGTGTATAACACGCACACGAAAAAATGAAGTAATATTTCGAAGTTGAAAATGCGGGTTATATGCCGAGATATACGGTAATTAAAATACAACATATTATATGAACTGTCCCACACGTTCTAGCGTATAACACGCATTGATAAATTTAGGATAGGTCAAGGGATTTATTTTATATTTTATGTTATGCATTTTGTATTCAGTGTATAACACGCACACGAAAAAATGAAGTAATATTTCGAAGTTGAAAATGCGGGTTATATGCCGAGATATACGGTAATTAAAATACAACATATTATATGAACTGTGCCACACATTCTCAATTAACACTTAAACAACGCTTTCTTGAAACGACTCAGTGACTTGCCTCTGTAGTACTTATAGCATGATTAAATACGTTGAATTTTAGATGCATTCAAAATGTAAGCGTTTATGGATAGTCGTTTAAAAGCGGCCTTTAGCGGATAGCGGAGAGATTTGACACGGAACCCTCAAAGAGTAGCACTTTGGCGCGTCCAATATTCCCTGTGATCTTTGATCTTACATCAGTTTGCATCTGAATGCCTTGAATAGCTTTGAAATGTCGGTTTAATCAGCCTGCAATGATAAAATCTTTCCTTTTTCTGGCAGAAGTATGGTGACATTCCCTTTGATATCTCCAAATAAAAAACCATCTGCATTCACTTTATTTATTTATATTTTTTTAATTCTTAAGATGATTGCAAATAGGAGAATTCAGTATTTTGTTTTAATCATTGAGCTTACAGCCTGATCTACGAGAATTGCTTTGTTTTTCTAGTAAAATGGAATGAACGCTACATTTACTGTTTATGATGGTGAACTTTCTTTTATAAATTTCAATTAACATATTAATTTGTTTCAAATAACATATTAATATGCTAATTATTTGTTTCAATTAACGTATTAATTGTTTTGTTTTTTTCCAGTAAAAATGGAACGAACGCTACATATACTGTTTATGATGGTGAACTTTCATTTATGAATTTCAATTAACATATTAATTTGTTTTGCATGAAAAGGACCAACGTATTTAAAACACACTCTCAGCAGATACTGACCATGCATCGTAATGTCATGGAATTTGAATACCAATTTAAAACACATTTAGAATGAGCAAGAAAGGTAAATCATCCCAAACGTATATATCTTAAAACATTTTCTAACATCACAGTCTTTTTTTTTGCACCAAATTTGGCGACGGACACGCTAAAACCCAAAGAGCGAAAAAAACGATACTTTGCGAAGCGATCCGCTTCCATGGAACCCTACCGGTATTTCCTCGAAAGTGCTCTTTAAGTAGTCTTTTTTTCTGAGAACTCCTCTCCTCGATTCCACTTTTTTCCGAGAATTTCTCTCCTCGCTTATTGTTATATTCTGCTCCGCTCTTGTGATCGAAAAACGCTCCTAAAGGAGAAGCTCACTTTTGAAAACTGGCCCAAAAATCGCTCCGACTGATCGAATTTCGCTCGTTTGGTTTAAGCGTGTATTTTCGCCAAACTTCGGAAAATTTAGGGGGGGGGAGAGAGAGAGAGAGAGAGAAAGATAACCACGGTAAAACTCAGTATTACTATAAATTTAATTTTGCGAGACACTGTAAAAAAAATTTAAATGATATTTCAAATCTTTAAATGAAGAATAAGCGGCTATTACGTTTACGCCGGATGCCCCCCAAAACACCGTCTTGTCTTTTATCCTTTAAACAGTGATCAAAGACGTATATAATGAATTAGAAAGTTACGTAAACAAAAGGTAGAAAACTCTATGAAATCGTTAAAACTTCCAGGGGATTAAATATAAGTAATACAAAATTTAGATTTTGAAATGGCTCCCGTCTAAAAAAAGTCCCCAGTCAGTAAAACGTGTCCGATACACTAATGACGTGATTCACAAAATTGTAGCAGTTAATGTCAAAAAGTTCCGTGGATGTGAAAGTAAGTATATGCTGATTTAAACTATTTTCTATTAGCTCTTTAAGGGAATATGTCAGGTCGGAGGATTACGTTAGTGGGTCTTCACTAACTACGAAAGAAATCAATGACTGAATAAATACATAAAATTTTGCTGTTATGGGTATTTTATAGCCCCTCAATAATCTTTGTTTAAACATATCTCTGAAACTTTTTATTATGTAAGAATGAAAGTTTGCAAAACATCTAATTAATGTTTGCGGCATATTTTAGTAACTGGGATTTGTTTTGTGAAGGCGCCGTGTAAAATTTAAATTATTTATTTTTTCAAATTTAATCGATTTCCAGGACTCAGTAATTTTTTTACACAACTTTTTAATGTAACTTAATGCCTATGATTAACATTTGAGGATTAAAAACCGAGGTGAATGTTTTTGAAGCACCCTGGGATGTATTCGATGCATATTTACAGCAATGACCTTTACATCCAATGACGGGCTCAAGGAGCCAGGATCAGAGAGCTGGTCCCTCCCCTTCCATTTTACAGTCACGTGCTGCATTATTATTGCATACTTATATCTTACCCATACTCTTCTTAGAATGAAATTTACCCTGAAAATAAACGGTATAAATAATAACAGGGGTTAAGAGCAGAGTGAATGAATATGATTGAAATTTTTAGAAAATAGAGATTTCTGGGCAGAGGACCTGCACAACTACGCAAACAAGTTCACACAGCACACGCAATGGCAATGACTATCACCACCAATTTTATTAAACGTTTATGACAAACTGTTTATATTAAATATATATTTTGAAAGCTATAATTAGCTGTAGAATCAGCATATACAGGATGAATCTAAACTCTTGGGCAAAACTTTAAGGGGTGGTAGGGCACATAATAAGGAATCAGAATCACATAGTAATGTGGGGTCAAAAGCGCAGTTTTCACTTAACCGGTAATAATCACTTTGTGAAAAGTATTGAAGTGTTCGTCTAATTTCTAAACAAAGTTTCATAAACAATACCCAGCAAACACACATAGGTTCTCTGAATGTCTATTAACGTTCAGAAGACGTTTTCTGGACGTTAATAGACGTTCAGAGAACCTATGTGTGTTTGGTGGGTAGGTTCGTCTCCGAAAATTTCACCCATGAACTTGAAACTATGAATTTTAGTCTTCTGTTTTCAGAGAAAAATACATTAGTTTCTGACGAACAATAGTCGGAAAGTGCACTGTTGTTTCAGCACTTTTTTCATAGTGATTATTAACCGCTACTTGAAGACGATGTTGCCGACCCCACATTGCTATGTGATTCTGGTTCCTTATTATGTGCCCTATAACCTCTTAAAAAATTGTCCAAGAGTTTAGATTCACCCTGTATAGTACGCAAACGTAAGCGGTACCAATATTGACGCTATTTCCACGCTGAGAACGGCAAAAGCTAGATGTAAACAGTAGTGCAATGACAGTAACGCATGTGAAAAAATATAAATGAACAGTTCAATGACGTCCAATGGAGCAAGCCTTTGTCACGCAGTAGCTAGATTGCAAAATAACAGTAATGGATACTCAAAAATGCAAGATCTTTCGGACTTTTTCACAGCTTTCAAATATCGAAATCGACAATATTTGGCGCATTCATCGCCCATCTAAAAAAATGTCACACTGCATTGGGCTAAAGCGCATTTTACCCATTGGCTGTGTCAACATCGGTTTTTAGGATGACACCCAAAATGTGTATAGCAACCCTAGACTATATAAATTAAATGTCAAATACTGCTAACCCTTTGAGGCGCAACCCTTTCCCAATGCTGAAAAAAGGGCAGCCATTGCCATCGCTTAACTTAACTACCAGCAAGATGGCGGACGATCGAAACATTCATCTCGTGCCACAGATCTAGAGACCCTTTTTGACGACAGCTGGCTGTGCGGCACGGCCAGCTGCGCCAAAAAAGGGTCTCTAGATCTGTGGCACGTGATGAACGTTTCGATCGTCCGTCCTCTTGTCGGTCGTTAAGACGAGCGATGGCAACGGCTGCCCTTTTTTCAGCATGGGGCAATCTATCCAGCTTTTCTCGCATTCTTCCATTTTTCAGCAGAGGTCAGTGCTGTTTAAAAAAAATCGTGACCATTTTTTTACGGGAAAGGACGTGCTAAAAAGTAAACGACTCTCGTGGAGCTCTGTCACCCGCAACTATTTTTATAGAAATCCAATCTATTCTTCGTGACTGGCAACAGTGAAAACGACAGAGTTTGGTGTTCCCATAGCGGGAACACTGCGCGTTAAAGGGTTAAAACAAAGAAACATGATTTTCATTGGAAGGAGTCCAGGTATGGGTTGGCAAAGCTGGCCGCCTTGGCCGCTGGTTTTTATAAAACAGAGATTTCCGGGCAGAGTATGTTTTCTAGTACGCGAACGAATTCTAACAACATATGCAACAACATAACTATCACCACCAATTTAACAAACGTTTATGATATAAACCGTTTATATTAAATACATATTTTTAAAGCTATAATTAGCTGCAGAATCTCTTGTAAAATTTCATTAGTTGAAAAAAAAGTAAATATTTTTTAAGTTTGTATTAAAGTAATTAAACAATTAAATTGCGTAAAGCTGTGCCCGGGCCTGTCTCAGCCCTGGGCCCTGGACCCAGGTGTCCACCCAGCCCTACCCTTGTGGGGGCTATGTATACAGCAGCTAGAGCGCGGACAGACAGGGAAAAACAACGAAATCATAAATATTTTTCAACTTTGTTGGATTTTAACTTTGCCTGTAAAACCACTTACGCTGCAAGGATAGGCTTGCTGCTGAGAAAGCTTTAAAGTAATTAAACAATTAAATTGCGTAAAGCTGTTCCCGGGCCTGTCTCAGTCCTGGACCCTGGACCCAGGTGTCCACCCAGCAGTACCCTTGTGGGGGCCATGCCTTCAGCAGCTAGAGCGCGGACAGACAGGGAAAAACAACGAAATCATAAACATTTTTCAACTTTGTTGGATTTTAACTTTGCCTGTAAAACCACTTACGCTGCAAGGATAGGCTTGCTGCTGATAAAGCTTTTAACAGTGGTTGAAACGAAGGGAAATGGAGATTCATTCACGGAGCCGTCCTCCGTGCACAAAAGGCACGCATTTTAAAATGTGGCTGTCTAAAGATGCTTGAACTGAAGACTCTCTCTAAACCGGCGTAAATGGGAGTGAGGGTGAGCCGGTTAAGCGAAAATCCGGTTGAAGAGAGAACGACAAAAAGGTATATAACTAATCGATTTAACTGCAGTTTAATAAATACGTCAATTTATTACAAAGTAATATACCATTAAAAGGAAAGTTATTAAAACATCAATCTTTTTTTTTTCTTGTTTTTCCGGCTGAAGAGTGAAAGTTCGACAACTTGCTGTATTTTTTTAAAGCATCACATCGGTGGAAGAAGCCGATGCTTGTTGTTTTATATAGTATAAAAACTTTCTCCAGTGCTCCATCTTTATGTAATATGATAGAGGTAGGTGTCAGTCATTGTCGGAAATTTAAAAAAAAATCGTAATTTTTAAAAACTTATTTAGTAAATTGTGTTCAAAATTAAATACGGCCGATTAAAACGGAGATCCGGCTAAACGGAGGTTGGTTAAGAGGAGAGGGAGAATACTTATAATGTATGAAACACATAACTGTAACATCTCGAACATACCTGCTTATCGGCAGGGCAACCGGGGCACTTGCCCTGGGCCCACCAATTTCAAGCGCCCAAAATTTTTGTACTTTTTAACAGATTGTTATTTATTAATTCATAAAAAACTTTGTACAAAATTTGGATTGTCATTGTCTTGAGTCTTAAGCTGATTCTCTGACATTTCACTATACTAAGGGTCCTCTAAAACCCATCAGCATTCGATCAAAATCCGTGAGCCAGCATTTGAGCCTCTTTTTGTAAATTTTATTACTCATCAATTTTAAGACACGGACTTTAAGTTTTGCAATTCTTTTTATTTATATTTTAAAGAATTTTAGTATAGAAGTGTACGTGTATGTAGTATGTGTCTAGATATTCATCATTTGTGAAAATAAATGCTATCCATGTATGCAAAAATCCTTTAATATTCTTTACTGCAATGTATTCATGTATTTAGTATCTAAACTTGATATATACTTCTGCAGATAAATATGTGCCCAAAACAACTTAAATACGGACTATGCAATTTCTCGAAAGTGCAAAGCCCCAAAAATTTGTATTTGCCCAGGGCCCAATATCGTGATGATCGGGCCCTGCATAACTTTCGTAACAGCCGGATCAACTACAGTTAAAGCATGCGCAGACAGGTAGAAAAACCAAGATTATAAACACAATTAATTCCACGATTATAAACACAATACTTTACCAAAGTCAATTAATCCAACCAAAAAAATAATTTTTTACCGACTAATCGTGTTAATTAAAAACTGAATTTCGTCCATTAATGACAGAAAAATAATAGATTTGGCTCTTTCAAAAGGTACATAAAAATATAATATGTAAATAACTTTTAAGTTATCACTTTTGTATAAGTTTTATTTAAAAAAAATATGTTTCGATTTTTATTCTGGTCAATTAAATTCTATTTTCACAAATGAGAGTTAATTCGCTTGCATTTGCAATGTCTGTAGATTGCATTTTGAATTTTTTTTTTTTTAAACTTTGAAAATTTATGCGTTTACATTCAGGAAACACTTGCGTATGAGATTAATTAAAATGCTTCTACATGGATGACTAACAGACCAATTAATCGGTCGATATTTCTATCGAAGATCACTGATTAATCAGTTAAAATTTTAAATTGATTTTCGTCCTTAATTACGTTAAATTATAATAGTTAATTGCTCTTAAATAGTACATTATTTTAAGAATAATTACGATTTAATTTAAATGTTTAAATAAAAAAAGTATGCTTAAAAATTTGTTAAAAGAAGTGTAGCATATTTTTTAGAAGGTTAATCTGATTATATTTATTTAAAAAAAGATATTTATGCAAAAACCTTTCCTCAACACTATTGATTTAATAAAATTTAAGTCGATAAAGCTGGGGAAAAACATTGTCTGCATTAACTCGAGTTTATCTCAGATTTGCAGTAAGGTTTTCTTGTTTATTTGGAAGTATTTACTGAGTGGTTCGATAGATAACGATAGCAACTGAAAGAACACATATATTGATTGCAGAAGTAAAAAAACACTACATTTGCTGTAGTTTTCAAGTAGCTACCCTAATGATTGATTTAGTATTTGAAAAATAGCTAACTTAATTTCCGATTAAACATTTTTTTATGCATTAAAAAAGAAAAATGGAAGAAAGAAAAGTTCTACTGGGCATCTTCGAATTTATGGGCCAAAGATTAACACTTTGAGGAGTAACCCTTTCCCAATGCTGAAAAATGGGCAGCCGTTGCCATCGCTCGACTTAACTACCAGCAAGATGGCGGACGATCTGACGACAGCTGGCTGTGCCAGCTATCGTCAAAAAAGGGTCTCTCGATCTGTGGCACGCAATGAACGTTTAGATCGTCCTCTATGTTGCTGGTAATTAAGTCGAGCGATGGCAACGGCTGGCACAGCCAGCTGTCGTCAAAAAAGGGTCTCTAGATCTGCGGCACGGGATGAACGTTTAGATCGTCCGCTATCTTGCTGGTAGTTAAGTCGAGCGATAGCAACGGCTGCCCAATTTTCAGCAGATGTCTGTGCTGTTAAAAATAATCGTGACCATTTTTGTTACGGGAAATGACGTGCTAAAAGGATTTTCGTGGAGTTATGTCACCCGCAACTATTTTTGTAGAAATCCAATCTATTCTTCGTGACTAACAACAATCAAAACGTCAGAGTTTGGTGTTCCCAGAGCGGGAACACTGCGCGTTAAAGGGTTAAGGGTAAGTAAAATACATAAAAATTATTATTTTTTCTGTATAGCAATGTGCAATCGGAAACGAAAAGTACCATGTGGTTTCAGCACGATGGGGCACCCCCCAATTTCCGCAATAATGCTCATATGTAACCGAGATTTCTCTGTTTTTTTTTTCTTCTCCACTTTTCATTTCTGATAATCGTTGATAAGTATAAATGGAAAAATGGACATGCTGAGGTAGTTACGCATATTAATACGGAATCTTATGGATCCCCATCGTGCTGAAATTGCATGGTACTTTTAATTTCCAACTGCACATTGCTAAACAAAATATACTTCTTTATATGTATTTTACCTACTCTTAAAGTTTGGCCCATGAATTCGGAGACATCCTATATATCAAAATTTAATAAAAAACTTCTATAAAATATTTCTCATAAATGCATAAATTTCTTTGATGAATTCTGTTTGGAACCGACGGTAGTTCATATGTGATGTCACCCCCGTGCGAGTATTTCTGCTATTATTCTGAGAGTAGACCCAGTTCTGAGTATATAAATATGTTTTTGTTGCGTTTTTCTTGTAGTAGTATAAATGTATGGCGACAATTATGTTTAATTGTACTGGCCCGAATATAACACGATGTTTTTTGACTGATCATTTCCCATAAAAATTCTGACTCGCGCTAAATACGAAGCCTAAATACGTGTTTTTCCTAATTAGCTTGATAAAAAATTTCGCGGTCGCGTTATATTCGAGGCCGCATTATATTCGGGCCAATACGGTATTTATTTATTTTTCATTTTTTACTTCACGTGTATATATTTTACTGTAAAAAATATATACCCAGCGCGAGTAATTCCGTCGTTTTTTTTTCGCGCCAGTAATCCCGAGTTAAACGGGGCTACACCGGATAAACTACTCAGAACACTCTTTCCCGTATAAGAACAAAAAAAAATCTAGTTTTAAAAGGTTAAAATTAATAAAGAGTTTTGCAAAGCGTGTTATTTACATTTTCATTAGTTTTAACTTTCCTCCCAAGATATTCAAAAATAACTGACTCGGTTTAAAGTCTGTTTTACGTGAAGCTAAAAATAGAGAACATACGAATAAAAGAAAAAAAATTAATTACCCTAATCTGTCACTAATTTACACTAATAGTACGTAAAGAATCAAGAATTATTTCCAGCAAATGAAAAAAAAGAGGTTAGATTCGATTACAGAAGTGGCATATTCATGTCTGGAGGTTTTTATAATACTCGAAGATATTAACTTTTTATGACATTTTTAATTATAAACTTCAAACTGTTCTTATTCAAAAGGAAGGAACTATTTAAACACACTAAGAATTATTATTTAATAAAAAATTATTTTAAAATACACGTTTTAGTGGAAAAAAATGTCCGCATAAGGAAAAATGATTTTTAAAATAAAATTTTACAGACTTATCCAATCAAAAATTACTCAAATGTTGTAAAAACACCTGAAAATTGGTTTTATTTGTAAGCAAAAACTATTCAGTAAAATTTGTTGACAAATATCGCTATCTAATGCTCAAGAAGTAACTCTAATTCTAGGTAGTTTTATAAATTTAGCTTTATTAGCTTTTTATCACAAATACATTTGAATTACAAGCAGAATTAATGAAATCACATGTTACTTGCGCATCGATTTGCTGTGGGAGTTAATTGGTGCATTCAGGGGAAGGCAATCTCCAAATTTTATGATTTTAACTCACTGAGTGTGACTAAACTCGCCGTAACACTCCAAATTAGCTCCGAGAGAAAAGCACCGAAGCCCAATAACTTCTATTTTAATCATTTACTCTGATTAAGACTGAAGCTTAATATATAGAGAGTGGCAAAGCACTGTCTTCGCGCGGCATTATTTTTTACTAATTCGATGCCTAGAAATCCATAATGATTTCCGTAATGATCTCAAGCTAATTGGGCATTGAAATTAGTTTTAATTTATCGATGGGTCATTGATTTTAAGCTACTACAGGAAGACAAGAAAGTTTATTGAAGCCATTTCGATATTTTATGTAGTTTCATATCAATATTTGGCTTCTTTTCTGAGGGAAATTTGACTTGAGTTGCAGCTGATGCTTCAACGAGTCAACTGTGCTATAACTCTCGATGAAGCCCCTCCAGAAATAGCATAATGGTTGAATACAATTCCATAGCTTTCATACAGTCGAAGATCACACAAGCATGAAATTTTATTTATTCTCATTCCACTCAAAGAATAATATTTTTTATTGAACGAACAAAGAATTGATTGGCGCCATATGTTAACCAAATCAAGTTCAATCTGCAAAAGATTTTGCCAAATGAACCGAAATTTTGTTGGATGCAAAATATATATATATATATATATATATATATATATATATATATTATCAGGGAGAACGTTGTTGATTCAACAAAAATAGTAGTTTAAAAGAGCGCCAAAAAAATTTTTTTTTCGTTTAAAATTTTTCTGTAGGGTTTATTAATAGCGATCTGGTAGCTTATAGGTCTGTTAACCTTCAACTTTTCTTAAAATCATACCATGAATGAGACCAAAGAATCTTTCAAATCTACTGGTTGGCAGATTTTAATTTTCAGTCGCTTGTTTGATTTCATTTTGCTCTACTAAAGACTGCAGAAATATATGTCTAATTAGGCATTTGGCGCCTTTCTCCTTTGATGGAGTTGGAATTATTTGGCTATTTAGTACAAAATCTATGTTGAAACTTGGTTCGCTTGGCTTCAGAGTGCTTACTTAGCGCTTGCTGGCCGCCAATGTGCGGCCCTAGCATTATGTTTTCCACAAGATCTGAGAAGATTTCGCCAATGTTGTAGTTATTGGCGAAATTAGCCCTTTCACAGTAAGATATCAGTTTTATTCGCATGACCTTTGTGAGATATTGTACTGTAATGAATATGTATTTTTATTAGTTCTACTCTACTAGATATACAAAAATAGGTATGTAAGTGTATTTTATTTTAACAAGACGAATTCTAAAATAATGAAAACGTTTCAGAATTATGAATGGATTGCTGTAATGAATAAATAATAAAAATTTTAAAAATCGGGAAAAAAGATTTTCGGTTGAGTAGAAACGCGTTTCTAAGAGTAACCCAGTTGAATTATAAGACCGGTAAAATTTCTCTGATATTTTTTATAATCGACTCCCGTTTGAAAAATTTCAATGCTTAACACTGTACGCACAAGAAATAAAGTGTTCTACAAACATACATTTTTATACTGATTGAACTTACATTTTTAATTCTGATCCCACCCCTATAATTAGTCTATTGGTCTCAAGGTGTCACTGCTTGCAGCCCTATGAAATTCTTACTCTTACTTTATATATATATAGTTTCTGACAAACGATGGTCGGAAAGCTTACTGCTTCTTTAACACTTATTCCAAAGTGATTAGTAACAGATAATACATGAAGACGACATTTCCGACATCACATTCCTATGTGATTCTGAATTTGTCTTGGTTCCCTCTACCACCCTTAACATTTTCGCCACATAATTTAGGACCTTCCTGTATATAAACCACCCTGTATAAGTTGCATTCTATAAACTGCAAACATTTTTCATCAGTTTTCTAACTACTTTTATATAAATTAAGAACCATAATGGGAACGGCAAATCGAAGATTCTAAGTTATGACTGGCTATATTACAATTGCCATCGGTGTAAACCAAGTCTTATCTCATTAGTGTGAATTAGTGTATTGCATTGAAGTTATAATGCTTGATAACAAGACCTTTGTCACTGAATGTGATAATTCAGTTGAAAGCCTATGCAGAGCATTAAGTATCTAATTAGCCACATCTTGTCAAATTATGCAGAAATTATTGCAACAACTGATGTGTATTAAGAAATTCTCAAGTATCTTAGTCGCGGACTAATGGTTTCTTCATAACATCGAATTTCCAAAATAAAATATGTCCTCTGGAACACAAGAAGGCAGTGTAAATTGAGAAATATTGCTAATATTTCTCAAATTGCGTAATTGTTTGTGATTATTTGATGTTCTCGTCTAAGAATTAGGGAAAAATAATTTATATTAACAACTGTCACAAATGCAGCAAAAGGATGAATACGCATCTTATATCTACCTAAGAGAAATTTTATGTTCCGAAAGCTGCCGGAGACAAATTTTTCAAGTTGAAAATCACTAAACAAATCGGAGAAAGGATATCTTTTTGAGAAAATTTTTATTAAGCTAATATAGATTTTTCTCTATATTGTTTTGTGTATTTGAGGAAATTTTAGAAACAATTGCTTTAGCGCTATTAAAAATGCCTTCAGAGTAGCAAATTGCAAAAAAAATTGTTAAACATGTGTGATTTTTCTGTGTGAAAGTGTACAGGCTTTTAATTGCAGATAATTGTTTGTTAAGTCATAAATGTTCATGTATCTGTACCTTTTTGTAAATATATTGTAATAATACCAGTTTAGCATTTAGCGAATAATTTTTGAAATATATCTGATAACTTTATAATTACTCAAGCTAAACTTTTAAACTTAATTTGCTTAACAGTTTATGTGAAATTATGACTTCGGTATTTAATTCTCATAACCTGTCTATTGTGACCACCCTTGGGAAGAACAGACTGGTCATCTTATAAAGGTGTTCACTTTATGAAACTTCTGAAGTGTGGTGGTTGTAAAGTGAAGTTGTAGAAAAGTGGTCACTGTAGACAGGTGGTCGCTTTAGGAGGTTCCACTGTATATTAAATAAATTAGTTATAGTGATTCATTCAAAATGAGCCATACAAATTGTTATTGTTTCGGATATATTTATGTTGTTATTGTTACATAAAAGTGTAGGCCACCTTTTGTAAATGACGCTGTTTTGAATATTTTGATTTGCGTTTACTTTTGGAAAATTTTCAGATATTACTGATTACCATAGCACACATTTCTGCATGTAATACCTTTTAGAAAAATCCTTAAACGTTTCGGAATTATCTTCAAATCTCCGGATTTTGAAGTAAAATTTTAAACTTTTATGCAAGTACAGTTTTACTAGAACTCACTTAACAAATCCACGCATAAAAATTTCTCCACCTTTTGTAATATGGTTCAATTTTTGGGAAGGTGAAACCGCAATTTTACGATAGTGAAAATATGAGAATTTTTTTTCGAATTCGATTTTCTGTGTGCGGTTATGCAATTCCACTCGTGTATCTCTGAAGATTGATGAAGAAAGTATAAGATTATTTCGCGTTTCCAGCTTTTTTCTACAAATCTACCTGTAAATTTAATCTTTGATTGATAGAAATGTTTTGTTGGCAATCTTTCATTTTGCTTTTATTGACCAAAGAACAATTCATCCAGTTCGCATCGAGATAGATGAACCGCTGAAAAGCAATAAATTAGAGATGCACATGAAACAAGCGAATGTTTCCCATTCACTGTTTGTCGAAATCTCTAGAGAATGTTCAAAAGGGCAGTTTTTATTGAGTGAGTAGATTCGATAATATGAATCCTTTTTCAAATCGAGTGCAGTCAAGCCCGCTAACCCTTTAAGGCGCAGTGTTCCCGCTCTGGGAACACCCAACTGTGATGTTTTGACTGTTGCCAGTCACGAAGAATAGATTGCTATAAAAATAGTTGCGGGTGACATAGCTCCACGAGAATCCTTTAATTTTTAGCACGTCATTTCCCGTAAAAAAAAACAGGATTATTTTTAACAGCACTGACATCTGCTGAAAAATGGAAGAATGCGAGAACAGCTGGATAGATTGCCCAATGCGGAAAAAAGGTTAGCCGTTGCCATCGCTTGACTTAAGTACTAGCAAGATGGTGGACGATCGAAACGCCTTTATTTGACGCAGCTGGCTGTGCCGCACAGCCAGTCTGCGTCAAAAAAGGGTCTCTAGATCTGCGGCACGCAATGAAAGTTTCGATCGTCCGCCATCTTGCTGGTAGCTAAGCCGAGCAATGGCAAAGGCTGCCCTTTTCTCAGCATTGGGGAAGGATTGCGCCTCAAAGGGTTAATGGAAAAGCCGATTCGCCAAAATAATTTATTCTAATAAACGGGATATTCCATTAGGAATATAAGCGGTACATTCCTTGAACCTGTGTTCCATTAAGCGGGGTTCGACTTTAATTCGATATTTTATTGCTCTTTTTAAATGAAAACATACTCAAAAAATACCCATTTATAAAAATAATAATAATTTATCGTAGCAAAAATTCTAAAAATTTATCTTTATCTTGTTTTAACCTTTACGTTGTTTTACAGGCCAATGTTCCCAGGACATCAAATTAAACATCGCATCAAATTAAAAATTTGGGAACATCAAATTAAAAATTTATTGAGAAATTAACTTTTATCAATATTGACTTAAAAAAAATTATATAGTTAAAAGATGACTTGAATTTTTGAAATAGATTTTCCATTTTTATCATGAGAAGGAAGCTGGACAAAAAACATAAAAATAGCCATTTTCATAAATTTCTTAGCTTTCTTGATACACGCCCCTCCCCTTTCGAACTTCATTCATATCTTTACTTAAATTTAAAAATAAATCTTATATTCATTCTTAATATTTCACTTATTAATTTAAACTACCCATAAAAGTATTGTCAAAGTACAGGGTGGTTATTAATTAACGTGAGGTGTTCAGAGCCCTCTAGCTAGTAAATTATTGGACGAAACCTAACCAAATTTGATGAGCATGAATAGTAGACCATGGGATTTTGATTTAAAAAAAAGTTCCAAAATTGGCCACTGGGGCAATTTTGGCGCTGCAAAAGTGTCCCAGAGGTCCCCCGATCTCAATCCTCGCGATTTTTGGCTGTGTAGATTTCTTAAAGTGTAGTTTATCACTTTAAAGTGTGGTTCTTAAAGTGTAGTTTATCAAGGACATGTCTCCGATATCGCAACGTTAAAGTATCGAATAACGTTACACGTGAGGCAAATCAACTCTGATAGGCTGCGAGCGGCAATAGAAAATGTCTTGCCTCGTACGCAGTTCTTGGAATTTACCAATGGTGCACATATTGAGCCGAATTTCTAAGTAAACTTGATATTTGCTGTATAATTTGTCAATTAACCATTCAATATTTACGCTAATACACTTTTGCAGCGCCAAAATTGCCCCAGAGGCAAATTGTGGAACTTTTTTTTTTTTTTTTGAAATCAAAATCCCATGGTCTACTATGCATGCTCATCAAATTTGGTTAGGTTTCGTCCAATACTTTACTCGCTAGAGGGCTCTGAACACCTCACGTTAATTAATAACCACCCTGTATTGCCCGTAAAAGTATAGACAGAAATGACCCATGTTCCCCATTTCGAACACAGTAAAAATTGGTGGGGTAGAATTTTTTTCACCATTTAAATAACTAATATCCTTAAATTAACGCATTAGAAGGCAAAATATGCATAAAGCTGATTTAAAATATGCATGTATCTGAATATTCCCATTTTTTGCAATTATTTTAATCTTTACGCCCCTAAAATACTCTAGTGTATTGCGAAAAGAACAATAAAAATATAATCTTCTCTTGTAGATACACTGCAGTATGCCTTTACACACGCATAATTTCGATTTCATACTTTGCTGAACTTTATTTCAATATACGCCGGAAGAGATAGTTTTGCGAGGGAAGGGATGAAAAATGAACTAGATGTTTTCCAAAACTGATTTCTTTCTGCCAAGAGTAAATTTCTAGGTAGAAAACTTCCAAACAAAAAAAGAAATATGTTATACTTTTTTCATCAGTCTAAAAATTCGGAACCAAAGTTGTAGAAACCCACACGAAAAATTGGAAGCAAAAAAGTATTTCAATCTTTCCATGATATGGAAAAATGTAATTGCATCTTTCACAAAATTGAAATTTATGAATGAAGTATACAAGGGTTTTTTTTTTTTGTAATCCAATGTTTTTGGTAGATTAAAAAAAATAAATTAATAAACTTAAAGCACAAGAATGTAGAAAAAGTTTCTGATTTTAAATGAAAATTTTTATGAAAATTGTTTAAAATTTGTTCTAAATAATAATATTAAAAGAGCGAGGGCAGCAAAAGATAGGTCTGTAAAAGGTTAGTAACCTGCAGCACAAACAAGTTTCTTTTTTTTCCCAAAATGGGATGGCACTGGCTAAAATCTTTTGCCACAACTGAGATCCGAAATACTGGCCATTTCATTTTGGGGGCACCCAATGAAGAAATGAATGTTACCCACTATGAAGGAACGAACAATTTAACACCTAAATCCAAGGCGGGAATCGCACCCGGACCCAAGATGTGACAGAAGGGTTCTTTAGCCACTATACCACCTGGGCAGCAGCATACGTAATTTCGTTCTAGAAGTGTTCAGCTATTTTATCAGTATTGCTGCTCCAGACTGATAGATTCATGCTTGCTGTTATTTGTCGTATTACTATCTATAGATATATACACACTGCCATAAATATCTTGAATGATTGGAATTTTATGTAGGAGATACAAGTGCGCACTTAAATTATACAGAAATCTTCTCAATGAAAAAAATAAAACGTGAGATAATTTGTAAGTATTCCTTTTTTCTATGTCATTGTAGCATTTTTTTTTCCTTCTCTACTGCTATTTAGTAATTTTCATTTATCAGATTTTTTAAATACAGTACATAAGACAACGTCGTAAAAAATCAAAGAAAATAATAAAGGAATACAAAAAATATATCATTTTAAAGAAGAAGTAAAAATTTTTAATATTCTTTGAAATACTTGTAAATACATTATCTATGCTAGTTAACGCTAGCATAGATAATTCATTTATCATAGCTCATTTTAATATATCAAAATTTTCCATTTCTTTTTTGTAACCACAAATAAATTCAAAACAATTTTTAAAAGAAAATTTGAAATATTATAAATAAATTTAATGTGTTAACTATCTTTTTACCTCTCTCTTTCTTTTAATGTTAATATTTAGAACAAATCTCATAATAAATTTCTCATAATTCTCATAATAAATTTCATTTAAAACTTTTTAATAAAAAAGTAAAGGCTGAGATAATTTGTAAAAAAATCCTTTTATCTATGTCATTGTAGCATTTCCCCCCCCCCTTCTCTAATGCCCTGTAATAATATTCGTTTATCAGTTTTTTTAGTACAGTACATAAGGCAACTTCGAAAAAAATAGAAGAAAATAAGTTAAAAGAATAAAAAAATTATAATTTTAAATAAGAAGTAAAACTTTTCAATATTTTTTAAAATACTTGTAAATAAATTATATTTTTTAGTTAATTTTTGCTCATTCTTTTATTTTGAACTTTCCATTTCTTTTTTTGTAAACAAAAATAATTTTAAAACACTTTTTAAAAGATAATTTGGAATATTATGAATAAATTTAATGTGTTAACTATCTTTTGCTGCCCTCGCTCTTTTAATATTATTATTTAGAACAAATTTTAAACAATTTTCATATAAATTTTCATTTAAAATCAGAAACTTTTTCTACATTCTTGTGTTTTGAGTTTATTAATTTATTTTTTTTAATCTACCAAAAACATTGGATTACAAAAAAATAAACCTTGTATACTTCATTCATAAATTTCAATTTTGTGAAAGATGCAATTACATTTTTCCATATCATGGAAAGATTGAAATTCTTTTTTGCTTCCAATTTTTCGTGTGGGTTTCTACAACTTTGGTTCCGAATTTTCAAACTGATGAAAAAAGTATAACATATTTCTTTTTCTTTTGGAAGTTTTCTACCTAGAAATTTACTCTTGCCAGAAAGAAATCAGTTTTGGAAAACATCTAGTTCATTTTTCATCACTTCCCTCGCAAAACTATCTCTTCCGGCGTATATTGAAATAAAGTTCAGCAAAGTATGAAATCGAAATTATGCGCGTAAAAGCATCCTGCAGTGTATCTACAAGAGAAGATTATATTTTTATTGTTCTTTTCGCAATACACTAGAGTATTTTAGGGGCGTAAAGATTAAAATAATTGCAAAAAATGGGAATATTTTCTGGCGAAAGTTCCAATGTTTTAACTATATACGGCATGCCTTTTTTAATAAAACATTAAACGCTAATTTATGTTATACGCTTGTAATTAAAAAGATTGTGTAAATTTAACCTTGAAACTTAAGATTTCAGGTTTTTTTTTAATGTCTGGGTTGAGAGTTTGTTTGAATGAGTCTTAGAAAATCCATGAATTTTATTCGACGCATAATACTTGACATAGACTTTTATGACGACCCTGTATATATATATCTATATATATATAGTTACAAATTATCTTGTTCTTTCCTGATCCTCCCCCCCCCCTCCACAGTTGTCTGAAATTTTGAGACGATCGATTTTGAAGTATGTCTTTTTCTATGAAACAAATAAATAGGACTTCTACTCCATAGTTTATGAAACTTGATATCTGTATGATCGTAACGGTAAATTTAAATTTCATAAGCCTGTTGTAGGTTGTACAGCCGCCATTGTTCTAAAACACACGCAATGGCAAGTTCGTAATTTAGAAACTTTTCTAAAATAAGTTTTCTCGTATTTTTTTTTTTTTTTCGATAGCGAATGAACCTAATTTCCTGGGGAAAGTATTAAAATTATATAAATATTTAATGCTTGTTTATCACAAGCATAATCCACGAATTTCGAGCATATAACAAAATAAGTGGTATCAGAAAGCAGTCCTTTATAAAATTAAAGTAATTTGCATTCAAATGCGATGCAATTTCCCATCACATTTGACTAGAAACATTGATTGTAGCTCCTATGGGCTAAAGCATCATATGTACACCGAACACTACTTTGAGAACTAAACTTTCAAATAACTGTATTATATATTTTAAAAACGAAAGAAAAGTTTTCCTATGATAGGTAACTCAATGGTGTGCGATAGTTTAAGAAAAGTTTTTTGAAGGAGAGATAGTGGTTTTTATTTTTTAAAAATACTCAGTTAGTTATTTCGAAAAAAAAAAAAATTCATAGAAATCGAGATACTACCTTGTAATATTTTGCACACATGTCTGAGATATTACAAGGTACATGAATAAATTATCTTTAATTTTAGTTGTCTCATTTAAAGCAAGAAATATAAAAATTCACAACAATGTTTATAGCAACGGTGTATTTCTACTAATAATTCTGTTCTGTTCGGGCTACAATTTCAATCATTCAGCTATTTGGTTTTAAAAGCAAAGGAAACGTCTATCAACTGCACCTTAAACTGCCAATTTGCTTTGGTTTTTCAGCCTGTAGTTAATAGTTGGACTGTAAAAAAAGAAAAAAATTTGGACATATTGCATTCATGGTATAAACCTCACAAAGCCATCAGATGCTGGTGGAATTTAACTTTCCACCTTTAAAAAGGTATCGTACATTTCAAAGTTGTTTTAGTTTTTTTGGACTCTGAATAAAATTACGGAGTCAATAAGTAAGAAGAATTATCTCATTAAAAAGAATACCCCTTTGGAAACAAAACAGCACTTCTTCATTCAATATTTCATGGATATTACTATTTTGATCTTGTTGTCTGAATAATATTAAAAAAGCTTAAAATGAAAATCTACCATTGTAAGGATGCATCATCTGTACGTATTTTCTACTGTCACGTATAATTTTTCATTCTTATAGATTAAAATGATTTCGCACACATGTGTCATCTTTGAACAATAAGGCTAAGATACTGGATATTCAATGTTTTATTTTACTTTCTACTAAAGAGAACTGAATAACAAAAAAAAAAATGCATCAGAAATATACATGAAAAAAATAAGCATTCAGTAACTGTTTAATGATCGTTTTCTACATAGAATGGACATTTTGAAAACTCTAAAGTTGGCTCTATGCTTGCAGTCTGAACTAAGTCTGAGCATAAGCAAATAATAGAATAGGTCATCAGAAGGATACATACTCGGAATCTGGTTTCACTTATTTGCTTCGTATTTCAATGTTTTATCTAAGGGAACAATTTTGAGCAAACTAATGCATGGTCTATTGGTACTAGTGTGAATATAACTATAGCATAAAAATGAGAAACGCATATTTAGAAGATTATAATAATTGTCTTGTATTTTTCGCTATAAATTTTAAACTCGGCATTTTTGCGTTTCGACTTTCGTTTTACCTTTTTTGATTTTGTTCTAAATGGGCTATCTATTGAAAGCAATATCAATATGTCACATGATAGCACATCGCAGGTAATTAACGAAGAAATTATTTAAGTATATCTCAGGGCTCGAAGCGAATCAGGCAGAGTTTGGACGCTTTGTAATAACGTCCATTCAATTACCTTGACATATATTGTTCTACTTCTAAACTTGTCACAAAATGAAGTTTCCTAGCACACTGAAAATATCAGTTCTGCCTGTAGCTGAATTAATGGAACTGGAGGAAAAAAACAAATCGCAAGGAAGCAAGGTGCTGATACCAGGCGAGACTGAATCTGAACTTCTCCGCGTGCTGTCCGCTGCACTAAAATTCAAGTACCAATTGCTGGTGCCTGCCGACATGGAATGGGGGCGGCAGCTACCGGACAGACAGTGGACTGGGATGATTGGAATGGTCCACAGGAATGAAGCAGACCTAGCATTAAGTGAAATAAGCATTACGGAAGAAAGGCTGAAGGTGGTAGATTACACATTTCCCTACAATCTCGAACGGGTCACCTTTGCCACGAAATCTGCAAAATACACCAGTGTTCATGCGACATTATTGGATCCTTTCGCAAATGATATTTGGTTTGCCGTAGTCTTGTCGTTAATTATCGTGTCTGTAATCGCGAGATACTTGATAGCTACTGGAAGTTCCCTTCAGAAAATCCTTTTTAAAATGGCAGGTGGTCTTCTGAGAATTGGACCGGCATACTTACACAAAAGATTTAGTCAACGCATTCTACTTTTGTCGTGGGGCGTAGGAACTATGATGTTGTCGTACTGTTACACATCGTTGCTTTTGTCGTTCCTTACCTTTCCCTTGAAACAGGTGAATATTGACACCGGAGAGCAGCTGGTGCAAGCTTTGAAGAGCAAGCAGTTTAAATGCGTAACAGTGGAACCTTCGTCAGTTTTTAGAACAATCCTTGATAGCCAGGATGAATCAGTCCAATACATCTCTAAATTAATTGTGCAGAATAACTGGTACATACCTTTTATAAACAGTGAAATTGAACGTGCTATTTTAGAAGATAACAAAGCATACATAGGACTTTCATCGGATATTAAACGAATAAGAAAACATGGCATACATACATCAACAGAATCGTTTGCCTTGGATTTAACTGCAATCGCTGTCAGTAAGAATTTTTGTTGCAAAGACTCTTTGGACCACGTCATACACTGCATCGCATCTGCAGGATTATTCGAAAGAATATACAAAATGCTAGAATTCCAGTTGCTGCTAGAGAGTAGCACAGGACAGGAGAACATCGGGGTCTCTGCTTGGAAAACGTTAGAACTTCAGAATTTACACGAATCTTTCTTCTTGCTGATTTTTGGATGGATAATATCTGCAATTACTTTCGGTTTTGAGATATTAGTGGATAAATTTGGAAAAATACTAAATCTCTAAACTTATGAATCAAAAATTTTCGATGCGTTAATTTTACGCATCCACATCATGATAGATTAGCAAGTTACTGAATGTTTTCTCCACAAGCTGCTTGATGTGAAAAATTATTTTGAACAAAATTCTTCTATTTCATTCTATGCAAATTAAGCTGAATTATAAAATTAATTAACTATCGTAAATCATTAACATGCTACAGGTAAGTGTAACAGCTCCACTGTCGAATATATGTTAAGTCTAAATTATCATGGACTGTAAATAAGTGTTCAACAAAAATTAACGGTAAAATTTGCGATATAAATCCGATTTAATGCATGTGCATTAGGGTGGATCGAAAATTTTTTTTTTCGAAATCGTTATCTCCTGAGGTCTCCAAAGTTGTAAATTGATATAAATAAGACATGTGTAAAATTTGAATGTTCTACGACAACGTCTTGGGGTTGCGCGTCGAGCTTGAAATTTAAAAAAATTTTGAAAAATATGACTTCTTTAAAAAATCGACCAAAAAATACTTCTCCGAAATATTAGGCTCCCGAAGTTTTAAAAGTTGTAAATTGTTATGAATAAGACGTATGCAAAATCTGGAGGGGCTGTGACAACTTCTAGGAGTTGCACATCGAGCTTGAAATCTATATATATCGGTAAAGTATGCGTTTTTTGAAAAAAACATATATAGACAGCAAAATTATATTTTTTAACAAATTAGTCCCGTTGAAAAATAGTCAGTAACGTTCACTGCTCTTCTCTAGTACAACTACAATCATAACTACATTACCATGACCCACCTCGTTGCTACTATCCGAGTCCTGCCCATGCCAGCCCAAGCACCCAATTATTTGAGCATGTGTTTTAATGAGTAATGTAAAGCCCGACTTCAAATTAAACCTTGGCATTTTATGTCAAGTGTACTAATCTTGGGTACTCTTCTAGATCGTATGAAACCACCATCTGATAGATGGATAGACCAATTTTGGAGTGGCTGTTTGCTGGTGTAAAGTTGGCTAATACAACCTTGCAGAGATTTTTTTTAGGTTAGAGAACTGCATTTCTAGATTTCGGATGACGCTTTTGTTCTCTCCAGAATTCGATGATTCGCCACCACCACCAATGCATGTGACTGTCCCAAGATCAATGGATTTCGTGTCAAACTCTCCCAAATTTCCAGTGAAATTCTTAAAATCAGATGATAACACATGGCCAAAGTATGTTGAACATGATTAGATTATCAGCGAGATTTGTTCTTTGTGGCAAACATTTACGTGTAATTTGCCGTCAACAAATTTTTCTATGTATGTGGTTCTGTTCTTCCTCCTATCAAAACATAATCCAAAGAAATTTGTAAATTATTTTTTTCCTTTTCTTTCTGTAATTCAAAGCGAGTCATCCGAGCCTTCCTTTATTATATTGTTCGAGAATCAGTTGAGAAGGTTTCTCTGCATCTGCATTACTTTGCTTTCTAGGTTGTGAAATAAAGTTGATACCAAAGTTGCTGCTTCCCAGTCCGTAATAACTTTAATAATCTTGAATGCAAAGTTTAATTTGAGACAGCAATTTACAGAGAACTACCACTTATCCGATTTGATGAGGTTGCATACATTTAAATTAGCTGCTTTTCATTCCAAATTAAAGAAGATACTCGGTTCGGTATTCTCATTACACTTCCCGTGCGACATTTACCAAGAAACCCTTTTTTGCCGAGAAAAATGTATGTTGGTGATGTGGTGCAGACTTTAATCTTTTAGTCAAAAGGTGTAGAGTCAAGCTTGCGTAATTGAATATCGGTTAACGGCGTTTGTTGCATAATGAAGTTTTTAAGGTAACCGTTTGCAAGCGCTTTGCAATATAAAATGTTTGTTTAAGTAATATAAAATTATAAAATGTTTGTTTAATGTGTGTTAGTTTAAAACTGGGAATTAATCTTGATTAACTGGACTACATATACTCATTTACACATAGAGTGATTTTTACACCATAGTGCACCATATATGGTGCTGTTGAACATGAAACATTAAAAGGCAGTATGTTTATAGTTCCTATTTCGCAGACCTGTTAAAGCACTGAGATTTTTATTCTAACTTGGTCGTTTTTGAACGCATTTTCCAACGTGGCGGTAGATACGCATTCTACATTTTCTTCAGTCTTTCGTACTTCTATTCCAAATCAACGACTAAATTTGGAGACATACACTGGATATTGGAACTTTCACCTCTTTCTCCAACAATCTCGAAATTTCTCTTTCCAAACTTTAAACTTTGCACTCATTCTCCATAAACCTGTCTTCTTTTCAGTTCCATCAATTGTCACATATCTAGCTTCCCTCTGGTCTGCCAATGATTCCCTTTCTGCATAAGGTATGAACTTCTCTGAGCCATACCTGCTCCGGGAAAAGTCAGTATATTTGGAAGTTGCGATATTCAATAGTAAGAGAGAGTTTTTCCTACTTTCTTCATAAACAATTCCTTATGTCCGTCTCTAACGTACAATTTATTTAGCAGCTGAACTTGCTCACGACCTTTACTAACTATCTAATGAATTCTTTGGATTGACACAGTGGGGATACTTGCCTTGATCCAAATTTCCTGTATTTTGATCGCCACAACTAAGGTTATATCTCCTTCCAGTGGATCCTGCCCTTTACTCAGAATTTTTTATTCTTAAGTACAAAATAGTAATATAGAAGCACGTCTCCTCGGTTTGGAAACTTGGTACAAGTTAATTCTTTCGATATTCCCAGCTCTTCTGAAAAAGCCGATTTTGTTCAATATCTTTTAGCAGCGAGTTTCACTTTATTCAGGACCGTATCAGTGCAAGGCAACTCCCCCCCCCCCTTAGTTTTTTTAGACTAAACTGAAAACGCCATCTATATAAAACGTCAAAATAAATGCCTGTTTCATCGAAATATCTCGTGTCTGGTTTAACCGAACGCACATGCATCGCCATCACTCGGCAGGCAAACCGGTACTGGTTGTATAGAGCACAGTTTGCGTACTGTGCTCAAGACAAAACGACAGCATAACGGGTGCAAACTATTCGCAGTTAAACGACAGCAAACGACAGCATAACGGGTTCAACTATCCAAACTATTCGCAAAGGCATTTTTTGTGATTTACTGAGCTTCTCTGAACATCTTTTAACATACAAAAGGACCAAATTATTTTTAACAAATAAAGTTTGCTTTCTATATAATTTTTTCAAAAAACACATAATTTTCAGTTTTTTTTATAGATTTCAAGCTCGATTTGCAACCCCTAGAAATTGTCGTAGCCCCTCCAGATTTTGTATACGTCTTATTCATAACAATATACAACTACTAAAACCTCTGGAGCCTGATTATTCGGAAAAGAATTTTTTTGGTCGATTTTTTAAAGAAGTCATATTTTTTTAAAAATTTCTAGATTTCAAACTCGATGCGCAACCCCAAGACGTTGTCGTAGAACATTCAAATTTTACACACGTCTTATTCATATCAATATACAACTTTTGAGACCTCAGGAGATAAAGATTATTTTTTTTTTTTTTTCGATCCACCCTAATGTGCATCAAGTGATGGTTATTAAGAAAGTTTCTCATAAAACTCGCATTTTATTTTTACTAGATACTTATTGTGCTTAGCATATTTGATATCTCATCTCAGCTTGCAGATGCAAATTTTGTCACATGGATGAATGTTACGTTTATTTCTTCATCTTCTTCAATGTCCAACAGTCATTAGCTTTCCCCATAATTATTTTCCATGCCCTCCTGTTCTTCACTAAGTATTTTTGATCGGTCAACTTAATAGTTTTCAAATCTTTTTTCAGGCTGTCAATCCAGAAAGGTTTTCAAGGCCGGAAAAAGTCTTGAAACTATTTAAGTTTTCGCCTCACTTTTTTCCTCCTCACCAAATAGTTTAGCCTTAAAGATCTCTATAGTACTTTCGATTATTGGCACCTCTCGAAAGCTGCTGGCGACACCCAAGGAACTTTAGGAAACATTGATTTAACATGAACGTGCACGTCATGTAAACAATGGTCTTCAGTAGAGCGTTGGAATTGAACTTACAACCTACCGTGACCCTTACCAAATATTCTTCGTAAAATTCATCTTTTATTTGCATCAAGAATCTCTTTATCTTTACCAATCATCGAAAGTTTTAGCAACGTATGCTTTAATGGGCCTAATCAACGTTTATAAATGACTAGTTTGGTTTTTATGCTGATGAAATTAGATTTTGAGTGTTTTCCTAATCCAAAAAAAGAACTATTAACAGATGTTACTCTTTAGAAAACCTCTGGCGCTATGTCGCACCTTGGATTCAATTCTTTACGGATTCCATAAGCACAGATCTACAGCGGAACAAATCTTTCATCGTAAGACAAATCATGTATGTTTTCACTGTGTAAAAAAGAACAAAGTGTAAAGAAATACGTTTTTTTTTCACCTTGCAAAAACCCTGTCATCAAGAGTTTTATCTTTTACTGTGCATAATAATGGAAACAGGTACTTAATTTTAAGTAAAAAAAAATACTTTGAAATTTATGAATATATGTAGTCATGCTTTGACATTTTTCTATTTTGATCAATTCAAGTCATCTGTTTTGAAATGATAAATATACATGTTTGGAGAATTTAATTAAGTGCATTTTTTTATACATATACTAAGCATTTATATACAAATTACCAAATAGTGCTAGATTTTGTTCCTTTGATTTTTGCATTGGATTAAAAAAATGAATAATTAAAATGGCTAAGAATTTTATCTCTTTAAGCTTTCATGTTGCTTGTTTTATTCGTTGCATATAGAACGCTGTTTTACAAGTGATATCAATATCCAGTCTTTTGAGACCATGTAATTTCGCAAAAGTAATGACAAAAGCTTCAGAGATACCCTTTGCTAACAATCAAAGTTTTGTGTGTTTCCTGACATAAAATAAAAATATCTTATTGTGCGTACAGTGCCCTCTTCCCCCTCCTTTCCCCCCCCCCCCAAAAAAAGAAGGGAACAAAACGACAAAATATCGAAGACCAGTGATGTCTACCTAAGCTAACATTTCGCTTCTTCTTATCTAGTTTTTTTTTTTAATATTAAATTTTTAAGAACCACCTACATTTTTAATTTAATTTATAAATATGAAAAAAAAATCACCTGGAATTAGGTCCGGAGAGCGAGGTGACCACGGAAGGAGGCGATTGTCGTCGACCAGCGACGTCCAACCAAGCGATGAGGAAGCCCGTTACTTGTGAAACAAAACTTGCAGTGTTTATTTCTTATAGAAGACTGTACTGGAGAAAGAAACTCTTCAAGTTTTGTCTTTCTTGGAGAACAAACTAACTGCCTTCACCAATCCCCAGCTCCAACAAAATTGCCTTAATCCGTCGCTGTCACGAAAGGTTCACATATTGGACTTTCGTGAAATAAAACTCGTAACATTTCTTTCTACAACAAAGTCAACTTCGTTGCTGTATAGGTAAAATATATTTATTTATAAGTCTTCCAAATACGGGAGAGGATTGTGACACACCCTGTATAATATTATCACTGAGTTTTTATAAATTATTATTTGTCAAATAAAATATTATGGATTATGCACACGCGTATGCGTGCAATACTTTTTGAGCTATAGTTTAAAGTTTGAAATTTCTCATAATAAGGAGCAGTTTTCAGTGATTCGAAACTATCAAACTACTAACTAAAAATTAATGATATTTTTATTTTCAATATCAGACAAAATTTCAAGGTAACATCGATTTTGAATTTCTATACATTTTCCTCACGCAGATCTATTTCGATTTGCTTAAAGCAGATGGACGTCCCAATACAAGGACTGTTTACATACCTCAATGTATAGAAAG
The DNA here is from genome assembly GCA_038373885.1 of Cheiracanthium punctorium. Lineage (NCBI taxonomy): Eukaryota > Metazoa > Arthropoda > Arachnida > Araneae > Cheiracanthiidae > Cheiracanthium > Cheiracanthium punctorium. The sequence continues at coordinate 1,111,493 of JAWZYV010019464.1, forward strand.
GTTTTTAAGTCTATTCGTTTATCATTTGAATCATGTTATACTCCCCCTGCTATTAGGGTTACTTAGTACAGGGGGATCAATTTGAAAGAGTTCCCAAAGGTTTTTCTTATTCCCATTAAAGCTGAGGGATGTGGCAACTATTCTAACACTAAAATACAATTGTTTGAACGTTGAACGTTTGAATGTTTGAACTATTGGGTTGTTCAGAAAGTCATTTCATTTTTTAAGAGCATGAGGAACCCATAGGTCCAGTTTTGAGGCGTTTCAAATGCTCATGAAGAGTTGAATTCAATCCATTTAATCTTTCAGCGATTCCATTTAATCTTCAGCAATCCTATCCTTCAGCTATCCACAATTAATCCTTCAGCAATCCATTTAATCTTTGCCTTTTTTTTTTATCCATGAATGCCTCTATTGTGTTTTCAGCTGCTTCCATTGGCCTTCCAAAACGTGGTGCGGCTTCAACATCAAAACTGCCTGATCGAAATTTTGAAAACCAGTTTTGTCACCGGAGTTCTCTGAATACATCTTCACCATGTACACATCGGATATTTTTTCTTCTTTCTTAAACAGCACTTTTAGATTTTCGATAGAGAAAAAAAGCAAAAAATGTCGAAAATACCGCTTTTCAGTTTCCATATTTAACAAACCAAAAACTACTGCTCAGAATCAATCGAACTTTTTCCGCAAGGAACCTTGCTATTTAAGCTGTGAAAATATTTCAATAATTATGTGGCTTAACCCTTTAACGCGCAGTGTTCTTGCTCTGGGAACACAGAACTCTGACGTTTTGACTGTTGCCAGTCACAAAGAATAGATTTGATTTCTATAAAAATAGTTGCGGGTGACCTAGCTCTATGAGAATCCTTTAATTTTTAGCACGCCATTTGCCGTAAAAAAATTATTTTTAACAGCACTGACATCTGCTGCTGTGCTGCACAGCCAGGTCGTCAAAAAAGGGGTCTCTAGATCTGTGGCACGCGATGAACGTTTCGATCGTCCGCCATCTTGCTGGTAGTTAAGTCGAGGGATAGCAGCGGCTGCCCTTTTTTCAGCATTGTGAAAGGGTTGCGCCTCAAAGAGTTAAGTGTGAAGTTTTTCTGTGGAAAAATACAATTCAGTCCTGTGTCTGGAAGAAAAATAGAACTAAATGGATCACTAACATAACACGACAGTCTGAGATCATAAGCGCAGTAAGAAGGAAAAAACTCCCCCCTCAACAATAGGAACTACAACTGAATTCCGTTAATGAACATAGACTATACATTTAGAAACTTTCGACGCTGTAACTAACAAGATCTCAGAGTAAAGAGGAACACTTCTCCAAAATGCAAACATTACCAGATAGGTTTCGGGCTATTTACTCCTCCTGTTTGACTAAAGTTTAAGTTGCCTTAAGAAAGATCACATACCCTTCTGTGGGGTACTTAACTCCTTAAAAGTCGTATTATTTCCAAGAAAACGGTCATAAAACTGCCCGTTTTTTTATTCAAGAAAATTGTATAAAAATAGGTGCATGCATGATGTATGTATTCATTTTAAGGTTTTGGACATTCTTTTTAGAGCGAAAGTTAAAAAAGGAATGTAAATTTTTACGAAAAGCTGACATTTAGGGTCATTGTGATAACATATAAATATTGCAAAGTTTTCTTTGAACATTAACAAAAAGTACGATTGCAAAATACATATTACAAATACATGTGTGTATTTGAGTTTCTATTATCTATTAAAAAATAAACTATTTCAAATATTAAGTTAAAAATACTCCATTACTGTCATATGTTGTGCAAAATGACATATGAAATAAAATCCGTGCATAAGAATTGAAATACCCTCATCTTTCTGGCACATAGGTTTTGAACACTATTACCCGAAAACAACACGGGTACGAGAAAAAAATTAGCCCGTGATTTTGACAGGAACGAGGAGGAAGGGTTTAAATCAGTTGAAAGAACAAAATCCTTTAGCATATCCGAATTCTTCGACATAAAAAAAAAAAAACATTTCTGTATGTATATATATGTGACCTTTTGCTGTATTACATTTGTGAGAGATTTTATATGTAGCGGAGTAGAAGTTTCTCTGCAACCCTGGACATAACGAAATATGCTGACATTATTTCAAATCATGTCAGACGCATTAGTTATGTAAAATGACTTTCCAACGTATATGCCTCGTTTTGTTCCCCTATTGCGCAATCTTTCGCTGTGGACACGGTAAAGCTCTCAAAAGAACCAGATAATAAAGTATATGAGTATGTACGAGGTCTGTTCAAGAAGTATCAGGCCTTATTTTTTTCCCACGTAAACTAATCATAGGAGCGGGAGATTTTTTCCGTGCAGTGGTAGAGAAGACAGTCATATGTAGTTGTGAATTATTTTCCATCCGCAGAAAGCGTCCGTCGCTAACACAGGACCAACAGGTGAAAGCGTAGCGGTCGTCGGATTTAAGTTTTTTGTAAAATGACTTAAAAAGATAAGCCTCGATGTTGCAGAAAAGTTTGCCAAAAGCTCGGCAACACCCGACTGAAAACCATTCACGAAGTTCGACTGGCTTTCGCTTTGATGTCATGAAAACCTTATGTAAGTGTTTACACTGCCATTTTCGCCAACATTGGCGAACTTGAAATGGCTATAACTCGCGAACTACTGGTCCGACAATGTTCTATTAAAAGTATCAAAAGATAGGTCTTGGCAAGACCTAAACACCCACCAAGTTTCATAATTTTAGCTCAATTGGAAAGTAGTTAAAACCGGCTATCGTTAAAAAAAAAATAGCGCCCCCTGCCGCCTTATCCAATGACAATATAAACAGCGCCTCCCGTATCTCCAGTTCTATATACCCTTCGACTTAGCCGCTTGGTACGTGGGCTATTGGTGCCAATAAGTGTCATTTGGCGCGATTTGCTTTCAGTTATAATTAAATTTTGGGTATAAACAGGTTATACCTAGGTCGCCAAAAATGGCGAACTTAAATTGGCTATAACTCTCGAACTATTGGGCGGACAATGTGCAACAAAATAAAAATCCATACCTCTTGGACCACCTAAACACCCATTAAGTTTCATAATTTTGGCTATATTGGAACATAGTTAAAAATACGGGAGTTCTCCGTAAAGAGATCTCGCCCTCTCCGTCACTTTAGGCCCATAAAGGGTAAAATCCACCCGTATCTTCAGATCTAAGGTTCCGGCGGCTTTGCACGGTCTGTTCGCGTCTTCAGAACACCAGTGGACGTTCGCGTGTTCAGAAAAGAGCCCGTTTTTTTTTTCGATAAAATTAAATGTAAGTGTTTACGCTGCCATTTTCGCCAACATTGGCGAACTTCAAATGGCTATAACTCGCGAGCTATTGGTTCGACAATGTTCAACAAATTATCCAAAGATAGGTCTTGGCAAGACCTAAACACCCACCAAGTTCCATAATTTTAGCTCAATTGTAACATAGTTAAAACCAGCTATCGTTAAAAAAAATAGCGCCCCCTGTCGCCTTATCCAATGACAATATAAACTGCGCCTCCCGTATCTCCAGTTCTATATACCCGACGACTTAGCCGCTTGGTACATGGGCTATTGGTGCCAATAAGTGTCATTTGGTGCGATTTATAGTAGTAGTTATAATTAAAATAGGGGTTAGTTATAATTAAAATTTGGGTATAAACAGGTTATACCTACCCAGCAAACACACACCTGCTGGCGGAGTACCTTGCCAGTGCCTTTCTGCCTTTACGTCCAGCACTGGCCCGGCACTGCAAAAAGTAACTGAATCGTACCAAAAGTGGTCGCCCGAGAAGTACCTTACCAGAAGCCCGGGAAGGCAACGGCACTCTGCTGGCATACTGCATGTGCCGGCCGTTACTCACAATAAAGGCATTTCCCATGAAGTTTATAATGCCCAAAATGAAACGGCCGGGTGCCGGCTATTATTAAAAATAAAGGCACTGGCCTGGTACCTTAATAGTGACTACAATATAATGGCACGGTTACGGATTAGTGCCTATTTACAGTAACGCTGCCCTAATTAAAATATGATCCAGTGGCTGATCCGGGGTAGGGGGGCTTATTCATCAACCCATTTAAAAAAAAAAAGACATTGCTTAAGGGTAACATTTTAAGATAAAAAACTACATACATAAAAGATAAAAAACAACAAAAAAGTTTATCGTTTGCAAATTATGCTCGCCCAAAATTAGTGAATTGTTTGCAGTTTTCAAAAACTGCAATTTTCTTGCGAATTTTCAGTTGCAAAAGATACTTTTTTTAGCGGGAACACATTTCAAAAACTACATAAAATCATTTGTAAACAGTTTAATTGCATTATCTCATAATTAGAGACATTTTATATATGAGTTATAATACTTTACGGTTGATATATGTATGTATATATTAGTCTAAATCATATAGGATATAATAAATAAAGTTGGAATATATATATATATATATGGTTACACATAACTTTAGAGTAACATTTTTTTTGATCAAATGATTGTTTTGATGTTAGCTATTCTGAAAAGAAATTTCTATATATCTGTTGTACCTACATGACTCAAATTTTTTGAAGGAAAATACTTTTATACACTATAATATGCAATGAGATTTTGTATATTAAAAACAGTGTAAGTAAAAAATTTACCTGTTATTTTTCTAATTAATCCAGGGCATTATCCTGTTAAATCCAAGGCATGCAAATGTGAACTAACAAGAACCTCACCGTTGAAATAGTGTTATTAAAGTAACTATTCCTAACGATGAGATCTTGTTAGTCTGGAACAGTTTAAAAATACCAATTAAACACTTTGGAAAGCTGTAAATCCATGAAACCGATAAAAACTTTAAAGCCTTGAGATCCGAAAAAAGAGTATTTCACAGTTCACGAAATGGCATTCGAGAGGGGTTGCCATTTCCGTTGGAATGTAATTCGCTAATTTTCAAAACATCAATGAAGCAGTAAATAGCTTGGCGAAAGACCCTCCCCACCACACCACTAATATTAACTCCGCGTTTCATAAACATTTTCTGCCAAATAAAAAGATAACAGTTCGATTTTTGCTGCCTTCTTTGGAGATCGTTTGGGACTCCTCGGCAGAGAGAGAGACGGCTTATGAGGCCCCGTAAGGGAAATCGAAACATAGAATAAAGAAAATATAATTCCTAAATGAACCCCATTGCGTTTCTATTTTTGACTATTACATGAAAATACTGGCTCATTGCTTAATTTCTAACAAAATAACTACAGGAGCTCAACGTAGAAGAAAGTCTCCAAATATGTTTTTCAGGAAAAGTTTAGCAAAATTGTAAAAAATTAATATAAATTATAAAAATTTTAAGAATAAAATTCATAATTCTGTACATAGTGGGGGTTTCACTGTCGCTGTAGTAAACATTTTTATAGGATACTGAACTCGTTTGTATTATTTTAGTTTTTAGTACTAAAATATTTGAAGGCACAATATGAACCTCTCCTCTTACACCTCTCCCTCAAAAAAAAAAAAAAAAAAAAAAAAATCTTAGCAGTGACCCTTGCCTTTGGGTGCCCGGAACTTATATCCCTTAACACTTCTACACAGTATGAATGTGAAACAATATTATTTAATTAAAATAACGAAATTTTATGCCAACACTACGAAATATATACAGGCCTATTACTGCCAAATAGTGCTGGTCCGGTACATTTTAAACAGTACCACGCCGTTAACTTTTCTGTGCATGTCATAGACACATGGCAGTTCGCCGTTACCAGTTATGTACTGGTGAATATGCACTTTTCAGACACTGGCACTCCAGTGACTTCCAGACGATGGCAATCTACCATGCTCCCGGTAGACGGCACTTTGCCAGCACGACGGGTACCCGGCCGGCATTTTGCGGGCAGTAGTGTGTTTGCTGGGTACTTCGCCAAAATTGGCGAACTTCAAATGGCTATAACTCGCGAACTGTTGGGCGGACAATGTGCAACATAATAAAAATCCATACCTCGTGGGAACACCTAAACACCCACCAAGTTTCATAATTCCTTAAGCATTAAGGAGTAGTACAACTGCTTCAAGCGTGGCTGCAACATTAGTGGACAGTGAACCGTGTTCATGAAGGCCCTCAGAAAGCTGGAATGCCATTGAGCAAGTAGAGACTGTGATCTTGGAGGACCGTCTTATCACAGAACGCGAAATTGGGAACTAAATAGGGGTAAACATCAGATTGGTAGATTCAAATTTGAACCGGACTTTTGCATGAGGAGAGTGTCCTCGAAATCTGTACCGAAGCAGCTATCAAGGAGCCGAAGCAATGTCGTCTAGACATAGTACAGTACATGTAACTGGATCTTTGGGTATGGGTTTCTATACATGTGTCACCGAGGTTTTGGCAAAATTTGCTGCAATACCTCTGTTCAAGTTTCCTGTCATTTTACAAAAACTGAAATCCAACGACCGTTTACTGTACGGCTTCTATCTATCGTTAGTCAACTGTCAGAGACTGGCGATTTCTGCTCGGGAGGGGGATAACAACTGTGCATGAGTGTCTTCTCTTCCTCTACACTGAAGAAAGTCTACGGCACTTCATTTGTTTAAGCGAGAAAAAATAAATCTCAATTTTTTTATTTCAGCAGACCTCGTATGTATATTAGATCTAAATTGACCAGGGCGTTTAAAATCCTTGATTGAATTGATTTGTGTGTAAAGCATTGTGTTTGTAACATTTATTTTCGAAATTGTTTGCTTTTTCAAGATATGTTATTTAGTCCTCGTCAAATAAAGTGGACAACACATTGACAGTTTCTACTAGTACAGAGAAATGGAATTTACAGTCTAACAGGAAAAGCACAAACAACCAGGATATGAGAGGAAATCTAACCTACGACAGCATACGAAAACTTTACAGATATTCAAAGGAGTAGTTCCAGAAGAGACACATGGGTATTACCTGATCCATTGGAACTCATAACGTGATTCAGAAATGTTACATAAAATTCAGAAATCTTTTCAATCCATTCCATCAGCTATACAATCTTATTTATGACACTGAAACGGAATAATTTTATTTTCCTAAACACTATTTAGTAAGATCAGATATAGAGTATTTCGCAAAATACATCTGCCTAATTCTTCTGGACGTCAGTATAAAGTTAGAACTCATTCAGTTCATTATTTTTAGATTCACATTTATTTAAAGTTGTATATATGTAGTATTAGATATTATTTGTAATTCACAAAAGGTGCATTATGAATAATATCTAATGAAGTACACTTTTCAACGTTAAGAGAACCTCTAATATATGTTTTGTAGAATCGAACAGTGGTGCGGATTTCTAAATAGGTCAGCTAGGCTATACCTGACGACGGCAAATTTTCGAAATGTGGTAGAATATTTGGCGCTTCGTTCCGGCCTATATGTGGGAAATTTGTAAATAAATCTCTGGAATCCATTTGGTTGATTCGAATGACGTATGTGTTAATTTTGAAAACTAATTAAAGACAATTGTGTGGGTGTATTTTAAAACATAAATATATTTCAGGGAAGAAAAAGTTAATCCTGTAAACAAAGCAAATAAATTAAGAAAAATGACGCATTAACTTGTGAATTTCTAAAGTTCATTTCACACATCAATACTTCTTTTAAGCCTAACTATACATTTTCATAGAACATCATTCTTGAAATAAAACTGACTTAAAACAAAAATTAACGTAAGAAAATTTCAAAACAATATGTAAGGATTTAATAATCAGATCAGACTCTTTTAATGATATTTATATTTTGTAAAGAAAAAATCGGATTAAGAACATCTTTCGTCCAAAAATAAAATTTTACATTTCAAGAGGAAAATATTTTTGTAGTATATTTTTCGAGTAGTGGGAGAGAAAACTTGCAATTAAATTTCGAGACTACAGTTACATGCGAGCCTTTTATCACTAAAATCTAGTCTTCAATTAATCACTTTTTCCACTCCATGTTGTTTTACATAGTGTTGTAGAAATAATCCTGTTTATGTATTTTAGTAGTAAAAAAAATCTCATTTAATCCTATATTTTTCTGACGAGGTAGAATTTCCCTTGACTTCATGGAAATTCTGAGAATATTTTATTTTCAGAACTTTGAAATATTTATCTTGTTTAGCTTCATATTTTTTATTGATTGCCAGTTAGTGGATTTCTGACAGTGTTTGCCGTATTCAAGGAGATTGATATACAGTCAAATTAATATGAACTGCGAACAGCTTACCATTAAAAGTAAGCTGTTCGCAGTAAGCTGTACTATTAAAAGTAAAAAAAAAAATAAGTTAATTAAGTATGTAAATCTTAAAAATCCCTCTTAAAATGTGGAATATTCACCATTAAAGTTGAACAAAGATGAATTCACCGTCTCTACAAGAGCACATTTCTGCATTTGAAGGTAGGACAGGTAAAGATTTCTAGTTTTACAGTACTGTGACGTCTAGGTTTACAGTTCTGTTGACGATTTATGATTGTGTCCCAAATCGGAACCACCGTGAACCTTCTATCGGGTTCGCTAATAGAAAACGAAAGTTGATAGAACGGGCCCGAATTTTCTCAATTGATCGTATAACCGGGCAGAAACGTTGATCGCATAGCACCTTCCCTGCTTGTTTTTAATTAGTAGAAAATGTCTGGATTACTTTCTGTGAGGATGTCTGGAGGAATAGTTCTATCAAGACCTATCTGCTATAAAAATTTACTTCGTCCCTACACAGTAAAAAAATTCAGAAACCTTACATATTTATAGCGGAAAGGTTTCCGAAAGTATAGTGTAGCCTACCGATGCTCTACTCGAACTCCCGATTTCGGAAACATAACCCATATTTCTAAAATATTTACGCGGAAAGGAAATCTTTATTTGGGACTTCGCGCGCATGCGCCAAGTGCCAAGAGACAGAGGGATAAGAGTGAACGCGGCTTCCCTCATAGCACAGATGGTCACAAAAGAGTCTCTGTGACGTCACAGAGGGTCACAATTGTCACAGGACTGTCACATTGTAACTTGCAGGGCCCGATTATGACCAACAGGGGCCCCGGGCATTGATGAATTTGGGGGTCCCCATCTATAAAATTTGTTTTCTTTTTCATAATATTTTTATTTATAAAAGAATATTTCAGAACAACATTTGAAACTGGGGGCCCTGGGCAAAGTCCCGATTTGCCCATGCGATAATAAGGGTCTGGTAACTTGTGAGTGATGTAACTCCACTGTGTGGTCACTGTGAAGTTTATTTGTGACCAGTCACCAGGTGACGTCGCCGGATGAATACTTAAATAAAACAGCACATTATCTCCTGAAAATAATTTTTGTGAAAAAAAAAGATTTAAGATTTTTAATTTATATTTATTAATTATGGTATTTTCCCTCCATTTATAAAACACTTCAAAAAAATTTTAAGTTTCCAAAACAAGCCATACCACAACAGCAGTCAGTTTACTTTTAAAGCAAATTCCGGCAAGATAATCACAGCGTCGAGGTAACGGGCTGTTCTATGGACCCGTCCGTCCAGGGTTCGATTCTGATCGCTGGTCCTGCGCGCTACTTCCATTAGAGTTTGGTGCTGCCATCTAGTATATGTAACTCGAAACGCTTCATCTAGTGCATGTTACTTTTTCTGAAAAACTCAGAAAGGTTACTCGTTTATTCGGAAACCTTTGTGAAATACACGGAAAAATTACTCAATATTTTACCAAAATATACAGAATCGTTACCCATCTTTTCCAGAAACCTTACCTAAAAAGCAGGAAAATATGTAAATACTATCCCGGCATATGCTGAAACGTTTCTAAATACTTTACCTGCATGATTCGGAAACGTTTCTGCTATTTTAAACTACAAGAGCTGCCCCATTTTTTGGGGTAACGTTTCCGGAATTTTTTTTAACGTGTACCCTTTATGCTGCATGTACGTTTGTGGACACTTGGTTGATGCAACATATGCAGACAGCCATTACATGGGTCCCACATGCCTGCCTCGATATGCACGGAGGAGATTGTGAATATCATTTTATCACATGCAAAATATACATCATATTATATGGAATAATCTATGGTCATGCTTCCAATAAAGTATTTTTTTTAATACACCGGATATGACGGCCTTAAATTTTCTCGCTTTGTTCTTGAAAACTATGAGTCATAGAGGTTTAGTTCTTGGAACACATTTATGTAGCGAGGAATCGGATTGTACAAAGTTTATCCAGTTTTTGGGGCACCTTGTATATATCTTTCAGGTATTTGATGATTCAATCACACACTCCAAATGGTGGACGGCTGGAGTATGACCCTAGTAGCAACACTAGTTCAAAAAACGTTGAAATTACGTTGGAAACACGTTTTTTGACTTTAAAAAGCGTGTTTTAAACGTCTTTTGGACTAATTGTGTCACTAGGGGAAGATCCAGCTTTCTGCCCTGACGTATCGCGTGGCTGTCGATGTGTCGATCGTCTTGGTCTGCAGATTTGGTCGGTTTTCTCCAGATGTAACGTGAATACACATTAGAAACCCTTAGAAAGTCCTTCGACCAAGGCATCTTTCATCCTAGGTAGGTAGCCCATGCAAACCTTTGCCTTAACAGAAACAACGAAACAGGTTTCAATCATATTAAAATCGAATTCTAAGCACTGTTGTTTATCCTTTAAGTTTTTTACATGAACATAAGATAAAATTTATTATTATTATTTTTATAAATCGCAAATTAAAATGGCCAAGACGTTTTTCAGTTAGTTACGAAAAATCTGATTTAATAAGACTCCTTATTGTACTTGTCATGAAAAAGCTTTAAAGTAGATGCAACATAGTAGTATAAAACTCTATACCTTAAAATTCAGTGACATAAAAAAAATCTTAATCTCTTAGTCGTGATAAAATTACGCAGAACAATACACGCTTGTAAACAGTATCAAAAAACCCTTTCAAAATTGCGAAAGTTACAATTTTTAGTTAGCTAAGAATATGCCAAGCCTGAATAGTTCACAATAGAAACTAAATCTTTCTGAATGGCGTAATTATAGCAAACGAGCAGACGCCATTGTTAAAAAGTTACGTCACTTTGTTCTTTGTCGCATGAATTGAAATTTGAAAAGATAATTACTTTAAAAACTGTATTTATCTGGAATTAAGTATTAGTTTAATCTGCAATTAAAATGATTTTTATTAGTGTTTTAAATTAGCTTTTCAGCTGCAATTTTTTTTCTCGTGGAAATACAAATTGCACTCGCAATAAATTTATAAGGAATTTAATTGATCGTGCATTTACTGAAAATTAGTAAACAGTTTTTTTAATGACATCGTTTAAAACTAATAAGACTATTTCATAAATACAGTCCACCGCGTTTTATAGAATAGCCAACTGGCCATGAAAAATTATTCTTATAAACATAAAATTAATAATTTTTGCCAAAATATTTTAAAAACAGAAATAAAATGTGTACTTATGTGAAGTAAAAATAACTCTTTTCTTTACCAACAGTGAAGTATTCTTCGAGAAATACTATGACAGAAAAATAAGAAACTAGATCGAAAAATTAATATAAGTTTTCGCTTCCCTGCTTGAGTATGCATTGGCCAGTACATCGCTACTGATAAAACGAGGACCTTTCAGCACTCTTGTGTGTTTTCGTTCTTTCTTTCTTTTTTTTAAAAAACAAGGTATGAATATTCGGGGTTTCCGCAGGATTTTAACAATACGCCCCTACAGCACAATCTCATTCTAAAGGGGTCATATAAATGCAGTCGAACCTGCTAAATGGAATAGGTAATTTGCCACGAAATTTTTTCTAATAAGCGGAATATGCCATTAACCAGGATCATATTGATTAATTTTTACGGCTTGGTACCACATTGAAAATTTATTACATTAAGCCTTTAATGATATTAAATTAAGTGGGCTCGACTGTACGTCCGATTTTTTTTCTTTTTCTTTTTTTTTTTAACTTTTGGCTTCAAAAACGGCTGACAAATGATGTTATTTTAAATGGAACGTCAAGAAGTAAGAACTGGAGGGGTTCTTGTTTTCCAGTAGAGGACATACTACGTCACCGTTTACAGCTACATGCCTCCTTCCTGGAGTTTCCAGCTACAATTTGAATCCTCATCAGAAGGGGGAACCTGAATATTGTCACCTGTCAGAAACTACTATCGACTACCAAAGGGACTTTCGGAACCACGGATTCAACGTGCGCGTACATCGCATGTACAATGTGCATGGTGGTCTTCAGAGTTACGTCGGGCTTGAACCCGCGACCTTTCGGTTACCAGTCCAACGAGCTAACCACTGAGATACCACGGGCCACTAGAGTGGTTTTTATCGAGTTTCAAAGACGCAACGGCGAAGATTGCTTTCTGTGCTCATCACAGCATCGCAGCTTGCACTTTTGAGTGTTCCAATGAACGCAGAAGGAAAAATTTATCGTTGCGAGCTTAGGAACAAAAGGAATAAGCAGGTTAAATCTGAAATAATGTAAATATTAAAACAAATAATGTAAATATTAAGGCGATAATGGTCCATAAAAACTACACACATTTTCTGTATTCATTAGCAATCTATAAAAATATATATCTTCACATACATATGATAGTATTACTTGATTATAAAAAATACCAAGACATTAATTAGGGCCAAAATAATAATTAAACTATGCTAATTAATGATATTATCTAAAAAAGCTGCACGCTCATTAATTATTGCCTCTGACAGATTTTTTTCCCTCCCTAAGCAAGCTTTGTGTACCATCAGCAAAAGTAAGCATTCAATTTTTATTTAAAGTTAAAACTTTAAATAATAAATTATATCTAAACAGCATACGTGATTTTTCAGAAAAATTTCAAATAAAACAACACAAAATTAAAAAAGCTAACAAAAAATAAATAAATCTAATAAAATTTGAGGCTATATTCAAACAATGTTCTAGGCTATGTTCTAGGCTATATTCAAACATTTATAAAAACCTTATTACAAAATTCTAAAAAATTAAGCAAACTTTTAAGGAGTTTTTGTCATTTAATATCATTAATTAATATATTTTATTTGTTTTCTCATTAATTAATCTCTGATTAATATAATAAGAAGATTAACGTGGATTTAGCATATTTTAGAATCTAGCAACACTATATCAATATAGAATATTTTATATTATTTGTATAGTAAATTTAGAAAAAGTGTTGTTATGGTCCATTCTCGCCTTAAGTATGTATACCAAAAGTAGCTCCAAACAAGTTCTAAATTGTATTTTCAAAAGTTAAACTTGAAAATAATTTATGATAATCATATTTTATAGTTAAAGCCCCATAAGTGTCTTAGAGAGAAAACTTGAGGATAGTAAACCGAATTAAAGTCTGGTCGCTAAGATGTGCAAACAAAGAATAACTTCTTTATAATTCTGTTACGTATTTGAGGAATAACACCGGCCAACACGATTTTTGGGTCTGACTTCTACATGTTAAATTTTAGTTTCTCCCACGCCAAAACTAATTAAAATAATATTTTTTTAATATTCTTTTGTAGAAATTAAAGCATTTTTTCAATTTTTTGGCAAAATTTAGTGATTTTTATATTTTTTTTTTATAATTCCACTCTAAATTATGATCAAAAAAGTTTTGGCTGGATATAAAAGTCTTTTTTATTCAAGATTTGTGCTAAACAGTAACATATAAATGTAAAATAATAAGAAATTAATGTCTAAACGTGAGTATTTTTCGTATTTCTTTTATGTTCTTACGAGCAAATAATAATATTACAAATAATACTACAAATAATACTACAAGTAATACTATACTACAGAGTTACAAATAATAATACAGTTTACTTTCAGGTTAATCAAAGTGCTGCCATCTTTCGTTTATGAAATAAATTAAAATATACTTATCGACGTAAATCGGACAAAAGCAAACTTTAAAAACTAAAAATGAAAATTTAAGTGTTTTTCAATGTCTAGAATCAGAATTTAAGCATGAGGACAGAACCCCCCCCCCCCCACAATTTTTTTGTTTTGTTTTGTTGACAGATGTAATCAGTTTTTTTAAGGTTTAAATTTATTTTTAATCACGTCTGCATTTCGTTGTATATGAAAATCGGCTCGATAAAACGTGTGTTTTACGATGGGTTACACCTCTGTAGAGCATTTCGTTACCCAAATGTCGCTTGAATGACAGCCTACTGCGCACCGTGCCGCGCAGATTCGGCCAATGTATTTTTACTGCATCAAACCCAGAATAAAAGTGTTGTGTGTGTGTGAATATCGGCTTAAAATACCTTAATCATTTAAAAATATAACACGTCGCTGAAAAGCAAAAATCGAAAGTTTTCTAAGCAATTCCACTAAACTACTATCACTTGCATAAATATATAAGCCAGTGTGAAAAAATATACTCTTACAAATTACTGACATACCTTGAAAATATATACACAAAAGTTCAGTAAAATCACTTAACTGAATTTTTATTAACGTATTTTTATCCTTTTCCCGTCGTAATTTTGTTTTAAGTTACCATTTCCATACCCCCCAACATTTAAACAGATATTTACCTTATTTCAAATGTTCCAACAGTTTAATAATAATGTTTAGACAAGCAGTTTAATAATAACATTGTGTACTATCAATAGAGCAAGGGACTTTTGGGAATATTTTGACTCTTCCATATGAAATATACACATATGAATAATACAAACTTATAGCTTCCATATGAATAATACAAACGGCTCATATGTACAAAAACCCATTTTAAAACTGTTCAATGACTATTTCATACATCAATCTGAAGTGATTTCATTCAAATATAGTACGTGTAAAATTTGTAATATATGTAAGAGTTCATTCAGTACGAAATGATTTGAAGTAATTAATTTCTCTATGGAAATGCGAAAACCTTTTTATTTTTCACAAAACAAGGTGGTTTTAAAGTTATACCCTTCTAATCTTTGTTATACTTTGATTTTTTTCAGTCATCATAGACTTTGTGCAATGGATAACGTAAAATCCATAAATCATTTGCTTTTTTTGAGGAATGCCAAGCTTCTTGACTGCTCCCGAGGAAAAAAAAATAAAATAAAAAGTAATAAAAAATCTGAAATTCTTTCATATTTTATTGACGCACTCGGCTGGAAGATTTTCAGATGTTTTTAAAAAGCTATTCAATCCATTCTGCCATAGAGAGGAAAATGATAACTGTAAGTGCTCCTATAGACTCCTGTTTGCAAATTTTGTTGCTGAAAATGGCATCCACTGTTGTTTGGCCCCTAGTGGTGAAATGTTTTCGATTCGTGCGTATTGGAAAATCTAAAGTATCCATTTCAGTTATGAAATCGGATCCTGGATCGGAATTTAAGTCTATGTTAAAATCTCCTACTAAAACAGTCTTACAATCCTCCTCCTTCAGTAACGTTTCGAATATTGCGTCTCATTTACCTTCATGAGAAATTCGAGGACTAGCGTATGTATCTGCAAATCTCACTTTATCTTGAATCTACGCAATGGCCATTGGAACACCCTTGATCTGGCTCGTGTAGGCACGGGTCAAGTGTTTCATGTTCTTTTTATAAAGTGATTTTTATAAAGTTTTCCTCTATAAAAATCATAACTCCAGATGGCTTTCTGTTTTGGAAACCACTGTCTATCCGTTCGACCCTAGTGAATCCTGGTATTTGAAAATCATCTCAAGGGATAGTCCATGTTTTCGTTAGCAACATGATCCGTTAGCAACTCCAGATGGCTTTCTGTTTCGGAAACCACTGTCGACCAAAGTGAATCCAGTTCGACCAAAGTATTGCGTTAGCAATATCCAATCACTCTGCAGAAAACATGAATCGGACGGAAAAGTGACCACGGCGCGCCGCGTAGACAAAATCTCGTGCTTGAAAGAAATAGCACCAGAGTGCTACAAAAAAATAAATAATTTAAAAAAAAATCAGACACTGCGCATGAGCACAGATGGACAAACAGAAAGGCATCCCGAAAACAAAGAACATTTTTAAACGTTGTTGTAAAGTCGTAAAAGAACAGCAACAACGAAAAGAAGCAGCTTATTGACTAATCAATATATTGACTTGCTTAATCAGACTAATCTGATTGCTTAAAGAGCTTTCCTATCACTTTCAGAAATGCAATTCTTAAAGATGAACTCGCGTCAACACAATGCAATTAAATTTAAATAATATAATTTAAAATAAAAAAGTGACGTTGATTGATCCCTCCTACCTCAACCACACACACACACTATAACCCATGATAAGGTAAATGGAAAAGAGTGCTAATATTAGTTTTAAGTTTTCCTTGCTGCATTGTTCCATTGGAAGAAATCCTCGCCATTTTCCGAAATGATTAAGGCTTTGATGGATTGGGGATTATTTTCGGGAATAAATTAAGAAGATTTGAATGGATTAGCGAGCAATTGTCAATAAAAATGCCTGATTCTTAAGTTAGTAGAGATTCAGGTTTTTCTTTTATAAAGAATGAAAGATCAACTTCAGTATCTTCATTACACACCCATAGAATGATTTGATTTTGTTTTTAACTATTGTACTCTGTGACAGAAGACACTCAAAAGTAACTAGTGTTCAAAACAATAAATAATTTGTAAAAAAAAAAACACTCATATATGCTACTTATGGCACTGGACACGTGTTTCGGACGAAAATATTTTTGTCCTTAAACTGTTGTCCATAAAAATTTATCTTTGGTTTGAATTTTTTCCCCTTTAGTAACCTTTCGGTTTCCAAACCATAGGCGTCCATACGTATGGAAAGGGAGCCCCCCCTCTACTTCCGGTATTATGGTTTTTATTTAAGTACTGGTATAACGTGAAGTAGTTCTACACTAATATACAATATCGTTTCGAGACAGAACCCTCGACTTCCCCCCCCCCAACAAACAATCATATTTGCACCGATATTCCAAACTCATTACTCCTATGGAAAAAAAAATTTTTTTAGCCACTATGTATGGACGATTGCTGAAGAAAGACGATAATGTTTCCGCCCGAAACACGTGTCCAGTGTGCTAAAAAGCATTTATGTGTGTGTGTTTTCATATAATTATTTAATATTGTGCTTAGTTTTGTGTTAAGACATAATCTACACGATGTTAGAAAATGCACATTAATGTGAATGTAAGAAAAGACAATTGTATTTCGAAAATGATTTAAAACCGATGTGCTTGGTATGTTTTCTCCTTCTTGCTATTCGAATTCAAAATTAATAATTCTTATGATGAAACTGAATATCGGAACCTCATCTGCCAACTATTTCTGTTTTCTCCCCATTTCTAGGAATACATTACTTAACACTTAGCGCACTTCGACAGCGTTCAATTAGAAAGTCTAGAGTGTGGACTATAACACAACAGTTCAGTTTCCCTAGACATTAATTAATGACGAAGTAAATAATGCGAGAGATCATATTACTTTTCAGCTGACTTTTACACCGCCTCTCATTCGAGTTAATTCGAAAGGAATTTGCCGTATTTCAAAATGATGAGGCTTTGAATTTTTGGTGGGCTATTTTCAAGAATGAATGAAAGATGGAAGATATTTTCATTGATTAATGCTTATAAATAGTCAGCATAAATCTATGAAATATATAAATACGACATAAATAATAAAATGAGAAGAAAATGAAGTTTATTATTTGTAAAATGAAGGAAAAATATAATTTTGCTTTTTTCTTTATTTATAATTTTGTGGTATTTCAAAATGGTGAGGCTTTGAGTTTTCGGTGGAATACTTTCAAGAATTAAAACGTGAGTAAGTACATTTGTATTCATTAATGATTATAAATAGCCAATAAAAATCTTTTAAATATGTACATGCTACACAAATTAGAAAACAAAAAAGTCAGATGAAAAGTATCTTTGTTATTTATTTAATAAAGGGAAATTCAAGTTAGCTTCTTTTTCCTAGAACATCATGGTTGATTTCTAGATGTTTTCCAGATTTTCATGTTTCCCACTAAGTGCCCATCAACGATGGCCTAGTGGCTAAGTTCCGTTCCCGTAAGAACAAGGCACCGGCAGTGGAGCAGCACCGGCTTGGCCAGTGCTTGGAAGGGTGAAAACCTCTCTCGGCTGGATTGCTGTGGAATCGTGTACGCTAAAGGGAACTGGTGCACGTAATATCTGTCTTGCCTCCAATGTTCTCCATGTCCTAGCGATAACTCTAGGAATGCGAATCCATGTTCTAGGTTTGTCATCTTTAGTTGGTTTAATTTTAGACCAAACATAGTGGGCAATGTTAGCCTATCTTATAGGAGCCCCCTTAATGAAATGACCAATATCTGCGACCCCCGTAACGATCAAGCCCACAGTAGACCACTCACCTGGCCATTAGAAACAAAACAAAACTTTCCTACGAAATTGAAAAAATACTTAAGATTTGGCTTTTCCTGCCATTCAACTCTTTAACTACAAGATTCATGTATGCTTTTTAATAATTTTTTCTTGTGCCATTAAGATGCTGATCATTTATTTATTTATATTTAATTATTTATCTGTTATTTATCTATTTTTTGTATTATGTGTGCGCTTGCCTTTCAGATATTGCATCCTTGTTATTGAATGAATACATCTGCATTTCTTTAAACGTAGCACTTTCATCTGTGACCTTACCACTTTTTTCTTTTCAATATGTCACGGCAAATTACATTTTATTTGTATAATAGTCCTCATCACTTATTCGATAAGAAGTACTTTCAAGAATCTGATTTTATCCACCGATATTGTTTTAAGCAAGTATTACGTAGTTCTCTATGGAAAACGTTCTTCTTTTAGAGATACGCATAAAAAGTACAAATATAGTGAGGTTTATTATGGACCATACCTTGAAATAAGATTTGAAATCAAATAATGCCGTCGGATACCGTCAGCTTTCATAGAACGACTGCATAGCTAAAAGGAACGATTTCGGTAACATGCATGGGGTACCATTTTTGAGCTGCTCGATCAGCCTTAAAATCTGAAAGCAAAGGACTATCTGCGCTTATCCTCATTATGGCTTCATTCGTAAGAGACATAACATATACCTTCGATTTTATGTCAGCGGCTTTGGCATTACAAGGGCAAAAGAGTTCATTCTTTCGAGTTCATAGTGTTTAAAGCTTCACCTCACGCAAAAATTCCTATTATACTATATTTAAATTTTTTTTAAAACTGTTTTTCTTAAGAATTGGTAATTCAAATTGCAGAAATAATAAAACATTTGGTTTCGAATGCTCATTGCAAAACAAGGCAGTGAGAACTTTTGATCGTCGTGGCTATGTAATCAAAGCTCCCGGCATTGGCCGTGGTTGCCGCGAATTATTTCGAGCTCTGATATGGACAATAAATATCTCAAAAAAATTTTGAGGCGTTTAACTATTTCAAACGAAATATTGCTTAGTATTTTAATGACACCCCATTCTCTTTGAGAAGATTGGGTGTGATATCTATTTCTCTTTCACAGGGACACGAAACGAGAGTACTATGAATTAGATTAAACTTAAAGGGAAGTAATTAAGAACGATAACCATGCATTGTGTTTTCCTTAACCTGCTCCCTGTTATCGTCCCCCCCCCCCAGAAAAAAAAACCTCGGTTAAAACGGGAATATTACAAATATATAAACGCATAGAAGAAATATGAAGGTCATACTGTCTACATAAACATGAAAACTATGCACAACAGAATGAGCCAGGGATAGACAACGTGTTGCATATTATGCACCAACAAGATCACAGAAGAGCTCAGATGCACCTTATAACTAGCGCCTTTTTCAATGGTTTAAGTTTACGATTAGAGGTTGAAAGTATGCAAGCAGGTAGACTTTAGGATAGGCAAATAACGTGAGAACATATTGAGAATTGGAATTGATGTTCTGAGGCGCAGGATTCTGGGACTGATTTTTAGGATATTTGGTCGGGGATCAGAGGTGGTTGGATTTTTGAATGAACAAATGCTTCCTTTCGATGTAGTATCATAAATTATAAGAAATCCAATATACCTGGTCACGAAATGAATTTGGTAGACTTCAATCGACCTCAAAGCAATCAGTTAGCCCATCCCAGACAGCACAGCAAACTTGCATCAAACTTGCAGCAAGCTTGATTCATCAAGTCAATATACTTGAATTAAGCTTGAAAATTTCAAGCGTGTAAGTTTAATGCAAGCTTGAATCAACTGTTCTAGTTTACACTTGCCCAGCTTGCATTAAGCTTGACATTTCAAGCTCTAATCAAGCTTGACATAGCAAGCTTAATTTCAAGCTTAAAAAATTTTCCTAAAAAAAAATTCCTAAATACTCGGGGCGCCGGTCGGCGAACTCGCACCACATATTTTATTTTGCCACGCATTTTCCCCTCTACGCTGAAATTTCAATTAATCTGTTTCCATCAAGTGTCCGCGGCTAGAGCAGAACCCGGGACATTTGGGTTGGGAGGCGAGCGTGCTATCCGTTCCGCTACTAAGCCTCGTGCAGCTATGACTAAAGTTTAAAGTGACTGTTGTCACGTCGTTTTCTGGCCAGATTGATCAGTATGGGCGATGCCGATAAGTTTTTTTTTTATTTTTCCATGGGATGAATCAAATTTAAATAATGTTATGTATGATTTAAAGACTCTACTAATAGGGAAATAAACATAATATAAACTTAACAGCAGCACACGTTTTAAAACTTTCAATATCGCGACACTCATGTTGGGCAATACTGGCCAAAATCGAGACAAACGACTGATTTTAAAATAAATTTCGTAGTATAATTGTTTTTTATTTTGAAGAATTTCCATATTTGGAAATATAGAATCTTTTTTTTTAATTCTATGGTCAAGTACATTTATGACTGATGATAAATTATTTCGTAGGGGCCGAAAACCGCCTCATTCTACCACCCATAAAGTGAAGTATATTAACTAACTAAATTGTGTAATTATATTAAAATTTATTTTTAGGGCTAATTAATTAGATAATGGAATTACTAATGTTAATTAGATGTAAATAAAACTAAAACTCCCCTCGTGTTACACTTCAGAGGGGCTTATCCATTCATTCCTTCCCCTTGCGTGTTCTAATGTCCAGGTTTTGTGCAATAATAAAATAAAGCACAACTTTTACGAACTTTTCTTTATTTAATATGACCAATTTGAGAAAACGGTAGACTTTTCAATGTCCATTCTCCTTCTCGCCTACAGCGACAGATTGCGCCATCAGCGCAATAGAAATAATCAAGCTGATAGATTGACCTGTAAGCTTGTATTAATATGTCAAATTCAAAGAAATGTCATGCTTGATTTAAGCTTATGTGCTGTCTGGGATAGATGCAATGCGCCACTATAAATTGCTTCATTGCGCCAAGTTTGACGCATGCATCAAGACTTGGTCACCCCTGGTGAGCAAGCACGCAAATACATCAAAACTGTATTGATTGTTTCAATTTCCATGATGATTTGACTTTGTGGTATTCAATAGTGAAGTTTTGGGGACTAAATTAATAGTGGCAACTTAACCTAGAAACTCGCATGTTTAAATATTCTTTGGTAGCGGTGAGGTACCGCTCTTGTCGATATGTAGAGTGCAAAAAAGAGTCGATCTAGTTAGAAGGGTGTTTGTTGTAGGGCGTTTAAGCGAACAGTTTTGTTTCCATCGCTCTAAAGTATGTTTTCAAAAGATAATCAGAGGTCGCGGCTCCAAATAGAGGTTTCCCGTGGCAAAAATGCAATTGAATGTTGTCGAAGATTACTGGAAGACTGTGGCGAAAGTGAATTACCGTATAGGACGGTTGCACGGTAGGTGAAATCGTTGGGGGGGGTGTGATTCTTATGCATGCTGTGCCTACACGATAAACCAACAAACTGTCAACGCAGACTACTATGGCCGATTTCTAAAGCACCATCTGCTTCTGGCTATGCGACGCCAACGTTCACGTTTATTGCAAAACAATCTCCCTATATCCTATTGCATGACAACATTCGTTGTCAAGCCGCAAACAATGACGCTCTCCTATTGCAATTGTGGCAGTGGGAAATCTTGGAACACCCTCCCTACTCACCTGACATGAGTACTTGTGACTTCGGTACGTTTTCAAATTTTAAATAACCTTTCCGAGGTCGCCGATTTCATGACGTTGCATCTGTACTCCGCGCGGTAGGGCTCTCAGTCGCTACCCTAGTAGCAAACGGTCATCGGTTCCTGAAACGCCGATGATCGGACAGGGAGGAAGCGCAGCGCGCGCCATACAAGGTTCTTCATCGCGTCGGGGGCTCTTATCTCGGATTTTGCTCGGGCATGTCCTCTCCCGAATAGTAGGGTTGGATCATCGGCAAGGGGGGAAAATTGGGCGTAGAGCCGTTGTAAAGCCGATGCGATTGGGGTTATATTCATCTCGGAAGAGCAAGCACCTTGCAACTTAGGATGTGAAGCCTATGACCTTTGATAAAAGTTTTAAACTGAACAATCGATAAAAATTGGGGTATATCCCAGCTAGATAAAATTTTTTAAAAGTAAAAAAAAAAAAAAGCAAATTCGAACTTCTTCCTCTTCTCTTTGAATTTTAATGCTGCCATCAGAACTTCATTTTTCAAGCTTCCGACACTTGGTTTCGAACTGGATAACACACGCTTGGCAACCGGGCATTCTAACCACTAGACGGTGGTCTGACACGTTATTGGCGAGACTAAAATTGGAAGTGATTGTTGTTTCAAGTTCGGAATTGGAACATTTAAGTTTCTATTTAAATAAAACTAGACTTTTCCTGTACACTACTCAAAATTAAAAAACATTTTGCGATTTCTATCCTTTTAAGCATTTGGGACCTGTGTACGGCCGTAAAAAAAAAAAAAAAAGTTTGTATGTCTGTCGTTCTGTCTTTTCTTATTCGCACATCACGTAAAATTGACTGAAGCGAATTAAATAAAATTTGTTGACATGCTAGGTGGTCACTTAACTTAAAGTATAGGCTTCGAATTTTTAAAAATATTCATTATAATGAATATTTTAAAAATCTCTCTATAGATTTTGAGATTTTTCGAAGATTGTTTCAAACTGCGTAAATTTTTATTCGCACATCACGTAAAAGTGACTAAAGCGAAAGGAATGAAATTTACTGACATGATAGGCAATCACTCACCTTAAGCTATAATCGTCGGATTTAAAAAAAAAAAAAAAAAAAAAAAAAAAAAACGGAGTTTGAGATTTTTTCTGAAAATCGTTTCAAACTGCGTAAATTTTTGTCGGGGCATCACATACGACTTAAGTGAATAAAGCAAAATTTAGTGACACGATAGGTGGTCGTACAATTTAAATTATGCCCCTAAAGTGTCTTAAAATTTGGATTAGATTTTGAGATTTTGCGAAAACTGTTCAAACTGATTCCGCGTAATAGCTTAGCCAATCAGCAACCTTAAAACAAACATATGGTTTGCATAGGATGCTCTTTGCACATTAATGAAGGAACGGAGATATCGAGCCGTTCAGCTACTTGTGAGAAAGACCGATATAAACCTGTTTGCTCGCTTTACCCTTCGCAATCTTGAAAGCGCCTATCAGACCTCACTGTAAAGATTCGATCATCGGGAAAAGATGAACATACGAAAAATTAAGGATGATCAGTAATGATCAGGCGATGAATAGCCGATGCACCGATCATAGGCCTGGTAAAGCCCGAGCAATGATTGCTGCTAGGGTAACATCAGCAATCAACATTTTGCAAGTGGCCTTCCCGACGTTTGACAAAAATTTATAAACTTTGCTGGTGATCATACAGAAGGAATCTAATGCAATTGTACTTGTAAGTTCTTTAAAAAGAGATTTAAACCTATGTTGCCATTACTTAACTTGCACCCGTATAATTTTTGAAGAAAATAGTCCATCCCTGCCCAACCTTCTGAATAAGGCCTTCTCTCTTCACAGTTCCAGAAATGTATTATTCACGGATTTGCGCTCTTTTCAACAGTATCCAATTAGATTGAATGACTGAAAGCAACGAATGAGTATGACAATTCAGCAGATCGATTTCCCCTGACACTCATTAATTAATGACAAAATAAACTCGAAGAGGGATTATATTACTTTGAGTTCGCCTTCATTCGAAAGGAATTCGCGAAATTTTGAAATAAAGAGACTTTGATTGCTCTGAAATAGTTTCGAGAAATAATGCGATTTGGGAGATTTGAATTGTTTGATGACCCTTCTCCAGTACAAAATCTCTCGAATTTAATATTTATTTACAGCATAAAAGGAAGGTCCAAATTGACGTCCATGCTGTTAACTTGGAAAATGTTTTTCATGATCTGCTCTTTAACAACTTTATCCTCCTGATACGGAATGAAATGAAATGTATATTTTGTTTCCAATACTAGTTTATTTTTTAATAAATAGAAATAAGAAATGAGAGTTTTAAAAAATATAAATGAATTTTTAGTTTTTATTTTTTCTGCATAGCTCATCCATTCAAACGGATGTTAGGGTCACAGGCACTATTGAATAAGACATTTTTTTTTAATTAATGAGTGATGAAGGACTTTTGTCACTGGCAATCTTTGGCGTGAAAACAGTTAGTTTTAATCAAAATATCACAAAAAATTACATATATTTACAACTTATTTAAGTGTACTATAAAAAATTACATTAAACAATTGGTAACTTTCAACAGTTATTAGCAGAGAGGTAAATTTAAACTTCATTCACATATTGCACCATTTTGTCGACAAACTAGATGCCGTTGCCATATTCACAATGCTAAAAGTTAATTTATAATTCATGTACTGTAATATCAGATCAGGTTTAGCTTGAAAAAATGAAATTTAACAAAAGTAAAAGCAAAACCTGAACATGAATTTTTGTAGATGTCAGGCCTAATGTGGTTATATTTATTTTATTCATTTGAAATATCAATTCTGATGAAGAAATAGTAAAAAATTAAAACAATGGTAAGACCGACCGGTTGAATTTTGTGTCGTATTAAATACGACTAATTTAATTTTTTTTTCTTTTTTCTCATAGCCCGATCAACTGCCCACTGGAAGCTTGACAACTGCAAGACCCGCAGATGTCTGTCGTTTCTTTATGATAGCGCCAATAAGTTAAAGAATTTCAGATGAGAGACCTAGCACTTGAAACCGGCGCCCGAAGAGATATCGTTTTAACATGGAGGACATTAGAGCCACGGGCAGATTTTACGTGCACCAGCTCCTATTAGCGTACACAATTCCACAGCGGCCCAGGCGAGAGAGGTTTTCACCCTCCCAAGCACAGGCCAAGCCAGTGCTGCTTCACTTTCCGTATTCTTAATTGAACGTAGTTTAGCGACTAGGCCATTGCGAGGCATTTGAAACGATTCCCCAATTCTTCGCACAATTTCAAAAAAATTCTTCTCCCTCACTTCCATTACTCAAAGCAATTCACAAGCATGTTTTTTTTTTAACTCACATTCACGAAACAAGCAGTTTTCAACTGTAAAGCATACGGATAGAGTTGAGATCTCATTTATTTTTATTTTTACTTTCCGAACATGTACCATGTAAGGAAAGTATTGTAATCATGAAAAAATTCTACTTCGAGATTTTGGTGTTTTTACACGTTTTGAGGGCTTCTGAATCCATTTATGCTATTTTTACGAGATGTATGTATGTATGTGTGTATGTGTGTGTGTGTGTGTGTTTGTGCGTATGTGAGTGAACACGATAGCTCCTGAACGGAGCATTCGATTGAGCTCAAATTGGATATATATGTCATAAACCACCGTCGCAAGACCGGTATTGATTTGGGTGTGTATAGGACTTATAGTTTTTCTACAGGGCTACGACCAAGATTTCTTTTACATTATGGCCTATGGGGGGAATTTCTTGAAAGTGCGCTAGCGTTTAAACGGTAGATTCGATTGAGCTCAAATTGGGTATATATGTCATAAACCACCGTCGCAAGACCGGTATTGATTTGGGTGTGTATAGGACTTATAGTTTTTCTACAGGGCTACAACAAAGATTTCTTTTACATTATGGCCTATGGGGGGAATTTCTTGAAAGTGCGCTAGCGTTTAAACGATACATTCGATGGAGCTCAAATTCGGTATACATGTTATAAACCACCACCCTAAGACCGGTATTGATTTTGGTGTGTATAGGACTTACAGTTCTCCTAAAGGGCTACGACAAAACTTTCTTTTACGTTATGGCATAATGGCATATGCGGAGAAATTCTTGAAAGTGCGCAAGCGTTTAAACGGTGCATTCGATTGAGTTTCAATTGGGTATATATGTTTGAATGATTCATCGATTAAAATTTAGTTAAGTGCTTGGTAATGATCTTAATCGTAAGTGTTCGGAAAGTCGAGTGGAGTCACTCCAGATTTTTTTAAATTTTTAATTTAAATGTCGATTTTATATGCTGTTAAATTGGCTTGAACTCAGCAGCATATGGAAAAATGTTTCGTAACGGAAGATTATTATTGCTTCGTAATCTTAATTCTGCGCCCAGGCTTGAGCTATTCTCTCCGGTCAATGGAAAGGTCCAGTACTGAAGATTTCTCATCGATGTGCGCTACGTTAAAATGCTCCACTGGGACCTGGCGCTGGGCAACACAAATCTTACACGTGTCCTGGTGAAACGGATACTAGCCCGTAAGCAGGCGCGTCTACTTTTGTAACTTAAGCACTCGCATGGGGTAAATCTTACCCCATTTTGTCTTCTTTATATTTTTGACTAAAAACGTTTGGAAAACAAATTTGTGGACTTATAACGTAAAATACATCAGTTCTGTTACGTTTCATGGGAAGAAATCGTGCTTTTCATATTTATTAAGAGATTTTCTAGCAGTTCCTTTAAATATCATGCTTTCAGTGAAGAAAATTTCATTATGATATGCTTTATACCTAAAAACACTCATTACTTTATTAATATGATATAAATTTCATTTAATAGCCTTTTATCAATACATACCAGTAGTGTAACGTCCATTTATAGTTAATTTACATTTAGTTTATACTTAGTTGACGTTAACAACGTAATGAAACGTTGTTAGTCGCGCGGGAGTATTTCTCTATAACAAACAAATCGACGCACCAAGAAGGAGGTGTCCGATTGAGACGAAAATTGGTGGATAGGAAGACAATGTACAGAATAGTAAATGATTAAAATTTCAGAACAATTGAATAATTTATTTCAGAGTTACAGTAACAAGTTCAATAAGATGTTGACCCGCCACTAGCCTGGATACAAGCTGCCACACGGCGTGGCATAGACCGATAAAGCTCCCGGATGGTCTCCTGCGGTATTTCCTGCCAAATTCGCTCCAATTGTCGAACGAGGTCATCAACAGTCCGTGCCAGATGCAATCGCCTTCCCATCATGTCCCAGACATGCTCGATGGGAGAGGGATCTGGCGATCGGGCAGGCCAAGGAAGAGTTTGACAAGCTTGCAGACAGTTTAGAGCAGCACGAGCCGTATGTGGTCTGGCATTGTCCTGCTGAAAAACCAACCCGGGGCACTGCAAAAGGAACGGTAGCAAAACAGGTCTTAGGATGTCGTCCACGTACCGCTGTGCAGTAAGTGTACCTCTAATGATGACCAAAGGGGTCCGGCTGTCAAAGGAAATGGCACCCCGGACCATAATGCCTTGTTGAGGACCGCTGTGGCGTGTAATAGTGAAAGCAGGATGCCCTCTCTGCCCTGTGTGTCTCCAAACACGTCTTCGATGATCGTCAGGACACAGTTGGAAGGGGGATTCGTCGCTAAAGACTATACGTCCCCAGTCGGCATCATCCCAACCTGATCGAAACCCTTCACCACTGTAATCTGGCTCGGCAGTGTGCAGGCGTGAGTGGCAGGTGGCGTAATGGTCGGCGCGAGCGTAGATTTCGCTCTCTCAACCGTCTGTGTATGGTCATGATGGACACTGGTGTTTGGGTTGAACGTCTGATGGTTGATAGAGATGAAGAAGGCGCTGTGACAGCTGATCGTACCATCACTCTGTCCTCACGATCTGTTGTAGCCCTAGGTCGACCGCTACCATCCTGACGCTGCACTCTGCCATTTTCCACTCATCCTTGCCAGCATCTTCGAATCGTCGCATCGCTTCGACTCAAATGACTAGCGATTCTCCGATTAGTCCAACCGGCCTCTTTCAATCCAAAGATACGACCTCTGTCAAACTCTGACAGTTGCTCGTAATGAGCACGAATTCTGGAGCGAGGCATCTTTTAAGTTGTTGAAAGGTCATCTGCATCGCAAAAAAAACGAAAGTTTTAACAACCGTTAAAGAACTGCTCCTTATATACGTCTGCTGGATGCGCAGTTCCGATGCGCTAGAGATCAAACTATTCATTCATTGGACACCAAATTTGAGTCATTTGCATATCTTTTCAAAAAATTCATGCATACGAAATTTCAAAGCAATCGGATGATTGTTTCTTGGTGCGTCGATTTTTTTGTTATAGAGTGTAATCCCAAAGTGGAATTTTCTTCCCTTCCGGATAACAAAGAAACGAAATTCCTTCACCCACCCCAACTAGAGCGTGACCTTCAAAGGTAGAAGACGGGGCAAACTTATTCTCAAAAAATTTCTCCCATTTCACGAAGAAAAAATGCCACTGTGGTGAAATTTACCCCAGCGCGCCTGCTTACGGGCTAGGAAGCAAAATTAGGCAAAGAATGAGTAGGTGCGTTCATTATTACATTTAGCTCAAAGATAGTGGCGTCTCAATGATTCAAGCCTAGGTTTATACTGTCGATTACATTACAACTCCACTCTCCTTTTAGGGCGCAATGGTTAAAGCTTCGAACTTGTATATGGAAGTAGAGTGCTCGACAAACGGCTGAAGACAACAGTCGTGTACATGTGGTGTACGAGGGTCATCCGGAAAGCAATTTTCATACGACCAATAAAAAGTAAATAAATGAATGAAAACATTATTTTCTGAAAATATATACGGCAAAAAGATACAGCAATGTTTCAGCCTCTTCTCAACATAAGAATGACCGGAATTGTAACACTTGTCATACCTTGGAATAAGTTTTTGTAGTCCAGTGTTATAGAAGTCTGCCCTCTGAGAATGGAGCCAGTGTGTCGCACACCTCCCAGAAACTTCATTTTGCGCTGTTTGATCATCCACCCTATAGTACCGATCTTGCTCCCAGCAACTTGCGCTTGGAGAAATTCCTATCCGGGAATCGCTTTCACGCAGACGAAGATTGCAAACAGCTGCAACACACTCACTCTATTCTCAGGAGGCAGACTTCTGTGACCTTGATACTTTATGTTGAGAAGTAGATGAAATATAAATGCTTTCAGGTTATAATGTTTTGTTCCTTTATATTCTCAGTTTAAAAGTTATGACCATTTGTACAAGCACACTAAATCCGGGTTTCTGAAAGTACAGATAAGGTGTTTGCTATTAGTTTCCATTAACGTTAAGGAAAGCCCAATTTTCAAATGATAATCTTAAATATTACGTGGAAAGTTCCAGTAAGGGCGAAAATTAGCCTGAAGGACACATTCATTGGGCTGCTTAGTCCTGGCAGACAAACAATCAAACCCCTACCCTTACGCCTCTGATCTAAAAGGGCCTGTAGTAATATAAAAAAACTTGTAGTAACAACTCCTCTTTCAATTTTTTAGTAAATTGTTTGTTGTAATTAATTTAATTTCGTCGTATAAGAAAGTTAATTGTTAAGGAATCTGTTTCACTGTTTCCTTTTTCCAATTAATGAATTATTAAATCCTAGTCATTAACAATTACAAAAATAAGAAATAATAAAATGACTTCTAACTGAGAACCAGCTTAAATAGATATATCTAAAAATATAGGAATTCATGACAGACATGATTAGGAATTTCTTAATATTAATTATCTAAGCTGCATAACGTGTATAATAGGTATATAAAACATTTTAAATAAAGTTACAAGGTCTGAACTCTTATTCAATGCGTTTGCTGGTGTTCATTCTAAATTTAAATTAAAGTTGAGAATTTTTTTTAAATATACTACAATCACTTAGTGAAATTAAAAAGTACTTCTGGCCGTTTAAGTACAGCAAAATGTAAAGCAGAGAGCTATTTATAAATCTCCTTAATAGAAGACATGGAAAAAGTAACAGAAATCCTTAAGAATTTGTAATACTTGTTTGATGACTAATAAATATGTAAGATATATTCCTTAATGGATATCTAACTTTTCAGGTTAAATTTAACAAATGCATGTATATGTCATTTCATATAAATATAAGTCATTTTAGTCCAGATTTTATGGCTATCGGATGATAAAACAGTTTGGAACATGTATCGTTCCGACATTTACTTCATTATGCTAAACTACTTTCAAAAGTACTCACTGAAATACCAAAGAACACAAATAATTTTGCTTAATGCATTACTAACTAGACGCATTTACCGTCACGAAACGGCTTTTATCTCGACGGAAATAAATTGCACGAAATGCAAGCAGAACGTTAAACTTTCAAGTTATAAAATATTACCGATGTCGTTGTGAAACAGTATTCAAGCTCTTTACAAATAACAAAAAATAATAGAAACTGATCCACTTCATTTCTTACGCAATAACTCTAGCTCCAAGTAATGCCTTCCGGAGAGAGCTGGGCATTAGCATTTAGATGAGTATTCATTGTTTTGCAAACTAACATTGGACCACGCTGGCAAAAATATTATAATGAAATACACATTTCTGTGCCCTTTCAAATAAAACGTAGTACGTATTCTTTGAAATATAACGTTAGTTCTCTGGGATACTTCAACAGACTTTCACGGCTCTTGATGCAAAGACGTAGAAAAGACTCTACTGGTGAAAGAAGACGTAATGCGACTATGGCCAATTTCTCCTGTTTCAGTTCAGAACCGCGTATTGTTACTGAAATTATTAATGGTATGGTGAAGGGAAATGTGGTGTGAAAACGGGGTAGGGCAATTTAGTGTGGAGGGTTAAGGATAGTTTATGTGACGATTTGTTTAAATGAACGGCAAGGTAATGGTAAAATATTCGTTTAATTTGTAAGTGATCGAATATTGACTAGGGAATACGATCCGGAACCCGAACAAATGTTTGAGGGATTCGTACCATAAGGATACAAGCTCTTAAAAAAACGTCCTCAATTCCACAGTGAAGAAAATGACTTACAAATTCATTAAAAAAATCAGTTAATGGATGTTTAAGTTGCTTAAAATCTGTCTTGAAGTGTAAAGTCGATTAAACATTTGTAAAAGAAAAGCGTTTCTCTTTTAGAAGATATTTTGATAAACTTTGCTGTCCAAAATCTGTCAACGGTATCTCTGTCAACGGTATCTGTCAACGGT
Organism: Cheiracanthium punctorium; assembly: GCA_038373885.1. Classification (NCBI taxonomy): domain Eukaryota; kingdom Metazoa; phylum Arthropoda; class Arachnida; order Araneae; family Cheiracanthiidae; genus Cheiracanthium; species Cheiracanthium punctorium. Next base: position 1,142,738 of record JAWZYV010019464.1, read on the forward strand.
ATCCTGCATCTGGTGTGAAATGTAAAATTATTTTTGTTATTTTATTAGAAACGATTTTTATTATTTTCTTTATGAAACGATGTTTCATTTCGCCCAGCTCATTTTACAAACATTTTAGCTCTAATTACCCTGAAATGCTTCTTTTTTACCAACATCAAAAAACGATACTACATTCAACTACTATGTTAGTAGAGATACTGCATAAAAATTACCTGCAGTAGATATATAATTTTTATGTATGTACTGCAATAAATTTTTACCACGTGGACCTATTTAAAAAAGTCCTTCTTTACGGGGTGATCCCATATTAATTTGGTCACGTTCTGATGATATTACTATTCCAAAAATTCTAAAAAGTGTTTTTAAATCATTCCTTAGAGGTTGCCAGTAACGGCGCGGATCTTAATGCCAAAAGTCGCCAAGCTTGGCCACTTTTGGTGATTTATCGCCGAGTTTGGTGTCAAAAAGTAAGTTCCCAAGACTGAACTTAACATCTGCTGTATTTGGCAAGAATTTGCCGAAACCCCAAATAATTTAGAATGGGAAAAATTTTTCTTTATGGTGAAGTAGTTTGAAGTCGGCTTTCTTTAATAAAAAACATGCTTGTTTAAATTTAAAGCTTGAAAAGATGAATTTTTAAGACGGAAAAAAATCTAGAAAAAAATAATACCTAAATTTACTTTGTGTTCTCGAAAATCAGCCTTATATTTTACTTCATTCTTTTTAAACTGCTGAAATAAAATAGAAAATAAAAAGTTTTGGAGAGATTATGTATCATAGGATTTCTCTTTTTTTCTGTAACAATCATAAGTTGCATTCTGAGCTCTTTTTTTTAAAAGCCCTTTTCAGTAACTTTTTACTCAAGTTACACTTGAAAAACTTTTATAATCTCATTCATTATTTTTTCCTTTCTTTTCTTTTTCTATAATTCAATGTTAGACTTTAGCAATTGTTCTGCATTTAAGTAGTATAAAAAATAATCTTCTGTATTTCAGGTTCTTCCTACCTGTTTTTAGTAAATCGTTTCTTACAGCCATAGTTAATATTTTACAAATGTTTAAAATAAAACAATACTAAAAGATATCTAGTAATTTTTATGCAGCGAAGAAAAAATGGACATGAAATTAATTTTAGTGGTATAACCAACAGAATTCTATTTACGTAATAACATTCTCTTTACAACTTCTCTTATTTGTTTTATAATTGTAAAATATTTTTAGGAACGTTTAAAGGCGCTAGTGATTGTACTTCAACTTCTTAACATCATTTTGTATCGGTAAATACTATGTTTTTGATAATCCACTAAGGCTTTTACTGATTTTCCTACAAATTTAAGATAGCTCTTACTTGAAAATGTTGTAGGATGTCTTTAATTGAAAAACATGCCTTGAGTCCTCTTATATGCTGTTTTAGCTATTCTAAAACTTTAGTGTTCAACTTGTAAAGCAATTGTCTCCACGGTACTTTTGAACAACTTTAAAAACAAAACAGCTTTAAATACTTGAAAAACTAATAATTACTTCTTCAATCAATGCACTATAGACTAACACTGATAGTCCTTAACATGACCGAATGGATAAGGCAATTAACATGGTAGACGGCTGAAGTACAAAGGTCCCAAGCTCGCTCCCGTCGCGCGTCTGTCGATTTAACTGTATGGATTTTGGTCGGTTTTCTCCAGATTAAACGTGAATATGCGTTAGAACTCCTTAAAACAAATATGGGCAACCCCTGACCCACGGGACGGATGTGGCACGCCAGGGCTTTTGATCCTGCCTTCGGAGTATTTCAAATTCCCATAAACAATTCATCTAAACCAAATCAAAATACGACATAAATCCCACTAATTCAACTCAAAAGAGTTGCTCATAACTGTATTCTTCGCATGACTTCGACCTCACACTCTCTTCCCAACCCCTGGATTCTATTTCTTGGCTACGGCTCTGGCGTGTATTGTGGAATGAACAGCTTATTTAATTGGTTTTGATGTGACTATTCTCGGTGTCTGTCATTCGTATTGCCGCTTAAAGCGCCATCTATCATTGCAATCTGCAACTAAGGATTTATGGCTTCTGTATCAAATTCTTACGGATTTTTTATTTAACGTACCAGTGGTTTCATGTTTCTGTCTCTCACCTTTTTTGAGTTATTCATTTGCAAATCTAGGGGTTATTACTGAAACACCCTGTACGTTAAAGATGAGGATATATGTTGTACAGTCGACATTATGGCAGAAAGTGATATAAATATATAAGTTTTCTTACTCCTGCAATGGCATTTCATGTTATAAATATAAAATTATATATATTAATACGCTAAGGTTAAGATGTTTGCCTCCCTTTTTAGAAAAAAACCTCACAATTACTCCATATAAATTTTATATCATTTTATATCATTTTATAGAGAATTGCTTGCTCTATCGGCATCAACAACTAAAAAATTTGTTATTGCTATTGTTTTTGTAAATTAATGGGTGGAATGCAGAAGTGGTGCATATGCCAAAGGACGGCGATGACGCACCATTTCTAGCAACCGTTAACGCTTTTCTTCATAATGAAGAGAAATGTCAAAGCTGTTGAGTATTGCGATTTGCGAAAAAACTTGCGTGAAGAGGCGATGTTCTAGGAGTTACGAAGTAGTGGTTTTTGCATATTTAGCACTAGCTTACCAGTGAAATTCGCAGTGAGTGCAAGGCCAATACGCATATGAAACATGACGTCATTGCAGGATTCATGTGTTACGCATTGCAACGGATTCTTATGCATTCGTTACAAAAGAATCCGGCCAGTTCCTTGTTAAAAATATTGTACTTTGTACTGAAGTGAGGTTGAAGTCAGATTTTAGAAAAATGAAGAAAATCTAAAACCCTTTCAGATTTTAAATACGCACCAAAGTGCTATATATTAAAAGCGTATCATAATTTTTGCATCGTCCCTATTTTCTTCCTTATTCCATAAAGTTGGAAAGTGTGTCATTATTCATGAGTGAGCAGTATTTTTCTTCCTTGTTTTATAAAACCCATCTTTGGAATCGAAATTTATCTTAATTGCCTACTAAAACTATTTTACAATCTTCGCCAAGTATATTACTACTTCACCATTTTGAATATTGTTTCGAATGTGCATCCTAATCCATGAGTGTGCCATGTTTGTCTTTCTAGGGTTGATTTCTACTTAACACCCCAACTCTCGCCAAGGTGGCGATCATGAAACATATACAGCAACCATGACAATTTTTTGTATTTATGTGGCAATTGTAATTTAGAATTAAAATGGCGATTTGGAACAACCTGTAAATACAGCATTCCGTTACATTTTTATTTATTTTGGGTTGCCAATGAATGTAATTTTAATAATTAAGTGTCTTCAAATTCCTTAACTAGTGCGTTTATCACTAATTTGCTCACTTTAGTTTTCATGTAGTCGTTTAGGGAGCGTTGAAACTTGTGCATAACTCCTAGAGACCCATGACTTAAAAGCTCGCCAAAGTGCGGGGAATTTTCAGGTTGGAGAAAAAAGGGGCGTTAAAACGTCCCCTCCGATATAGAAGGCCTACGCACCGAATACAGAAATTAGCACGATGGCGCATTCCGTAGTCCAAGCTCCGTTGCTTTATTCACATGTTTACATCTAGTTTTGACGTGCTCGTGAATATACTCTCTAGAGTTGTCTTGTCAGCTATAAGCTCTTCGTTCAGTAGCTAATTTCTACAGGGAGAAGGTAAGTGGGAGTGATGACTCATATATCATTTTAAAGATCTTTCCATTACCAACAATTTGATACCAAATTAATTGTAAAATCATAAAAAATAACTAAGTTATGAATGTTCAATGTGTTATTGAGTTATTTATAATAATGAGCCAAATGTAAATTTTTTACGTGGTATTTCCAATAGGGATTTCTTTTATATCTAAAATGGAAGAGGCTAATAACACATAAAAATATTTTTAAATGTTACTCACAATGCACTAAAAAGAGCTATTTATGGTGTATATAAATTTATTCGATTTTATTACATGGTTCAAGAGGTATAGAGCACTTAGATATAAGGAATTTTGTCGCCAAATGCCAAAAAATCTCTAGCACTTCCGTTGTTCTAATGATTTCTAGGCTCATAAGAATAGCAACCTATCTATAATTTCATGTATCCGGCATTTATCTTGGCGAAAAGTCCTTTGTCTTGGCGGACCGCCGCCGGGATTATACGTAAATACCTTAATTTTACATACATTTTTATTAGATTGGTAAAAATCTTGAAATGAGTGTTGTATTTAAGCCGAAAAGAGTATTTTTTTCTACCTAAATAGAGTAGAAATTTGCATTTTGACTACTTAAACTGCTACTCATTGTACTGCTACTCATTGCTCGCTAATTGTACCAAAATCATGTCTACACAAAAAGCAAGGTTGAAATTAATAGCACTCTGGTGATAAAAATAGTTTCGCTATCTGCCATCTGAGCTTCATAATGCAATACAACTAAAAGAAGAACCTTATAAACAGTGAACTGAATGGTTTATTTACATAATTACGAAAACGATAAAATGAAATGCTTAGTCGGCGAACGTTGGAGCGAGTAGGAATTTTTCTTCCGTCACCAGTATTCACTCATGGACGATAGTTATGCGTTGCCCTTTCCAGAGTTCGAGATTCCAAAAATATGACTATTTCAATTACAGAAAGTGGCAAACAAATTGTAACAGATGACTTTATGTATACTTGAAATATTGTTTAAAAAGAAGTTTTGAAATAAAGAATAAATAAAAAATCTCGGCTGTTCGAGCCTCGTCAGGGGGAGATCCCCCTGAACCCCCCTAATTTTTTAGTTTCATGATTGGCATATTAAAACGATATTCATTGACTTTGTCATTTTATCGCTCATCTTTCGCGTATTTAGCCTGGTAACACTATGTTAAAATTTTTTGGATTGTAACCTATTTATAGAAAAATACATGGGAAGTCTATTCTACAGCTTACGAAATAGTGTAACAATAGATTAAGGCTGTTGCGAACTAATAGTATTTAAATATATGTAAAAATTACATGCGATGCATATTCTACAGCTTACGAAATAGTGTAACAATAGATTAAAGCTTTTGTGAACTAATAGTATTTAAATATATGTAAACAATACATGTGAAGCCTATTCTGTAGCTTACGAAATAGTGTAACAATAGATTAAAGCTGTTGTGAACTAATAGTATTTAAATATATGTAAAAAATACATGGGATGCCTATTCTACAGCTTACGAAATAGTGCAACAATAGATTAAAGCTGTTGCGAACTAATAGTATTTAAATATATGTAAAAAATACATGCGATGCATATTCTACAGCTTACGAAATAGTGTAACAATAGATTAAAGCTTTTGTGAACTAATAGTATTTAAATATATGTAAAATTATGTCGCTTTTTATGTCGCATTTTTGGGACACATTTTTCAATAAAGGGTGTTGAGAGATAAAATGCCATAGTCATTAATAAATAATTTTTGTAATTTTGCAAAGTGATATTACACTTATTTAGTGCGAATTATTCGCATGGGTGCCGCTAGTAAATAAATAATCAGTTAATTAAAAAGTATAAAAATCGGTCGATTACTAAGAAATCTACGTATATAATATAGTACCCAAATCGTGGACATTTCCACGCTGCGAACGGTAACAACTAATGACAATAACACGCAATGGGCACACACGAACGGCCCAATGACAATAACACGCGCAAAAATCCAAATTAACAGTTCAGTAGCGTCAAATGGTGCAAGCATATGTCACGCAAGCTAGACTTACTTGACTCATGAATCGCCCCAACTAAAAAAATGCCCCCATGCATTGTGCTAAAGCACATTTTAGCCATTGACTGTTTCAAAATCGGCTTTTATAATGACACCCAAAATGTGTATAAAACCTAATTTAAATAAATTTAACGACAAATACTGTTAAAACATAGAAACACGATTTTCATTGAAATGATTCTGGAAATTGAGTCAACAGTGCACTGAGTATAAAGAACAGTAAGGTATTTTACGCTAATGCTGGCCGCCTTGGCGACTAGTTTCTAGAAATTATGTCTTCCATGAATTTTCTTAGTGTAATTACTATAGAAAGCCCAGTGTATCAGTAAAAATATACTTGACTATACTTGACTTTCTTTAGTAGTTATGCTAAGGAAATACAAGAAAGACTTGATTGCTGGAGATCTCTAAGGAATCGACCGATTTTTTTAGCGTTACTTGGGGTCATATGAGGCCCTTATGCTGCATGTCCGCCCCCACCCCCTAGACTTTAAAAGTTTCACAATCCTTCGCCACAGTAACAGCCTATAGATATATCTTCCTAGTAGTAATATTATATACATTAAATATGATAATTTCATGGTTTAATGGATTATAAAATGGATTTGTATAAAATGCTTGGGAATTGTATAGATGACTATCAGTTGGAACGCTTTGCGTATTTTTTAGAATCAATAATAACGTAACTTAACGGGGAAAAGCAAAGCGTATTTGAAATAGACTTCATCTAACCTTTGCAAATATGTTTGCATAAATTAAATTTTGGAATAACAGTTGACACCTGAATAGAACTTTAGTGTAGTGCGTATAGTGGTACAACTGTCCAAAGTTGTAACAGCTTCATAGGGAGATAAAGTTTTATTATCGAAAGTGGAATTGCATCTACCATTACATACCTTATCGTATTTCTTAAAGTTAACATGCAAAAAAAAAAAGCGATACTATCCAATGAGTGACACAATTGACAGACAATGGTTAGAGAGCAAAATCTTATCAAAAAACCTCTTTTACTCCAGGGTATAAAAAAATGAAAACACACGTTATAGCAGAAATTTTGATGCTTAAGGCAACACTTTAATAACAGAACTAATCGGTAACTTTATTGTCAAATTAAACATGGTTTTGGAATAATTTAATCGCTTTCTTTGCAAAACTTTCTGAAGACATACTTGAAGGAATTTATGATTCTAACATCAAAGCAGTTTCTCATATGGGAGATAAAAATCTACGTTTGCGACTCTTCGTTCAATTTTCAGTACAATATTTTCCATTTTTCATGCATTATATAAAAGTAAATTAAATAAATTATATAAAATATACGTAATATTTTATGAAACATTAATAACTATTTTAAATTACAACTTACGCCACTAAAACATTCCTTTTAAGTTTAGACAGCCCATCAGATTTCCATGTTTTCCATTTTTGATGCATTATATTAAAGTGAATAAAATACATTAAATAAAACATACGTAATATCTTATGAAACATTAATAACTATTTTAAATTACAACTTACGTCACTAAAATATTCCTTTTAAGTTTAGAAAGCCCATTAGATTTCTTATGAAAGATTAAAATAACTTGCATTTAAATAGAAAATTTTCATTATCTGGTAACTGCAGTTATCAGACTTTACCAAGAAATTTCTGTTTCTTGAAATACGCTTGAAACTATATAAATAAAATAAATTTATTGTCATTTCATACATATAAACATTTAATTTACTCTAATTTTATAAAGGCGCCTTGGACATACTCCAAGATTTATGTAAGAATTGAAATACATATATAATAAAAGGCACATTAACCAGCAAACTAGAACATAAAACATGAAAGACAGTGGAACTTCTTATTTCTCGAGAGATAACAAGTTAAACATGGAAATCAGATAATCTTGTCATAGTTTTCCAACTTAAGTCTGAACTTTATGTGTACGTGATTTTTCATTGTCGGGTGACTTTTTTTTTAATTGTCGCTGCGCTTTACTCGGCATTTCTCTGGATATCTGTCTGTGAATTAAAGATTGGGAATAAAAGTAATAATATTTTTACGTTTCAGAACGACATGGACAAAGCGATTGAATCTCGCTTGCGAAATTACTGCTTTATACAAGGATTTATATACACGGTATCCGCCTCCCTCCAAAAAATCTCTCAAACTTGTTTACTTGCGTTACGACAAGCCCACACTAAGACATTTGAAAAGTGCTGATGGTGGTGAAGTTGGGTTCTTTGGCCTGAGGACTTTTTAAGGGGTTCTAACGCCTATTGGCATTACATTATATATGTGATGCAGGTAACACGTATAAAATGTTTATTGCCTTTTGCTTTCTATTTCTTAAATTTAATCAGTTCAAAATCAAGCATTCTAACTTATTTTCATGTTCTCAGTTTCCCTCACTTTGGTTTCCTATCAGTATTTCTCGCATACAATAGCCTTTTATTTTTTTGTTTTCCTCGTCTATGTGTCGCCATCTGGACTAAAAGTAGATTTATTTCATCAGTTAGCAATCGTTACGGGTTTTTCATTCTCCCTCATGCTCCGCCCTCTTTTAGCATGAATTATTTTGATGTCCTGCACCATCCTTCAAAATTATTTCGTTCGCAGTTTTGTTACTTTAATTGCGTTGGTCCATATTTTATGGGTGCTCCAAAATTGACTTTATTTGTCTCGGCCAAGTTTTTGTTTTCGCCAGTGTGAAGTTTGATGTTGGCATAATTTTTAGGTCACTCCACTGCTTTTCGTCTGTCAAGTTAACACGTATTTTATCGACTCTAGGCCACCACCAGACTTAATACTAAAGTGTTTATTTTATACTGCGGTTTAAATAAATAGAGCTTTTTTAAAGCTTTCGAGGCTGCTGTAATTTAAGTTCTGCAACTTATGGTCCTTCACCAAATACTAAATCCACGAGTTAACTCAGCAGAGCGAGCTGCTTCAAATGTTAGCTGAGAAGCTGTTATTCATCGTAGCCAATACTAGTGTTACCATGACTTCTGACCAATACAATTTTCGCGTTGTCTAAAAGAGTCAAACCAGAAATATCGAACGTGTGGTTTAGCAGTCTCCACTCTAGTTCACTATTTCAAAATAGCAAGCAAAAAATTCCATTTACATACCCGAACTCGGAACCTTCACACTACAGCCGTCTACCATATTCAGCGACTTATCCCCTCTTCTATGACGGTTGTGATGTAGATCACACTATAATTTTTCCATTTTCTTTGTGTTTCGTAATTTTTATCTATACAAGATCATGCATTTTAAATTATTTTTTGTGCACATTTTTTTATCACTTCTGCTTTAAAATGTGTAAATTCCCTTTTTCCCGTATCCATTATTCTTAATTGTTTATTTCTTCTCAAGAGAATCACGTCGCCATCTGGGCTAAAATAATTTCATTACGTCGGTTTGTGATAGGAACGACTTTTTTCCTGTCCCCTCTTTGGCTTCTTGCTGGCGTAAATTATTTTTTGTTGCCCTGCGACGTCTTTAAAGTTATTTGCTCGTGATTCCGTTATTTTAATTTCATTAAGTTTTAGCGTTGCTCTGGGATTGGCGTTATTTATCTCGGCCAATGTTTTGTTCTCGCCGAAACGAAGTGCTGTGTTGGTGTAATTTTTAAGTCATTCTATCTTATTTTCATCGTCCTTGTAGGAAGTATTTTAATTTCGCTGAGTCACCGCCAGCCTTTTTAATAAGTTTATGCTTCAATACCTTATTTTAAATAAAACAATTTTAAGCATTCTATTGTATTTCTCTTACATTGCAAAAAATTGTACCGCACCTAGATTCATTCGTCACAGCGCAGTTTAACAATTTTAAAATAGCCTTAGCAATTTCCACTTCACAATGGGACCCTCTCAAATTTGAAATTGAAGCGGATTGCCGAGGATTGCAGAGATCAACTTATTTACTAGAAAATTTAAAATGGCGTTGTATAAAAATTTGCAAACTGAGTACTGTGTGATGGAGTGTGTTTAATCTGTGTTAAGTTTACTCTGCGGCTGTGACAGAATTTAAGACATTGTCTTTAAATGCGCATTGCTCGTACGAGACAATACCATACTAGGCGTGAATTTTATAGCCCTATTTTTCCCGTCAGTCTGTATATGCTATGCAAGAAATTTTTCCATTCTTCATGTTATGAAAAAGTGATATGATATTGATAACTAATTTTCCGCATCAAAACTCTTTTGAATATTTCTCTAAATTATTTAATTTAAAAAAAAAGAGTGCCTTCCTATATTTTAATTATTTCTAACAACTTAGATGATCTTTCATGATTGCTATAGTTTTTTTAGTTTTATTAAAAACTAGCTGAAGTACCCGTCCTCGACGGGTTAGTGAATGAAAATTTCCAAAAAGCAAGATCTTTCGTCAGCATTGTAGGAGTACACAGAATGGATGTAGTATGTTGCCAAAGTAAAGAAAGCGAAGTTAAAACTTTCATGTACTGTTAAAATATTACAGGTTAGAGTGTAACTAAATAATATCATCTCATTCGCTTTAGTCGTAATTATGTGATGCGCGAACGAATGTTTACGCATATTGAAATAATTTTCGCAAAATCTCAAAATTTAATCAACATTTTTGAAAAATTTGAAGCCTAGAATTTAAGTTGAGTGACAACGTATCATGTCACCCAAATTCGTTTCATTCCCTGCAGTCTTTATTTCGTGATGCTGGAACAAAATTTCAGCATTTTAAAACGATTTTCAAAAAATCTCAAAATGTAAGCAAAATATTTCTAAAATTCAACGCCTATAAATTAAGATTAGCAACTACCTATCCTATCACTCAATTTCGTATCATTCGTATTATATTAGTCGTTATAATTTTCACAAAATCTCAAAATCTAATAAAAATGTTTAAAAATTGGACTCCTATAGTTTATGTTGAGCAACCATCTATCGTGTGACCCAATTTTATATCATTCGCTTTAGTTGTTATTACGTAATACGGGAACAAAGATTCACTCAGTTTTAAACGATTTTCACAAAATCTCGAAATCTGATGGATTTTTTTTAATTAGATGCTTTTAGTTTAAGGTGAGTGACCACCTATCATTTCACCAAATATCATTTTTTCACCTTTGCAGTTATTACGTGATGTGGGAACACAAATTTACGCAGTTTGAAATGCTTTTCGCAAAATTTCAAAATCTAATCGAGATTTTTTTTAATTCGACACCTATGTTTTAAGTTGAGTGACCACCTATCATGACACCCAATTTCATATCATTCGCTTCAGTCGTTTTTGCGTGATGCTTGAACACAAATTTACGCAGTTTGAAACGATTTTCGCAAAATCTGAAAATCCAATCACGATTTTTTAAAAATTCGACGCCTATGTTTTAAGTTGAGTGACCACCTATCATGACACGAAATTTCATATCATTCGCTTCAGTCGTTTTTACGTGATGCTTAAACAAAAAAAGCGTCACGGACAGAATGACAGAATGACAGACAGACAAACTTTTTTTGGAGGGTCGCATCGGATTCCCGGGTGCTTGAAACGGATAGAAATCGCAAAATTTTTGAATTCCAAGAAATGTACAGACAAAAGTCTAATTTTATTTATATAGATAATTGAATTAATTTCTGTTGGCATGAAATACCTATTATTTTCAAACATGCTAACAATGCCGTTAATAGAATTATTTATTATTTCAATATGCCGTCATAATAATTATTTATTTTTTAAACACAAACATGTTCAACGACGTAATAAATCACGATGACGGCATTAAAAAGCGGGCTTTCATACAAATGAAATAAATAAAATTTCAGACGAAAAAAAAATCTTTTAAAGTGGTTAAAAATATCCTCGAAAGAACTGTCATGAGTAAAATGCATCTAGAATACTTCAAATTCAATGAATGAAAAATTATTTCCCTAATTAAAGTAAAAATTCCTATTCGTCGTTATTTGAGAGTGTTCATTTCACATCCTACGTAAAAAAAAAAGAGTGCTATATAGTTAAGCTGATCCCTGACTCACTGACTCATTGATTCTGAAACGATTTCGGGTAACCACTCTAGGAAAAACTTTTACCACCATTACTCCGTAAAGATTAAGCACGAAAAGCATAATAACAGCGCTTGTACTATTCATTTGAAATGTATCATAATTATGCATAAAAATATAGAAAACAATCAGCGCTACTTTAAAAATTTGGAAATCCATCCGTTCCCTTAATTTAAAGCGACTTTTCGAAATTTTCAACTCTTTTTTTTCCGAGCGTTGAAAAAGTGAATCATTTGCGTGACAAAATTAGCAGTTGCAATTAACATGACGTCATAAATTAAAGTTCCGGTCATCAGGGTTTGAAAGGGAAGTTGCGATTTCAATTCGTTTGAAATAGTTTTTTCCAGATTATGTAGCTTTTATTCACAAATGAAATGATGCCGTCTTCATGAAGCAGTCATATAAGTGGGGATGTTCCCAGCAAAAGGAAACCGTTTGAATGCGAAAAGTTTCCGCACGCTTCCAGAAGAAGTAGAGCATTCGATTCGGTATATAATAAAAATTGAATATGAAGTTATTTATTTTAAATGGACAAAGATTTAATATATAGAGTGTGGATATATTTACGTCGAGTGTTTTTTCCAGCGCCCTTTGTAATTGCCTCCGTCAATGTGCTTTATCTTTTAGTGAATTTAATATTTAAAAACTACTTCTACGTTTTCACATATAATTGAATAATAATTATTTTTGAAAGATAAAAGTATGTCTTGAATTTTTTACGGTATTTAAAAAGTATTTAAAAATTAAAAGATATTCCTTTTTATTAAGACATGTTTGTAGAAATTCCTGCTATAAATAAAGTATGAAACATTGTTCTCTAAATAAAAAATAAATGCGACTGAAATCTTTTCTTCCATTTAAGAGTTTAATTTTTGTGAATTTGAATACATCTACAATCATATATTTTTTTTTACTGTGTGCTGGGCATGAATTGTCTTTCGCCTCAATAATGATATAATTTTTATCCAACTTAAAAAATGATAAGGTTTTTGTTATATGATTGTTTAAAGAGATTATTGATTTCCTGCAATATAAACAATTATCGGCCAAAATTGTAAAAAATTGAATCGCATCGATTGCTAGCTGCTTAGTAAGAAGTTTTCAGGCTTTCTCCCACTCGATACACGAACACAGACAGTTTTGACGTGAAAGTGATGCATTTCAATCTGTGCTGTACGTTGCTTCAATAAAAATAAACCACACCAAACTTAATAGAGCATATGTGATGATTAGTCATGAGATTTCAAACAAAGTTATATAATTTTATGAAAACACATTTCCGGAAAAACTTTGGCGGATTCTGTTGAAACATAAATTTCACGTTTTTATAAAAGACCAAACATATCCCCTGAAAGAAAGAAAAAAAAATCTTTAATATTAGGCTTGGTATTATTGCTTCCAAAAGTAATGAAATTAAGACTAATTTTAATTCTTGATACAAAAATTTTATATAAGATTTTTGCAGTTTGGAGGGCATTTTCACAGCTTAAAATGAAAATTGTGGTTGTTCAGATTATGTATCATTTCTAATAGTGCAATATGTATAAAATATTCAGCACTATTTCTTTAGATAGAAATACTTTGTTTATGTGGGCTTCAATAAATTTCTAACCTTTAGAATATTCGCGGAAACTTTGTGGTTACAAGAATAAAATTTTGGTTGTTATTAAAACTGGTTTTTTTCAGTGACAGAATGCTATAATTAGTTACCTAAAAGTGTTTCAAGCTAATATTTATTCACCATCAATGAAATAATGTTTCCATATTATAGAATACGCTACCAAAAGAAAAATAAACAAATAAGGATGCAAATTATGTACTTGTAAAACTGACCATAAATACTCTAGCCACTTTAAAATATCTTTAACCATTTTAATGACAACATCAAAAAATTTTAAACAGTTTTCAATACCAATGTTTAGTTTAAGTTCTTACATTTAATTCTTACTCCAGCACTTAGTTTATTAGTTTAGCAGACAAAGTTTAGCAGGCAAATATTTATGTTCACTTACGCAGTTTATAAAAGCATATACGTTTCTCTCAAAAAATGGTCTAGAATTAATTCGATAAAACATGCATGCATTTGATGAAAATTCATAAAATTTGAAAAACACCTTCAAGCGTAGGTAAACAAATAAACTTCAAAATACAAGCTACTAAAATAAGTAAACATATTTATTTGTATAACATGTTAAGATTTAACATCTGTGGCATTTTAATGCTTTTTTGAAAATATTTTGAAGATATGCATCACGGAACGAACAGCCGAATATCATTAAACTAGCAAAAGAAAATATCATGGAATCTACCTGTTTGTTTGCTGCGTGCAGGTAACACAAGTGTAGGTAAACAGAAGCGCTTTTAAATGGATCGTTTGAAAAAAGTAAAAATCATTTTAGTGTAAATATTTAGAAATTGTTTGCTCAAAAGTAAACTGAAATCGTATCTTTAAAACAATTTCTTTTTTAGAGTGAAGAGAAACATTTTTCTTTCACACCAGCGATTGATAAATACTTACCAGAAGGACGTGCAACTGTACATAGTAACAAACTGAAGAATGTTTATTACTATGCTGATAAGTCGAACCCGCCTAATGCGTTATCGGTTAAAGGAATATCCTGTTTATTTTAATAAATTTTCAATGTATTAAACCGCATGCTGTCGAACCTGTTCAATGGAATATCCAATTAGCCACGAAATTTATTCTAATAAACGGGATATTCCATTATCTGACATTACACGGACTAATTATTACGGTTTGGCACAGTCAAAATTTATTACGATAAAGGATATATTTCTTCATTCGATATTCCACTAAGCGGTTTCGACTGCAATTAGTCAACGTGATTCCGGTAATGTAATATCCGCTTATTAGAATAAATTTTTGTAGTCAATTGCGTATTCCATTAAGCGGGTTAAACTGTAGTTATTTTTATACACTCAATCATTTCTTTAATGTATAAAAATATATATTATAATTATGGATTTTGTGTGTGTCGGCTCAAAGATACAGTTTAAAGATGCTTGGCATAGTGTTCTTCGCTCTAAGACACTCAAGATTAGATCATTCCTGACCTCTAGAATATGTGAAACAATATGCTTTCTTCTTTAGCATGTTGTATTATATATTTCATTTATCGCTTCATGCCTGCATTAATCGAGTGATCCTATTCGGATATTTAAAAAAAAGAAAGCTATGTCGAGTGCTGGTTACTTGATTTCAGTTTTTAGATTGTCCTGAAATGGACCCGTTATAGAAACACTACAATATATTATCGACAAGCGATGCAGCGGTTTTTATTATTTTGGTATTGAAATTTTATGGTTTTGTAGGAAATCGTAAATGCGCGCAAGGTAAAAGATATAGAAAACTAAATTCCTTTAATACTTACCAAATTTGACAAAATATAGTTAAAGAGAATTAAATCTCTTTCCCTCTGTTGCGAGCTCGAAAAAAATGAGAGAATTTATGAGAGTTAAAATGGAAAAAAAAAGTAAAATTAATTAACATCCTTCCTCAGCTTCAAAAACGTTTCCTGATCCTCATAGATAGGTTAGAATTATAACTTTCCTTGCTTTAATTTTTACATTTAGTTTTACTTTTTCTAGTGTTCTTATTAAGCAAAATAATACTTATTCATACATTCTAACTAAAAAAAGAAGGAAAATTCAATTCTAATAAGGAAATAAATAATATGTTTAAATGAAAAGAGATTCAAAATTATGCATACAATTTGAAAATTCTTATTTATTTCTGCAGCAGGAAAAAAAATAGCAATGAAATGTGAAAGATGAATTTTACATTGCATATATGCAGAAATTTCATTTTAAAATATAGTTTAGGAACATAACTTTTACCTTATCTTCGGTTGAAAGTAACATAATTTAACTTATTTTTTTATTTTAATTTCTAGTACAGAAAAATATGATAGGAAACAGTTATACGATTTTTATCTTTTACAGAAAGGAAGGTGTTACCTCCTAGACACATGTTTACAAAATGATACATTTCCATTTTCGAAAAATATCTTCATCGCAGGATAAATTCCAATTTAAATTCTTTTCGCCGAATTTTATTTTCTCCTGGCGTTTTCATGCCATACATTATTCTCTTCCTTGATTGAATGATCGATTTTTTTTTCTTAAAACGTTTTAAAAAAAATAGCTTTAAGCGAAAGAGAATTGCAGTATCTGAGATAAATGTTGTGTTTGATATTTATTTTGAAATCTTTAAATTCTAAGATAACGCTTGAAGTTCAGTCATGTATTTGAATTCCAAAAGAGTCGAGATTACATTGAAGAAATTTTTAGCACTTTTATAAGTGATTATTCATGAGAATATGATAAGAATAGAAGAAACTATCAAACTAAATGCCATAGGACCAAGGTTAATACTAAATAATATTGCTACAGAAAACTCTAGATAGTTCACAGGTTCGCCGTTTAAAAGTCCAGTGTATGTCGAAAGTTGTAGTAACTAGTCGACTCTCTGTAATCGGAAGTTCTAGTAAACAGTTCACTTGCCAGGATGAAACACAAATTTTATTGCTTCTAGAACTTCTTCGAACAATCTTCTGTACAAAATTCACAGGTATTATCAGCCACTAACTTGCTTATACAAGTCTGCTTGGGTACAGAAGTTTTCACAAATGCTGTATTCCACACATAAAATAAATCACTTCCACAGGCTAAAATTCAGTGGAAACCCTCGAGGAAATTGACATCTATTCATCAGCATAAAACAATAAAGTATTCACTAACAGCATTCAAGCTTCTAAAAGGAAGCAAAATATCGCTTACAATAGTACAATTCACAGGCTAATGAAGTGTTTTCAACGACCGTTCGATGACAACAAATTTTGCTGTGAGGCAGCCTTTCTCTTTTTGAGCTTATGCCGACAATCCCAGAAATTTCCAGAAGAAGTCATCTCCGGAATAATCCCAACGAAACCCGAATTTGATTGCATAATAGAAAAATAATTGAGTAATGTTAGGCTATTGCGTAATACTAATGCAGGAAAACAAACATTATAGGACCCATTAGCAAAATCGCATCAAATATCCGAAATGTCGAAAAGCCTAGCAACTTTTTGGCAAAATATCGCCAAATTTGTTCAAGTTTGGAGTCTGTGACGTCTAAAAGTGAAAACTTAACAGAAAGCTTTGTACAATAACACATATAAAATTGTTACTTATTGTCAATTTGGATACATTAAGTAATAATACACTTTAAAACAATACACATTGTTTTAAAGTGTTTTCTATAACGATCAAACTTTTCTCCAGAAAAAAAGAAACTTTGCAAACTTATATTCGTAAGCATTTGTAAGCATCATAAACATGATATATGAGTGTCACACATAATTTTTTTTAATGATATAAGTATGCAGTCTGTCAGAAAGCATAAACAATTGGCATTCGAACAGAACAACTTCTCTCCCATTACGCTCGAACGGATATCACGATCCATAAATATGAAACAGAAGGTGCAGTTGCTTTTAACTGTTGCGTGTCATTAGTTAAGAATCGCGTGAAAAGCTTGATTATGCAAATTAAAAATTATGCATTTAGTTACAGAAGTTATTTCGCTTTGGCATGAACATACATAAAAAATAAGTAACGTGAAAACTATTACTCAATTTTTATGTTTTTTGAAAGTGTTTTTTTTTTTTTTAAGTTAGTGACTGATAGTTGCATCGCTGTGATGGGCAATTAAAACACTAGTTATTTCACAAACAAACTTCTCTGAAATAGTTCAAAGTACATGGATAAGTTAACATTTCTTTTAATTGCTTCATTAACATTTATAGTGATTACTTCGAAAAATATAGAATAACATGCTTTGCTCATAGCATGCGTGCAGACAGAATAAAATTATCAAAAGCAATGTATTAAAAGCACGATGAAAAAGTCACATAAGAGAAGATCATATGCATGTAACAAATATAGCATAGTGCACATCCCAGAGCTCAAGGTGATTCAGACAGAACAGGACGCTTATTCACTGGATATCCGGGAAATACTGTTCTATTCTGAAAATATACACTTGTCACAAAATGAAGTTTCCTAGCACATTGAAACTCTCTGTTTTGCCCGGACTTGTAATGGAACTGGAAGGGAGGAACACTTGGCGAGGAAGTGAGTTGCAGACATCAGGCGGGACCGATTCCGAACTTGTCCACATGCTGTCGGCTGCACTAAAGTTCAGGTACCAATTGCTGGTACCCGCCGACATGGAATGGGGCCGGCAACTCTCTGACGGACGGTGGACTGGGATGGTCGGAATGGTCCACCGGAATGAAGTGGACATAGCAATAAGTGAAATAGGAGTGACCGAGAAACGGCTGGAGGCAGTAGATTTCACATTTCCCTATCTCTTTGGCCGGTTAACCTTCGCCACGAAATCTGCAAAATACACGAATGCAGAAACGACGTTGTTAGATCCATTCACACCTGATATTTGGATTGCCGTAGTTTTGTCGTTAATTTCCGTGGTCGCAGTCGCGAGGTACGTGGCAGTCATTGGAAGTTCACTTCAGCCAATCGCTCTGAAGATGGTAGGCGGTCTTTTGAACGTCGGATCAGCGTACCCGTGCACAAGATCGAGTCACCGCATTTTAATTTTGTCGTGGGGAATAGGAGCGATGCTGTTGTCGAGCTGTTATGCATCAGTACTTCTGTCTTTCCTTACTTTTCCCTTGAAGCAACTGAATATTGAAACCAAGGAGCAACTGGTGCATGCATTAAAAAGAGAGCAATTGAAATGCGTAACACTTGAATCGTCTTCAGTTTTCGGAGCTATCCTTGACAGCGAAGATGGGTCAGTGCAATATATTTCGAAAAAGATAAAACAGAATAACTGGTTCGTACCTTTTAAAAATAGCGAAATTGAGCGTGCTATTTTAGAAGACAATGCTGCATTCATAGGACTTTCTTCGGACATTCAAAGGCTAAGACAACATGGGATTTATACATCTACAGACTCCTTTGCGTTAGATCTGTCTGCAGTGGCAGTCAGCAAGGAGTTTTGTTGCAAAGACTCTTTAGACAACGCCATACACCGCATCAAATCTGCAGGATTATTTGAAAGAATTCACAAAATGACAGAATTTCGGACGCAGCTACGAAGTAATACAGGGCACGGAAACATCGAGGTTTCTGCTTGGAAAAATTTAAGTCTGAAGAATTTACAAGAATCCTTCTTCTTGTTGATTTTTGGTTGGATAATATCCGCAGTTACTCTGGTTTTGGAAATACTCATTGAGAAAATTTTTAAAAAAGTTAAGAGCACAAGTCTAAAATTTTCGATGTGTCAGTTTCACAAACCACGTTGAAAAATAGTTTGTGATACAATTTGTCAGACAAAATCGCATTTTATTTTAGTTATACATTTATTTTACTTGTGTATTTGATGTGATCTGAGCTCAAAGAAGAAAATTTTATTGCAAAGGAGAACGTCGTGTTTCTTTTGCGGAAATAAAAGGTGTAAGGAAGTACTTTTTTTATACATCATCACATTCCCTTATAAATCGCAGACAGAAAACTTCATTGATAGGCGATTAAGACTGCATACTTGAGCAGTTTAGAGATTTGAAAAGGCATCAATATTTAGGATTTGCTCCTCTAATTGAAATTTATGTAGGACACTAGAAAAATTATAGAATTTACCATAGGGTTCCGAACAAAACAAAAGTATATCTTAGATCCACATTTTCTAAGTTCTAAAGTATGCTTATTTTTATTTAAAAACGTGAATTAAAAAATTACTTTCCTACTTTTTCAATGCATCTTCAATTTTTTAACAGTTATTTAATAATTCAGCATTTTAATATGAAAGAATTTAATGCATATCAAGTCATTATTCTTACCTTCGAGCTTATATATATATATATATATATATATATATATATACATAATAAAATGCAGTGGATTATGAGAAAATGCATGCGTGCAATATTTTTTGTAGTTCGGTTTAAGGGGTCTAAGGAGGTTTAAGAACCCAAACAATCGATTTTTTCAATTTTAATTTCATTTGAAACCTTAGTTACTTCTGAGCATTTTGACCGCAATTTCATGCAACAAATCGAACTATAACCGTGGATACACATAAAATCGTTTTATGAAAGCTTCATATTTGAACGCAATCAAGTAACTTTAAACTGCATTTTCTCAAAACGCAATTTTATGAACTATCCGCACGATCGCAAAATTTCTATGATTCGTATCTTCACGAAATTTTCTATAAATCTAATTGGTATCAGTATTTATCGAATGAATTAATATTAAAAGTGAGAGAGAAAAACGTTTGAAAATTTTAACAGAAATATACGGGTAAAGTACGATTTTTTTCAAATTTCAATTTCAAATACAATTTTAAAATTCTTAATATTAATTCATACTTTTAATATTAATTCATTCTATAGATACTGATACCAATTATACTATTCGAATGAACTAATATTAAAAGTGAGAGAGAAAAACTTTTGAAAATTTTAACAGAAATAGAAGGATAAAGTACGATTTTTTTCAAATTTCAATTTCAAATACAATTTTAAAATTCTTAATATTAATTCATACTTTTAATATTAATTCATTCGATAGATACTGATACCAATTATACTATTCGAATGAACTAATATTAAAAGTGAGAGACAAAAACTTTTGAAAATTTTAACAGAAATAGAAGGGTAAAGTACGATTTTTTTCAAATTTCAATTTCAAATACAATTTTTAAATTCTTAATATTAATTCATACTTTTAATATTAATTCATTCTATAGATACTGATACCACTTCTAACTATACAAAATTTCGGGAAGATACGAATCAAGGAAATTTTGTTATCTTGCGGATAGTTTATAAAAATGCGTTTTGAGAGAGAAAACGCAGTTTAAAGTGACCTTATTGCGTTCAAATAGGAAGCTTTCATAGAACGTTTTTATGTGTATCTCCGGTTCTAGTTGGATTTATTGCATGAAATTGGGGTCAAAATGCTCAGAAGTAAAAAAGGTTTCAAATGAAATTAAAATTGAAAAATCGAATTTTTGAATTCTTAATCCTCCTAAGACCCCTTAAAATTTGAAAATAGTCATCTGAAGGGGCAGTTTGGAAGTAATGATTCTGGCAAAAATTAGTATTTTTTCCCCAAATATCAATGAAAATTTCAGGTGGCCCTTGATTTTCGATTTATTTCAATTGAACTGACTTATCCAGAATCATTCCGATATGTTTAAAATAGTCAAATATCGAATTTCAAGGACTGTCCATTCATATGAACACACGACTGTATATAGAAAGAATTTTAACTGTCCCTGTGTCTCATTTTTGTTTACTCAACTCTTGACAGAATATGCCGCCCAGGTAGTGTAGCGGCTGAAGGACCATTCTATCACGCCTTTGGTTGGGGTTCAAATCCCGGCTTGGGCATGGATGTTAACTTGTCCATCTCTTCATGGGTGTAACGCTCGCTGCCCACTGGATGTCCCCATTATAAAATGACGGCAATACCTTCGGGCAGTGTCATGGACAATGCCTAATCTTCAAGTGCCCTTTCGTTAAAAAAAAAGTTTGCATAATATCTAGTAATAATATGTATCAAATTCGTAGTTAATGAATGTAAGGTCTTTGCAGTTACAGCACAAACAGATTGAAACTGAAAACACTTTTCAGTCCTAAGAAATAACTTCTCTCATCAAAAAGAACTCCTGCTGAATTCTTTTGGTGTATAGAGACTACATCTAGAAACTCCCGACGCTGCAATTAACACGATCTCACACGAAAAGAAAATCTTCCCCAAAGTGCAAACGTTCCCAGATAGGTTTCAGGCTATTTACTCCGTATTTTTCTGGAAAGCTTAAGAAGTTCTCTTGAGAGAAACAATGGGAACTCAAGTGAGATACTTATGGTTTCTCCCATGTCCAAATTCTTGACATTTAAAATTTTGCTTTATGATTTTCTAAATGAAGGCTTTAAAACATGCATTTTAATACAAAATTTAACGGAGTTGTGTTCTATTATGCTGTTATTTTATTTTAAGATATAAAGTAGAAGTTTTCATGCAGTCCTTGATGTATAAATCAAGTAATATTGTTTCAAACCATGTCATATATAATGATAATGTAAAACACTTTTCATGTAATTTTATTTAGGCAAAAACTTAACGAAAAATTTTTGATAAATTTGTTTGCTTGCCAGGAGAGAACATCTCACGTCACTGAATGTGTCGTTTAGAGCTACATGCGTCCTCCCAGGAAATTCCCACCAAAATTTGAATCCTCATCAGAAGATGGGGGACTTCTGAAAATTGGCATGCCTGTTTAGGGTTGTTTCAACATAATGCAAATAATGATGCAAATAACATTATTCTGTTTCAACAGAATAATTTCACTTGCACAAACACTTTTAGAAGTGTTACTTTTCGAAAATGCATCCGCAAAATCCTTCAACAACTCAGTATAACGTCAGGTTCCATTATAATCATTGGCTTTACATTTAGACTTCTGTAAAGTTGTAGGTAGAAAGTATTAGTATCATTCATTAGAATATGCAAAATATGTCAAATATTATAGCATTACTACTTACTGAAGTACCATTTTACACGTTAAAAGAACCTACATTGAATGCGATGTTTATTTTTATAAAAGGATCCAATTAAGGTTAAAACTTCTATAACATAAATGTTTAAATAAAACTTTGGCCATTTGCTATCACATTTTAAACTCTATTTTTCATCATAAGCGTATTTTAATACTATTGTAATAACACAATGAGTAAGGGAAAAAATAGAATTTTTAGAAAGTGTCTAAAGGAGCATTATACCTTCAACCCATGTGCAAAATGTCCTTCATTTGATGATAATTTGAAATTGTTTTTTATTGGCAACAAAAGAAATAATAGTAATTATGAGAATACATGATGAAATAAAATAAATTTTACAATCATATACAATGCATGATTTATTTTATGAAAACTTTACGATAAAAATATGTTACAACAATAAGATGCAATATTTCAAAATTATGATTCAAAAATTATTTCCTACAATAAATGAAGAAATAAATTAAATGATGTAACGGAGAGTCACGCATTTTGAGAACTGTTGAAGGACTGCCATGACACCTGGGACCCGATACTGGAGTTTCTTCAGTCGAGGGATCATTTTACCCGGCAGTGTGGCTTCCTACTTTAACTCACGTTACTGGAAAACGCCGAGAAACATATCGAACTTAGCATGTATAATTCATATCCTAAAACATACTCTGTTCAGTAAACAAAGTCATATTTCTGCACTCTAAAGACTGTATTTCTAAATAAATAGGAGAGTTGTTGCTTACCTGATGTAATAGGAGAGTTGTTGCTTACCTGAAGTGTTAACAGATTGAAACTGAAAACGCTTTTCAGTCCTAAGAAATAACTTCTCTCATCAAAAAGAACTCCTGCTGAATTCTTTTGGTGTATAGAGACTACATCTAGAAACTCCCGACCGTGACATCATTATAAGAGATATGATAAAACCCAGTTTTTTGGAAGAATTCTACTCAGACACGTAATACATCAATCGCTTAAATACCGCCATGGGTTCCTATTGTCTTGGCACAGCTAGTTTGTGTGTTATCTGGTAGATAGCGCTGCTCGTCTGAAAGAAAACATATGTGGATCGTTTTGCCCGCTAGGATCATTTTGAGCCACCTTCCCCATAATTTTAAATTTTTTAAAAAACGTTACAAAAGTAATTTAAAAAATACGTTAACTTAAGAGAAGGAAAAGTTAAACTGTCAAACAAAACAAGAAAGTTAAAGTTATTGCAGATCTGTAACATACCAATTAAAGCTGGATAAATTAATCATCGTGCATTAAAAAAGTATTTTAATGACTGTGTTTTTCTAAAATAACGTGAGCAGAAAACAATAAAAAAAATCTAAGTTTGTGACATTTAAGTCATATTGTTTCACAAAACGTTGTCCATCAGCAAGTGCACTATTGGATATTGCAGCACGTAGTGTTTTTTAGTGGGTCGGTCTTACATAAATGTTATTTTTTTCCTCAGCATAAACTGTTCACAATCACTTCAGTAACACTTTGGGATACTACAGATATATTTTCAAGTAATACAAAAATGAAAATAACCGTTTTATTGAACTCGGAGCAAAAGCATTTTGGTCAATAAATTTTGCATTAATTACAAAACTGGAAAGTAAAATCTTTCAGGAAGTCTATAATCTGTTTCTGCACATTGCAGACATTTTTTTCAAATAATTTGTTGTTGAGGTAGAAAGGGTTTAGCTAGAAGTCGCTTGAAAATCTTTAAACTTAATTTCACTCATTAATGGTCCTTTTCAGCCTCCTTATACATTTCACACACATACACACTCTCAAAAAAAAAAAGATTGCATAATGAGATCAGACACTTTTTATTTATATTCTGAAAAAAAAAATCTGTTAATAATTTGAACATCTTACGTCTAAAAATGAAATTTTACCTCTTTAAGCAGAAAATATGTTTATAGCATAATTTTTCCACTCATGCTGTTTTACATAAGGTTTGCGACATAATCTTGTTTATGCATTTTAGTAATAAAATAATTGTACTTAATCCTCTATTTTTTGACAAAGTACAATTTTCTTTCATTTTCGGAAAATATCTGAGGGTATTGGATTTTCAGATTATTGAAATATTTATTGTATGTTGTCTTAGTATTTTCAATTAGTTGTCTGTAAGTGGATTGTTGACACTGTTTGCCGTGTTAAAAGAGATTGATTTATAAATAGTTACTCATACCTACTGCAAACAGCTTACAATCAAAAAATAAGGAAAAAGTAGATAATTGAATTAACTAAATATTACAAAACTTCTTAAAATGCGGAATACAGAGCATTGACATGGGATTAATGTTTCTACACGAGTAATACCCTAAGATTACATACTACCTATTAGTAATAATAAAGGGGAAGGTGGCCTAAAATGATACCCTTAATGGGAAAACTTGTGTAAAATAACACTAATGTTTAAATAAAACTTTCGCGCTTTTCAATCATATTTTACACTATATTTTGCGTCATAAACATATTTTAATAATTTTTTAAAAGCATATTAATTAAGGAGAAAAAACAGAATTTTGTGAAAGTGTCTATAGTATCATTTTAATCTCAACCAAAAGGAAAAATGGTCCTTCATTTGAAAATAATTGTAATTTGTTTTTTACTGGCAAAATAAAAGATGTAAAAGCAATTATGACTATACATAATGAAATAAAATAAGTTTTTCAATCATATAGTGTGCATAATGTATTTTGTTAAAATTTTAAAATAAAAACGTGTCACAAACAATAAAATCGATATATTTCAAAATCTTTAATTCAAAATTTATAGCCTACAATAAAAGCAGAAATAAATTAAATGATGTAATGGGGAGTCACACATTTTGAGAACCGTTGAAGAGCTGCCATGATAGCTAAGACCCAGTAATGGAGTTTCTTCAGTCGATGGATCATTTTACCGGTCAATGCGGCTGCCCATTTTAGGTCATATTATAGGATAATGCCAAGAATCCTAACATACTTAGCATGTTCCATTTAATAAACCAAGTCATATTTATATACATGAAAGACTCTATATCTAAATAAATGGGACTGTTAGTTGTTATAAAAGCTAACTTTTCAAAAAATTCTATTTACGCGCATAATACTGTGACCGCTTGAATACTGCCATTGCTTCTTTTTCCCTTGGCACAACTAGTTTATGTGTTACCTGGTAGATAACGCTACCTGTAATCAAGAATATATATGCAGATCATTTTGTCCACTAGGATCATTTTTGACCACTTTCCCATGTAGTATCTTAATCACGAAAGGCCCTTCAATGCACAAGCCGCGAATAACCGCCATTTCTGGGCAACTATCTGTCAAATTTAGCTGGTAAATTGCTTTTTTTGGTGTTTTATATTAAAAAAAAAACAAAAAAAAACAGCTGCCTCCGAAGACGAATACGTTATTCCAAAGCCTCGTGATTCCAAAGCCTCTATGCAAATTCAATATCTATATTTTATTCTGTTGATTTCAGTAGAAAATTTGAGCATTTTATATCTTAGAGCAATCAGCATGGTTTGCCTTAAGCAAGTTGAAGCCTTCGCAATTAAGGCATACCTGAATCAGATTTGCAATTTCTGAGATTTATGAAAACATCATGAAATTGATCGGCTTGCAAAGCTTGTAAAAATATTTGTAAAAATATTTAAAAAAACGAAAAACTTGAAAATCCTAAAATTTAAGCGAATTTTAACTTTAGAAAATTGCTCTAGTAGAGTAAAACAGCTCGTTTTATGGACTATCGAACCTTTTGTTCGCACGGAGCTTTGAATTTAGAATTAATTTGACAACTTTAGCGGCAGGAATGTTGCTTTTGGTAATTAACAATATTGAAAATGGAATAAATTTATTTATTCTAAAGTGGACAAAGATTAAATGTGTATTTAGTGTAGACTTTTTTGCCAAATGAATTTTCTATTACTGTAAAAATTATCACCGTAAAAATTACAGCGAAACATTGACAATCATGTGCTGCCAACAATTTGCCTTAAAATTTAGAATGTGTCAGTTTTTTTTTTTATATCGCCGTAATTTAGGTTAGCTGAAAAGAGTAGCTGGGTGCTGCTTTCTTCTAAAATGACTTTTCTGATGGCACATAGAGGAGAATACTGAACTTTTTTATAGTACTTGCAATCAATGATTTACTTATCTTTAAACCGGATTCGAATCAGAGACATTTGGATATGAGATTAACACGTAATCCACTATGCGGAACAAGGCGCGTTATTCTAAAAGGTTGAAGTAATAGCTAAATCACTCATTAGTTCGTTTTTTGATTCATAGAGGGCACCACCAAGATTTTAATGGGTCGTTCTAGTTATTGTTTCAACCTTTCATTAAGCATTCGTCTCAAAACGAAGTTTCTCCAGTTCGATCCCAGTTTAAGGGCAGTTGAATCATTGATTATAAATATTAGAAAGAAGTTCGGTATTCTCCACCTATGTGTCAACAGAAAATTCATTTTACTTGGAGGCAGCACGTAACTGTTTTCTACGGCCTAACCGAAATTACGGCGATGAAAAAATCGACTCGCCGTAAATTTTACGGCGAAGTGTTGGCAGCACAGGGTTGCCAACGTTTCGCCGTAATTTTTACGATAGTACAGTGTACACCCAACGACGTACACAGGGGGTGGTCCAGGGGGTCCGGACCCCCCCCCCCCCGAAATTTCAGTTTTTGTTAACAAAATAAGAATGATGAAGTCTTTTTGTGAAAAATTCTGCCTTTTTCACCGTTTGGACACCCTCCGAATTTTTTTTCTGGGTACGTCTTTGTAGTACACCTTATAAATTCCATCTCAGTGGGCTTCAATTCTAGTTATCCATAATCCAGGAATTAAAGTATAGGTCAGTGTTTTAGGTACATCCTGACACACCCTATATAATATATCTTTCAGATAAGGTTTCTATAAGATAGTTCAGATAAGGTTGCAAATTCTAAATATTTTTTACTGGATCTAAAGTTTTTATACTTTTTCAATATAACTTAAAAAATTTCACCGAAATAAACTTAGAGAAATTAAACTTGCCTATGTGTTTATCCCTTAGTTACGTAAATTTGAATTAGAAAGATTCTTTCTTGCGTGTATCATTAAAAAGTTTCAAAATGTGTCATTAAATAGTTTTGAAACAGATGCAGTGTAGTTTAGCATGAAGCTCTTTATACCTTGAAAGACTTTCGAATAAAAAAAACATTTATCTGTTTATTGTGATAATATAATTAAGTGGAACAATGCATTCAAATAATCAGCATAAAACGAAAAACTGCAAAGAAAGCTTGAAGTTACGCTTTTTTGTTAGCTACGAGTACTTAAATATTTCGTAGTAGCAACTAACTCGTTGTGAATGGCGTAGTTGTAGCAAGCGAAGAATTATTAAAAAGATACATTGCTTTGTTCTCTGTGTTATGAATTCAAATTTTAAAAGATAATTTCTTTGAAAACAGTATTCCTCTATAGAATTTAATTATGAGTTTTTAAGAAGTTTTATCTGTAGTTATAATGAATTTTATTCGCGGTTTAAATCATTTTGGAAGCTCATTCTTTCACGAATTATAATGATAGCTGCATTATAATTCTGTTGTGTATTTATGGAAGGTTCATGCTTTATATACAAATAAATAAATATATCTGTTTATAGGTATATATTAAGTTGTAACGAAAGTTTTCCGCCACTGCAAGTATTGCCTGCATAAGCAGTTCGCGTTGGTGTCTTTGCCAATATTTTGCGAAACGATCTTAGTTTTTGAACGAAGAGTTTAATCGAAACGATCTTAGCGAAAGATTTAAGCGAAACGATCTTTCTAAGATCGTTTTAAGCTCTAAGATCGTTCGAAAAAAAACAGCTGCCACCGAAGACGAATACGTTATTCCAAAGCCTCTATGCATTCCAAAGCCTATTCCAAAGCCTCTAAGATCGTTCGAAAAAAAACAGCTGCCACCGAAAAGTCTACAGCTGCCTAAGATCGTTTCGCTTAAAACGATTTAAGCGAAACAATCTTAGTTATTTGAAAGAAAAAGACTTGTTTTAGAGCACTGTGATGTGAAATCTGTAAAAAAATATCGTTATGATTAAGTATAAGGTGTCTGAAATGGAACTATCACGCTACCAGATTGAACCATCATTGACTCTCAGTTCTGTTGCAAAAAGTCAGCTACAGAATGACACCGAATCATGGGTATAGCTTAAGGTACTACTGTTGTATCTTATGACACTGTGAAGATTTGGTACAGAAAGTTCAAAAACGAGGACTAGGACATTAAAGAAGCAGAACGCTCTATCTGTGCCTACGACAATCTGTGGAAGAAGATAAAATATTCATCCACTCGAGAGCTAGCTAAAAGAGTTAGACTTTAGTGCCATGTCCATGAGTCGCGCTAAGCATCGCATAAACTTGACATATAAGGTCAATAGCTAGGTACCGCGTGAGCTGACTCAAGCAAATCTGGCGGAGAACTTTCGTTACAACCTGATAATATAGTAGGGTGGTCACAAGTTATATGGGAACTTTTTTAATGTTATCGTTGGGGGCATACCTCTGAAAGTTGCCAATTGATTAGAAAATAAGACTGGTAAAGTTTTAGCTCATTTGCATAATATTAACCAGTGCCGCATCGAGGTTGAATTCTTGAAAAATTACGATTTTTTGAAGAACTAATTTTTCCTTCATTTAGTAAAAACTATTTGTCGTACAAACCTGGTTCTTCTTTTATGTCATAGAAAATTTTGTTGCTTTGAATTTTTACTTATTTACAAAATCAATATTTAATGACATTTAGAGTTTTTCAGGTCAGTTGTGAATCGTACCACCAAAATCTGCATTTTTGAAAAATTAGTGAAAAAAGATAAACTAAGAATTTTAAATAATTTTGACCATTTTTTGTAATATTTGTATTAAAAAACTAAAAAGAAATCAAATTTCATAACTGTAACTACAATTCGTGCCATATTTTTATTTCTTTGCGATGTATTTCTGTGCTCCAGAAGAAAGATCTTGATTTTTAATTCAGTTGAAGCACATCTAAGACAAACCTCACAAATTCTATTTATTACAAGGCAATTTTTGCTGTTATCCTTATTTACTTTAAGAATGAACATGGGGTCCCATACGTAAGGGAGGGAGGGGCCATGTCCATGCCTATCTCCCATATTTTCGTTATGATTTATGCTCTGGTATAACGTAGAGGTGGTTCGACACTTTTATATAATATCTTTCTGATGCAGGACCCTTGAAGTGCGACAACACTCCGAAGACAAGAGAGGATTTTGAAAACAATGAACTTAACCCGTAAGCAGGCGCGCTGGGGTAAATCTCACCCCAGCGACTTTTTGTCTTCGTAAAATGGGAGAAATTTTTTGAGAACAAGTTTGCCCCGCCTTCTACCTTTCAAAGTCAAGGTCTAGTTGGGGTGGGTGAAGGAATTTCGTTTCTTTGTTATCCGGAAGGGAAGAAAATTCCACATTGGGATTCAATACTCCCGTGCGACTAACAACGTTTCATTACGTTGTTAACGTCAACTAAGTATAAACTAAATGTAAATTAACTATAAATGGACGTTACACTACTGGTATGTATTGACAAAAGGCTATTAAATGAAATGAATATCATATTAATACAGTAATGAGTGTTTTTAGGTATAAAGCATATCCTATGCGATTTTCTTCTCAGAAAGCATGGTATTGAAAGAAACTGCCAGAAAATCTAAATAAATATAAAAACCACGATTTCTTCCCATGATACGTAACAAAACTGATGTATTTTATGTTATAAGTCCACAAATTTGTTTTTAAAACGTTTTTAGTCAAAAATATAAAGAATACAAAATGGGGTAAGATTTACCCCATGCGACTGCTTTAGTTACAAAAGTAGACGCGCGTACTTACGAGTGAAATCATCAAAACTCATTTAAAGATTCTGATTTAGAGGGTGCTGTTATTCACTGGGAAGAAAAAAATTGCTTCTTCATATTTTGAATAAAGAAAATGGAGAGAGAATAGCGATTTTAAGTAGCTGTGGCGATGAAGAATAGTTAATAGCAGTTCCTCAGCTTGAAAATAGTATGAGAATAACACAGGCAAAAGCTGTATTTTTAACAGTTAAAGAATGGGAGGCAGTTGATAAAATCCAGACAATCGTTTTGATACCACTGCAGTAAACACGGGTCACCTTAGAGGAACGTGTATTTTACTGCAGCAATTATTGGATCGAAATCTTCTATATTTACCTTGTTGTCACCATATTTCAGAAATCATCCTAAAATCAGTTTTTGAGTGCAAACAAGAGCAAAACGATTGCCTTCATGCAGATATTTAAAAAAACAAAAATCAGATTGGATATTCTAAGTTGGACAAGACAAAGTGGAAAACTGCTATTGAAGATGAAACTATTACATATAGAATCCATAATTCTTAAGTAATTTGCAGTTTTCTTACAGAACATTTAAGAAATCAACAGCTCAGGGTAACCATAAAGAATTAATCTAGCATTGTTTAATTTTTATAAGAGTCTCTCCCCAAAAGAAATTTCTTTCAGAGTACTTGGCGCTGTCCATCATGCCAAGTGGATGTCTAAGGCAATTTACTGTCTCAAAATACTTCCTTTCAGAGATCAGGCCTCATTGGCAGATTTATAAAAAAGAGGTGTTGCAGACATTTGTTTATTTATAATGAATATTTATGTAAAGACATGATTTAACGCTCCCACTTCCACTTCAGCCCCCTATCAAGACTTACAGTTATTAAAATCACTTGTTCAATGCAGAAAAATCGATAAAAAAGGTTGCAAACAAAACACTCTGAAATTAAAAGCCATCTTTTGTATCTTAACTTGGAGCAAGTTGCATTTTCATTTTTTGATGACATTTTGGGGAGAAAAAAAGCCAAAATAAGCATGGCTGTAAAATTAATGTCATTTGAAAAAGAAAAAGATGATGATGATGGTGATAGGGATGTAAGATCAACAATAATTTTCAGCGAAGTGGATTATTGGAGAAAGAAGTGGATTTTTTTTTTAATCTCAAGCTGTACATTTTTTTAAAAGACTTAATATTACTATGCAATTTTTGAATACTGATCCCGATGTATGGTGCGGAATTGAGCATTATTTGAAAGGGAAAAAAGTGAAAGCTTTTAATGGTGTTAATGACTCAGCTGGAAGGGGTGTAAAATTAATCCAAGACTTCAATTCCTGTTTAACTAAGGATGAAGCAGAAAAGCATTTTCTACGACAATTTAGAACACGGACAGGTGGACGCGGGCCTATTAGAAAACAGACAGACGGTCAAACAGACCGACAAATCGAATACAGAAAGCACGTTTAAGCGTTAACTAGAACACTCAACAAAAACCTGGCGTTTTAAGGCGAAATTAATTAAAGGATATCTGCAAAATCTCACGGTTGTCTATCAAACGGTCAGGCGTTTTGGACGGTTTTCCCCAGATTTATAGTGAAAACGCGTTGCAACCCCTTAAATCGTTCTTCTACCATACGGCACCACCCTCCCGTAAACAGATGCGCCGGATGTAGGCTTGCTGAAACATAAAACACAACACTCTTCTATACATGTTATTGATATGTTCTATGTTGTAAATGCTGTATATTCTGTGCATAGTTCGTATAACGGAGCATATGAAGTAATTTTTGTAAATGCCAGGCTATATTGGCAGTGATTGCTTAAAGTCGGTGGTTTCGCAGTTATTTCGATTATTTCGATATTATACATTGAGACAGCAGAAATAAGAAGAGTAAACGTTACATTGACAGCTATATTTACAAGAACACACAAACTTAATCTCATACATAAGATTACACTGTAAAGATAGTTGTTCAGATAAATACATGCACGTCTGTCTAATTTACTTTGAACATATATTATACTCCTTGTTACATAGACGCAACGGCACTGATTCCCTTTCTGAGGCCAGCTCTGCTACCTGTCACTGGACTTTGAATGTCCTGGTGCAGTTCACTCTTTCTGCTAGGTTGTGTCCGGTCATGAAAATTCAATACCCACGCCCGAAGCAATAGTTCCTAACCTTTTACTCCTTGCGAACCCTTTCTAAAGAATTTGACGAACCCATTGCGTAGTCGTTATGTACTTTTCGCGAACCCCTTGAAGTTCCCAATCCAACGGTTGGGAATCGGTAACCTAGATCAATGCTCTGCCGTTGTTTTTTCAAACCCAGAAGAAAACGTGTAAAAAATACATTATTCAAATGTCAATGTAAGTAAACAGAAATAGAGATCGAAAGTCATTTATGCCTGTGGTTCGTTTTGTTCTTCTTGCTATTGAAATTCAAAATTAATGATTTTTATGAAGAAACCGACAATCAGAACCTAATCTGCCGACTATTTCTTCTTTCTCCCCAGTTCTAGAAATACATTACTTAACAGATTAGCGCCCTTCGACAGTGCCCAATTAGAAAGTCTGAAGTGACGACTACAATGCAGCACTTTGGTTTCGCTAATTAATGATGAAGTAAATGATGCGAGCGATTATATAACTTTTGAGTTCGCTTTTCTACCGCCACTCATTCGAGATAATTCGAAAGGAATTTGCCGCATTTCAAAATGATGAGGCTTTGAGTTTTAGGCGAGATATTTTAAAGAATGAATGCATGATGGAACATATTTGCATTGATTAATGCTTATATAAATAGTCAGTATGAATCTCCGAAGTATATAAATAGGATACAAATAATAAAATTAGAAGAAGATAAACGTTATTATTTGTGGAAGGAAGGAAAAATTAAAATTAGGTTATTTTTTCCTATCACTCCATACATGGTCGGATTTCAGAAGTTTTGTGGAATTTCGTATATTCTTGCAAAGTTGTGAAAAGTACTTAGAATTTTGAATTTTCAGCCAGACAGCTATTCAGTTACTTCAACATTCAAATATGCTCTTTTCATTTTTTGTCTTACGTCCGTGTGAAGGTCACACGGTACATACGATCCGTGCTATGTAAATCCATGTTGTACGAGTCACTAACGCATGATCAGCATATTAACAGGTAATACAAAAACTGCTGTGTCATTCTTTCCCCGTGTTGTACGAGTCCTTTTTAACTTGTTATAGGGAAAAAAATCATAATTTTTTCCGTCGTGTTATACAAATCTGTCTTGAGCCCGTGCTATATAGGGAGACCTACTGCATTTTCTAGCTGTTATTCTTAACCCCACTGCATTGAATTGTCAATTTGTTATCAATAATGATTCCCTTTTAGATATTCCGTGACGGTTACCGAATAAACACAACTGCAACTCTTCAAATGTAGCATTTTCATCTCCAGCCTTCCCCCACTTTCGATTTCGGTTACGTCACGGCAGATGTAACACGTCATGCACTGGAACTGAAACTATCCGAATCTATTGGGACCAAACCCCATTTGGGTAAATTGGATTTTTTCCGAAAAAAGGCGCTAGTATGTATTTTAATTAATCACTGTATATATGTATGTATGTTGAAAATGAGAGAAAAAACTATTTTTAACCCTTTGAGGCGCAACCCTTTCCCAATGCTGAAAAAAGGGCAGCCGTTGCCATCGCTCGACTTAACCACCAGCAAGATGGCGGACGATCGAAACGTTGATCGCCCGCCATCTTGCTGGTAGTAAGTCGAGCGATGGCAACGGCTGCCCTTTTTCAGCATTGGGTAATCTATCCAGCTGTTCTCGCATTCATCCCTTTTCCAGCAGATGTGAGTGCTGTTAAAAGTAATCGTGACCATTTTTTTACGGGAAATGACGTGCTCAAAAGTAAAGGATTCTCGTGGAGCTCTGTCACCCGCGACTATTTTTATAGAAATCCAATCTATTCTTCGTGACTGGCAACAGTCAAAACGGCAGATTTTGGTGTTCCCAGAGCAGGAACACTACGCGTTAATGGGTTAAAGAAAAAGAGCTTTTAATTAATTAAATGTAAAGGCAGCGCTTTTACATGCTAAGCGTATTTACAAGTGCTGTACATTACTAGAGTATGTACTTACCGTACTGTAAATGAAATTGCTTTCTGAACATCTCGGTCAGAGTAAGCTGTTGGACTGTCTTCATTCGCTTTCGGCTAACCAAGTCGCGCATCCGCTTGTCAGTGAAAAGTTGCATGCGGTACCACTCGGACTGTAGTTCCATCCACTTGAATGCAGTTTCAAGGCCGACAAATGCTTCATTAGCAGGTGGTCCCGCGTCTGCTTCAACTTCGACATTAAAGTCATCTTTTTCCTCAACACTTTCATCTTTCACACTTTCAATAAGCTCATCATCATTTAGAATTTGAAACCCAGGATCTGACGAATCGCACACCATCCGCTCTACTATATCTTCAGCACTCACTTTTGAACATCCCGAAATTTTAGGAAGAATGTTTCTGAGTGCCTCAAGTGACACGTCATGCTCATCTTCTCTATTCTCTTCCCTTTCCGCTTCTGTCTTAATACTTTTTTCTGGAATTCTGAAAGCGATTCGGATAATCAGCGATTCGGATAGCTTGAGTTCGGATAAATGGAGTTCTATTGTGCTTGTGAAAAATCTCTCCGCCTTCCCACGGGTAAATGCTGAAGTACAGAGCAGTATTTCAATGACATAATGTTGTCTACCGAGAAGATTGAACATGATATCATATTTCTCTTTGCCCCACCATTGCACAGTCGTTATGCCACTGAAACTGGTAGACGGTCGAAGTGCGACGGCCATCAGGCGGCTGTCGATCTAACGGTCTGGAATTTTGGTAGGTTTTCTCCAGATGTAACGTGAATACGCGTTAGAATCTCTTAAAAAGTCCTCCTACCATGGCAGCCCTCCTCATCCTTGGGAGATTGCCCTAGCGTAGCGTTGCCATATAATCGCGCAAACATTAAACAAACTATTTCCCTAATGCAGGGACACAAAACATAGGGAGTCTCATGAGTTTGAAAAAATTTAAAAAGCAGTAATTTCTCACTTCATTTGTTTTAACTTGCTTCCTGCTATCTTTGGAAAAAGGAAGATCGATTAAAACGAAAAAAAAAAAACAAATATCAATTCAGAGAAGCAACAAAGAGGTAGACGTCTACCTCAAAATCATTATAAACATGAAAGTGAACACGTTAAATGTTAATTATGCAACAATCGCCTATGCACGCGCAAACACAGCTAATCTCTCCAATACAAATTAAAAGTGATGAAAGTAATTTGTGAATGTTGCAATTTGCACGATGACATAACTCTATTCATTCAATAGCAAAGATTATCATAAAGAGTGAGATCATAATTATTTCATACTAAGATCGTAATTATTTCAAGAAACTGTTTTTTCAAGAAAAGTTTGGTTTCTTCACAGTTCTAGAAATGCATAATGAAGAGATTAGCGCTTTTTCAATAGTATCCAATTAGATTTAATGAGAGAGAAATCACCAGATCTATTTCCCTTGACACCCATTAATTAAGGATAAGTAGATTCGACTAGATTAATTTACTTTCAGTTCTCCTTCGTTCGAAAGGTATTCACCAAATTTTGAAATGGAGTGGTATTTATGATTCTCAGATATTTTCTAGAATTAATGTGACACGAAAGATTTGAATTGTTTGATAGTTAGTCCCCGATATAAAATCTCTAAAGATTAAGCTTTCTATTTACAAAAGAAAGGTCCCCTTAAAATTCATGTTACAACACTCCAAAACTTTAGTTTGATCTGCTTTTGCTTTACTTTTTATATAAAAAATTATAATTTATTTATGTGAAATTGTTCATTATTAAAGAAATAACGTAAAATTAGAATTTTGATTCAGTTTTCTGCTAAATTATTACAACCTTCTTATCCCAACGCTGTCCGCCTGATACTTGATTGAACTGTGAATTCCGCAGCTCTCTCTCCGCTTATTCAACCTATTTCTGTGCTTACCTAGCAACGTATCCTACGAACTTCGCGCAATCGCAGAGTAATCAAACGGATCACTTGTGGGAACTGCATCTTGAACAGTTCCTTTCAAAGCTTTTTTTTTCGAATTTTTGATACTTTGGGGGAGATTTTTTCATTGCTGCATGATGGCCACTGACATCAAAGTTAATGATTGTGTGAAGTGAATGTATTAAGAAAGAATTTTGAAAAAAAATGTATTTGTAGTTAACTGGCCGCCAGCTGGCTGCAGTTTCCGTGGGGTGCTTAAGTTAATAATATTCCAATTTTTTTATGAGAATCTAAATCCGGCTTGAGCAACCTTTTTAACGTTCGGGATTAAACTTTAGGATTGAAAAAACACTCAAAATACTGGTGTTAAACGATAAAGTAATTAAAAAACTTTGTAAAAAACACACATAAGAAGTAAAAGGAAAAAGGATACGCGTTTCGTTCAAAAATTGTTTTGAACTTCTTCAGTCCAAGCCCTTCGACGTAAAGAACACAGGGAACTGAAAAGAGACCTCTTTTCAGTTCCCTGTGTTCTTTACGTCGAAGGGCTTGGACTGAAGAAGTTCAAAACAATTTTTGAACGAAACGCGTATCCTTTTTCCTTTTACTTCTTATGTGTGTTTTTTACAAAGTTTTTTAATTACTTTAAACTTTAGGATGTTAGCGAAGTCGCGGGCCGTATAAATGTGATTCATATGGGATTATGAATGGCTTATATGGGTTTTCTATGGGAATTCGAAATGTTCCGCGGGCCAGTTCAAAAGGCGAGGCGGGATGCAACCTGCCCGTTGGCCGGGGGTTGCCCATGTGGGATATAAATAGTAGCGTAAAAACTCCTGTAAGAGTTCAAGTTGCTCTAAAAGAGACATTCGGTGATGTGCGCTGCTCTCAACTATAATTTAAGTAGTAAATTGTTTGTGTTATTGATTTAAGATGGTTAGATGAGAGAGAGGGAATTCTTTGGAAACAATTTTCTTGTCCTGTTTTCTTTTTTTTTAAATCTATGAATTGTAAAACCCAATGTAAAACCCAATGATAATTGCTATGCTAAATTTAATCATAAAGTAATGGTTTCTAACTGACTATCAGCCTAAACAGATACAGTTTAAGAACGTAGGAATTCAATATAGGCAAAGGCATCATTAAAAGGATAAAAAAAAAATAGTAATCGAAATTGTATTTAATTAAAACATACATAAAACATACATATTATATGTTGATTGAAGTCTTTTCAATAAACATATAATATGCTCTAAACTCTTATTTTATGCGTTTCCTGGTATGTATTCAGAATCAAAGTTGAAACAGAGAAAAATTTAGTTACAAACGCTAAACAACTAAGAAATGCTTCTTACTGTTAAAGTATAATAAAATTTCACATAAAAAACTCAATCGCTCTCTCCTGGGCTACTTATAATCTAAACAGAAACAACCAATTATCCAAAATTATTTATTGTGTAAACGAATTATCGAAAACCAAACAGAATTCATGTTTTTACGAATTTCAGGGGTTCCAAAGGAACTTTCCAACCCTTCAAGATTTAAATAGAGCCCAAAATTTGTATTCTACGAGCCAAACGTAATTAAAATTTGCATTTTGTTGAATGAAAATGAATTAACTAGTACTCGAGATAGGCAGTTTTGGGTGTAACCATTGTTTAATATAAGGTTTTCTCGAATTCTCACGAAATATTGGCGAAATCGCCTAGTTGACTACAGTATTGGTGACTTATTTTTACGCCAAATTTGGCGAATTTTTTTCCAAAAATTTGTCAAGCTTGTTGACATTTGGCACGATTTTATTAATGGCGCATGTAATGTCTCCTTTCTTGCATTGGTACTGTGCGATAGCGTCAGTATTATGCATTTCTGTTACACAATCAAATAATAGGAAACTTTTGTAAAGCACTACTGTACGAAAATCGTAGAATGTTCAACCAGCGTCGTCGAAAGGTTTAAAAGAGCAGGTTGCACAAGAATAGTTCAGATAGTCATGTTGAGTGAAATCTCTTGCAGTTCACAGGGGAGCTGTAAGATCTGCATTGTGAAATTTTGTAAGCGATGTTTCGCTTGTTTTGAGAAGCCTGGTTTTGATTTCTTCATTGTAATATGCTGAAGAGCAGCTGACACTTCTCTTAGAGAACTGAGTTTTAGAGTGTGAAAGGATTTTATTGTATTCGAAATACAGTATTCTGTCTGTTCGGAGAACGCTTCTGTAACAAGTTGACTGTTGTGAAACGTGCTATTGCATATTAATTTCTGTGAACTGTGCACTGAAGATTGTTCGTAGATTTTCTAGAACAGATAAAATTTGTGTTACATCCTGTCAGCTGGACTGTTTACTAAAACGTTCTCTGCAACTAAACATATAAGCTAGAACCATGGAAACTAAGCAGCCGTTTCCGCAACAATATTCCCACTATCTCCCTTCTTTACCTAAGGGGTACTCCGATATCTCAGGTACTTCACAATAATTATTTAAGCAATCTAAATTCTAATTTGTTTTATAAGTGCTTAGTATGTTCTATCACTTATTGCATTTTTGCATTCTCAAAATTCTACTATAAGAAGTCATGTGTGATTGTGTTTTCAAAATTTTCTGACTGTAGGCTTCGGATTATATAATAAATAATCCTGCTGGGTCATGCAAAGCTCAAAACCAAAAATGTGAGTTTGACCGACCGAGTGAAAACTGAATAAGTGCACCGTTAATAGAAGTAATTCAACGTTTCACTATGGAGCTAAATTAGCTGCATCCTTTCTATGGGGAAACGTTCCACCATGATTTGGTTCCATTGGCCCATTTAAGCACTAAATCATGATTCAACGTTTCTAAATAGAAAGGTTGCAGCTAACTCAGCACCATTTTATGGTGAAATGTTAACTACTTTTATAAACATATATAATAAAATGTTTCTATTTAAAAGTCCATAAAATAAGATTAAGAAAATAACAAAAGTTCCTAAGACTGCCAGATTTATAGAATCTGTTTTATTTCTATTAAATAGTACATAAAATGTACCGATTTATGGATGTGTGTAATACTTTAGGCTATATTAAAAAATATTATATTAAAGTACTATCAAAATATGCTCACTACAATGCAAAAAGAATGTTTGTAATTTTCATTCACATATTATAAACCAGAGGTATTTTTTAACGCTTATCTCCAACTAAAACAAATTACATAAAAAGCGCACACAGCGCGGATTTTTCAAGTTATAATTTATTACCGATGTCATACAAAAACATTAATCAAAAACTCTGTTAAAATGAAGGAGGGGGGGGGGAGAAGAATGATTCATTTCTTTCGCAACTTTACTCAAAGAAATATGTTCTGGTGTCGGACATTAGCATTTAAATCGGTATTCACTGTTTGGCAAACTAAAATTGGACTACGTTAGAAAAAATAAAATAAAGTAAGATATATATTTTGAGTTCTTTAAAATAAAATGTAAGTTCTTTGGGATATTTTCAACAAATTTCTACGGCTCATGTACTTGATGCACAGACATCGGAAGACTGCTTTGATGGGAAGAAGACGTAATGCGACCACGGCCAATTTCTCCTGTTTCAGTGAAGTACGGCGCATTATTAACTGAAATTGCTTATGTTACGGCGAAAAGAAATGTGGTGTGAAAAAGGGAGAAATTTAGTGTAGGGTGTTAAAAATATTTTATGTGTGTATTTGCTGAAATGAACCGCAAGGTGATGGAGAGACATTCGATTAATTTGTAAGATACAGTCGATGGCTGTCGTTTGAATTATTATTCCATTGTGAATCGCAGTGATTTTTAGTATTTTGTGACATCGTAAGTTGTAAATGAAGCTTAACACAAACATTAAAACAAACACTCTGATGCTGTATAGGTTTCTTGAGTAGGGATTCAGGCATAACAGTAGATCTAGAACATGACAGAAGAATGAAGCGTTGCAGTCTGACTGCGTTTAGCCTGGAAAACGGGCACGATGCCAGTAAAGGTGAATCCAAATGAACCGGTCGAGGACGGGTTAAACGAACTGAGTGAATGCACGTCTTTCGCATTGTTCATTGAATTCTCATTGTTAGTTCATTTGATTTGGTAATATCCTTGTGAATTTTGCTCTTGTGCTTGTAAACGTAGTACTTCTATAGAATAAAATAGCTGGAACAACGAAGAATAAATCGTTTCGAAGTAATTCGGCAAGGACACAGCTGACTGCCATCCCTGACAACTAATGAACATGCCCGTTTTCGCATCTAAACCGGATGTTAAAGATTTTATCTAATCGGTAGTCAAACAGTACCCAAAAAGCAGGGTTGCCAGATTCGCTATTGCCAGATTGGTTAGCTGTTAACTTGCTTTTTTAAAAAAGAAAATCTAAGGGTTATTTTTAGTGGGGTCCCAGCCTTGTTATACTCAGGACTCGCGCTTAATCCACCTGATTGTGCATATTAGATTGTTTTCTCCTTCACTTTCAGATCCACGCAATTCTTACTCTTTGAGGCTGTTTAAAATTTAAAAAATGACAGTTTTAAATGCTATAGTGCTTTAAAATGTTGAAAGTTTCGAGGCCCTTTTTTGCAGGCCAAAGTTATTCACTGTATGTATTTTCTATCACTTAATCTGTAATTCGCCCTCTAGAGGGGGATTTTTTTTTTTTATAATTATATTTTTGAGGAATCGCTTAGCACATTCTTTGAATAATCTATCTACAAACTTTCGGCTCAATCTGCAAGTTAGTTGCAGCACAGAACGCTCTGAATAAACCAAATTCCACTACGATCACCGAGTAAGGCATGACCTTAAAAAAATCCGATTAATCCGTTTCATCGGCTTTTAAAGTACGCCCCTGTTTATGATTCAGAAACAAAACAATTTTATTTGTAGACACACTTTTTGGTCCAGCCATACGCCCGATATTTCAAAACATCATTGTAAAGTTAGATATCATTATGTTTATTGGCTTTATCTTTAATTCAGAAAGTTGTGGATCGTTAATGTGTATAGCGTCAATACTGCTATAATGCACTTTGAATAGTTTTAACACGTCATTTTGTATTACCACTTACTAAAGTACCATTTAGAGAACCTACATACGATCCCATATGTATTTTGTAAAATTTTTTTTGTTTATTTTCAAGCGGTGCATGTTAAATTAAATAATAATAATAGTAATAATAAAAGCAATGATGGATGTTTTCAAACAAAAATTTATTTCAGAAGAGGAAAAGTTATTTTGGTAAACAAAGCAAGTAAATTAAGAAAAATAGAGCGTTAACTTGAGCCTTGATTATCCTTTTAACATAATTTCACGCATCAATATACTTCTTTTTAGCTCCACTATCTACTTTCACAAAACAACGGAAGCAAAGCTGACTTAATGCAATATATTAGGCAACAAAATTTCCAAAAGTTGTGTAAGGATTTAATGATGAGTCATATTCTTTTTATTTATTGTTCGTTAAGGCAACGAAAAAGGATTATAGAAATATGAAGTCCAAAAACGTAATTTTGCATCTTTAAGTGAAAAAAAAATTTGTAGGATACTTTTCACTACTCGATCTAGTGGGGCAGAAAAACAATGGGCAAATTTTGAAGGTTCGATTAGTAGCTTGTGCGCGTGTGTGTGTTTTATCATAAAAATCTATTAAAATTAATAGGCTTTTCCACTTATGTTATTTTACTTAGTGTTGGAGACATAATCCTGATTATGCATTATAAGTTGGGGGGAAAATCTTATTTAATTAACTATTTTTTGACGAAGTACAATTTTGTTTTACTTTCGTAAAATCTGGGAATATTTGATTTCCGATTTGATATTCTGATTCCTTAAAATGTATATTCCATGTTGTGGTTGTATATATTTTTAATTAAATAACTGGAAGCGGATTTTTGACTGTAGTTTCCTCATTAGAATGACTGATTTACAGTAAGATTTATATAATCTCCAAAGAGCTTGCAATTAGCACTAGAACCGCGGTGTTTCAGATATACCTAAAACCGCGGGCTGGGTCAAATTGACCCAAATTGCAGAATTCACGTTGCATTGCAACAATAATGTTATATTTCAACGGTAATAATATTAGCTCAATCTTAACATTAAGTTTAATATTACATTAAAAGTACAAAAATTTTGTTGCTGTAATTCTTAATAGAACCGCGTCGCATGAGAGAGGTATACCTAAAACCGCGGTATGGGTCAAATGGACCCGACTTATAAATTCACGTTGCCATGAAAATGACATAATGGTATGCTATTATACCATTTATTATGTCATGCCCGTCATTTCATGAATGATGATGACACTTATTTAATTTGAACTTCGGATTTCAGACTCGTGGGAAGTTTTGGGTCAAAATGACCCATTTTGCGATATCAGGTATACATATTAAAAACAAAAAACAGATAAAAGTTACAAGCTTAAATTTTTTTAGAGATAATTAATAACATAAAGCTAGGAAAA
Organism: Cheiracanthium punctorium; assembly: GCA_038373885.1. NCBI lineage: Eukaryota > Metazoa > Arthropoda > Arachnida > Araneae > Cheiracanthiidae > Cheiracanthium > Cheiracanthium punctorium. Next base: position 1,185,475 of record JAWZYV010019464.1, read on the forward strand.
GTCACGATTTTTTAAAAATTTCCGTTGGTAACTTTTTGAAAAAAAACGGAATGAAATCTGGTTTTGGGTCAAAATGACCCATGCCCGCTAGTGTTAAAAATGAAGCAATAAATAAACAGGAATTTTAAAAGTACTTAAACAAATCCTTTTAAAATGTAAAATGTGTGCTATGCTGACATCGTAGCAGGTACGGATTGATGTCTCTACAGTAACACGTTACGGCAGGAGGTCGGAAATGTGAAGAACATTTTGCCCTGTTAGATAACACCTTAAGACTAGATACCCTGCAGGCTGGGGAGCATGGCACTACAGGGGGAGGGGGGCGGAATAGATTAGCTATTAGCTTTTGCAATAGTGCATGTACACGCAAACTCAACTAAACTCCAAAACAAATAAAAAATGTTGAAATGTGATATAGAATTGTTGCACATTCCGCATGACGATATAACTTTGCTTGCTCGGTTGATTCAACTTTACTGATAGCGAAAATTCATAATATTGTTGCAGAAATTCTCTGCTACCCCTGAGGTTCGTCACTCTAAAGTCCAGTTGGTGTGAAAGTTCTAGTAAAAAGTCCACTGGTCAGGATGGAACACAACTTTATTACTTCTAGAACTTCGTAGAACAATCAGCTGTACAAAATTCACAAGCACAATTAAACAGCAATGTGTTTTTTGGCAGTCCGCTTAGATCTGAAGCTCTCACAAATGCTGTATTTCTCACACAAAATAAGTCACTTTCACGGGCAGAAAGTCAGTGAAAATATTCAAGGGATATCTTACACAATCCCTTAAGACACAGCAATGAAGAATTTGCACACAGCACTTTAAAAACAGCTTCGGTAAGCAAGCCAAACACAGCTTCCATAGCACTATCCATTCACAAAGCAAGTGTACTCTCTCAGAGAGCTGTGTTCACAATACGGTGCTCACTCACACTGAACTGGGGCTTTTAAGGCACTTCTATTTATAGCCGACGCAGAAGGTACAAGAAGCCTCCCGTAAAGTCTATTTCACGAAGATTCTAGATAAAGCGGGAACTTGTTTTGGTTACGTCATAGAAGAGAAATGTCAAGTATTATGTGTTTTTAATGCAACAAAAGCAGCTTTACATTCCCCATAGGAAAAATAGCGCCAAATGACCAAAATGTCGCCAAGCTTGGCGACTTTTGGCGAAATATCGCCAAATTTGGCACCAAAAATAAGTCTCCAAAAGTGAAGAGATCTATGACCTAGGACCCATATTTCTCGAGATTTCTAGAAGCCCCATAGAAAAAACATATGGGAAACCGAAACCTCTGTATCTCCGGTTCTAGTTGGCCGATTTAATCAACAAAAAGCAAAATTTATCTAGTTGAAGCGTAGAATACGAATTTTTAACTATTTTAAGCCCCAGAGCAGCGGGTTGCCCCGAAAATTCGTAACAATATTCTTAAGAAAGCGGTTTATCCTCACCTAAGATTCCGAATAAGTGTTTTGTTTCTTCTCAGTTCTAGAAACTCATTACTTACACGGATTAGCCCCCTTTTCAACAGTATCCAATCAGATTTGATGACTGAAATCCTCGAATGAGTAGGACAATGCAGCAGATCGATTTCTCCTGACACTCATTAATTAATGATAGAGCAAATTCGACTAGAATATAATATTTCTACTTCGCTTTCATTTGAAAAGTATTCCTCGAATTTCGAAATGAAGCATAACTTTTGTTGTTTTGGGATAATTTCGAGAATCGAACAGTGCGAGAGGAAAGATTTGAATTATTTGACGAACAGTTCTCCAAATTAAATCTCCGAAATATAAGTTTCGAACTATGCGAGACTTTTATTTACAGCATAAGGAAAGAATCAAATAGTTGTTTATGTCATTATTCTGCTGATGTTTATTACTTTTATTATAATAAATTTACATTCATTTCATTCAAAGGAAATTGTTAATTCTGAAGAAATAACGTAAAATTAAAAGAATAAAGAAATATAACTCGGCTGTTCGGGCATCGTCAGTGGGAGACACCCCCCCCCTGAACCCTCCTAATTTTTTTAGTTTCATTATTGCGATATTAAAAGCGATATTAATTGACTATGTTATTTTATCTCGCTTCTTTCGTGTATTTCGTCTGGTAACCCTATGTTGAAATTTTTAGGATTGTAACCTATTTATAGAAAAAATACATGGGATGCCTATTCTACAGCTTACGAAATAGTGCAACAATAGAATAAAGCTATTGTGAACTAATAGTATTTAAATATAGCATGTAAAATTATGTCGCATACTTTTATATCACATTTTTGGGACACATTTTTCATACAATTTTCAATAAAGATGGGTGAGAGATAAAATGACATAGTCTGTGTCGTCAACTGTCGTCAGCTGTCGTCAAAAAAGGGTCTCTAGATCTGTGACACGCGATGAACGTTTGGATCGTCCGCAATCTTGCTGGTAGTTAAGTCAAGCGATGGCAACGGCTGTACTTTTTTTAGCATTGGGCAATCTATCCAGCTGTTGTCGCATTCTTCCATTTTTCCCCAGATGTCTGTGCTGTTAAAAATAATCATGACAGAGTTTTCACCGGAAATGACGTGCTAAAATGTAAAGGATTCTCGTGGAGGCTATATCACCCGCAACTATTTTTATAGAAATCAAATCTATTCTTCGTGGCTGGCAACAGTCAAAACGTCAGAGTTGGGTGTTCCCAGAGCGGGAGCACTGCGCGTTAAAGGGTTAACTGAGTTTAAGTTGAATGAAACACAGAATTGAACATTTTAGGTTTGATTCAAACAATGGTTTTAAATAGTCCGTAATTCATTGGAATTCATTTCTGTGCAATGCTGAAAGAACTGCTTGATGGTATGCCAGGAAGTTATATGACATTGTATGCAAAACAGCATGTTTAAACGGCTTAACATTATGAAGAACATATGCGACTGTTCTAGCCGTAACAGACAGATATAATTTTACAGTTAACAATACAGCTATGCAGTTATTTTACATGCAGTCCGACCCGCTTAAACGGATAGCGGTTAAAAGAACACCCCGCTTAATGCAATAAAATTTTCATGCATACCAAGCCAAAGTACAGCCAACGCCGGTTATAATGAAACTGTGGAGACCGACGAATTTTGTTCACTATATCCGAAGTTCACTGTAACCGATGTTCCACCATGTTGAACAATAAGACTAAATACAAAACTAGGAAATAGTATTTTATACAAATACTTCATGTTCATTAAGTAAATCAAACACAATGCACGCTTAAACCAAACGACCAAAATTTGATAAGTTGGAGCGATTTTGGGCACAGTTTTCAAAAGCGTGCTTCTCCTTTAGGAGCGTTTTTCGATCACAAGAGCGGAACGAAATAAGCGTGAATCGAGCAATAAGCGCGGAGGGGAATTCTCAGAAAAAATACTACTTAAAGAGCACTTTTGCGGAAATACCGGTAGGTTTCGATGCAAAAGGATCTCTCTGCAATGTATCGTTTTTTTCGCTCTTTGGGTTAAAGCGTGTGGATTGCATTTATGATTTTAGAACTATTTCTTAGGTAAAATAAACAATTATTCACATGTATGGAAATAATGCACACTCCATTCAGTTATATCAACCTGGGATATTGCATTAGCAATGGAAAATGAAATCGTCACTTTTAAGCTCACTGTAACCGAAGTCATGGTTCACTAGAACCGAAAAATGCTATGAGCATTTCTAACGTAACGCTTTCATTATAGCCGAAAGTTCTATATTCAGGTTCACTATATCCGGAGTTGACTGTAATTTGTTAATGTGATCTCGGATAATGGAATATTCCGCTTATTAGTTAGTCTAATAAGCGGACAAAATCTCTATTTCATAAGCGGGTTTTGACTATACTATCATTCCGATGATATTTTAAATACTGTAATAATGTAATATTTTAAATACTGTTATTCTGTAAATGTTTACGTACTATGATTCTGACGCTATTGTACATTGTTATTGTTATTCTACTAATTTTTATTGCGAAACACTATTGCCTTGAATAGTATTTCACATTATGCAAACGACGCATACAGCAGCTAGATGCCAAAGATATTCCAAAGATATTATTATATTTTGGAATTTTCATAATGTCACACAAACAGTATACGCCTTTGTTTTCCCCCGTCATCCTATTTATGCCTAGCGTCCCTTTTTTAGGACGGCATTTTCGTTAGCAGTCGAAAACGTTATTTATTTTTCCTGGCCTTTATTCTCGAGTATTGAACCTCAACTCTACAAAATATTTTAACATGACCCAGTAGTATGTTGAAATTTCAATTTTTATACATAATGATTTCAAAAGAAATCATCCCTTATTCAAGAAGTTGACATCAGAAATTTATCTATTATTGCTGGTATTAGCGAAAATCGAAGGAAGTCGTAAAAATATCTGGGCACAAATGGGTTAATATCGAAAGTGAAGTTATATTCTTCGTGGGGAAACAAAGTTCAAGAAAGTAGTATCAATCGTGGCTTCAGAATATTTTACCTGCTGTATTCACAAAATACTTAGCTTACAGTTAAAAAAAAAAAAAAAACCTTCTGCGTTGTAAGAGAGTATATGCAAGGTGATTTTAATTAAAGTTACAAAACGCTATAAAAAAAGAGCCTATTATCAGAATGATATAAAATTTGAACGGATTATCATCGAAGAAGGGAAACTTAAAAGCATTTAATGCAGTACGCTTTTAACATTTAACATGTTACATAACAATTACAATTTTAGTGAGTATAAAATATTTATGCATAGCTGTAAACACCAATTTATTATTCACAACCATTACAAAATCATCTTACAATATTTTCTTGCAAAACATCTTTCACACTAAAAAAAAAACTTTAGAACACCAACAATAGGCGAACTACTGGATAAAATGAAAATCGCGAGCCCCGCGCCATGGAGTTAGTTGGATGGATTGTAACTAAAAAGGATGACGATGCTTTGACGTCATTTTACGGTTGTTACATATGTTAATAGAAATAAATTATTTTTAAAAGTTGTTTCTTTTTCAGCCTACATTTTTAGGGATTAGTTTATAAGATTTATACTCCTTAAAATGCATTATAATGAAGGGAGAAAGCGTATGGCATTAGGCGGGATGTTCCAATATAAGTGTATGGCATTAGACAAAATAAGTAAATTAAGCTTCTTATTTCTAGTGTAAAAGTAACTTTTGACAAGTGTAGAATTACAGCACATTTAGTATTCGCACTTTGATGTAATTTCCATTTCTCTGTTTGTAATTATATTAATTTTATGAATTTCATGTCTAAATTACGGGTACTGTATACACACAAAGATACATTTACATTTTATAATAACTAACATTTACAACATAAACATTTTAATGAGTATAGATCTTGTGGATTAATCCCTGAAAATGTAGGCTGAAAAAGAAACAACATTTAAAAATAATTTATTTCTATTCTTGTTCAAAAACAAATGCCTAATTATTCTACCCCATTATCCATTTTACATCACCGTACCCTATTTATGAATTGATGTTGTATTTCGTCTAGCTCATGTGTTAATCACTTTAACTCTGAACAGTATGAAATATTTCTTTATCAAATTTAAAAGTTGACAATACGTACATTTAGTTTTATTCTCTTAATAATTCTTTACTATATTCCTTTTAAACTGCTAAAAAAAAAAATAAATAGAATGTTTGAGGGAGGGAGATTATGTATAATAGGATTTTCCTTGTTTTTATCAGTCATAAAGGCGATGTAAGCTTATTTTTTCAAGTCTCTCAGATTTTTTTTTTTCATCTGTTTGTTGAACTTGCACTTGAAAAACTTTTTCACTCCCATTTATCATCCAGGCTTCAGCAATTGTTCTGTACTTAAGTAGCTTAAAAAATTCGTTTTTTGCACAAAGTTTTTTTCTACCTGTTTTGAGTAAATCATCTCTTATAATTTTTCTTTGCGTGATATTTTACAAATCTTTAAAAAAAGAAAGAATAAAAGATGTCTTTCTTAACTTTTACAAAATTGAGAGAAAAAGTGAAAATAGAATTTATTTCAATGGTTCAGCAGTTATATTCGATTTGCATAAGAGCATTCTGTTTAACTACTCTTATTTGCTTAATTTGCAAAAACCTAAAGACAGTCTCTTTAGTACTTAAAATGTTTTAGCATAATTTAGATCGATATTGTAACCAAATCGATATTGTACTCCGATATTATCTGCAAAATTATAACTAATTTTCAAGATCGCAATTATCTGGCCCATTTTTGTATTAATTAATGGACTTTCAGTAAAATAAATCAACTCCCTAATTTTTCATTTTCTCTTTTTAATTTCCAATTCAGTACTTGATGATTCATAATAGTTTTGTTTTTGCATTTTTTTGTAAATTACCAAATTAAATTTTGTTAGCATGTAATATCTAATTCAATTCAGTTTGAAAGACAAACACATTGAAGGACGTAAATCATTCAATCTTGGAAACGCACACACACACACACACACACACACACAAAAAAAAAAAAAAAAAAAAAGAGAGAGGCGTTTTCTTTCACCTGAAATTAATAGCATGGTTTTTTCAGCAATTAAAAAAAGTGAAATAGACGTAAAAGTACTGTTTTTGAGAAAAAAAATATCTTTACAATGGTAAAATACCATAAAAATTCGAATTAAATCTCTGCAAATCAATTTCACTAATTAAAATGAAAATTCCAATTAATTTCTTAGTTATTTGACCGCATGCATACCACAGCCTACATATAAGAATAAACTAGATATTTCAAAAACACTTTCCTATTTCTGACAATTATATCTATATTTTGAAAATGAAACAAAAAAAATCTGATGTGTCCAACACATGACTTCCTTGCACGTCTATTAAATCAAAAGTATTTTCGACGCATTTCCTCCAAACTTATTTGTTTGAAAGAGATAAAATATCAATAGTAGTAAGCTTTAGCGGTTTCTAGCCAAATATTTCGATATCGCCAAGCTGAGTTCAATTTGAAAGATTTCCTTCTGACACTTTATTTGGCGATATTTCACCAAAAGCCGACAAACTTGAGATAGTTTGCGAGATTTTGGGGATAGCCAAAGTAGTCATTGACCACAGATTTTCAATGAATTGAATGCATCCATACACCTCAATGTATTTAAAGTCATTTGGCTCACCCTGTAAATAAATTCCCAGTCGATTGCTGTCAAAAATGATATTGAAAACAATTAGATATTACAATAGTTCTAAATACAAAAGTTCAAAATTCTACGGGTTAAAGTTTTAAGAGTTATGCAAAATACGAAATAATTTTTGGCGCCAAATTTGGCGATATTTCGGCGAAACTCGTCAATGTCGACGACATTTGGCGAGATTTTAAGCATGGACCAAACAATGACAGATTATCGCCAAATTTGGCGATATTTCGCCCAAACTCGCCAAGAACGATGACAAATGGCGATACTTTGGACATGGACCAAATGACTGACTATCGCCAAATTTGGCGATATTTTGGCAAAACTCGCCAAGGTCGAGAACAGACGGCGAGATTTTGGGCATGTACCAAACAATGACTGTCTACAGTTGTATTATATTGAAGATGTCCATAGACATTAAAGTACTGAAATTCTTTTCGGTGGTCCTGTAAATAAACTCTCCAGTAGATTGGAACCAAAAATCGAGATGCACAACTAGATGTTACAACAATCTTATATATGAAATTTCATAATAGTTTTTGAGATTTGAGAGTTAAATATGCACACACGTACACCAAAAGTCGCCAAGCTTGGCGACTTTTGGCATAGTTCTTGAGGGAGGCACGTGACCGTGGTCGGACCATTACCTAACTTATGTGGTAGGACGGTATTGTGCTTGAAATGGATGAATGCCCCTAAAATTGCCATTGACCGTAATGTATTGGAAATCTTTTGAGTGTTCCTGTAGCAGAACTATAAATGATAAAGACACTTCTTTTAATAGAGAAATTCATTTTCTAACTTTTAACAGCATACATCATTTCTGAGTCGTTTGAAATAGCCCAATACCTCTAAAAAACGCTTTGATGAATTTCGGCCCATAGAGCGTAATGTATTTCGAATCTTTTGGGCGGTTCTGTTGATAAACTATCCAGTCAAATGGAACCGAAGGGAGAGGTGCACAACTATAGATGTTACAACTATCCAAAATATGAAGTTTCGACATTCTACGCCTAATAGTTTTTGAGTTAGGCTAGTTTAATGAATTTTGGCCCATTGAGCGTAATGTATTTCGAATGTTTTGAGCGGTCTTGTAGATAAACTATCCAGTCGAATGGAACCAAAAGGGGAGGTGCACAACTAGATGTTACAACTATCCAAACTATGAAGTTTCGACATTCTACGCCTAATAGCTTTTGAGTTAGGCGAGTTTATTGAATTTCGGCCCATAGAGCGTAATGTATTTCGAATCTTTTGGGCGGTCCTGTACATAAACTATCCATTCGATTGCGACCAAAAGGGGAGGTGCACAACTAGATCATAGAACAATCCTAAATATCAAGTCTGAACATTCTACGACCCATAGTTTTTGAGATATGCGAGTTACACACATACGTACGTACGTACGTACAGACGGCATGGAAAAACTGACCACAATAAACTCGCCGCTGGTCAAAATGAGTTGCAGACGCATTAATAGGATCGTGCATGCTAGCCTACGATGAGATGCATCGAAAAAATTCTTAAAATTAAATTTAGAGGTAGTCAAAATCGGTTTTTTTGTCGAAATTTGGCCCCCAAAATTTTTCGGGATCACATTACTTCCTTATACTACGTACAAGGAAGTAATAAAAGTATGCCTTGTGTTTTACGTTACGTAAAAATTAGTCACCTTTTATAAACTCTTCTAAGACACGTGTATAAAATTCCTGCGAGTATTAAAAGAAAAAATCTGATGTGTCCAGCACATGACTTCCTTGCACGTCCATTAGATCAAAAATATTTTCGACGCACTTCCTCTAAACTTATTTGTTTGAAAGAGATAAAATATCAATAATAGTAAGGTTTAGCGATTTCTGGCCAAATATTTCGATATCGCCAAGCTGAGTTCAATTTGAAAGATTTCCTTCTGACACTTTATTTGGAGATATTTCACCAAAAGCCGACAAACTTCAGATAGTTTGCGAGATTTTGGGGATAGCCAGAGTAGTCATTGACCAAGGACTTTCAATGAATTGAATGCATCCATACAACTCAATGTATTTAAAGTCATTTGGCTCACTCTGTAAATAAATTCTCAGTCGATTGCTGTCAAAAGATATTGAAAACAGTTAGATATTACAATAGTTCTAAATGTTGTTGTTGTTGCTTATCCTCATTACAGATCTGACATAAGTCAGATCAACTCCAATAGATTGTTGACCGACAGAAAGTCTATAACTAAAAGGGGAGCAGATGTTAAGTCCTCCTTAGAAAGTCCGACGCAACTCAGTATGTGCTCTGGAGAGGCTGGATGATCACAGCATTTCTTGCAAGTGGGGTGGAATTTTGTGCCATGTTCGTACGAAATACACTTTAGGTGGCCACTTTTAAGTCTAGCAAGTGCAGTCTGGGAGCCACGATCACATTTAATTTCCAGTAGAACGCCAGGGGATGTTCCGGTGTACCATTGGTGCGCAGGTGGAATGCGCCAAATTGAATTTAATTTAGATTTTTCAATTGAGTACAGTTCTTGGTGAGTAAGCGAAACACCAGTGGTCGTTTTGTCCTCACTGCCTTCTTTTGCTAATCTATCTGCAACCTCATTACCACAAATGTTAACATGTGATGGGATCCATTGGAGATGGATGTCGTGGTTCTGAGAAAGTTTCTTTAGTTTGAGCAGGATAGATATACTGGTTTCATCGCCTGCAGAGGGCCAGTTACTAAGATGCTGAAGTGCACTGCGGCTGTCCGATAAGATCCAAAGTTCACCAAATTCATAGTCAATAGGTAAGATAGCATCAAGTCCAACATTTATTGCAATTAATTCGCTCCTGAAGACAGAACAAGTATCAGGGTTTCGTTGTTTTAATGAAGTCTCAAGATGAGGAGTTCTAATGTAAATACCGCTGCCAGTACGATTTTCTGTACGGCTACCATCAGTATAGACCTGCACTGCATCTTTTGGAATGTGACTAATGATTTCCAGGGCCAGTTGCCGAAGATGGTCGTCATGATGAGTTTGCTTGTTTGCAGTGGAATTCAGATCAAAGTGGAAGAAAACTTTTGGCATTCCCTCTGAGGGATCGAAACAAGATCTCAAAGATTGAGGTTCAACCTCACGAGAGATCAGGTTTTGAGTTTCCGCCAAACTAAAAGGGCTGGATTTCTTAAGTCTTTGATTATTATGCCAGGTGTGCAGAAACAAGGAAGTACGATGTTGGGAGCCATAGCTGTAAATTTTATTAAAGTATTTTACCAAGTTAGCTCTTCTTCGAAGATGCAATGGTTGTAAGTTGGCTTCAAAAAGGGCTATACCAGAAGGACAGCTATTTTTAAGTCCGAGAATGATTCGAGCGGCACTCAGTTGTACACGTTCTAATTTCTGGAGATTGGTTTCAGACGCGCAGGAATAAATAGGGTAGCCATATTCCAGAATAGGTCTTATAAGCGAAATATATGTGGTTCTAAGAGTGATAGCATCAGCTCCCCAATCCCTGCCAGCTAGATATTTAAGGAAGTTAAGGCGCTTACGAGCCTTTGAAACCAGGTGGTTAATATGCTTGTTGCTGTTGAATTCAGGATCCAGGATGAATCCTAGATACTTCGGATGTTTTTCATAGGTGAGAGGCTGGGTATCAAAATACAGCTTTGGTTTGTAGTTGTATAGATGTTTATTAGTGGTAAAAAAAGTCACAATTGATTTAGCTGGGTTGAAAGTCAATTTGTGTTCTGTTGCAAAATCAGAAAGTGCAGTCAAAGTGGAATTGAGAAGTGTTTCAATGTTAGACACGTCAGTGCCTGAATTCCAAATTACAATATCGTCAGCGAAGATTGCAATATCGACAAGATCTGATCTCCTCCTCTCGATTCCGGCCAAGAATATGGAGAATAAAGTAGGGCTTAAGACTGATCCTTGAGGAACGCCCTGTCCCAGTCTAAAAGGATCCGAAAAAGTCTTGTTGAATTTAACTCTTATGGATCTGTGGTGCAGAAAGTCAGCAATCCAAACTAGGGCAGAACCCCTAATATTGAAGGAATCGTGTAATTTTATGATAAGCTTGTCTTTCCACACCGTATCAAAGGCCTTAGATAAGTCTAGTAAGGCTGCCACGGTATGTCGAGTAGGTTTGAAGTTTTGGGCGTCTCTGACCTTTTGACAAAAATACAGGACCTGATCTGTGGTACTATGCCCCTTTCTAAAACCATATTGTTCGGGTGGAATAAGATGATCGAAATGCAGAATGTAATGAAGCCTAGCAAGGAGCATTTTTTCCATTAGTTTACAAGTCATACTGGTGAGAGCAATAGGTCTATAGCTCTCGGGAGAGCTTGCTTCTTTGCCTGGTTTTCTGATGGGAATTACAGTGGCTCTTTTCCAGTCAGCTGGTAGTTGTCCACAGGACCAAGAAAGGTTGATGATATCCAAAAGTCTATTTTTTCCTATTTGGCCAAGGTTTTCCAACATTTGGCCGTGTATTCCATCAGGGCCAGGAAACTTGGTCAGATCTAAGAAAGCCATAGCAGAGATCAATTCTTGATAAGAGTACTTTCGTGTGAGTGTGGGGACACCGAGGTCGGTGCTTCGACAACCATTCACAATGTTCATTGCCTTTTTCTTGATAGGCCTGTCCTCAAAGGAGAAGTTCAATCTGCTAGTTTCTTGATAAAATGAACCCAGTAAATTGGCTGTTGTTTTATCATCAGGTGAGAACTGGCCAGCAGAGTTCGTTACTGTATTGCAAGTTTCAGATTGCGGCTGTTCTCTGTTTATTCGCTTGATGACTTTCCAGAGCTTAGAGTCCGACACTCTGGCATCGAGCTTAGTGCATAACTCTCTCCATTTTGATTGCCTTAGTTGCGCGTAAGCGATCTTGATTTTAGCATTTATTTCATTTAGCTTGGCTCTAGAACTGTTATCAACAGCATTCTCAGATTCCTGTATCAGGAGCTTTCTCTCCATTAGAAGTGGTTCCAAAAGGGAATCTTTGTGAATAAAGAAAGGTACATAACGTTTAATGTTTCCCCTAGGAATATGAAGCCTGGCGCAATTGAGTAAAATTTCTTTGAATTTAAGCCAGCTTGCATTAACATCAGAGGCCATGCCTTCAGTGCTGAGGCAGCTGTCGACGGATTGCTGGAAAGAGTCCCAGTCAGCCTTAGCGAAATTCCAGTAAGATTCTCTGGTGATTTTAATACGCTGTTTGTTCCTGATATCTATTAAAATAGGCAGGTGGTCACTTCCAATTGTGTCCATAACCGACCATTTACATAACGGGTGAATATTTGGACTGACAAGTGAAATGTCAAGCGCCTCTGAGGTATTATAGCTATAGGAAGCATGGATAGGAGTACCGTCATTGAGTAACATAAACCCACTATCATCTATCAAGTGCAGTAATTCTTCTCCTCTGCCATTGCTTGAAGAACATCCCCAAGCGGGGTGTTTGGCATTGAGGTCCCCCAAGACCAACGTGTTGTCATTTAAAGCCAACGTGAGGCTTTCTGGGAGTCGTGATTGATTAGGAGGATGGTATACATTATATATGTGAAATGGGTTTCCTCTCCATTCTACAACAATGCCCTGAATCTCAAGGTCAAGATCAAGGGACTGAAGATCTATGCTTTTGTAGTTGATACCTCTGATCAAGAACGCCAAACCCCCTCCTCTTCCGGAGGGTCTATCATGCCGATAAATGTCGTAACCCCTAATTTTCAAGTTGGAAGTCATATTTAATTTTGTTTCTTGGATTGCAATAATTTGGACATCATGGGCTTCTGCCATATCAAGAATTTGGTCAAGTTTAACTCTGGTAGCTCTGGTAGAGAGACCATTTATGTTGCACTGAAGGATTTTCAGAGTTTTTAGTTTAAATGGAGACTGTAATCCACTTTTCGAACGGGGCCCTCTGCCTAAACCACGAACGCGTCCCTGATTATTCTGCGCGACGGACGATGCAGAATGAATTTCATTGGTCAACAAAGTCATATGGAGGAGGGAATGAGCAGCTTCAGTTGGACCGCTGGTCAGTCCTGGAGCACCCTGGACAAGTCCAAGGGTTGAAGTCTGTCTTTGCTCCTGTGCCTGCAGGCCTTAGCTGAGCATAATGGAACGGCCTTCACGCCTTGGGTGGCCCTACCAGGAGATTACTCTCCCGACGTACTTCGCCCGTTCCGCCCAGGTACACCCCCTCGCCGGCTAAAAAGCACACTTTGAGGCGACCTGCAGGACTTGAGGGGGATAGTTCTAAATACAAAAAGTTAAAAAATCTACGGGTTAAAGTTTTAGAGTTATACAAAATACGAAATAATTTTTGGCGCCAAATTTGGCGATATTTCGGCGAAACTCCTCAATGTCGACGACATATGGCGAGATTTTAAGCATGAACCAAACAATGACAGATTATCGCCAAATTTGGCGATATTTCGCCAAAACTCGCCAAGAACGATGACAAATGGCGATACTTTGGGCATGGACCAAATGACTGACTATCGCCAAATTTGGCGATATTTCGCCAAAACTCGACAAGGTCGAGGACAGACGGCGAGATTTTGGGCATGTACCAAACAATGACTGTCTACAGTTGTATTATATTGAAGATGTCCATAGACATTAAAGTACTGAAATTATTTTCGGTGGTCCTGTAAATAAACTCTCCAGTAGATTGGAACCAAAAATCGAGATGCACAACTAGATGTTACAACAATCTTACATATGAAATTTCATAATTTTTGAGATTTGAGAGTTAAATATGTACACACGTACACCAAAAGTCGCCAAGCTTGGCGACTTTTGGCATTCTTCTTGAGCGAGGCACGTGACCGTGGTCGGACCATTACCTAACTTATGTGGTACGACGGTAATGTGCTTGAAATGGATGACTGCCCCTAAAACTGCCATTGACCGTATTGTATTGGAAATTTTTTGAGTGTTCCTGTAGCAGAACTATAAATGATAAAGACACTTTTTTTTAATGGAGAAATTCATTTTCTAACTCTTTACAGCATATATCACTTCTGAGTCGTTTGAAATAGCCCAATACCTCTAAAAAACGCTTTGATGAATTTCGGCCCATTGAGCGTAAAGTATTTCGAATGTTTTGGGCAGTCCTGTAGATAAACTATCCAGTCGAATGGAACCAAAAGGGGAGGTGCACAACTAGATGTTACAACTATCCAAAATATGAAGTTTCGACATTCTACGCCTAATAGCTTTTGAGTTAGGCGAGTTTAATGAAATTCGGCCCATAGAGCGTAATGTATTTCGAAAAGATCATACAACAATCCTAAATATCAAATCTCAACATTCTACGACCAATAGTTTTTGAGATATGCGAGTTACATACATACGTACGTACAGACGGCATGGAAAAACTGACCACAGTAGACTCGCCGCTGGTCAAAATGAGTTGCAGACGCGATAATATGGTCGTGCATGCTAGCCTACGATGAGATGCATCGAAAAAATTCTTAAAATTAAATTTAGAGGTTTTTTTGTCGAAATTTGGCCCCCAAAATTTTTCGGGATCACATTACTTCCTTATACTACGTACAAGGAAGTAAAAAGAATTGCATGAATTTTTTTCGCTCAAACGGAACCGAATTCCTCCTTCCAACTGTTTTAGTTTAATTCAGCAACTTAATTTTCTAATTTCTTAATAAATTAAAAAAAAAAAATCGTTATTTTTTTTGTCTGCATGGGCTGGGCTTGTTCTATTTTCTGTCTTAAAAATTATATCATTTTACTCCAAATTATTAAAGAATATTTTTTATCTTAATATTGTCTCAATAATGACATCGTTTTTTCCAAATTAATCTATTATATAAATGTGAAAGTTAGTCTGTTTGTCTGTTTGTTTGTTTGTTTGTTTGTTCGTCCGGGAACTCCGCCCACACGGTCAGACTGATCGGCTTGAAATTTTGCACATACACGTAAAACGACAAAGAATAGGACGTAGGCTACTTTAAATTTCTGGAAATCCACCCGTTCCCTAATTTTTAACGATTTTTCTCAATTTTCAGGGTAGAAAACTACTCAAATGTCTGATTTCAGCACATTCGTGAGCATGCGCCACGACGGTTGGTCGCAGACCTACCGAATTTTGCATACGGCTTCACTAGGACACATCCCAACACGCCTCGAAGCGATTTTTTCGAAATTCGAATTAGAAAATGTTTTGTTTTATGTTTTCTCCAATTTTTAGCGATTTTTCTCGCTGAATATGTAATAACGCCTGTAATTACACTCGCTAGATAACGACATTTACATCATCGGATAGAGGAGAAAATTTTCTTTTAATAACTGTTTGTTCTGACTGTGCAACATAATTTGCAGATTTTAGGGAATTTTTCAAATAAAATTAAATTTGACGCTGACTTTCGTAAAATATTTTTTAAACTGCTGCATCTTGAATTCTATCCGTCATAACTTTTTTATATTTTGCCAAATGACGGAGCATACACTTCGCCCTCTTTTAAAAGAGAAACCAGAGGAAAATATAAGTTAGGAGATTTTTTACGAATTTTTAAGTAAAGAAGTATTTTCATTTCAATAGCAGCTACTTAAAAATTTCGGTACGGTATCTTACGATTTGGTTCCCTTGGACACAGTAACAATGATTAAAATTTCCAGTTGAAAAAAATAAATAAAATTTCTTTAAAATAACTCAGTTTTCGCATGTGAAATCCAAATGATGTTACGAGTTTAAAACCTCTTTCGAAATTCAATCAGAATAACGGACTCACAAGCAACACATACGCCACGCATGAAATAATTCTATATTTTATTTTACGTTGCCAGAAAAAGAATTGAATGCTGTTTTTTCACCAGTGAATTCATTATTTTCAATTGAGATTTTAAACGGGACACGTTTTCGAATCGCAGGAAATGTATTGCGGTGTTAAACAGGACCTGATTATGAGCAAAAGGGGGACCCGGGCATTGATGAATTTGGGGGCCCCAAATCTATGAAATGTGTTTTATTTTTCATAAAATTTTGTTATAAAAAAAAGAACAACAGCGGGGGGTCCTGGGAAAAGTCCCGATTTGCCCGTGTGATTATAGGGCCCTATTGCTAAATACGCCAATCTGACAAGAATTATGCGTAAAAATTTATGGAGAGCTGATTTAGTGGCAACCATAAAGTGAAATGATTATCGTTTATGCTAATGCGTAGATTGCAAAGAATAACCATAGAGTAAAAGACTACATGCGTGGCAAATATCTAAACTGTTTCTTTAAATTAAGCATTAAAGGTTGCAAAACGAAAATATATTGTTTTGGTATCAGTAAAAGATAATATAAGTAATAGTACGTAGATATGCTAAGGCAATATTGATCAAAGCACAATATGCCGCATTAATAAATATTTCATGAAACTAAGTCTTCTATTCATTTTTCAACAGCCGTATTACATCACAGCTAACTAAACATCAAGTAATTCTACGTCGCGTTAATATATACCTCGGTAGTTTCAACAGAAAAGACTGTAACAGAACTATCTTTTTCCTTGCAGATTCTGTTTTGTCACAAGTAGTTATGATCACATTTTAGGAAAATGTACTCTTCTTGCCTGAAGAGCGGGTACACAACTAACGGTAAAACGGTTCTCCACATCATGTAGTATCTAAGGTATTAATGGCATAACTTAAATCTAAAAAGAGTATGATGTAGAAATGAGACATTTTGAAAATTAGGAATTTTCACTGCAAACCGTCACGCTTTTCTTTACTAATCGCGAATGACACCGACATAGTTTTTTGCGTCGTAATATTAACAATGGTCTCAGGTCAGTACTTATTAACTTTGCAAATAACTAATGAGTAACTTTACGCCAAGAGTCAAATCATTTTGTTTATTTTTAGATCCCAAATCACTGGAATCAATTCGAACTATACATGTAAGAAAAAATTTCGTTCCCTACCGTGCGGAGAACGGGCACGCAGCTAGTAAACAATATTTTTTTCTTGAGATTGTTAATTGAATTCGAAGCGATCATTTTAAGGTGCAGATTGGGAAAAATCGTCTGGTACCGTTTGCTAGTTGCCCGATTCGAAGTTTTCCAGGATTTCTCCCACTTGATATGCAAATATAAGGCTGATTTTTCAATGAAAATTATACATTATAATATGCTTTAATATGTATGCTGTACGATTATGCTAATAACTTATTTTTTTTAAGAATTCGAAATGTAAAATCTGCTCGCCCCCTCCCACCACCACCCACTCTGTTAAAAGCATGTTAAATTTGGAAAAAAATTATTGCGAAATATTTCTTTAAGAAAACTTTTTCTTTTCCGACTAGACATATATCCATTGCTTGCAGATAAAAACTGAGTGCTATTATATGGGAATCAATTTCATATATTACATTACTAAAACCTTAATATTCTACCACAAAAAATAAAGAATTCATTTTAAGAATAACAACGACGTTGTCCTCCGCGATATCTCATATAATCCATTTACAAATTCATATGTATCTCAAAGCGAAATTTTTCAGTCAATAAAAATAACTCTTATCTTGAACAAATAACACTCGCGAAACCTTTAAAAATTCATAAAATTCTTTTCATTTTCTCAGACACAATGCAATAAAGATCTTAAACACATTATCGTTTCAAAAATACTTCGAACAATATCAGATGCTTTGCATAATGCACATGGTAGTGGCTTTTTTTTTTTTTAAATAATTTCCTTCGGGATTGGTACATTTTACCTATTATGTGTTGCAAAATATAAATACAGAAGTTGGGTCTAATCATTTTAGATTTGGAAGTTTTTGAATTGTGAGTATAAGATATTGCTTTTTTATTCTCATAATAAATCTAAGGTTTAAAATGTTTTATTGGAGCTTTTTTATACATGTCAAGGTTATAACATATAAAACGAAATATCCTTTTAAAACGAAAATTTTCTATAAGGTCCCTTCGAAATTCTATAGAGAGCCATAATATTTTTCGAAGGAAAAAAATAAAAATATAAGTTTTGGAAATTTGTTGAAAATGGCGATCCTTTGATATAGTTTCAATTATTATTATCGAGTGTTTAGCTTTGTCCCTCTAACCTTTAATAGTGCTAAAAATATCTTATTATACAGATATTTGACGATAAAATGCTCATCAGAAGCGATTACTTTAAGAAAGAAAATATCTCTGTAGTTAGAGTAATGGGAACTGGTTTATATAAAGCTCCAGCCGAAGAAATAATTCAAAGTTGATATATTTCAGTCTTTTACCATCTGAGAGATCTTTAAGATGTAGAAACAAACTATCAAGATACACCCAGGTAGCAAAAAGTTCTCAGGACTCAAAGAACATTCTTGTGATTCCTTGGCAACCATTCATGCATTTGCGAGAGCAATAATGGAATATGAAAATTATCATAATGAAATCCTTGAAAATATCTAGTTCGCAAAAGCAAAAAAACAAAGTTTCCTTTTCTTCAAGACCGCAGTTTGTTATCATAGTTAAGGCCTCCAGAAAGATATGATGCTTATGAAAAATTCTTTTTCAAGGTAAAACAGCCCATTTTAATTTTATAATATGAAATCTTACATGAATAGGATAAAAAACCTTCTTAAAATCTACTTTTTCCATTTATTTTTCTCCAGTTTACGAGAATTGTGATATTAATGAAATGCTTGAAAATATGCAGTTCGAAATGAAGTAAATTAGGCGAGTTTTGTTTTTGAAGTGCAAACTTCTTTAGGTGCATTGGCCACTTTTGGGATGGAGAGGGAATATGCTTGGCGAAGATTGAAATGCAGTCCTAGAAGGCGAATTTAATATAAATTTTTATTATAAAGAAGTGTTTTATGGAACAAGGAAGAAAAAAGCGGAACACTCATGAATACGATACACTTTCCAACTTAATGGAATAAGGAAGAAAAAATGGGACGACGCATAGATTATGATATACTTTTGACACATACCATTATAGTGCGTACTTTAAAAAGGGTTTTCTTTTTCCTCCTGTTTATGGGAACTAACTCAAAAAATCCGCGAAAAATATGAAGTTCTTCCCAAGTAGTGAAATACTGATACTTCATTGTACCCAATGAAACAAAAAAGACCTAGTAATTTACATCACATTTATTTCAGTGCAAGAATGCTTAAGTTCACATTATGTTAGAATGCATTACAATAAAATTTTATGGCAATCATTCTCCTGGTCGATCGCTACAGTAATATCCATTTGCGAGAATTCCAATGCACTGGTGAGCGGACAATGGTTGAAGTGGATCCGAAGATTATTTTTGGAGCTATATATCCTTGCAAATGACCTTCCGGAAATTCTCGCGGTTGATTACTTGCTTCAAGGAAAAAAGAAGGAGGTCTCCCTGATTTTGAAAGGGAAAAGCATTAGGTGTACTTTCATGCCTTATAATATTCATTCATGGATTGAAGAAAATATTTTTCGGAAGAGGGAAATGTGAGCCTTGATGTAAATATCTTTCCATTTTTAGGGTCTGTGTTTTTGCAAAAAAAAAAAAAAAATATTTTTATATGTTTATTTGTTCGTGGTAAAGATATGACGGGAGAATGTTAAATATAGTTTGTGACCAAAAATGCACAAGTAATATTGCGTAAGAAAACGATTTATTATTGGATATATAATTTAAAAGAAAAAAAAAGGAATTAGTGTGAATCTGTAAAAAGTATCGAACTGACATTGTCCAATCAGTTTTATGGTTTTCACTTTCTTGAAAAAATAAAGGATATGTTCAAATTGAGAAAAATACAGGTTTTCAACATCCCTGAATTTACTTTGACAAACTCTTGCGTGATGTCTCTGCGTAAGTAAAAATATCTGTAAACACGTATTTACATCGTATCCATTTTGACGAGCAGTGAAGACATTTTCACTAGTTTTGGCGTACCATCGGTATGTACTTATCCTCATAGCACAGATGGTCACAAAACAGTCCCTATGACGTCACAGAGGGTCATGGTGGTCACGAAGTATCACAAAATAGTCACATTGGGACTGGTAAATGACGCTTCATCGTGACTAGACACCAAGTGACCAATGTGGTCACTATGCAACCACATTGTAGGGACACATGCGGACCACCACGAGTGTAAGACATATCCTCGCAGGGACTACGCATCGTCGTCACAATGACTGCTCCTGGCCGGATTGTGACTGTCACTTAAGAGTCACTTGAATGTCCCCGTGCTAGCAGGGTATGTAAGTATGAATGTATGTACTTATGTATATCGCATAACTCAAAAACTGTTGGCTGAAGTGCCGTTGAAATCTTGAATTTAGGACTCTTGCAACAGCTTCAATTAGTTCAGATTCAATTGATTGCCGTTTTATAGTGGTATAACGTAGCAGATATGAATTCAAAGTATTGTGCATATGTCTATAATCGAAACATTAAAAGACGAAATTTTAGCAATGTTTTTATGTTTTCAAACATTTTAATTATAAAGGAGCTGAAGAGTAATAAAGTCTTTGTGACATCGTAAACTGTTGTGCGTTACGAGAGGTAATAATGGTTGTATTTTATTGTACAGTGGAACTGTGAAATTGTGGAATTGTGACAAATCTCAGGAAGAACAAAAGTAGTCACCTTATAAAGTTGGTCACTTTATTAAGACGCTAAAATATAGTGGTTGTAAAGTGAAGCTGTACAAAAGCTATCACAATAGATATATGGTCTCTTTACTATGGTGTTCAATTTAGCAGGTTCCACTGTGCTTAAATATTTTATATTTATATTTATTGAGTTCGCCTGAGTTAAGCATTATTTCTCGATTTACAAAAGTATTAAACTACGAAGTTTATCTAGGAGTATAAAAGGTAACGAAATTACATCAAATCTGACTGACTTTCTTTTTACACAATATTTCTTATTATTTAGATTATTTTTTTTAGCTGAAAATAATGTTATTGTTTTATATGAAATAAAAAGAAAACTTTTATATTTTGGTCCTGAAAAATTTGAAAACCCACTGTAGTTGTAGTTCTCCTTTTTTGATTGCATTCAATTATATATATATATATATATATATATATATATATATATATATATATATATATATATATATATATGCTTAAAAAATATACGTCATTTTCGTTGTGCAAATAACTGAATTTCTATGCAAAATATTGTTCAAAAATAAAAATTCTTAACAAAAATTTCCAAATTCTTTTTCTGTTCTGAATATACTACGCCTCTTTACCATGGTGGCGCCACTTTAGCGGGTTCCGGTGTGCTTAAATATTTTACATTTATATTTATTGAGTTCTTCTGGGTTAAGCGTTATTTCTCACTTTACAAAAGTATTGAGCTACGAAGTTTATCTAGGAGTATAGAAGGCAACGAAATCACATCAAATACTAACTGACTTTCTTTTATTTCCAATATTTATTATTATTTACTTTAATTTTTTTAGCGGAAAATAATGTTATTGTTTTATATAAAGTAAAAAGAAAACATTTATTTTTTGGTCTCGAAAAATTTGCCAACCCACTATAGTGGTAGTCCTCTTTTTTGATTGGATTCGATTATTATTATTATTATATATATATATATATATATATATATATATATATATATATATATATATATATATATATATATACGATATATTGCTTTAAAAAATATACGTTCTTTTCGTTCTGCAAATAACTGAATTTCTATGCAAAATAATGTTCAAAAATAAAAATTCTTAACAAAACTTTCCAAATTCCTTTTCAGTTCTGAACAAATTGTCTTTACAAAGAAATTTTTTTATATAACTGCTGCATAATTTTTTCGTTAGAAGTAGTCTCACGACATTACTGTTTGCTTGAAGTAGTCAGTGTTATTTACTTAATATTCTTTTTTGCGTTTTATCATCATTATCTTTGTGTCACGCGAGCATTATTTTCTTTTACTAATGTACTAATTATAAATAACCTTTAAAAATTCGCCATTAAGAAATTCATTCAGAAGCACTTAATGCCCTGTTAGTCTAATTTTTATGAAACTAAATCACTTAGAAGACATTTAAAATGAACAATAACTTAAAAACGCGAAAAGTTTTTGTAACTATCTGATGGACTTCAGTTGGTCTTTAAAAAAATCCCCATCTTCGACATTTGCACAGTTTTCATAGCTTTAGAGAATTAATAAATAAATTTGCAAATGACACACAAAAATAGAAGTTAGTACACAGGGAAGGTTTCGGGTGGTACAAAATGTTCATCTTTCTTCAATTGTTTTTAACTGAAAGAAAAAAAGTAAGCATAAAGAAAGAAGGAAAAGGAATCGCCATTTGACGACGAAAAAAGTGAGAAAAACTATTTTTTTTTATCTATGTGTGTTCTTTAAAACTTTTCTTTATTAATTTTAACCATTAAACACCGCATTTTCTTTTAGTGATCTCAATAGCATTAGCGAATTTTACAGAGTATAATCTTAGAAAAAGTTACGATGACAAAAAATACTTCAAACTTAAGTGGTTTAGTTCAGAAGGAACTAGGAAACAAGAAACTTAGTGTCATGAATGTTGCCTTGAATGTCCTAAATTTAAAATAAATTTGACAAAAACAACAATTGAAAAACAACATTCCTTCAGTTATAAAAATAGAATGCTAAATTATTTATTTGAAGTGAAAAAATATTGATTTTAGGCAATTAAGAGTATGATTTTTTATCTTCACATTTTTAAGTGCGCGTTTTAATTGCCTCCACAACGAGCTTCATACACTGTAAGTAATACCCGTAATTTTACTACACTTTTTGCTGTAAAATAATATTGCAGCACAAGTGTTGGAACATTCGATGTAATGGTCTTCATAAGCCTTTACGTCACAACGTGCTGGCGTTACGTTTTCCCGCACGTTCTTCTGTAGTCTAGGTAAATGTTATTTTCACTGTATCTATTAAGTAGTTAATATTATGCGCAGTGGAAAGTAATGCCAATATTACGTATGTCGGTATTTGAATATCCAAAATTACTGAACAAATAATACGAAATTTGGCACGTATGTGCGTTTTTCAGCGTAGGTGCTAGATTGGAGGGCATTTTTCAAAATCTGTAGCTTATGGGAGAGAGGGGGTCAAAGCTTTCTTTTCTCATATTCAGCGTGATCTAGAAGAAGAAATGGAGTATCCGTTAAATTCTTGCTGCAAAAAACAATACTCACGAATATCTGAAAATCGATTTCAGAAGATTTTGTATATAATCCTCCAAGGAGGGTAGACGTGAAAAAACGGATCGGGTGGTTATTTATTATTAAAAATATCTATAAAATTCTTAATTTACTATTTAACAATTATGAATTCTATGTTTAGACACAGCTTTTACGTAATTCCTGTAAATTTATTCTTGTAAATTTACAGGTAAATTTATTCTGTATTTATTCTTGTAAATTTATTTAAATTTTATGTCTATCTTATTTACTATCAAGAAACGATATTACTTTCTGGTAACATCTAATACTATAAATAAATGTCAGAAATTCTGGAACAATTCCAAACCACTTTTCCTGAGAATAAACTCGAAAAGAACTTAACAACGTAATTCGTACTGAATTATTCTACTTTGAAAAATCTCTCGACAAATACTCGATCGACATAGTGACAAACACATGAAAAGCTGTCTGAAATTGTGTTTTCCATTTCCCCCACTTTCAGCAGAACAAAAAGCTATGAATGCTTCCAAAAATAAAGTGGATTTAGTTCTCACGCGAACATCGAAAGACAATTTATTACATGACAATCTAAGAGAACAATAAAAAAATAACTTAAGAATGATTACTTGTGTAACAAATTTTTACAGTTATATAAGATGGTGTTTAAGAGTAAGGTGCTTAAGAATTCTAGTGTACACCTAGTGGAATTCTTAAACACCTAACAAATTTATATGGTAATTGGTTCAACACCTTACCTTGGAAAATAACTTAGGAATGTAAAACGCCTAATCATTTCATTTAATCATAGAGAAAACTAATTTCCTGAAGTTTTATAAGTCTATTATGTGCTGAAATGTTCAGCACATAATTCCCTCCAAAATACGTATTTAATGTCAGATTAATTTAAATAGTTAATTTAATAGAGTGCCATTTTTGGGTTCTGTGTAATAAACGAGAACCAGGATGCGCGTTCCTTTACGAAATAAATAATCTTAAGTGTATGCATATATTTATTTTTTATTTTTACATAACCTTATTACCTTAACGGTGTTATTCGAAAAAATCATGTGATTTTGGTACATATGTACAAAATAAACTAATTATGCTAGGTACTTCAAAATTTTGGTACTCTCTCTTTACAAGCTGTACTACATACTGAAATAAACGATAAATCTGCATACGTTTCAAAACTGTTAGAAAAAATTCTTAAAAATCGAAAATTTTCGCAAAGCGTGTCCCTCTTCGAAAAATCTTGCAGCTCAGATCCATGTTTAAGTATTTTTTCTGAAAATTTCACAAAAGCTACAGCTTTTTCGCTTATTGCAGTGTGTAAAGCAGCTTATCAAGAACCGTCTGGAATTTTTTGGACACCATGGTGCTATTAGTTTATTTCAATTTGTGTGCCAAGGCTAAAAACAGAGTTCTTTTTTTTTTCGACATACACCCTTAAATTCCAACATACAGTGTGCCCGACCTTAATTTTTGCTACAGTCAGTTCTAAAAGCCTGATGCATACTTCCAGTTGCAAAAGTGATCAAAACTAGATGCAGGGGGAAGATAGTAAAAGTTTGAGGTGAAAAAATTCAATCTAAAGTAAGTCTCAAGTACACAAGATAACATTACCTTAAATTCCAACAGATATTACCTTGAATTACGACAGACATTTTTGCAACAGATATTTCTAAAACTCTGATGCATACTTCCAGTTGCAAAAGGGATCAAAACTAGATGCAGGGGGAAGACAGTAAAAGTTTGAGGTGTAAAAATTCAATCTAGAGTATGTCTCAGGTACGCAATCTAAACTTTTATATAACGCCCAGATACAGACATCCAGATCCTTATGCCCATACAAAAACATTGCAAACACATAACGTTCGATATTTGCACGATCAAAATTCACGGAGGTATGAAACATGACAGTTAGTGCCTCAAGCCACTTTAAAGACATGGTCATTTACACATTTTCAGAGGCAGTACATAAAATAAAATATGATAGAACCCGATTAATAGAATACCACTTAAAATACAAACCCGCTTAATGTAATAAATTTTCATGTACCTAACTATAGTAATTTGTTAATGGGATCTCGGACAGTGGAATATATATTTGTGGGGAAAATGTCTATTTCATTTGTCATGCAGGCTCGCTTGTACAAGAAAAAAAGGCAATTTCATTTCGAAATTTCATGGGAATCAAACTTTTGTCTACGATGTCGATTCCCAAACTGTGCGGCACCTCCCCCCTCCCCCTCCCCCCTAGAGGGACGTGAGCATATCGAGTAGTGGAAGGTAAAATATTATTTTAAAAAACTAACTTACTTAAAGGAAGCAAAACAAAATGCATAACTGAAGAACTTTAATAATTAAAGAAGAATAAAATTAATAAGTTTAACAATGACTTCCATGAGCTGGTCTTGCAGAGCAAAGTTTTTCAAAGGAATATTTTATATTAGAAATTGACACCCTAAGTTATTTTTCTGTTTTTAGGTGAGACCTTTATTTTGTTTTCAAAGCGGCCACCGCAGAAAATTCGAATTCACAAAGATGAGATGTTGGAAATCGTAATAATATGCGAAAGGCTTTTTTTTTTTTTTCGGGGCAGAAAATTCATCTTCCCCCGCCACCCAAAATTCAAAAAGTGATTTATTACTTAATTGCCTTTTGATTTCACCACTCGACGTGAAATGTATGAAGATTTTCTCTTCGGCAGATGAGAGGTTTTTTTTTTTTTTTTTTTTTTTTTTTTTTTTTTTTTTTTTTCCCATGGCGGGCTGTTGCGTTTTATAGGCATAGGTATTCAAAGCAAAGATTTTACGACTATTTTAAGATCTTTTAAACAGCACGTTGTACGTTAAAACATTACGGTATTTACAGTTACTGAAAAGAAAAATTTTCATATGATAAAGCAGTTTGTTAGTTTGGTTTGGCATTTTATAAAATAACCAATCCAGGGCAAAAAAGCCAATTATATCACACTTATTACCTGGCATGAGTAAATGCATTTTCTCCTCCGTTGTTTTGACTATGGAAAATACTTGTCTAGATACTTTCCACGAACCGATCGTCAGTAGATTAACCGGTTAAACTCCGTTTCCTTTTACAAACCGAAACTGAAGTGGCATCGGCTTGGCCAGTGCTTGGGAAAGGGACAATCGTTCCCAATGCACTAATGTGGAATCGTGTACACTGAAGAAATCGGGTGCACGTAAAATCTGCCGTGGTTCCAATGCTCTGTCGCCATGATCAAACGATATTCCTGGGGATGCCAATCCAGGTGCTAGGTCTCTCATAGAGAAATGGTTCAATATTAAAATACTATGGATAGAGGGCGGCTCCAGACTGAATTCTTGGAGTGGGCCATTTAGTTTTTAGACAGATATGCGCATAGAAGCAAGATTGGCTTGCCAACTACGCGCCCTCATTATGAAACGGCCAGCATGTCCAGCAGAAGGATCAGCTTAGTTTTCGGGCTCGTAGCTTAAAAGTCCAATGTATATGGACTATTTTAGTAAACAGTCCGGTTCATAGGACGAAAACACAAATTTTATTGGTATACTTTGTGGAAATATTTGCACTAGATAATTATTACGTGGAAATATTTAATTGCTTATTTCTCTTTTGTACAATGTGACGTCATAGCAAACAGTATACATTGTAAAAGTATAATTGTAGTACATATTTTAGTGCTCTATACCGTCAATGTGAAAAGTTGCAAGTTCTAATATCGAGCCCTAATGGGCTTACTAATATAAAAATTATTTACATTTTACTCATTGCAACCTTTAAAAATAATTTTAAACATGCACGCCTACCTGGGTTGACAAACATTGAATTTTATAAAGTCTCTCTGTAACATATAACAAAGGAGGATATTTTAAACCAGAAATATAATATTAAGATATTCATATGAATGATAAATATGTTATAAACTCAAAACATGTTAAATTTCGAAAAAATAATTGCGAAATATTTCTTCAAGAAAACTTTTTCTTTTCAGACTAGACATTATTCCATTGTTTGGTGATAAAAATTGGGTGTTATTATATTTGATTCAATTTGATATATTGCATTACTAAAACTTTTATATTCTACCACAAAAAATAACGAATTCATTATAAAAATTGAACCGACGTTGCCCTTCGCGATATCTCATATAATCCATTTACAAATTCATGTTTCTCAAAGCGAAATTTTTCTGTCAATAAAAGAATTCTTATCTTGAATAAATGGCAGTCTCGAAACACTTAAAAATTCATAAAATTGTTTTCATTTTCTCAGACATAATACAGTGCAACACTAAAAACACATTATTGTTTTAAAAATATTTCGAACAATATCAGATGCTTTGAATAGTGCACAGTGTACCGTTTTTTTTTATTTGAAAAAAATTACTTCGGGATAGGTGCATTTTACCCATTATGTGTTTTCAAAATGTAACTATAGATGTTGGGTATAATCATTTTGGTAAAGTTTTTGAATTGAGTTTAAGATACTGCTTTTTTATCCTCATAATAGATCTAAGGTTTAATATGTTTTATTAGAGATTTTTTATTCATGCCATGGTTATTACACATAAAACTAAATATCCTTTAAAAACGCAAATTTTCTTATAGGTCCCTTTAAATTCTATAAAGACGTAAGATTTTTCCTTAGGAAACAATAAAAGTATAATTTTGAGAAATTTATTGAAAATTGTGAATATATCTTGATATATTTTCAATTCTTATTATCGAGTGTTCAGCATTGTCGCTGTAACCAATTATAGCGTCAAAAATATCTTATTGATACAGATCTTTAACGATAAAATGTTCATCACTTTCGATTACTTTAAGAAAGAAAATATGTCTGCAGATAGAGTAATTGGAATGGCTTATATCAAGCTCCAGCCAAAGAAATAAACCAAAATTAAGAAAATCTGGAAAGGTAGCTCGGCTTACTTTGTTATATTTTCGTCTTTACTATCTGAGGGATCTATAAGATGAAGAAACAAACTATCAAGATACACCCAGGTAGCAAAAGTTCTCAGAACTCAGAGAACATTCCTGTAAATCCTGGGCAATCACTCATGCATTAGCAACATTACTCACGGAATATGAAAATTATCTTAATGAAATCCTTGAAAACATCTAGTTCACAATGAAGAAAGCTGGGTAAATTTTCTTTTCTTCAAGACGACAGTTTGTTATCACAATTGAGGTAGCCAGCAAGAGAGGATGCTTATGAGAAATTCTTTTCAAGGAAACAAAACCCATATTAATTCTACACAACTATGAAATATTTCATGAATACGATAAAAACCTTTCTTAAATCTTACCTTTCGAATTTTCTTTTTTTATCTCGAGATTAAAAGAATTGTTATCTCAATGAAATCCTTGAAAATATCCAGTTCGCACTGAAGTAAATTTAAATTAGGTGAGTTCTGTTTTTCTTTCTTTTTTTTTTCAAGAAAGCAGTTTCTTAAAACTGCTGATACACAGCGAGATAGGATGCTTGTGAGACATTCTTATCAAGGTAACACAGCCCATATTAATTTGCCAATACGATGAAATTCTACATAAATACGATAAAAACCTTCCTTAAATCCTACCTTTTCAATTCCTTTTTTAGCGATAGAGTGCTATTTCATTCACTGTGGTAATTTTTGTCGACATTTTTGTCGATATATTTTTTGAACCGTTTTTTGTGGACGTCGACACATTTTCATAGCAATTTTTCTATAGGGTTGCTAGATACCTTGATGGGAGGGGGGGGGGGAATAAAATGTTGAAAATTGCCAACGTTTTCAATTGTCGATGATTTATCACTTTGTTTTTTGCAAAAAATAAAAGTTCCTAAAACTGAAGCTAGCGTGGTGACATCGCCCGTATTTACCTGGAAACTCCCAAACCCTAATGGTTGTTTAAAAAGTTGAACAGTTCAATTATAATATGCCTAAGATTGTAAAACGGTTTTAGTAGGACATTTTTAATACATATCTTAATTCTGAAGAATATTTTTATGCAACAAGAAAGACAAATACAGCACACTCACTGATTATGATGCACATTGCAAACAACATTTATAAAGGTGAAGTGTAGTTAGGATACGCTTGGCGAAGATTGTAATACAGTTCTAGCAGACGAATTTAATATATATTTCGATTCCAAAGAAGAGTTTCATCTAACAAGGAAGAAAAATACAGCACACTCATAAATAATGATAGACTTTCCATTTTAATGAATTAAGGAAGAAAAATTGGGATGACGCATGAATTAAGGCATGCTTTTAACATATACAACTATATATGTGCACTTTAAAAATAGTGTTTCCTTTTTCTCCTGTTTATGTGAACTAGCTCGTAAAAAAACATGAAAATTTGAAGTTCTTCCCAAGTAGTGAAATACTGATACTTCATTGTACCTAATGAAACACAAAAGAATCAGTAATTTACCGCACATTTACTTCAGCGCAAGAATGTTTAAGTGGACATTATGTTAGAATGCATTTCAATAAAATTTTATGGCAATCATTCTCCTCGTCGATCGCCACAGTAATATCCATTTGCAAGAATACCAGTGCACCGGTGAGCGGACAATGGTTGAAGTGGATCCGAAGATTATTTTTGGAGCTATATATCCTTGCAAATGACATTCCCGAAATCCTGTGTTACATGCTCCAAGAAAAAAAGAAAGAAGTCTGCCGTGTTTTGGAAAGGGAAAAACATTAGGTGTACTTTTACGCCTTATCGTCTTCATTCATGGATCGAAGAAAATATTCTTCGGAAGAGGGAAATGTGAGCCTTGATGTAAATATCTTTCCATTTTTATGGTCTGTGTTTTTGCAAAAAAAAAAAACGTTATTTTTATATGTTTATTTTTTCGTGGTAAAGATATGACGGGAGAATGTTAAATATAGTTTGCGACCAAAATAGCACAAGTAATATTGCGTAAGAAAACGATTTATTATTGGATATATAATTTAAAAGAAAAAAAAAAGGAATTAGTGTGAAGTCTGTAAAAAGTATCGAACTGACATTGTCCAATCAGTTTTATGGTTTCCACTTTCTTGAAAATATAGAGGAAATGTTCAAATAGAGAAAGTACAGGTTTTCAACATCCCTAAATTTACTTTGACAAACTCATGCGTGAGGTCTCTACGTAAGTAAAAATATCAGTAAACACGTATTTACGTAGTATCCATTTTGATGAGCAGTGAAGACATTTTCACTAGTTTTGGCGTACCATCGGTATGTACTTATCCTCATAGCACAGATGGTCACAAAACAGTCACTGTGACGTCACAGAGGGTCACCATGGTCACGAAGTACCACAAAATAGTCACATTGGGACTGGCAAATGAAGCTGCATCGTGACTAGACACAAAGTGACGACTCCACAATGTGGTCACTATGTAACTACATTGTGGGGACATAAGGGGGCCGCCACAAGAGTAAGAAATATCCTCACAGTGACTATGCATCGACATTGCAAAAAGTGCTCGTGGCCGGATTGTGACTGTCACTTAAGAGTCACTTGAATGTCACCGTGCTATCAGGGTATGTAAATATGAATGAATGTACTTATGTATATCGCATGACGCAAAAACTATTGGCTGAAGGAACGTTGAAATCTTGAATTTAGGACTCTTGCAACAACTTCAATTAGTTAAGATTCAATTGATTGCATTTTTGAAGTGGTATAACGTAGCAGATATGAATTTAAAGTATCGTGCGTATGTCTATAATTCAAACATTAAATGACCAAATTTTAGCAATGTTTTTATGTTTGCAAATATTTTAATTATAAAGGAGCTGAAGAGTAATTAAGTCTCTGTATCATCTTAATACAGAGTTATTGTGCTGTTGTGCTGTTACAAGAGGTATTTCTTGTACAGCAGAACCTGTCATTTGTGACAAACCTCAGGAAGAACAAAACAGGTCACCTCAGTAGGTTGGTCACTTGATCAAGACGCTAAAGTATAGTGGATGTAAAGTGAATTTGTACAAAAGTTATGACAATAGACAGATGGTTTCTTTACCATGGTGGCCACTTTTGCGGGTTCCGGTGTGCTTAAATATTTTACATTTATATTTATTGAGTTCTTCTGGGTTAAGCGTTATTTCTCACTTTACAAAAGTATTGAGCTACGAAGTTTATCTAGGAGTATAGAAGGCAACGAAATCACATCAAATACTAACTGACTTTCTTTTATTTTCAATATTTATTATTATTTACTTTAATTTTTTTATCGGAAAATAATGTTATTGTTTTATATAAAGTAAAAAGAAAACGTTTCTTTTTTTTTGGTCTCGAAAAATTTTGCCAACCCACTATAGTGGTAGTCCTCTTTTTTGATTGGATTCGATTATTATTATTATTATTATTATTATTATTATATATATCTATATATATATATATATACAGATATATTTCTTTAAAAAATATACGCTCTTTTCGTTATGCAAATAACTGAATTTCTATGCAAAATAATGTACAAAAATAAAAATTCTCAACAAAACTTTCCAAATTCTTTTTCAGTTCTGAACAAATTGTCTCGATAAAGAAAATTTTTTATATAACTGCATAATTTTTTCGTTAGAAGTAGTCTCACGACATAAATTACTGTTTGCTTGAAGTAGTCAGTGTTATTTACTTAATATTATTTTTTGCGTTTTATCATCATTATCTTCGTGTCACGCGAGAAATGTTTTCTTTTACTAATGTGCGAACTATAAATAACCTTGTGAAAAATTCGCCATTAAGAAATTCATTCAGAAACACCTAATGCTCGTTAGTCTAATTTTTATGAAACTAAATCACTTAAAAGACATTTTAAAAGAGCAATAACTTAAAATCGCTAAAGATTTTGTTAACTGTCTGATAGACTTCAAGTGGTCTTTAAAAAATCCCCATCTTCCACATTTGCACAGTTTTTATAGCTTCAGAGAATTAATAAATATATTTGGAAATGGCACACAAAAATAGAAGTTAGTACACTGGGAAAGTTTCGGGTGGTACAAAATTGTCATCTTTCTTCAATTGTTCCTAACTGAAAAAAAAAAAACTGAGCAAAGGAAAAGGAATTGCCATTTGGAAGATGAAAATTATTTTTTAATCTATGTGTGTTTAATCTATGTGTGTTTTAATCTATGTGTGTCTTTAAAAGTTTTTTAATTAATTTTAACCTTTGGACACCGGTTTTTCTTTTAGTGATCTTAATAGCTTTAGCGAATGTTTCAGAATATAATTTTAGAAATAGTTATGATGACAGAATACGTTAAACTTAACTAACAGTAATAAAATAGAAAACAAAGCTATTTATTTTAAGTGGACAAGTATTGGTTTTAGTAAATTAAGAGTATGGTTTTTTATCTTTTTTTAAGCGTGCACGTTTTAATTGCCTCCACAACGGGGTTTATACACTGTAAGAAATACCCGTAGTTTTACCACACGTATTGCTGCTAAATAATGCAGCACAAGTGCTGGATGTTTGGACGTAATGACGTTGATAAGCCAATCTCCAAGAGCCCTCTACAGCAAAGTGACGCAGTCTTTACATCACAACTTGCTGGCGTTACGTTTTCTCGCACATAGAGGTAATATATCTAGGTAAATATCATTTTTAGTGTATCTATTAAGTAGTTAATATTATGCTCACCGGAAAGTAATGTTAATTATTTAGTATACAGGGTGAATCTAAACTCTTGGGCAAAACTTTAAGGGGTGATAGAGCACATAATAAGGAATCAGAATCACATAGCAATGGGGGGTCAAAAACGCAGTTTTCTCTTACCCGGTAATAATCACTTTGTGAAAAATATTGAAGTGTTCGTCTAATTTCTGAACCAAGCTTCATAAATAATAGGCTCGTCTCCAAACATTTCATTCATGAATTAAAATAGAATTTTTAAACTATGAATTTTAGTCTTCTGTTTTCGGAGAAAAATACATTAATTTCTGACGAACAGTGGTTGGATAGTGCTCTGTTATTTCAGCACTTTTTCCAAAGTGATTATTAACAGCTACATGAAAACGATGTTGCCGACCCCATATTGCTATGCGATTCTGATTCCTTATTATGTGCCCTACCACCTCTTAAAGTTTTGTCCAAGAGTTTAGATTCACCCTGTATGTAAATCATACAGCGCATCTTCATTTTGACCATTCTTTAATTTAACTGTTTCTGTTTTTCACTGCTCTATTAAACTGCTACGGCGTAGTGAACGAATACTTCTATTAAGAAGGAATTTTCCCTGGTAAAGTACATACATGTAACGACATTAATTTATTTATCATGATTTAGATTACACGGGGAGAGCTTTGAACTATATAGATACGCCGAATACAACTTCCCCGTTAATTAGCAAAACAACCAGATAAGAAATTTTACCATCCCATAACGTCATTCCAAATCACATGATCACTGGAACTAAGCGTAACAATTATTTTGGAATTTCACGAGCGTGGCATCGCTGGATTTATGATGCCGAAGCACGCACGCTCTCTCTATATATGCCATCACAGCTCGAAGTGAAGTCACGTAAATTCATTACCGCTGCAGACGTAAAACGGATGGAGCAATATATATTAACGTGATTACGAACTAATTATGTAACACGTGCTCTGAAGGGAAAAAAAAGTATTATTATTAAATTTCTGTTTTCTGTAACCCGCAGCTTACCAGCAGCATCAATTTTGGGTTTCGTTTTGAAAAGCAACGAATATGCTTATTATTAAAATAATGTTACTATAACGATGACAATGACCGGGCAATTGATCTCTATAAAAATTGATGAGCACAGAGTCTTGAAAACGGAGAATATTTTCTGTTTATACTATAAAGTGACTAAATAGAACGTTACAGTATTTATACTATAACGTACAATATTTTCGCATTATTCATTTTGCTATAACTCGCCCTTTGATGGCGCTGCAGCGTATTATTACTTTAATTCGCCACTAGATGGCGCTGCAGCGTATCTTGACCGTTAAACTGTCTGCTACGAAAACTGGTACACATAGATATTTGAACATGAGAATATTTTGATGCTATCCATTTTGCAATAACTTTGACAGGCGATGGCGCTGCGTTGAATCACCTTCACCGTTCAAACGATCGCCATGAAATATTAAATGCATGATTATTGAACACAGATAAAATTTATGCGATATCCATTTTGATATATCTATTTATTTTTATTAATAGTAATTACAACACAAACCGTAATATAAAAAAAATTCATTCTTTCCCTTACGAAGAATGGGGCCTTCAGCTAGTCGTCTATACTATCATGTTCGGCCTGTCATCTATGTTATCAAGGCGATTGCGATTACCAACTGGTTATTTCGATTACCTGACGATTATCTAGAAAAAAAAATCCAGAATACGATTATATTACGATTATCCGAAAAGTTTCAGATAACGATTATTACGAATATAAAAGTCCTTTTTATTTAAGATTTGAGATAAACAATAACATATAAATGTAAAATAATAGGAAATGAATGTCTAAAAGTGACTATTTTTTGCATTTCTTTTATGTTCCTATGGGAAAATAATAATACAAACAAATAATAATATTACAAATAATACTACAAGCAATACTACAGACTTTCAAATAATAATACAGTTTACCTTCGGGTTAATCAAAGTGCTGCCATCTTTCGTTTATGAAATAACTTAAAATATACTTATCGACGTAAATCAGAGAAAAGCAAACTTTAAGAACTAAAAATGAAAATTGAAGTGTTTTTCAATGTCTAGAATCAGAATTTAAGCATGAGAACAGAACCCCCCCCCATTTTTTTTTACCGGTGTTATGAGACAATTACATGGAGAAATTAATTTCCAGACAACGAAAGGGTTACGAAATGTAACTAAAACCGTTTGCCTTATTTCTCTTGCGGTTTAACCTTTTCCAGACGAGAATTTGTTTTATGTTGCTACCTATAAAGACGGTAAAATTCAACTCGTGATTTTCCACTCAAATACTCCTCTAATGAAACTGCTTTTCCTTTAGCAATAGGTTCTGAATCTCCCTTTGCCATCCACAGCAAAAAAAAAGCTTTTTTTTTTATGTTGATTTCTGTCCTCCGCTCTCTCCTGACTTAGGAAACAGATTAACAATAACAGAGAGGGGGGTAAGGCACTGATTTGGTCGGCAAGTAAACCAAGACCCCCGTCTTTTTGGAAGGCTTAAACCCCGGTTAAGTATCGACCACCCATCTTGAAAAGGTTAAAGATCTGATTTGGGCCACGCCTCACCATAGCACAATGGTTATGTCCCTGAAAATGGAAGATGGCCGAAGTGTGAAGGTCCTATCGAGCGGCTGTCGATCCAACGGTCTGGATTTTTGGTAGGTTTTCTCCAGATGTAACGTGAATACACGTTAGAACCTCCATTCTCGATTGGGGTCCTCGATCCCACACAGTCCTCGAAAACTCCAGACCGTTAGATCGACAGCCGCTCGATAGGACCTTCACACTTCGGCCATCTTCCATTTTCAGGGACATAACCATTGTGCTATGGTGAGGCGTGGCCCAAATCAGATCTTTAACCTTTTCTAGATGGGTGGTCGATTCTTAACCGGGCTATAAGCTTTCCAAAAGGACTGAGGTTTGGTTTACTTGCCGACCAAATCAGTGCCTTACAGCTCTGTTATTGTTAATCTGTTTCCTAAGTCAGGAGAGAGTGGAGGCTCTAGAGTAGCGTTGCCATAATCAAACAAACAAGCAAACTGAATTGAGCCACGGTTTTACTAAAAATGAATATGTTTGCTCAGATATGATTAATGAAACAATAGACCAATGTTGCTTTTTAATATGAACATGGAAATTCCACCATTTCAGAGACGACAAACATTCAATGATACGTCCTCCGATTGACAGCGCTCTACAGTTCTTCAAGTAGCTTGAGTACGCCTTGCGTTTGCAATATTTCGAAGAGGAGAGCACCTCGCAAAGGCACACTTACTAATCGATTGTAGGAAGAATCGATAGAAACGAATCTTTTCGATGCCGCTTTGAAACAACTACAACAACGAAAAAATGTCATGCACACAAAACTGTCTCGAATTCCAATTTTATTTTATGTGATTTGTGGTTAAGGCAAAGGTACACGAGGGTTATCTGCCTATTGCGGGGTTGCGTCGACTAGAGGACTTTTTAAGGATTCTAGTGTGAATTCATGTTAGTCTGGAGATGATCGTCTAAAAACCCGAATTTCGAATATTTTTCAACTATTTAATATAAAACATATGCAGGATAGTTATAACAACACCTTCACTATAAACAAAGATCTAGCGCTAAACCGAACGGATTGTAATCGAATTTGGTATCGAGCTTCTACACGAGATGCACTCAAGGAATTTTGGGAAAAAAATATTAGTTTAAAAAATGTCGTCTAGATGGCGCTTTGCATGGAAAATTGCAAATTTAACAATGGAAATGGCTAAGTTAAACTTTACAATCAATTTCAACAGTTATTGAAAAGTTTTTTAGCATTTATTAACTTATTTGGGTCATTTTTGAACTGACTACACCATGCAAAGCGCCACCTACAGGACTTTTTCTAAACTGAACTTTATAAAAAACTTCCTTCTCCCATCTCGTGAACGGTTCATATGTCAATTTTCGTGGCAACCCGTTTCATCAGCAGAGTGCTGCTTATAAGGGAAGTTTAATTATAATCTCCCTGCATAGTGTTGCAGAACACTCTGCCAGTTCCTGTGTTCGTCGTTCTTAAGTCCAGTAGGTGTAGACAGTTCTAGTAAAGAGTACACTTGCCAGGATGTAAAACGAACTTTATTGCTTCTGGAACTTCATCGAACAATCAGCTGTTCAAAATTCACAAGCACAATCAGACAGTAACGTGCTTTTAACAGTCCGCTTAGTACAGAAGCTTACACAAATGCTGTATTTCTCGCACAAACTAAAGCACTTCCACAGGCACAAAAAAATAAAAATAAAAATCGGTGGAAATGTACAAGGGATTTCGCAAACAGTCCCTCAAGACTCAGCAACGAAGAATTTACACACAGCATTTAAAAACAAAGCTTCAAAAAGACAAGAGAAAATACCGCTTCTATAGCGTCAATACAAAGACTTAAGCTTTCACGGACATCTGCTCTCTGATCAAGCAGAAACACGTCTGAGACTGAGCTGGGCAACAAACTGTTCTTTTATAGATGACTCAGACGCTATTAGAAATATCCCGAAGGTTCTGCTTAAAGCGCGAATTTTGATTACGTCATAGGAATGCAGCTGAATCATTAGGCTATCATGTGATTTTAATGCAGAAAAACCAACTTTACAAGCCCCATTGGGAAAATCGCGCCAAATGTCCAAAATCTCTCTAAGCTTGGCGACTTTTGGCGAAATATCACTAAATTTGGCGCCAAAAATAAGTCCCCAAAAGTGAAGTTACCGAAGGCCTAGGACCCATATTTCTCGAGATTTCTAGAAATTTCTATGGAAATCAATGAGAAAACCCAAACCTCCGTATGTCCGGTTCTCGTGGACCGAGTTTGATGCAACAAAAAGCAAAAAAATTGACTATTTGACGCGTAGAAAGCTAATTTTGAACTATTTTAAACCCCAGAACAACGGGTTGCTCCGAAAATATGTAACAATATTGAAATCGTATAAATACCATATCTATCAATATATTGCATTCTCGCATTAAACGTACTTGCTTGAATAAAACAATTAACTTAAGAAGAATATATGGAAAAATTCATTTTTATCACTCAGGTGTTTTTATTCCTACAAAATATATACCAACTTAAGATAATGCACGCATTATTCACATATAAAATTAAATGACTTTGATATATTTATCTCATAAAGCACATTTATCGCGCTAACGTTCTATATCATAATTAAAATCTGTGATTTTCATAAACATTGTGCGTTTATTGATAGCATTTTAATTCAAATTGGGTGGAGATCCAGGTGATAGTGTGTAATGAATGTACCACATTAAAACGGGAATGAGATATTATTTGCTGAATAGCATTAAGGGAAGTAATGCATAAAGCTGTGTTGTACAATAACTTAATTTTTATGAGAGAGTCTCAATACACATCTCTTCAAAAACTTAACCTCGTAAAAAAATAATTAATGCATGTGTGCCGTGTGTATGAATTTTATGTAGCCTAATTTGGATTCATCTCAGGGATTTAAAAAAATATTGAGGAGTTTTTTTATGCTGTATTTTTAAAATATTTTAATAGATATATGCTGTATGCTAAAAATATGCCATATGCCGATTTTAAAAACTAATTAAAGGAAAACGGAAAGTAATAGAAACGTTCGGTTTGCTGCATTCTGTTTAGTTAACCAGGGAATTTATCATTACCAATTTTCAAAATTATTCACAAAGTTCATCAACAGGTGCTGACTTAAAAAGTCTATAAAACAATGTTTTCAAAATAAATACTGTCTTCAGCAACAACGTGTGGCAGTCTAAGGATAAATAAATTTGCAAACGACCGTTCAAACATTTCAGTTGGAATATTCTGCCAAGCAGCAGGGTTGTATTGTTTCAGTTTATTTACAGTTTGTGTATTGTGACGATACCCCACCCCCCCCGAAAAAAAAATCGCATTGCGTCAAATCTGACGAATAGGAAGGCCAATCCACGCCACTTCGCAGTAAGCTTTTCGAAGTTAAAGGCAGTGCACAGTTTCCCCGACCGTTTCTCATATTGAATTCCCCTTGTAAACTACGCCTCGTTCCAACGAATGTGTTCAAAACAGCAGCGCCATCTACTGACGAGATTCGTAACTAATTTTAAAAATCGGTGAGAGTGAATTCCCTGGTCTACTAAGCAGAATGCAACAAACCGCACATTTCTATTGTCTCCCGTTTCCTTTTTTAAATTGAT
Source organism: Cheiracanthium punctorium (assembly GCA_038373885.1). Lineage (NCBI taxonomy): Eukaryota > Metazoa > Arthropoda > Arachnida > Araneae > Cheiracanthiidae > Cheiracanthium > Cheiracanthium punctorium. The sequence continues at coordinate 1,224,626 of JAWZYV010019464.1, forward strand.
TTTTCAAATCGTCGGTTATTTTGGGGACACCCGGTAACAGAAAAATGTTAATTAAGATCATTTCTCCAATAAAAAACAACAAAAAAAAAAACCGTTTTATTTTATGTTCGTGAAAGATCTGAAGTGCTGTAACAAAATCACAGTAAGTTTCTTTAAAAAGAATTAAAAAAAGCTGCAAAGTTTTCCTTAATTCAAACATTTTTGCAAATGTGCTTTGCAGTAAAAACAAATTCATTTCTTTATAGTCTTAAGTTCGGGGGTGGGTGCGGGTGTGGAAATATTATGCCTCCTTGAACGCGTGCGCAAGTTTAACTGATCTTATTATCTGGGCTTATCATTCCTACAACCATCTGAAACTGAAAGAAGACATACTTGGATGCATTTCTTACTTACTGTACTTATTTTGGAACGTTTTCCCAGCACAGTTTCTTAGATAGGGTACTTTTTCCTTTGCCATTACGGGCAGACGTATCTAGCAGCACTCGCGATAAAAACTTATGGAATGCACTTTCTGCCGACGCAAAAATTTCTTTATCAGCGAAAAATATGCCAAAAAAAAATAAGTATGAAAAAGCAAATGAAAATATTGCTCGAGTTAAGTTTTTTTTATGGCGGTTTATTAAAGTAAATAATTTGTAGCATAGTGTATGCTGCGTTTCATCAATGTTTTGCTATATGAATATTTATATATTTTTACTTTAAGTATTTAACTGTAAACAAATCTACGATTTAAACACATCTATTGGGTTGGCAACAAAGTAATTGCGCTTTCTTGTATAAAATTCAAGCAAATAAGTTTTCAACAAGTTTTTAATTACAGGTAAGCTCTGCCTGAACATACGACTCATATTTGTTACATTTTAAAGTAAGAATTTCACTGGCAGTATTTTTTTTCGTCCATAAAAGATGGCCACCCTCCCCCTTTTTCCGCTTCTATCCTCCTTAGAGGACACTATTAAAAATGTCCTGAAATAAATTTTTAGGTATACGTGACTGCTGTATTTTACAGAAAGAATTTCACGGATATCTCTATTTTTATTTGAGATCACGCGGGATATGTGAAAGGAACTTTTTGGCCCCTTACCCCTTCTAAGATTACGAATTTTGGAAAATGCTCTCTGATCTAGCACCTATGTTGAAGAACTCACGTACGTGCCAAATTTCGCATAATTAACTTCAGTAGTTTTGGCCAGGCGAAATATTGACATACGGAAAAACGCAATTACTTTGTTGCCAACCCAATACAATTTTGTAATTTTAATAAATTTCATATTTACTCAAATTGTTTGAGAGTAAAGAAAGCAAATGAAAATCTAATTTCTTATCTAATTTTTTATTCCAAGATTTACAAAATAGTAAATTGTAAATTATTCTATTAATTTTTTAAACGGCGGGTACTTGCTATTTATTGGCATTGGCTACTGAAAAGGCCGAGAGCTCGGACTTTGGATACAGGACGATCATCGACTAGTGGAAGACGATCGAAATAAGACAGCCTATCAAAGGAAAGGGCTCGACCCTCTTTTAATGATTAGCTACATAAGCGCTCTCTAGCGACGCATAACGACGAATCATGATGCAATCTACTACCAATGCACGCAATGCACACCGCATAAACTTGATGATTACGACCACAGCGCCATCTTACTGGCAAATATCGTTTATCTCTTTTAGAATACATCGATGATCGTCCTATATTTCCAATT